>JAQGEQ010000084.1:0-1200000 GCA_034620365.1 Pegea sp. RAD2-039 | reverse complement strand
AAGCGTTACTAGAAAACGAGTCACTGCTTCTACAAATAATTATTTTAACATTCTATTTTAAAAGGTTCGGGCAAATACTTATTAATAGAAATAAAGCTGAATAAAAATCATATTTGTTATCAACTTATAAAGATGTTGTTTTTAGTAATTAAATTTTACTTTTTGCCCCTTATACACAGTCTTTTAGTAAAGTTAGTGTTATGAACAAAACTGCCCACTTTTGGATAGCTCTTAACGACTGTCTATAGGCTGGAACTCATAAGCTAGATTGCCATGTTCCGATTCTTTCTACTTTACTAATGTCGAACTCAGGTATATTAAATGATAAATCATTCATTGTTGTTAGTGACAAAAATAAGCATATTTCAGTAAAATATCAATTTTATAAAAAACTTCAAAGAAAGCTATAATTAGTTCATAAAAAAGTTTTCATCTTATAATTAATTTATCAATAAATATTGAGGCATTAGCTTATTAATTAGTTAAGAACTTAGTGAACTTTTCTTTGAAAATTTTCAGATTGCAAAACGGGGAAAATCTAAATTTATTTATAATTTAAATCAAAGGTCAATAACAACTAAAATTCAAAATTTAAAAATCTTTAACTTAGTAGCAAGTTTAAAGTTTTATGAAATAAGAGAATTGAAAAAATGTTTCCTGCTTTTAGATGAATTTTACTTTAAGAAAGTATATCACGAAGCTTTTTGTATTCTATTCAATAAATAAAAAAGTAAAAAAGATCAACTTCCCGTCTTGTGTTCCTTGAATATTTTTTCTGAAGTATTTTTGTAAAACTTACAATTTGAACAGTTCAGGTCGCTTACTCGTTCAGCAATTTTTCGTAAAGTTTTCAGTTCGTCTTGAGTAATAGTTGTAATGTCTTTCCAAAAGGTTATATTCTTACGTACCAACTATCAAACTATAACAAATCAATCAACTTTATCAAGTAACCTTGTTCAAGCTCGATGTAAACTGTGATATCTGCTAAAAGGCATTCTAAATCCATATCATCTTTAGCCCATATCACCTGCTACGTTAATCAGAGCAAATTTTTTCTCATTCCACACAATTATTACATGGAACCAGCTACCATCAGACATTATCATGTCAGATTCACTTGCGTTGTTCAAGAAGAAGTTGAACCGTTATAATATTGCCAATATTGCCATTTCTAAGCTGTGATTCTTTTTCACTTTGTATATACTGTTCTATGTAATTATTCACTGTAATATGTTTTGAGGACTTCCGAAATACCATGTGTTCCATCTTTTGCTTTCTATATTTCTAACTTAATAGATATTTTTTGTGAGAATGTGTGTTGCGAGAGGTGCTCTCTTCAGGCACCCTGCTTCGCGTTTATTGTAATAAATAAATCACACGAACAGTTATTATAAATCAAGAAAAGTAAGAGATGGAAAAGAGATTTAATGGCAAAGTCTGATGTATAGGTTGTAGGTAACATTAGACAGTAAAAGTTAGCAGCATCTTTGAAAGGTCCAGCTCCATCTTCAATTAAGCATCAACACTTTACGTAGCAAAGTAAAGTGCTGTTCCCAAGAGCACTATCTTTGGAATTTTAGCTTCTAAAGTTCTTCCCGGTATTTGTTCACTGAAGGTTTTCAAATCCTTTGATATTATTTTTAATGCGTCAATCACAGGTGAGAATATTTTAGTTAAGTTCCTAGACTTTTCGGATTTCTATTTCCAGATCCTTATATTTGGATTTTCTCTCAAACTCTTTGATATTTACATTTGCCTCGCTTGGTATGGAGACGCCTATTAGTAAACACATCTTATTGCTTTTATCTTTTATAACAATATCTGGTGTGTTGGCTCCAATTTCTTGAAAATTTCTGCTATAATTTTTCATCTTCTAATCATCAAAACAGAAGAGAGAGCTTTTTTGTCGAATAATTTTTCAAACTTGCTTTTTAATATCTTTCCCCTTTCACCAGCAAAAATTTTGTTTAAAAATCATTTAGAGTTAAATTATCTAACTTAATTAAACATAATAGAAATACAAACTTGATTTAATCGGGTATTGGTTAATATAAAAACCCTTAATCGTAAACAACTTATATACAAACGATTTTAAACGATAAAATATCTTTTGACAGAATCTGCTGCTTCTTCCTCATTTTTTTAAACTTATTATCATATTCTTGCTTTTTACTATAAAACTACAAGAAGAGCTCTTTGCACTTATGGAATGCTGCTAATATAAATTTATAGTTTTATATCTTATATATAGACTGAATTAAATACGATAAATCTATAACTAATCAAATTATCAATGTTTTAAAGTTATATGATTAAAACTTGATTTAACTATAATAAAAACAAATTATTATATCCAATATTATTTGTTTTACAATTTAAAATTATCACAAAAAATGTACTCAACAGTGTGTTGTATCAATCTTATCTTTTGAGATAAATATTAGTTGATAATTTTGTGGAAAATCTCTAATCTTTATCATCAAATAACTTCAAAGATTTTGGATAAAATTTTTTTGCTGTTGTCTTTTTTATCTATTTATAACATTTTCTTGAAAGACAAAAGCATATTTGTATTACTTCTATAAATATTTCATTGAAATTTATACTTTTTCAGAGAAATTTGAATGTTTAACTTTGTTCAGTTGAAGACTTTTTGAAATAAAGATAAATTTGATGTCTTAAATCCATAAATTAAGTAAATAAACTTTGATGTCTTAGATATATTAAAAAAATACAAAATGTTTTTAATAAAATTTGTCTGTAATACAAATGTTATTTAACTTTTGTACGTCTCTAGTGTAGCGGTTATCACGTCCGCCTGACACGTGAAAGATTTCAAACTCGAGCCCAGGTGGACACATATTTTCGGCAAGAAAACTCAACACAAAACCGCGGGTTTGTTAGTCTGGTTAGTGATACTAGATTTAAAACTGGAATTGGAACCTCGTAGGCAGTTTGTCACAGTACTCAGTGTAGTTCTGGAAGCTCCTGCGACGCCAGCTGGGCGTATCTGCATTAATCCATCTGTTGGAATTCTTAACCTGGCTAGCGTAGAGAGTGGAATCCTGCTGTATGGGCAACAACCCCAACTTACAGTATGACTGAAGCAGGCTATTTCTTATTCTTGTAATCTCTCTATATCGAAAATTTTCCAATTATTCTTCTTCTTATTATCAATATTTTTAATGGAAAGAAATCAGATGTAGAATGAATATGATGAAAGGTAATTGGGATGAAGAATATGGAAATGAAATTCAAAAGTTTGACATCGACGTATATTTGGTTGTTGTATATTTGGTGCCAGGCATCCTTAGGTGTTAAAAGAAAGATCTTATCTTCCCTGGTCTATTAAAAGAATATTTAAAAAAAGATATGGTCTGAAATCCTGTTGATTTATTTCTTAAAATTTCATTAGATTTTGAAACATCAAATGTTGGTTTAATCGAATAGTTGTGATGTTAACTTACAATAAAATGCAAAGGATTTATGAAAAACTTTAAAATTCAGGTTTAAACAGATTTAATCTATATTTAAGCGTATGTAAAAGAAGATTTCTTTAGTTATTGTTAATATTTGTTGTCAAATGCTTATGTAACTCAAACGTTGCATTTATTAAAAATCGTGTAAAATATTGTATTTCAATGACGCTGCAATACACAGTAGTTTGTTATTGTGTTTTTTAAACTATCAATGATATTAAAGAAAAAGGTAGAGGTCACTTTTGCTGAAGAAGAAGCAATTGTTGCACATTCAGCAAAATACCTATAGATGCTGATAAACCGATTTTCATTGGCTTATTGGCTTTAGTATAAAAATTAACCCCAAAAAAGCAAAAGTTCTCAGCCAAGGTGTTAACGTCCCAGATAAAGCTGTAGATCATTTTGTCTATCTTGGCTCAAAGATAATATCATCAGTGTTAATCGAAGCCGAGATCAAAGACTGCATCGATTAAGCATCTGGTACATTTGCACAGTTTACCTCAAAGGTCTGTAGTTATACTGAGATATTGAATTAAATTGGGGCGTCAGTAAAAAACTAAGTTAAATGTGTTTTTATACAAATGATCAGTTGACAGAACACTAGAAAAAATCATTAATATTTTGTGTATGACATTAATTTTCGTTCTATAGCTAAATTGTATAAATTTTATTTAAAATTTGAAACCAAAAATGTTGATATAGCTATTTGGTTAGCTCGGATATTTTTGTTGCAAAATTTTTGAGAAAAAAGTAGATCGTGCAAGAACTTCATTTCTTCAATTTAAAAGTTTACATCAGACTCAGAACAATAAAAAACTCAAAATACCTTTAAGGAAAAAGAAAGAATTGAAAACTCATTGTAAAAATTTTAATTCAAATTAAAACAAGGATATCATCAACAAACTATAATTTCAAAATCTCAGAATTTAATAAAGTCAAATCTACAGATAATTAAAGTAGCAAACAAGATTTAAAATTGCATTTTGAATTATGACGTCATAATAAAGAATTTTTTAAAATTATCTTAAAGCGATATCTTTTCAATCAATCATTGTAGCTAAACTTACAACATAATTAAATCAAAGATGTAATTTTTCTCAAAAAGTAATATCTTGCTAGAAATACATAACTTCACATCTAATTTATATTTCAAAATTAATTGTTAAGCCATTAGCAATTATTTCACTTTTAGATGTTGTCTAAACTTACTCATACTAAAAATCAAAGATAAAAATACATACTTTGAACTATTATATTAATGACAACTTTCTTACCTTCAGAAACTGAATCTAATTTACAAAGAGGAAAAACTAGCAGCAAACACATTTTAGTGGCCCTAAAAAGGACCTAAGATTAGATCTTATTTTTCTTTCTTAGCTGTTTTCTTTGGTAAGAGAACAGATTGAATATTTGGTAGAACGCCACCTTGAGCAATAGTAACACCACCGAGTAACTTGTTCAATTCCTCATCATTACGAATAGCCAGTTGTAAGTGACGAGGAATGATTCTACTCTTCTTGTTGTCACGAGCAGCATTGCCAGCTAATTCTAATACTTCAGCACTAAGATATTCCAACACTGCAGCCAAATACACAGGTGCTCCAGCACCAACTCGACTGGCATAATTGCCATTTCTTAATAGTCGATGAACACGACCAACTGGAAATTGAAGTCCAGCTCGAGAAGATCGAGTCTTTGATTTGGTCTTAGTAATACCACCTTTACCTTTGGATGACATCTTAGAAATAGGAAATATTATAAACAATAAATCACAATAAAGCCTAATATGTTACTTTTAAATATAAACTAATTTGCGGACGTCATCGACATTTATACGAATTATTATTGCTTATTTACATAATATTAAGGTATATATACTTATAGTTTATAACATTTGATTTAGACACCTAAGATGGCAGGATCCAAAGCATCTACTAAAATCGTCAAAGCTCCTAAATCGGTCGAAAAAGCCAAGAAGCGACGTCATCGTCGAAAAGAAAGCTTCGGCATTTATGTTTACAAAGTTCTGAAACAGGTTCATCCGGATACTGGTATCTCTAGCAAGGCCATGAACATCATGAACTCGTTTGTGAATGACATCTTTGAGAAAATTGCTTCTGAATCTGCTCGACTTGCTCATTACAACAAACGATCTACTATCAGCAGTCGAGAAATTCAAACAGCTGTTCGCTTACTTTTGCCTGGTGAATTAGCAAAACATGCAGTTTCTGAAGGCACTAAGGCAGTCACTAAGTATACTAGTTCAAAATAGATATTTCATATCTTAGGTCCTTTTTAGGACCACTTATTCTAGATGAAATTAAGAAAAATAGTTTCAAGCTACGGGTCTAGTTATCAGCTTTTAATTTGACTATGTAAAAAAGATTAGTCTTGAAAATGAATGTTTATGATGTTTTCAATATAAAATAAGTTCAGAAATAATTTAGAAGTAATAAAACTCCGACATTAAAGTAAAGATTTTTCAAATTGCATATTAAGGTGTGAAAGTAAAAATGCATTTTTATTCTTGCGTAAACTTTAACACGTTACAGACTTAAATTTTTTAAACTCTGAGCTTTAGTCATCATAGTTTGTTGACAATAATCGATGTTCTATTTTGAAAAATTTTGATATTATTTTTACCAAAATGATTCTTGCCCTTTTCTTTAGACTAATTATAAGTTTTATATTATTTTAAGTTAAGCAGCTCTTTCATCAAACGTATCACTGTTGGTTACTCAGAAAGTTTTACAGATGAAACCTTAGCATATTTTCAGTTTCAAAAACTCTATATATTTTTTTATATATATTTTCACTATATAAACCAGGTTTAAGATGCTTTTTTCATAGTAAAGGTGCTTTTAGATATTTAAGTGATTTCTAAAAGTAATCTAAAGATAATTTGAGCAGCAATTTAAAAAAAAAATAAAACAATTGACTGCAATTTACTTATGACTTCAAGTCGTTTCAGAATTTATGCCTGTTTCAAACGTTCAAAATTCTACTACAATAATATAATTACATCAAAATTTAGGAACGCACTTTATTTACAGTAACTATTTCTGCTAACATATTTATAACTTATTAAAAGCCAAATTTGTAATAATATTAGCTGATAAAATGTAACAAATAACATTTATCTTTTTATCTACCAATTGATTAGTTTCTATTTTGTTTTTAGATTTTCAAAAGTTTATCATAGAAATATTTTGAAGCTCAATTCTTACTAGGTTTATAAAAACTTTGGTGATTCAATTGTCAAAAAAGCTTACCTAAATAAAACCAAAAAGATTATTTCATAATTGTTGACTAAAGACTTCATACTTTTATTAAATGATTTAAAACGTATTTTTGTAAATTAACGAATTATTCAAACCTTTAAAAAAATGTTATTTAAAAAAATAAAACAGCTAGTTATCAATTTGCATAGATAGGTAACCAAAATAATGTTTTTTATGTTTGTCATTAAATACTTAACTAAAACAGGATTTCACAATAACTCAGTTACTAGCGAAAAGGTTACCCCAGAAGTGTTTTCAGTGACTCGAATTTACAGCAAAGAGTTAAGAAAAGTTTTTTTTTAAGTTTAAATTGTTGATCAGTCATAAGTCAAGTTTAAAAATAAGTAAATAAAAAAATTTATAAAAAATTTAATCTTGCAATTATTTAAAGTATATGTTCATAATAAATATACCAAAAATCAAAAAGGTAGATTTATTTTGCTTTTCTTACCAGTGTTATGATGTTCAATAAAGAATTTTAAAAACGTTTAATCCTAAGAAGTATAAAAATAATCAATCGGTAAGTATCTCAATATTAGCTTATTAAGTTTTCAAATCGTTTGTAGCAACATCAAGCGATTGTTTAACGGTATAAAGCAAGTAATCAAATACATTTGCAAGAATAAGCTTTGTTAACATTAATTGATGTCTTTGCTCTCAATGACAACAAACAAAATCTTTGTTCTTCGCCACCAACAAAAAGTTTAGGATGAATTGTTCAAACTACTTTCTATAAAGAGCTGTCAAAAACAGTTTTGTAAATCAAGTTCATATGGTCAAATTAATCTATAAAACAGTTATACCAAAATAACTTTATTTTTAGAATTATTATGATGTATAATAAGTAAAAACTAAGGGTGTATTTACCTGTCTCTATCTTTTAATTCTAGAATTATCATAATTATGAATTTAAATTTGAAACACCAAAAAATATAAAAGCTGACCATCTTAAACATATTAAAAACTTTTAATATCTTATGGCCTGAGGTGATTTTAAGCTATTTGAAATTGTAGTGCTGCTACAACAATCTTAGTTTTTTTCATAATAAAAAATTCTGAATCATTTTGTTTCTTTTAATGATGGTTATAACAGCAATATTTATTTTATTACACTACTAACTAAATTGTAGTTTATCCAAAAATCAAAATTTTACTTAAGGTTGAAATTGACTATAAATTGTTGAATCAGAGATTTATTTCTACTTTAAACATTATTTAGGTAATTGCTACATATGCAGGTTAGTAAGTGATAATATAATTCTATCACTTTAAAAAAATTAATTTACAAAAATATGATTTGAGTAATTTTTTTAACTAGTAATAGGAGGCTGCCATTTTAATTATATTTTGTTTACATATTTTGTTAATTTTTTGCCGAGTTATACCTATGTTTTTGGTGTGTTCCAATTTTCTACATTGGTTATGCTGAACTGTGGATTTAGGACTTTATTACTTTTAGTTTTCTGAAGTCATTTTATATTGTGTTTGTTCTAAGAGATGAATGATTTGTTATGTGCAGCCATGCATTAAATAAATAAACAAAAAGTCCCTTTTATCAAGATTCTTCATCCAAGATGTTACAGTACTTTAATTAAAAAGTTTCAAGTTAAGTTTCAAAATTGTAAAACATTTTTAGTTAATATACCGAAAGTTTGATAAAAATTATCATAAATAATTGGTTGATTTTTATACTAAATTACATTTGTATTCAAAGTTATAGTGTTATCTATTTTTATATGTTTGTTGAAGCTAACAAGTCTGGAAAAAAGTCATCTACTTTCACGAATTAAAATCCCTTACTTCCTTGAATTCAATCTTTAAATCCTGTTATCAGCTTTGTTCCGTAATCTCTCCTTTCTTAATTGCTAGTTAACTTTCCTTTTAGGTTTTCGTCTCTCACTCGCTCTTGTTGTAAAATATTTGCTTATACTTTCGATAATTGAGAAATTCTACTTATTTGCTGTAATATGTTTTCCGTTGACTTCATTAAGCTATCTTTAAAGTATTTATTATATAAACAGAGAAATCATTTATGCAAACAAGAGATAAGAAAATTCATTACAAAACCAAAAAAGCAAATATATTTACCAATCTTGCCTTTGTAACTTCAGTTTTGTCAAAACCCTTTTATTTTATAGATTTTTATTCTTCATCTTTCTCAAGGAATGAGTTCATTGCTTGCAAAACTCGTCTTTTGCGCTCTTAAATGCAGTAATAGAAACAAGAGCCATTTGCTTGAAAAATGGATGGTCTCTCTTTTCAACAACTTTCTGTGCTTGCTTAGAAAAAGCAGAATCACTTGAAGTAACTAGTGTAGTGGCGTTTTATTTGTATTTGATTTTACAAATGCAAGGTTTTTATTTATCTAAGTTATTTTGTTTACTTTATTGATGGACTTTTATTTAAATTCAATATAATTAAAAAATCAAAATTGGGTTTCTATTTAAATACATTTGTAAATAAGATTACATGATTTTCTCAATTGCTTATTTTGCGTTTAGTAGTTTTTCACTAATATCTTCAAAATAAAGCTTCAATTCAAGTTTTAATGTCAGTTTTTAATGTTTATTTTTTTTAATTAATGTATAAATTAGATTAAAATGCATTTCTTAGTATAAAACTCACAGTTTTTGTATATATATAATAAAGATTTATATTTTCACAGACTTTTTTCGTAAGGTTCGTTAATTATACATTAAGTTGCAAAACAAAAGTAAAATAAAAAGAATTAAAGGAAGTAAAATGAGAAAAGAAATTTATCAGTTCTTACATCTTTACAAATAATTACCGATAAATTATAAAACAAAATAATTAGTTGCAATCTTACATGTGACTTTATAGGCTTTTTGCTCTCTTAAGTATAATAAATTTGCATATAATTTAATATTTGTATAATATGTTTACCATGAAAAAGAGCAAAAAAGGCAATAAGACTAGTATTTGAATAGACTATAATTTAAGCTTCTTAAAGATTTAGACTTTAAATTCATTTTTTTATTTTTGGGTTATAAAAACTAATACATCTTTTAAAGAGCCTAGACGCCCCTATAAAAAAAGTAGACTCTTTTCAAAGCGCTGCTGGAAACAGACAAAACTTGATCGTTATTGACCATATGAATATAGTTAGAATACTAGTTTTAAAAAGGTTTTCAGGTTAAAATTTAATTTAACAAAATCCAAGTTAGATTTCTAACATTAACCTTAATTTTAAACATACTGCTTGAATTTAATTCAGATGCTTCTGATTTTGAAATAACATCGCTAGTTTTCGATGCAACCCTGCATTTAAGTTTTAAATGAATCTGAAAGTATTTCCGAGTTTTTCAATGATTCTTTAATAGGAAATGATATATTTTGCAGTATTAAAAAATTTAAGTATTAAATAGTAAACTGATTTGAGTTAATCTTTTATTTTGTTTCATAAATCATCTGATTGAAAACTTCAAAGAACAAGTTTTTAAATTAGTTCATTCTGCAAAATTTTTACTTCGTATGCACAAACTGTCTCTGTCCTAAAAATAAACCACCCCTTGCTTTTTACTATTTGTAAATATTCCAATTTGGTTCTTCAATTTTCCCGCCACATAAAATTAATAAAAAGCTTTAAAAATTATTGTTCAAAAGTTGTAAGATTAAAACAAATTAAATATCTCACACAACATCGAAATTGTTATCACTTTTTATTATAAATATTTTTTCCTTCACTAATATTTAACTGAATTTCAATAATAATCATTTTTATTTAAACTAAAAACTAAATTTTCATGTACTTGATGTTTTAGTATTGACATTGAATTTCTAAATTTATCTATTTTGAATCTTTTTCAAATTTATAAAGATTTGAACAATAGTAACCTCTAATTTTTTTACCTTACTTTTGGAAAAATGATAAGATAGTTTTGTTTTTACATTGTTATCTTGGTCATCTGTTTTGATTTTATTATAAATTAAATATATTATGATTATTTGTAGAGCTAGATATTATATTTATAAGCAATGATTATTCAATTAAAATCTTTACTTCAATTTTATGTAAATTATTTGTTTAATAATTAAATTTTTTCTTAGTATTTTAATTTTTTGTTTTCTCAGAATTTTTTTTAGCTTACAATGTCAAAAAACTTCTTATTAAACAAGAACATTCATGGAAAGGGGCTTACCATGGTCAATTATGATGAGACTGGACAGTAAGTTGATTATCATAGCAAAATGTTGAAGCTACTTTAAAATTATTTGATTTAAAATTAAAAACTGAACTTGCTAAAAACTGTGATGTTTTTAAAATTCATGTTTATAACAAATGTATATAACTATCATCAATAAATAAATATTATTGATAAATAATTTTTAGGTATTTGATCACCAGTGGATGCAATGGAAAAATTCATGTGTTTAAAGATTTAAGTGAGAAACCAATATCCACAACTAAATGTATTAACAGCTTTGTCAGTGCTGTTGCTTTGGTTTGTATTTTATTGTTCATTTTCTAAACTTATTAAGATAAGATTACATTTTATCAGTTTTTATATTAATGTTTTTTATTGTGCAGAAAAATCAACTTTTTTCTGCATCAGAAAATTTTTCAATAGAAAGATATTCTTTTCCAAAAATGACTTATGAAGGAATAGTGATAAGATTTACTGGAGATATCACCCATCTGAGTATTTCTGAGAATAAAAAGTGGCTAGTTGCTGGTTCAAGGTTCTATCAATTCATTTGTGATTTTTTGAAATCAGCTCTTTTTTCTTCAGTGACTTTGATGCAAGAATTTATGATATTGAGAAACGGAAGCAAAAGTCTTTTCTAGGGCATCACGCCCCAATTCTCAGCGCTGCTCTTGATCCACTAGATGAATTCCTGGTATAATTTGTTGATATTTCAGACAATCTTTAGAAATTCATCTTGATTATTCAGGTTACATCCAGTTGTGATGGCACAGTCAGAATATGGGACACATCAAATCAGGTATTGCGTTACTCTTAAATCTTGTTTAGATGGATAAAGAGTTCAATAAATTTTTGCTCAAATCTCAAAACCGAAGTAATTTTTTTAATTTTTTTTATTCAGTTTTGCGTCAAAACTATATTTGGGTTGGACAAGTCGAATGATGTTTGCAACAGTGACTTCTACTGCCGGTTATCTTCCATCTAATCACCTTTAAAGTTTAATTAAATGTTTCTATCAATAGAATGTCTTGGAGACCAACTACAGGAGACGATTTTGCTGTTCCTACCAAAGATGCTGTTAAGATCTTCTCTCGTGGAGTTTGGAGACCTATTACTCTTCTCAAAATTAAGGATGAGGAGTCTTTACGTGTGAGTTGAAAGATGCAGTTGATTATTCTTATTTATCATCTTCTTTATCAGATCTTCCAATGTTGCTCTTTCTCTCCTTGTGGGGGATTTTTGGCAGCTGGAACCAATTTAGGGGAGTTAGTGATCTGGGATGTAGATACACAGGATCAAAATAGATTGTGAGTGATCTGCATCCTATCTATCTGATCTGAAGTGATATTCATTCATAGAATAAAAGCTCCAGACTCCAACTGCCAAGTCTGTTCAATAGCTTGGAATCCTAAAGACAACAACACTTTGAGTTTTTCGACGACAAACGGATATATCTGCGTTTTGAAGGAAGCTACGATGAAGAAGATCAGAGAAGGGGTCTGATTAAATGATCATTTGATTCTTCTGTTGATTCATTTTATTTGTTTTTAGAATTTAGATTCTTTGTTTGATCGAGAAGATGATGAAAACGAAATTGTAGATTTTAACGAAGATGCAAAAGAAGATTCTGAAAAAAAGAAGAAAGAGAAAAATTCAGAAATAGTAAAAGAAAAGAATCCTGAAAATATGGAAGAAAATAACCCTGAAAATATGGAAGAAAATAACCCTGAAAATATTGAAGAAAAAGATGAAGAAATTAATGAAGTAAATGATACTTTTGATGGTCACGTGATTTTTGTCGATGTATTTGAGATATCTTTAGAAATCTCTATTTGAACTTGATCTGTGATAATTTCAAGACTGTTGGGTCAAAATTAAAGATACAACTAATGGGGCTGTCGCTTTTGATGTAGATTCACTTCGATAGCCTAATTCGGGGAGACTCATGATTGTCAACAAACTTCAGATAACTCTAAAATATTGAATAAAGATTTTATGAAATTGTTTACAGGTGGCAAAAAAGAAAAGAAGAGTCACGATCTTTGATAGTGACAGTGATGATAAAGAAGATGAGGATCAGGGTCTTACAAAAGATGAAAATAAAACGATTAAAAAAAATGAAGATCAGAAGATTACAAAAGATGAAAATGAAAGAATCGTTGATGAAATGTTAAAGGATGACGTGGAGCTTGATGAAGACGTTGAAAAGTTTCTTTTAGATGACGTGGAGGTTGATGAAGATGTTGCAGATGAAGATGCTGCTGATGAAGATCAGGAAACTTTTAACGAAATCCCGATACGTGACGAAGATACTAATCCGAGAAGAGAAAGCATCGCTGGTCAAGAGAATTTTTCTGATCTTCATCTGCTGATCCTGAAACTTTACAGAAACTCATCCGGAAGTTGAAGACTTTGATAAGCTCTCCGAAGAGCGTAAATCTAAATCCTCTCAAATAAAAGAAGCAGAAGATTTATTGGATGTAGATGAAGGAATGGAAGAGGAAAAAAGAGTATTTACGAGAAGCAAGATGCAAGAAGCATTTCAACCAACATCTACTTCCATTAATCTTCCTCATCGATTTATGGTTTGTGTCTTAGATGCTGTTTCTAGCATGATCTTAAGATGTAGTGTTAACAGAGGTACAACTCAATTGGAATTGTGAGAAGTTACAATGATGCGACTGATAGCGCAATTGACGTCGAGTTTCATGACGTCACTCATCACCATGCCATCCATGTAAACAATGATTCAAACTTTACAATGGCAGATTTATCAGAAAGAGCTCTCGTGCTTGGTAGTGCTGATAAAAGGTAATTTGTTCCTGGATGTTGCTCCTACTCTTCATCTTCATCTACAGCAGCAGGTTGAAGTGCTTGGAATTCTCTTCTTGGGATGCTAACAAAGAGTGGTTTGTAGATCTTCCTGGCCAAGAAGAGATCACTACTTTAACGACAGGTTCTGCTAATCTTCATCTGATCTTTTGTTAATCTGTATCTGATCTGTTTCAGCGGAAAACTGGATTGCAGTTTCCACAAATCTTGGCAACATCCGACTGTGGACTATTGGAGGTGTCCAGAAGCAGATCTTTTGTGCCCCAGGCCGCGTGGTTGCCATGGTTTCTCACACTGACCAACTCTTCATCGCTTATCATCACTCTCAAGGTCAAATCCTCATCCTCTTCATCTTTAACTAATTCTCTTTCTTTTAGGGATCGGATCGGATCAATGTCTCTACTTTCTGCTGATTGAGGTAGGAGAGGGCCGCGGTTGCCGTCCTAGGTCTATTGTCCCTGCCAGTCCTTTGCCGCTCTCTTCTGCTTCCACTCTATCCTGGATCGGGTTCACTTCTGAGGGCACTCCTGCCTCTCAGGACTCTAATGGAGTCGTCCGCCTTCTCAATCGAACTTTTGCGTATACTTGGATGCAAGTGGCATCTTCTCAGCTGAAGCGGACCGATTTCATGTGGGTGGTAGGTCTGCAAGAAAGTCCGGCCCATATTCGTTACATACACTGTCATGGTGTCCACTTCCCATATACGCTGCCCAAACCAGTGATGGACACGACCTCTTTCCAGCTTCCTTATTGTGAGATGGAAATCGAAAAAGGAAAATTTGAGGTTTTTTCATCTCATTGATTTTCATCAATTTTTATCTGATCTTCCCTAGGAGGAATTTTGGAGGAACAACATCCTCACCGCTCATCAATCCTACCTCCAATCTCGTGATTATCAAGTTGATGAGGTCACAAGAACCGAACGTGAGAAGGACGCGACACAGAAGCTGATGTTGCTTTTTGCTGTGAGTTTCTTCCAAATCTTCTTCCAATTGATCTTCATCTTGCATCTTGTAGTTGGCATGTCAGAATGATCGCGAGAAACGCGCCTATGACGTAGCACGTCTCATGCCCTCAGCCCACGTGGTCAGTTTCGCTGTCAAATACGCTTCACGACGTCACAAGCGCGCGCTCGCTGATAAACTGGCGGAAGTGATGGAAGAGAAGACTCAGATTGTAGAGGACGATCAGGAAGAAGCGGTATCACGTGATGTTACGGCCAGTTCAGTCGATGACTTTTCGACAAAGCCGACGATGACGTCATTGACACGTGAACATTCTGATGAATTCCGGCAGAAGGCAGTAGCAAGCGATACATCAGCAGATGACGTCACAACTGACTTCGACAAGTTGCCGTCATCTTTGGAATCTACTAGCAGCAGTATCCAGCAATCTCAACCCCGTAATCCCTTTAAGGTTCTTCTGCTTGCCACTTGGTGGCATCTTACTCACTTTTCGATCCTGTACAGCGATCTTCGATTCAATCTTCATCTTCTTCACGTTCTGTTCTTAGCAACATCCGAAGAGTGGATCCTTTTCAAAAAACTCCTACTCCTTCTAAACGCTCTCATCATAACGTTACCATCACCCCTTCGCAGCCTAAGATCCAATCAAAACTAACTACCTCGATCAGGTGATGACGTCACCTGTTTGCGCGTCTCTTCATCTTTTCTTGCGCAGAACTCCGAAAGTGTCCAAGATGCAAATGTTGAACAACTACATCACTGCTAATCTTCCTGAACTTCTTCAGACTGATCTTACTGAAGATGCAGCGCGCAAGAAGCTTATCTCCGACTTCCGTCGTCTCCCTGACGACGACAAACAGGTGATGACGTCATAACTTAGGTGGTCCCCTGCTGCGAACAACAAGTGGTTGCTAGGCAACCAGCTTCAACAGGGTTGTTGGTAGTGGTGAGCAGGTGGTTGGTTTGATGTGTGTAAGTGTTGCTTCTATCCACCACTTCAGTCGCTTGTTGTCGAAGCGCGCGATGATGTTGTTTCAACTTCGATGACGTCATCGTTTCATCTCCAACTTTCCCGATTGATCTGACTTTAATCCGATCTTGATTCTTTGATAATGTTCTTTACTGATTTTCAACTTGTTGCGTAGAAATGGGCAAAGCTGCCGACAGATAAAGAGACACCGAAGCGTTGCCATGACAACGATGCCAGCGAAGAAAGTCCTGCGAAAAAGATGAACTTCAAATCAAAGTTGTCTTCATTTGCAGCCGAATAACGACCAAATACTCGTCAATTATTCCAAATTTTTTAAATAATAAAATAAAAGTTTAAATAGTTTGATCGATTTGTTTGAGATAGGTTTGAGCGGAAGTTCAAATGTTGCCAAATTTAAAGTGTTGCCAAATAATTTAATTTTAAATTTCAGAAAGTTTTACTGAATGAAGATTATTATCTACTTGCACCTTTTGTTTGATGAATTGAAACAGTAGAGTATTTATACAAAAATTTAACTGATTAGTGAGTAGAGAAATGATAAACAATTGAGATATTCTCTGAATCAAACTTTTGTTTGCTTTGCATCTGTTAAATCAATTTCATAAAATTGATTTTGTGCAATTTTTCCAAACTGTTAGTGGTATAAAATATGAAATTTTCTTTTTATTCTTGAAATATTAACTTCATTTATTGAAGAACAAATAAATTTTAGTAAGATGAAGATGATGACGTTTTTATAATTAGTCCCTAGTGCTTTGGTAGGATCAAATTCAATTAAACCGAAATTTACTCGTCAACTATCATCTAATATCCTGTTTCATTAAGTATCTCACTTCATATTTCCAAAGAAATCTTTTAATTTATTTCACAAGTTTTTTATCATCTTGTTGACGTCTAAACTATCCAACAAATTGTTTAAACAAAATTTCAAATTTACGACTGAATTGTTTTATTGTTTCAAAATATCCACTTTCCAACTTTTCTCACCATTTTCTATTACTTTAAGTTGATTTCAAACTTTAATTTAGCTGTTTTACCAACATTAGCTGGTAGTCTCATTTATAACCTTTTACGACTTTTATTTAATTAATCGACAATAATTGGTTGTTTTTAAATCATTTAACGACTAATTTGATAAGGTGCTTCCTATTCAATAAAAGCTTTCAACAGTTCAATTAAAAGAAAGTTCAGAACAACAGTAGCTAGAAGACAATTTTACGACTTTATTTATTTTACTTTATGTAGAGCACAATTTGATTTTGTTTCTAACAGTTGATTAGTAAAAACAACTGATATTAAACAATTCTTCTTTAAAACGGTTATTTTTCTGCTATAAAGTTCTAGTGATCAAATTTGAACAAAAGTATTTTGTGATATTAGTTTTAATGGCTAACAGTTAAAGCTTGATTTATGATGCAGTAAATAAACTTTTACGTTGATAAACAGAAAATATTAATTAAATGTTTTGCTGAATAAGATTTTATCCACAGGATGTATGTTTAGATACAGATTAAGCTTTTCTAATCATTTGGAATAGTTGATTATAAAAAATACCTTACATAAAACAAAACTATTGCTTTGGCTATAGCAACTAAATTCTATGATTTTAATACATATCTAATTCGTATATAGTATTTTATTTACCTTTTAGCAAAATTATGACTCAATGAAAATAACCAGATCCATTTTTTGGATATTTTTGATTTACTAAACTCTTTGATTGACGTCATAGCTTATAATTTTCACAAGTTTATAATTAGATTTGATAAATTAAACACAATTTAATATTTTTTGTAAACTTTAATGAACTTTTTTATTACTTAAAGATTTTGTTTGCAGTATCTAATTTACGTAACTCTTGTGTAATCGGTTACTTATTTAGCTTAAAAAGAAAAAAAGTATTGCTTAGCTGTTACATAACTAACAAACTGAGTAAAAATTAGTAACTTCCTTTCTTCGATACTTTAAATTTTTTATCTTTTAAAGTCACTTTCTATTCAGTCAAAAACGTTCAAGAATTCGTCTAAAATGTTTTAATTATTTATGAAATTCAAACTTAATTTTATTTGGCTATCAATAAAAGGATGTGCTTTAAAATCAAATCAAGATCTTCGCCATTTAATTTACATCGTCATTTTATGCTTGGATGGTTCTGAAGAAGCTGTGATGAATAAATGCTTTTATGTAAAGTTCTTCGCATTTCTTTACATAAAAACAATTTTCTGAACGTATTTGTATAAGTTCTCAAAATCTATCTTTATAGCCCTTTTCCAAACAAACACTAAACAAAATTCTTGAAGAAATTTAAAACTTAAATCATAGTTATAACTAATGAAGTCATAGTCAACCATGATAATAAAGAAGGAATTTTTTTGTTTGCTTAATTTGTTTTCACATAAGTAAGCAAAGTCCTGCACTGTTTTTATGTCAATAACCTTAATCATTATTTCATTTTTTATACATTCTTCCATCTTAATAAGACTAATAGCCAATTAACTATTTTTGTTAGCTAATTACATCAGAATAATAAAATGATTGCAGCAATGATAAGATCAATCAAATTCCCTTAAGTACTTGATTAATAATATAGAATAAGAACATGTTGATAATACATGCTTTATTATATTGCAATTACTTCAGATGTTATTTAAATACAATTATTTTATGATTAATCTAACAATACAAACTAATTTTTAAACTATTTAGTATTAAATTCAATATTTAGCAGCATCATAATTAAAATTTTTTTATTTATTCAAGAAAAAAATCTTCAAATTGAACTAGTGGTAAGAAAAGTATGAGCTAATTTAAACACGAGTTTTAGATTAATAATACACGATATTCAGACAATTGAACCCACACAAGAAACTGACAACGTTTTATTATTTTCTTTTTAAAAAGCTTTAAAAATATTTTAAAGTAATGTAGACATTTAAAGTTTGTTAACTTATTAAACATTTTGCCATAATTTATAAATTGTTTTGTTTACTTTAGCCTATCTTTCAACAGATTTGGTTTTTGCCGAAACTGGCCTGGTGACAAACAAACTCTTTTGTCTCACACATATTGTTTAACACAAGTGTTTGATTTCAGCTGTAACGATTACGGCTGAATTTGTAAGTGTTCCTTATAAATAATTTAATAAATTACGTTTAATGTTTGATTATAAAATAATTGAACATTTCCCACCATCTGAAATTTTCAAGTGTATAAATTACACATTCAATTTTAGCGATTAATCCAAATACCGAAATGATGAGTGCTTTTATGGGCGTGTCTACAACTTTGTGTCACCTTCAGCTAAGATGCAATAGTTTAGACCGACACCAACATAAATACTTAACAAACTCAGATAAGGCTAAAAACTGTTGACTGAAAAATTCGTATTTAACCGTACTAGACGCCTTAACTTTAAGGCTGGAATGATCAAACTTCACTGCGACTTCGGTGGGCCCATCACGTCATATTTACTTAACATTTTTCAAGACAGCTGCTTAGAATAAATATTTAAACGGTGGTAGCGTTTTTATCAACTTGTAGATTGTCAACAAGAGAAATTGGCTTCAGGAGCTGTTTACTTTTAAATCCGACCCACTTTTTATTGAGCGGTAATACTCAAAATAAACATATGACTTTTTCACAAATAACTTGAGGCTTAATGATGTCATATGTTTAAGGATTGAAAGGAGTTAATTTTTGTTCTTTAGCTTTTGTAATTCTTAACAAACAACAAATAAAGAAATATTATCTTATATAGTATTCAAATTATCAACATAACTTAAGAAAAATAATTACAATTTTAAATTGTGTTTATTTTAAATATAAATACTTTATGAAAATAATATTTTATAAACCATTTATAGTATGAAAGCTGTTGTGCTATATTTAGTAGTTATTTTTGTATTTCTAATGAAAATAAAAAAAGACTATTTATTTCTAAGTCTAACAATATTAAGTAACTTTTCAAATTTTTCTGAACAAATATTAGACTTTATTACAACTTACTAAAAAGTCCTATACAATTTTTAGAATAATTTCAATCAAGTATAAACAAGAAAATAGATTTTAAACGGCTTTAAGCTAAAGCAATTTATAAATAAAATTTATAAGTTTTATAATTAAAAATCATATTTTGTGATGTGTAAATTTAATTATTATTAAAAAATATTATCAAAAACTAACAATTAAATTCTAAAATCATTTCTTTGTAATTAAGAAAAAAAGTTTTTAATGAGGTTTTTATCCGTTGTTTATTACCTCACTTTCAATCTAATCTCACTTTATGTAGACTGAAGAAAGATGCCTTTTCCCAGGAGTATTTTGGGATTTTGCTTGTAATCCTTCAGCAATTCGCATATTACCGTTGATCTATAGACGAGTGGTTTACGTTTAGCAGTTTTTCCCAAGAATTCTTCTAATGTACTACAAAATCCATCGACAAATTCGCTGTTTTTCTTCCAAGTGACAACAATGTTGATTTCGTCATCACCTTGTCTACTTATTTTTAACATCACTTTAAATGACCTACTGTCAAGTAGCACTTAAATAACAAAAATTTAATGTTATTAATCGATAACAGACTTAGCAGTTACTGAAGCATAACAAGTATCAAAACTCGAAAAGTCAAAAATGATAAAATTTCCATTTTTAGTAGGTGACGATAAGTTTAGTAAGTGTCTTAAAGTTGTCATTTATCTTAAAACTGGTTTTCGATTTCACTCAATCTCTTTATTTAATTTTTAATCTTCAAGTAAGATGCTTGACGCCATCTTTACAAGAATTTAATCCTTTAAATGTAAACTCAGCTATCTGCTATAGATCGAAAATCTTGCAACAATTTGATTTTTATTTGCTTTCTCAGTCTCCCATGACTTGCTCTTTTTTCATAGCTTCAATCGAAAAGGTTTAGTTAACATGAAATTGAAATCACCTGAAGTTGATCAATTTCATCAAATTTATTTTAGTCCAACAAGTTGATTTTGAAAATAGTAAAATAAGAAATTGATACTCACCAAAGAAAAACAAACAGCATTTTATACTTTTAAACTTTTGAAATTAAGAAATGGACATCAGTTAAAACGATTTTTTTTGGTCATATATTTTTATTAATTAAACTAATAACTTTTATCAAAAATTTTTTTTTGTCAATATCGAACATTTAGATGTCACTTTTTACAAATTCAGTATTTAAGATTACTATATATTTTTCAACTTTTGTCTGGGTCAAAATTAGTTTTACATTACTTTAAATAAATACTATTTTGTTTAGCTTGTAAAATAAGTTCATACAGACAAAATAGATATGCAATCTGAACTGGCTTTTTTCTAAACTATAATAATACCTTAAACCATTTATTCTTAAAAGTTATAGCTAAGTAAAATATTTTTAATTTCTAAATCAATACAAGTTTTCAGTAATTATTAATTTTGTTGTTTTTATCGCTAAAATCTTCTAAAATTTTAAACTTTAATTAAAAATAAGTTCTAAAACTTTTATTGCAAAACCTTGTTTACTAATTAGTATTTTAAGCAAATAACAACAAGTTTGTATGTCAAGCTTTGAAAGTATACTGTTTGTGATTGTTTGTGGTAATTTATTTGCTATTAATTTATCGGTCTGTTTTTCTTAAGTAATTCTATCTGACCATTTACTGATAGCACACAACCAAAGTTTTTATTTGTAAATTAATCAAACGCACAGATAAATACTTTACAGGAGCTCTAAGGCTAATTAGATAAGTTAATTTTATTTTAATTAGATAATAAAATAATATTTAAAAAAAATTAGAACAAATTGAAATAAACTAGAAATTCTGAGATTGTTTTTTTTTTCAGCACCATTCTTTCATAATTTTGACAAGCTTGTAATTTTGTTTCTAGTCAATCTTTTTTGAGCTAGCCTCAATTTTTGGAGGCATATCCACGCTTTATTGCATGAAGCTCTGTATGTCTGCATTGAGCAGTTGAGTCCTTTGCACTCTCAATCATTAAACTCAAGAGTTGTCTGTAACTCATACCTATTTATCTCTTTCTTGAATATGTGACAAGGTAGTTTTAAATGTCAAGGTGTTAACTATAAAAATGGCTTTTTATTAATCTTTTGTTCTGAGCTTACGATTGAAAAAGCTTTTACCAGACAACTACGACGTTTAAGCTTTATCAAGTGAAATGAACTAAGTCAAATAAGTTAATTAAATATTTTTGTCAATTAGCCTAATTTTTTAAAGATGAAACTTGGATATTTAATTTTTAGTTGACTTTATTTAAATGAACATATCAACAAGTTTTTTGTAACACTGATTATTGTTTTGCCTTTCTTAAAAACATTTTCAGCAATTCATTTACTAAATGAGATACTAAATTACTAAAAGCATTTTCAGAACTTCATCTTAAACACTCAGTACTGTATACTCAGTTGATATTTGTGTGTGGTACTATAAAAGCAAAAAATTACTTTGCACAATACTTGCAGAAAATTAGTTTTAAAATTCAGCACAAGTCAAGACTTGAATAAAGTTAGTATCCAAAAACATTGCTAATTTAATTAAATGTGTTCTCGTTTTGTTTTATGTTTTGATCTTTAAGTGCATTCAATTGTTCTATTTTTATTCAGTTTGCTTACTGATCTAGTTTCCTTGAGTGACTTACCACTAATGTTCTCTTGCATTATGAAAAAAAATTATAATGGACCGATGCTTTTATCAAAATAACCGTATTTGACTTAATAGTTTGCCTGTACTTAATGTAATATTTATGTAAATACCAGTCAAGCTTAAAAAACAATAAGTACTTAAGAATAGCAAAAAGTTTGCAAAATAATAATCATATTTCATTTATTTTTATAAATTTATTTTGCTTGAGTATTTTCTAATTAGTTTTTTTAATTATCGATTTGTAAAGTAAAAACTTTCAGTATTTTCAGATACTTGTAAAGAAAACAACCAATAAAAAATTGTAATTTGTAATTGGATATTTTAAAAAGTCTAATTGAAAATCGATGTTAATACTGAAGTTAATTGTTTAATGTTTTGTCACAAATTCTTAAAGCTTGAAAGTACTTGAATTAATTTTTTAGGTGTTAAATATCAGTACTTGCTTAAATTATTGTGATTTTTTATTAGCTTGATAAGTTTTTGTTTCAACAGTTTACAACTACTTACTGGCATGTCAATTTATAAGCTTAGAAATAGGATCAAACTTTGTGTACTTTTCTCTTTTTTACTGTTACAAAATTAATCTGTTCTCCGTTTATTACAATTCGTAATGTCGTTTACTTATAATAAGTCACTCGAGAAGCTGTTTTTATCATTTTATAAACCGTCTTAAAGTAAAGCAAAAGCAGCAAAAAATGGTTTCCTATTGTGAAAATATAAATAGCTTCAACCAAATTTAATTGAGGTATTTAATTGTGATTCCATAAATAAAGCTTGAAGCTTTTAAATAATGTTATGTATTGAATTGCAGATTGGTTTGCCACCAAGTAAACGGCTCAAAAGACTTTTTACTATGGGGGTGCTTTTGCGTGGATCAGTTGCTATCAAATGCAAATGAAAAATCTTTTCAATAAGTTGAAGTGACTAACAGAAAGTATAAAACGCTGTACGTGAGTATTTGTCAAATTACATTTCTATTAAAGTTTTTCATTTAAGTGATTAAATGGTTGAACAGAAAATAAAGTTAAAACGGTTTAAATAAATCTATCAGATCCAATATAAAGCTCGGGATTCTATAGAATAAAATAATTAAATTGTTTTAATTTTATCTTAAGCGTAATTCGAAGAAATCTCTTTTAGTTTTTTGAGAATTTTAATTGATGCTGATGTAACTTGATTTTTAAATAGAATTAGGCTGGTTGTGACTGTAAAAACCAGACCATTTGCGAGTTGTTAATCAGATGATTTGTCAAACGTTTAATATATCTCATCAAAAACTAATACTTCAAATACACTAATACCGACCAACTGATTGCGTATGTTCTAGAAGTATTTTTAGATGTTCTTATTCATCGATTTTGAGAAAACTTTGAAAAAACTTAAAATTATAGCATAACTTTTATTTACACGAAACACATAGCAGAAGGCAACTAAATTTGAGTGCCTGTTAACAGATAATATTATTTCACATAAAATTGAAATAGCTTTGTTATTTCTTATGCAATTTGTTACTTATGATATATATTGGTATTAGTACATCTGTCACTAAAAACATTTGTTAAAGAACTTAGCATTTATCATTCAAGTCAGCTAATGTCATAACTTTTATCTCTTTTTCAATATTTTCGATCAAATTATCTATCTAGGGTTCTGGAAAATTTAAATTTCTGAAAAATAATGGTGAATGTCACGGCTTGCACAAGATATTTGATAAATACATAATAGCAGTAAAAAAGGCTGGTCGTATAATCTTAATCATGGGTTTCATTTCAAACGATAATTCTGTTAATTAGATATTAAGTACTCCATAAAAAAGTTTGTTTTTAAAAATGTTTGTTTAAATTGTTATACTTGATAAACAGGTGATTATTGAAATCTAAAACATAAGTGCACTCCACACCTTGCCACTGTTTTATCTATACAAGAGTTATTTTAGACAGGTACACTGTTTAATTATATAAGCAACGAACAAATCAGCAAAGTTATGAGCCTCTATAAAAATAAATTACTTAAATTTCGTGATAGGCTTAAAATTAATCTCCAATTATTATAGATAAACGTAAGTTAGAAGTTACATAAGAAGCTTTAAGATTAAATTTAATAAAAGTTTTTTGATTTAAAATTCTACTTTTGACTTGCTAATTTTAGTTTTCAAAAAACCTTCTAGTAATAGAAGAAAATTGAGATTTAAATCTGTTCAACTACCTAGTGAATGGGGCAATCATGTTTGAAGTCTACTGTAGCGTCATGAACACTTCAGATGAGCGGGTAGGTTGTGTCCTATCTGTGAAAGCAAACTTCAAAGAGTTGAAAGACAAGATGCTTGATGTAAAACAACTTTAGATAACAAAGTTGCCACGTAAAGTCCTATAAGAAGCTTATGAATGATTAGCATATTCAAAACACGTAATCTCTATTCATTTAAACTTAATAATGATTTAAAACTTAATCAGTCTGCTGATAATATTGGCTCATGAAATTATAAAGGAACGAATTCACTTTGAAGCCAACATCATAGTCTAGAAAATGCCTACTACTGTAACTTTATAAACTGAAGTAAATAACGTTTCAGCTTATATTTTAAACTAAATTGAACACGACTAATAATGTAGAGAAACTTTTAGCTGTTCGTGCAAAGATATAAAACTATTTTAAAGTTAAGTATAAGCTTTGGCAAATTATTTTTCATCGGCTATTAATCACGTGGTTGAAAGATCTTAAGCAATTAATTATGATATAATTAGCAGTGTAGATATATATAAGCACTATAAAAATAATTAGTAATGAAATATTTGCTTTTAAATAAAGAAAAAAGTAATTTTGAAAAAAGTAAAACTGTTCCAAGTATGAAAATATTCTAAGTAAGCTAATTTAATTTACTTTCATTTTATTTAATTTCAAAATGCTTATCATAGATTTTAGCTTAGGGAGTTTTCTTTTAAAGTGTAAAATGATAATTAACTAAAGCGTATGTTCAAAGACTAAATTATATCAACATTCAAAGAAAACTTAATCAAACGGCCTATTGACTTTGATATATAAAAAAACATTATACAAATATTAAAAGATAAGACATATCTTAATAAATTTTGCTGATTTTGCAGCTATTTCTCGATTGTACAAAAGTATTTTGAAAATATATTTTAAAACATGGATGAAGTCAAAATATTTGGTTTTGTTGACAAATTTTAACTTCTCTGTCATTCTAAAAGCTCCATTTGTTATTCCAGTTAGCCTTTGAAGAGTGGTTTTGTTTGGTTTGCTATATGAAACTTATTACACCTGCCGAGCAAAATACAGGTTTACCAATCACGTGATATTGAGATTGAAAAATTCAGAAGACAACATTTTAGCTAAGATGAACACAAACAGTTAACTTGGTTAAACATTAAGCCCAAAAATTCTTACTATCCTTTATTCATTAGTAGAAGGTAAAATTAAATCAAATAGGATGATATGGTTTAAAGGAAGCATGCTGTTCATTAACAGATAATAATCTCATAGATTAACGATTAAAAAAACTGATCTTAAGGTTAATCCAACCAAAAATTTATTCATTTTCAGAGCTACATAATTACACGGAAAAAATATTGAGTGGTACAACTGTGTCTTCCATATTGATGTGCTGGTTGTCATGCCTATGAAGCTTTTACTGACTTACTTGTTTTTGTTATCGATTTTATCTTTAACAAACATTAAGGTGAAAATATTTCTGCTCGCTTCAAGTAACAAAATTTTATGTTGTGGAATTTATTATCTTTCAAATCACTTATCATAAAGTAGAAATTCACATCAAATATATAGAAGTGATCATACTTTTATTTACATTGTGAAATGTAGATAGAATTGCTATGATAAAAGAAAATACTTAAATATCAATTTTTTGATGGGAATATTTTTGTTGGTTTAGCCAAAAGCTATTGAAAAATCATTAAAAGATTTGTGAAGAATTCCAAATTGTGTGTCTAATCTTTTAGCTTTAGACTTATTCAGCCAGATTATCGCTGATTGGTTTCCAAAACTGAACTGTTTACTGATTTTATTTTGAACTACAAAAATGAAGAAAAGTTTATAAAATCCAATTATTAATTAATTATGAGTTCATTATCTAAATTTACCAAACAAAATACTTTAGGGTTTCAAAACTTTTAAACCTTTGTGGCAGTATTAAGCTTTTAACAGTGAAATTTGAGCTGACACCCGGATAAGTAAAGTTTAAACAACATTTTTGTCAAAGACATTTCTTTTGTAAACTTTCTAATTTTTTCTTGAATACAAACCATTTGAAACCCTTCAAATTTGTTTATGTTTTGTTCTGCTTACAACTGTAAATACTCATTAATAAAATAAAGAGTTTTTAAAGATTTTTTAATTTGATCAAAAGAAAATTTACAACTTTTTAAAATTGTTTTTTACTTTAAAAACCTAATATGATAATGAAATGCAAGCTTGCTACCTAATGCAATGAGATTAGGTTTAACTAAAGTTCATTACAAACTTTAGATTAATTAATTTCATTAAAATTAGCTCGGTGACGTTTATATTCTAATTTATAAACTATTATTAACACTTTATAACTTTACAGTAAATTTTAAATGTTATCAAAGGTTCTTTAAATATAAAGAAAAACAAAACTCCATCAAAATTACAACAATTGAAAACGTCATTAACGATTACTTACAATAAAGTGTTTTTCGGATTAAACGTCATTTAGAGCAGTTTTTCTTGTAAATAAGTAAATTGGTGCTTGTTGAATAATTAAATGTTTCCAAAGTGAAAAAGGTAGCAAGTAAAGTTTAAACTTTATTTTTAATCTGCCAATTTATTTTTAAAATTTAAAGAAAAACCTCAAATAGCATGATTAAAATTTTCTTATGGCAAGCTTAACAAGCCTTAAATATTGCGGTAAACAAAAACTAATCATAAAACTTCTGCTTGCCAAGATGAAATTACATTACAAAGTTAAAAAGGAACTCTTGGCTTACAACAGTCTGTCCAATATTAAGATTTTGCTAAAAGAAAATGGTTTTTAGATGACCTCTAGCCTGCTATATTCATAAATTTGTTGTTTCAGGAATGTTATGAGGCTTATTTTTCGTCATGGCTGTTTGAATTTAGGCGGTAACTTAAGCCTGGTTTCTTTAACTTCAATTTGTACAGGTCTTACAGCATTTTGCTGCTAAAAACTTTAAATAGAATTCTTATTTTCACCTTATAGAATCCTTTAGAAAATTTCAGTAATTTAATTTGTTTTTATTGCATTTAAATGAAAATGAAATCACTGTAACAAGTCGGCTGCACCAATCATAGTTGACGTCATAGATTGAACCGCATCTTGTCGTATATAGCTGAACAAGAGAGTTTTTGGTTGATGTATTTTGAATAAATGACAGATACAGTATGACAAAAAGAAGTAATCTTGAATGACTGTTTCTTTATCATGTAAATGTAATCTATTTTAAGTTAGTGACTAATACGTGATATTGGAAATTGTTAAGTAAAATGCATTGTCAAGCTTTTTTAGTGTTTAAAATGGAGAATTAATATTTCTTCAGTTAATTTTGTTAAATAAATAAATCAACTAAATTAAATAAAAATAAAAAAGATTAAGAAAAGATTTGCATTGAAAAAGATAGAACAAAATAACTAACTTGAAAACTGTTTTCGTGAAATTATCTAATCAGAAAGTACTTCTGGAATTTATTAGTAGAATTAAGCAAATTTTCGGATTATATTTTATTTCTTGATGTTTTCTTTCTGGCAAAGAGTTTGTTCTAATTATGATATTCAATTAGAAAAATGAGATAAGTTTAAAATGAAATCTTATATACCACCAGCCGTAAAGAGCTTGTTTTGAAAAGTTTCTTTTGTATTCATTGCTATCAACATTTTTTCATATTTATCTGACTTTAAATGGGTGTCTGTAGACCTATTGTTGCTTCTGATATTTCAGTTCACTCAAATCAGAAAACTGTTTTTATTAAAGCAATTTTGTTCAGTCTAATTTAAAATTAACTCTTCTTCTAATTTTTATAACTTTCTTGGAGTTTTTTCAATTAATTATTTGCAAATTAATTTTTATCAAACAAATATTATATAACCATAATAATTTAAAGTTGCTAATTCATCATTTAACGTAAATAACTTTTGACATGTCTCAATTTATTTCATGAAAGTAATAAAAATATTTAAACTAGCTACAACTAAACTTGATTTTTATGATGAATAGTTGCCTCTTTTTTGTTTAATGTATCTTTGCGAAAATTTGGAAGTTTTATACATTTTAATTCTTATCAAACATTATATTCAAAATTATCCACAAAAATATTACTTGAAAAATAACAATAAAAAATTCTTATTTGTTTTTGCATCTATTAAAATTACATAACATCAAACACTATTCTTTATATCTAAACTAATATGTTAAAGCTGGTTGAACATTATATAATTTATCTGATATATAAATTGCAAATAAGTTCGATATGATTGACCTTAGAAGAGCTTATTTCAAAGTTAAGAAACATTTAAAGTGAAAAAAACGATTAGAAATCAACTACTACCTTAAAAACACAATCCTAATGTAACTTAAAATCTTTTTGTTGCTACAATTACTTTTTGAGGCTTTTTGTCAAACAAGTTTCTATATAACCGGATATAGATTAAAGTTTAATGTCTTGACCGAAACTTAACACGAAGTTAGAAACATTTTAACAAGATCTCTCATCAATTCTCGACGTGGTTATTGTTCACTTGCGAACAGATGGCTTTGCACCTTTAACCTAAGTACTTTGTACTGATGTTTTGTTTTTGAGCTTTTTTGTACAAGTATTCATTTATATTAATGCAAATGCGTTCATTAGACTTTAAAATTTTAATCAAAGTTAAACTGCAGTTCAAAGCAAGAACTAAAATGAGTGTAATTGTAAAAAGGTTCAATAAAAATCACTTGAAGCAGAAAAACAAATTAAATTATTCTTACCAAAAGTTTCCATTAAGATTTAAAACTTTGAAATAGCTATATCTCAAATTTCGAAAGAAAATTAGAATGAACATTAAAGCACTCAAACGTAGTTACCCACCACAGATTACTTGTGACCACGTGACCACTTCTTATGCACCGAAATTTCACAAGTATTGAAAGTACCTTCCTCCCAGACTTATAAGACCTGGAGACGTTACATGCTGAAAAAACAATCTTAAATATCCTAATAACAACTAACTTTCCTCAACGAAAATGATAAATCAAGCTTTGAATAGAAGCACATTATTTTTAAAGAGTTCTTTTGTTATGAAGAAAGGATTTTATCGAATAAAGTGGATAAAACTTGATAAGCTTGAAAAAACCAAGCCATCGACTTATCAAGCAATTCTGATAAAGTCATAAATCTGAGAACCACACAAAATTGCATTTTCATTAAGTCAATTCAAATTCTTTAGCTTTATGTTAAACACACACTTTTCAAATATTGCTACAATTGTAGACAAATTAAAACAAAGACATCTCTACGAGGATAAATCATTTTAAATTACTTTTATACCATTAAAATTGATACTGTATTTATCTAAAAGTAGACTATTTACAAAACACTTTCATGTCTGTAGTTAAACGAAAATGAAGATCACTATCATATGTAATTTTGTAAGAATTTTCAAATTAAAATGCTTTTAATCTAAAACTTTCCCATTATCTGCCTCTTAAGTTTCAAATATTCCAGTTTTAACAAGAAGTAGCGACTAGTAGAAAGCCACAAAACTTTTATCACATTAAACTACACAACAACTATTAGTCTCATAATTGTAGTCTGATTATGGTAAAAACATTTCGACGAATTAATTTAACAAATATTCCAACAAAGCTTCAAAATTTTGATAGTATTTTTAACTAATCAACAGTGAAAAAACCACAAAATTGTTTTTTGAGATAGTTATCAAAACTGTTCAGTGACAGACTGCTTTGATAAGAAATCATCAATCATTATTTTTGAAATTGCTTTTTATTAAAATTCTATATTTGCCAAAGTACACAAGACAAAATTAAGTGGTTTAAAAAACTGCTTTTATCATTAGGCTAAGATACAGGTGTTAAAAATAAAAACAAAGACACAAGGAGCCGGTGAATCGGAGCGATGTGTGCGTGCCCCAAGCTTTCCGTGCTTCAATCTAATCCTTTGTAATCTCAATACAAGAATAGGACATAAGAGATTCAGGACACTTGGTTGATACGACTCGGGATGAGTTTGTAAAGAATTGCTGTCTCCTAACAGCTCCTAAAGATTTAAGTAAATATGACGATCACGTTTGGAAGAGTGATAATCGATTGGGTTAGTTGTACTCAGCTGGAAAGTAGATTCCTTAATATTTGTTGTTTTATCGAAAGAGATATTTCAGGAGATAAAACTTCACACGAGCAAACTTTGAAAAGGAGGAACCAAAATTAGTTCTTTCACGTGAATCAATTTTCAATAGAAGTTTTTTGATATAACGATTGAATTGAACAAACAGGAGGATCAAAGAAAGTCTGTTTGCTGATTAAAGTTTCGACAGGTTAAAAATAAGACTCATCAACATCATTCGGATAATTTGTGAAAATCGAATAAAATATGCAAGCAGAAGAGACAGAGAAAGTTTCTCCTTACTTACGCAAGCGACGATAGAGAAATCGGAACCAACACCAACCAGCTAGAACCGGTTTAGCTTATCGAGTGCTTCGCGATTTGATGACATCATTGAGACAATTGGAGGACGGAGTTGACGTAGCAGCGATTGCCGCCGATTTTTACCGAATCTTGATCCTTAGTTCTTTGCTTTGTTAAACTCCCTGCATAGGAAATCATTGAAGCGTGACTCACTGCTGACTGCTTGGAACTTTTTATTCTTCTCGATGTCAACTCTAATGTTGACATATTGATGAACTTTCTTTATTTTTAATAATTTTGTTTTGATTACGCGATTTAAATCAAGATGAGGAGACATTTTTAAACTTCTTTCACGACCAGCAGATATAGAAAGACAATTCTGGATCTTTTGATGGGTAATTCAGGAACACTTTGAATGATTTACTTCAACAATTTTGACAAAGTTTTCGATTTTAAACGATTTCACATTTTGACCACTAGAAGGCGGTAAAGAGATAACTAGTAGCCGCAGGGACTCTTTGCATAGAAAGTTTGTTTACATTCAATTTCTTACATTTTCAAATGACTCACGTGATTTGGATTAGAGGCTTTCGCTTACCAGCCGGGTTTGGTATGTATACACACAATCGCTTATAGAATTGGCAAACAACTAACAGAATTATAGGAACAATGAGAAATTAATCTGGTTGAATATTTAGTGGAATGAAAACCTTATAAAATTTAATCTCCAAAACCTCGCATTTAAAAGTTTTTCAAATAAAGTTGCTCGATCAAAAATCACATTTGCTGAACTTAAAAAGTTTCTTCTCTTGTTTTAATAACAGATCTTTGTTTGAAGGGAGAGTCTTTAAAGTAGATTAAGTTTCGTTTTGAAAAAATTACTGAAAATATTTGTTAATTGCCATAATTTGAAAGAAAATATGAAAATTTTGGACATTTGTAGCTATAAGGATTTACACTTGTTCAAAATTTCTATACAGCTTTTATAATAGCCACACAAATTGCTGATCAACAGATTTATGAGAATTTTATCAAACGCATATACTTATAATCAAATAAAGCCTGCCCGATAAAACAACAGAAACTTAAAGGCTTTTTATCAATAGCAAAAAAGCTGAAACAAAGTCATTTTATCTCAACGATTACGACGAAGCAAATAAAGCAGGTATTCGTTGTTTCCAATAGCTAAAAGCCAGTTGGAGTATTTTTAAATTCTATTGAAGGAAAGCACCCTTTTTAAAGTTTGTGAGCTACTTGAAATATTTTAAAAGAAACATCTTGCCACCTTTTTATGTTTAAGTTCCATTTTAGGTTATGGAAAGGTTAAATATATTTGAAAACTTACAATTTATAAAAACTAATTCTTGGCAAAACAGATTTCTTATGTTGCAAGTTAACTAAATTTCGTTGTGCAACAATTAACAATGAATCTGATTAGATAATCAAAGTATAATCAACTTATCTGATATAAAATAAGTTCTATAACAGTTAAATGAATCATTCTATTTTTAGTTGATTCAAAATTTACTTTTCGTTTGATTTGTTGATTTTGTAATAAACAAAGTTGAGTCATAGATACTTGAAAAAAACTAAATTAATCTGAATATTAAATAATGATACCAGTTTTAAAAACAATCTACTTTTGTTTACAAATGTTTAAGCAATCTTTTAATTGTATACCGTAATAAAATAATCAGATTTTAGTTGTTCAAAAATATTTACTCACTTTTGATTCGCACTCGACTATAGTTAAAAGTTAAAAAGAGTAATGATTATAAGTACTTAATTACAGACAATATTAATGGTATTAGTAAAAAATATAACTGAATACTACAAATTGTGCATTTTTTTGGCATCACATCAACTTGAATCACTAACTTTGGTATAACCTATAGTTTCAATTTTAATAATTAAAAGATTTTTTGTCTATTTTACTTTCGACATATTTGCATTGCTAACAATGAATCAATACCTAGTAAATACAGATCAGTTAATTTTGACATTTGGTTTTTCCTTTATCGACAGCTTATACATAAGTTACTCATGTTGAAACTAAGCTTAAAGGTTTGGAGAAATGGTACTCAAGGAAATTGTAATGAATGAATCAGTCATTGGTTTCTTTATGTCTAGTTTACACTATGTCTATCGTCTAAAGCAAGCAAGCGGCAAATAATTCAAATTTAGTTGACAAATCAGTTTTATATTTTTACAAAATTTTGACTAAACTGTTATTTGTTCACCGTAAGCCCTTGTTATTGAGTTTATTAAATATTCAAGATATACTTTGTAAAATACTGAAGTATACTTGGTTTGCAGGATAAAAGGAGTTAGCAGATTGAGTAACCGACTAACTTTCCTTATCGTCAACTCATTGAAATGTCCTTTTTATTTTACGGCTCGCTTCAATTCTATCCTTTGCACTACTTTTCGTTTTCTTTTTAATATTTATCTCGTCATTAAAGCCTCGCCTGCCATCTCTTTCCGGTTCATGTTATTTTAAAACTTTTGTAAATGAGTGAATTTAAAACGTTGAATGCGAATCAGGTAAAAGCTAATACAACTAAACAGTAAATTTAAAAGAGTTTTTTTAAGTGAATCAACAAAACTTGACATATGAGTCTACCATTTTTAGATATATTTATTTACAAAGAGTTAATGTATTTATTTAATTGATTTTGTGATTCATTTACTGTATAATATAAAAAGTTTCCTGTGTTTAAAACTCTTATTTTTATTATTATACTTTCTAATATTTATAACCATCAAACTAAATATAAATTATCCACTATATCTACAATATTTAAAAAAAAGTATAATATTCACATTACATAAATAGAGTCTGTATATATATTATGCTAACAAATATTTATAACTCTAGATATAATACAAACAGAGTTTGAAATTTATAAAATAAAATTAGAGAGTGATGGAGTTAAAATCTTGATGCTAGTGTTGACAGCTATTTTTAATGATATACAAAGAACAAGCCAAATATAAATATTTTTACGAACCACAAACTACTCAAAATTGTTCTGATCTTTTAAGCGATAATAATTTATCAGTTGAAATGAAATTGCTCTTTTTAAACAGATTCTAATAACAGTTTAATCAAGATTTTTGACAATTAAAATAGTTACCCATAAATGTTTAGTTAGCTTTAAATAAGATCAAGTTTAAAAGTTCATCTTTTAGTTTGTTCTGAAATAACTCTCATGGTAGTCTTCTTCACAAATTAATTTAAAAGATATTTTTGATTGTTCATTACTTCAGTTTGAATAAAAGTAGAAAATAGCTGAATAGTTTTAAATTTACTTAAAAACAAGTCAAATCTTTGGATTGTAGCGACATTTACTTTGTCCGCTTAACTTTCCTTTCTCCCAGATTTTTCAACAATAGACGAAACCATCTTCAACTTTTTACTGTTTAGGTATTAACTCACCTCGGGCCTTGCCTCCTAATATGGTAAATGACGGCTTTAAGTTAGCTGTTGTTAAAAAATTGCAATTAATTCATGGAGTATGTTAAATGATCATTTTGTGAGAGGTAAAAGCCTTGAAATTACTAATTAAGCTTTAAAATCCTTATAACACTTTTGTAGCTTATTTTTCTCTGAGTTCAAATTTGACATTATCAAAGTATTTTTGACTAGCTCGACTCGAATTTTGCTGAATGAGACCGACTGAAAAGCAATTTAACTTTTCCACTCATTATTGTCTTAGTGAGTCTTATTACTAAGAATAATGAGTTTGATTGGAAGAATATTTTTTAAATAAAACCATTCTGTACTGCTTCTGTAAACATTTTAGCTGTTTATGAAAAAGTAATCTCAAAAGATAAATGTCAAATTTGAAATAAACACAAACATGGGACAACGGTTTGAAGCTCTTCTTCTAGATATTGAATAAATAGCAATTTTTGTTGCTAAAAACGTTACTTGAAATACAGCTTATGAATAATTCTTTTTAAACCAACAATTTTATACCAGCGCTTTAAATAGAACTCACAAAGAAACAAAATCTCTTTTCAGTGAACTTCTATCAAATTCTTTAAAGAAGCTTAATGAATAAAAAACGACAAAATATCATTCCAGGGCAAGTGTATGTAGTGAAGCGTGGAGAAGTTATAATTTTCAGGGTACATCAAGTCGGACCTTTACGGGACAAAAGCTTCTGGTTGGCTAACAGCAAGCGTTTAACACTGAAGAAAAAGCAAAAGTGAAGACTTTCTAAGCGCAAAGGCTGTGTGGATATAAGCTCAAATAATAATGAATGGTATTGACAATAAGCGATTCTCATTCTGAAATGAATACGATTCACCCTCTGTCCTCCCATTCACTTTTGCCTTGCTATACAGATAATAATATGTATAAGATTGGCTGATGAAGACTATATGAGCTTATCTAGTCTTTCTAACCGACTCTGTTGTGCTTCATTTACAAGAAAAATATTATTTTTATGCTTGGTCTTTACTTTATAGAAATTTATCTGTTTGTTGAAAATTGGGCGAAAATGTGATTCGACATTGACGATGTTTTACTCCATTCAAAGAGCTTGTGAATAGAAATAGAGAATAGAAGATAACAAGATATTCTCAAATAAATCTTGACATGAGAGAGCTTGATATTATTTGAAAATTTGTTTATTTTCTAAAAAGCCGACTTCAAACAGTTCAAGTCCTTCAATTATTTTGTAAAATTTGAATAAACTATAAAGATTTAAGGACGAGAAATCTTTTAGCAGATTTCATAATGTCTGAGATTTTTCAAAAGATCTCTTTTGATAAGTCACAAGTTGTTGTCATATGAACTCTTTCAGTGCTTTCAACTAGAAACTGCCTGACTAGTTAGCACACATTTTTGATTGCTATCTTTTCTTCAGTTCCATAACTAACCTAAAATCAAGTTTTCTGCTTTTAATTAGATATAATGTTTCAAAAAGAACTCTACAAAATAATCTTTAAAGAAAGCTGAAAAAGTCATTCAGTTTTTCTTTTAAGATAAACTGGTTAATAAAAACAATTAAGTTGTCTTATCATTAGTAAATTTTTAATTGTAACTTGATCTTAGCATTAATTGATTTACATATTTACTAACTTATAATATAAAAAAAACTTTTTTTGTTACAAACCAACTTATGTTTCTTTATTAGAGCAAGGTCTTTCTTATTGCATATTTCTAAATCTATTTCGTATGAATGGTTAAGTGTTTGTGTAGATCTCATAAGGAAATAAATTTTCCTTCTTCATGCTTTTACATCTAAAAATGTTGATAAAGACTCACACTTAAACAACATATTTTGATTATAAAATGTTTTATCAAAGATTGCTGTAAATAAAGTGGGGCGTTTAAACATGGCTTATCATGAATAAACATTATAACCAATTATATTTTTTTTGCACTAATTTTCATGAATCAACCAGATCTGTAAGATTTCGCTATGTTATTGATAAAGCTGTCAACAGATGCAACAGATAATTTTGTTTTCATAAGCAGATATTATCGTACAGATTCAAAAGATATTTTTGCACAAAATCCGAAAATAATTTTTGCATAGAAAAGAAACTTAAAATCTACAAAAAACTTACATCTAATCAATTCAAATAAAATGCTATTTGAAACGCTTTCGATCAAAAAAGTTTTAAAATGTTTAATCTATGTTATAAGGTATGTAAATAAACAAAAGCTTTTTTTGTAGTCATTTATCAACAGCACAGTTCAGTTTTATATTTCCTAAATTTAAAAATAGCTGCTAATTTTAATACACAATTATTAAAAAAATTGCTAAAAAGTTTTGAGATTTGAAGCTTACTAATAAGTTTTCAATTCTCTAAAACCTTTTAAACTTTTAAATAAGTTATGGTTAATGGAAGGAAATAAAAAGTTTTGAAAAGTGTGATTAATCAAGTTTGTGAGTATATGTTAATACTTAAATTTAACACTAATGCCTTTAGAACTTAAAAAAAGTTACTATTCAGTGATATTTTCTTGTATTTTAAAAAAGAACTTAAAAACAAAATAATAATTATGAAGGAACTTAGTTTGCAAGTGAGATTGAAGTAATCACTATTTTCTATAAATAATCTTTGAGATTATATTATTATTAAAATTTATATTATAAAGTTTTTTAAATAGCAAAAATAATATTAAATATATTAAGAAAGCGAATTAAATAAAAGCTTTTCTGAAATTCAATGATTATGGCATATTGCATTATGTGACAGTAAATGAAGCAGTTTAGAAAAGACAATAAATACAATTACTTATACGAAACTTCTTATGGCTAGCAAAAGCTATAGAAAATACTTCTAAACAAAATTATCCAAGTATTAATTTTGAATATTTCAGATTTTCATAAAGTCAACAGGCTTTTAAATCTTTTGAAATTACTTTAAGTAAAACAATAGTTTAAAAATATTTTGTTAAATTAAAAAGATTAATCAACCTTTTAGCTTAGTGATAGTTTGAAAAAAAACTATTCACGCGTCATATTTTGCATCATAAATGGTTTTTACAATATGTTAAACACAAAAATATTTTTATCGCCTGGCAGAAAACATGTTATACTTTCAACTAATGACCTTTATTAATTATTCTTGTAGACTGAGTCTAGTTAAGGCTTAAAAAAACCCAGAAAGGACAAAGCTAACTGAAAAAGCATGAACTATTAATAGTAGCTTCGTTTAATGTCGTTAGAAACTAAAATAATTCCCTGTTAGTTAATTACACTGATCATGTTAGTTTAAACCTAATTAAACAATAATTCTTATAATTCAATGCATATTAATTTATTCGGGGAATAACCTTATATTTATAAATGACGTAATCTTAATTGGTTTTAGAGACTTCCAAATTTAATATTACGTTATCTTGAAAATTATTCTTAAAAAGGTATGAAAGGAATTGAAAACAACTACACAAATATTAAACAAAAATCTAACTCAAGTCAATCAAGAATTATTATTTAATATATTTTGGGTTTCCAAAAAAATTTAAGCTGATAAAATAATTAGTTAGAATTTTCTTTAGTTAGAGAATGACTTTTTACTAATAGATTAAATTCATTTTTTGTAATTGTACTTCCTATATACATACCATATTTAATTTAATTCAACAAAGCTTTTATTAGTTTTATATTAAAATGTCAGAGCTTGTTTGTTCATAAATATCAGCAAAACAAGGAAGATAAAGCTAAAGCTTCTTTGAATTGTGATTCATAGTAATTTTAAGTTACAAATAAAACGTCAAATTGTTAGCATAAATTTTCGCCAAAACCAAAAAAATTAAGTGAAGCCAGCTTGAAAAGCTACAAATTACTGTCTTTTTGAACAAGAAAAGTTGTCAGTCGACAACAATACCATTGGTTTAATGTCTTTTGAAATTGAAAAATTCAACTCCTTATTTGATAAATCGACAAAAAAGGTGAAAACATTATAGCGTTCATTGGGGGGGGGGGGAGCTTATAAAGAAGTTAGTGACTCATTAGCTTTAAACATTAATAAATCATTTTATGATCTAAAAGTTTTTAGGTTAACACAGACATTCGTGTTAAAGTTGTATCTTTATCTATTTCTTATAATAATGAAAAACTGTTTTTAAATCTACAAGTTTTAACTTACTTGTTTAAAATCTTCAAAACTGAGACACCCAATTCTTCTTTCATGGTTTTCATTAGCTTGAAGAAACTGCAAAAACTATTTGAAATTAATGAAAGCTTTATTTGAACTAGATTACAAAGTTTGACAACAACAAAAAATCACTGAAAACAAAAACAATGTTATTACTGTTTTATAAAAGATAGCTAAATATTAAAAAAAAATCTGCTGCTAAAATTTAATTTTATTGTGCAGCAATAAATAATTTTGCAGTTATCAGATAACTGGTGACCTGAACAAAAAGGTCTTGTGGTTTTATATCATTATAGACTTTGAGAAAATTCACATGTTTAACTACAGCAAGTAAAATGAAAATAAAGAAGTACTTTATATAAGTCTCAGTTGTTATTTTCAATTGTACTGCTCAATAAAAAAGCGGTTTGAATAATATTAAGCAAGCCTATAGACTTGTGGAATGACACTAATTTAAATATTTTCTCATAACTCTGGCCATATATTCGAAACCTCTTCTTAAAAAAGAATAATGATTGGCAAGCAAAATGGTTTGTACTTTATAATCATCGAAAAGTTACCATGGTAAAATTTAAAGTCTTATTGAAGAAATTGATTGTCGCTTCAATAGTTTAAAGTAGTAAAGTTGAAAGTTTTATTCGTGAATATAATTACCAATAAAGTAGCAGTTGTCATTGATAAATTACATCAGAAAGCAAACATTGCTTGCTAGTAAATTACTTGTTTTAAAGACAAACAAAAAAATAAAAATTTTATTAAAAAAAATATATTTACTTCTAGTCCTTTGAAAGACTTTTGACGATAGCTTGTATTAAAACGAATATTTTCTATTCTTTTACTTTGCTGAGGAAGATAGATTTATGTGAGTATTAAAAGTAAGTACACAATGCAAGTAAACATACAAAGTTACTTTTGAGAAAATTAAAAGAATTTAAAAACTTTATAATTGTTGATCTAAAGTAAGTCAAATTATTATTGAACTGTAGTCTTAGATAAAAATAAACAAAAATAGAAATTAAACAAATGTGTTGCAAGGTTGATAAAGCTAAATATATAAAATAGATAAAAAATCAAAAAAGTAGATTATTTTAACAAACAAAAAGTTGGTTCTTTTAAAGTTAAATTGTCACAAGGCTAAATTATTCAAAAGCAAGCAAACGGTCTATTAAAAAAATATATATAGTTCAGTATAAATGATATAAAAAGATTTGTGAAACTTACCGACTTCAAATGACATCAGTCAAGTCAATTACTCAATTTTTCATGCCAACTTTTGAGATATATATCTCCGAAATTACTTACTCCGATTGAAATCTTTCACGAAAGTCTTCAAAGGCTTTACTTTTACTTCCTCTTATCATTTAAAGCATAATAAATGCTGATTTAACTTAAAAAAACACAATGTGTAAACACAGCTTTAAACTAAAATGATTACTTTGAGACAAGCTATTTTAAGAATGAAAAAAAATAACTTCTTTTTAAAATTTCAAGGATTTTACTTCATCTTTTAACTAAGTAATCAAAGTGAAGATTTAAAATGCTAGTTAGTTTAGTGAACTGAAAAAAATCATTCCTCTTACCTCGTTTTCACATCTGCAATTCGATTTCGACAAATGACAGTTTCTCCACAAAAATGCAATCGGCGAAAATGTGTTGAGAAGTGTTCAGCTGTTTTGTGTTTAACTACTTAGGTATGTAACTGATACTGAATAATGGCTGAATTCATTTAAGCTTATCAATGCAAACGAAAGCAAATTTAAATGATATTTAATAGTAAAGAAATAACTACGATTTCTCTAAGCATCTTGTTATTTAATATTTAAAAAGGCTCAAATGAAACCAAATACAGATGGATGTAACATTTTTACTTCTATTTTTACCTTATATCATTTCCAATATGTATTAAAGCTTAATTTTGAAAAGTTAAGTGATTCTAAAGAGCAGACAAAGAATAACTTGAGACGGAAATTCTTTACTTGTCTTTTATTCTTCGATCTATTCATTTACTTCGCGAGAAAAGTTTAGTCATCGTATTAAAAATATGAAATTCGATAATTAAACGTCACGGATTTAAGAAGGATGAAATTAAGAAGTTGTTAAAAGAAAATCACTTTCTGAAATCTGTTAAAGGAGTTTGGACTCGATCAGTTGATGGATGTGTTTTTATTGAAAGATTTATTAATCCGCGGAATACCCAAGATGCTTGCACCCTACAAGACCCACCCTTTGACAAGGCAAAAGTTTTATTGAACATAATCCAAACAGTTGCTGTAGGGATTGTAGATCACAATGAGGAACCAGCCGTACCATCATGTCTAAGTCCACTACCAGCATCACAGGATAAATTTTACTAAAAAATAAAGGATGATTCAAGCAAACCAGCTGCGTTGAATGAAAGATCTTCCAGAAACAAAAGAAGCCGGCGGCAAGAGCCGAGTTGAACCCATGATAAAGATCTCATTGCTAAAGTGATAAAGGCACACGGACCAATCAAAAAGCAGCGTCATGGCTTCAACCGAAAGGACACTCCTATTCAGGCGGCTACTAATGACTGCTACGTCAGGAAGGAAGGAAGGGAGGGGGCGGTCTAGCCGGGGTAGGGCGTCTTTGTTTTTATGATTTTCTTGGAAGCAACAACAGCAGCAGCAGGTAGCGAAAAGCAGCACCTCGGGAAGAAAGGTCGCGTGCACAGCACGGGCCGTCTATTCAAATCGATTTGCATTTGCGAGTTACACTGGACTACTTGCACGGGAAATCAGGGCAACAACTTTTCGGGGAAGGTTCGGAGCCTGCCGACCAAAACTCAGTTGAGCCAGGAAACAGATGCAAAGTAGTATCTTGTATCATGTAGAAAACAAATCAAGGTACTAATGGGCGGATAAACAGCAAGTTCCAACAGTTTTTTGTACATTTTTATAGTTGAATATAATTTAATTGATATAAGAGGGACTTAGTACTTGCAATGGAAGCTGTTCTAAAATTGTTTAAATGACTTCAACTATAATTAGGATGGATCAGGGTGAAATTAAACGCTGATATATACAATAGTGTGACGTGAAACTGGCCTTCAAGATTGTAGCTCTAAAATTGTCCTCGATGAAAGAAGAAACTGAATTGTCAAAAAGAAAAAAAAAATGGAGACCAAGTATGATAGACATTGCTTAATAACAAGAAGATAGAAGGTTCTTGCAGCACAATCTGTACAAAAAGTTTGCAAATATTTGGTGCATACAATAGAACTTCCCTTCCAGCGGGTGTGTGATAAAAAAATCAAAAACGTACGAAAGAGTAAAACGGTGAATGTGAGAAGTTATTGTTAGTTGATATGAATTATCTTGAAACATAATCTGATAAAACAAGATGTTTTACAGAGAACTAGCCAAATTTAAATTCTACAGAAGATATTTTACGGACCCCAACATTTTAATCAGTAACAGATATGTTGGATTCTTCTTCAGATATAGCTTCTTGTGTATTGACATAAGAGACTTCTGCAGCAGCAGCAGCGGATACTGGAATTGCGTTGGGTACTCCATTGATAACAGGGGTTGGACTAATGCTAGCACCTCGACTAAAATAAATTGGGGTTAGAATCGAGCGAAAGTTGGTTAAGTGATGAAAGTCACCTTAGTGGGGAGAAGCGATCTGAAGCAGGGGACCCGCCATTACTCCCGACGTCATCAGCATGCTCACGTGATTGCTTACGAAACTTAGCTCTTCGATTTTTAAACCAAACCTTAAAAAAGGAAAATTTTTCAATGACGCCACAAACGCGCAATGCCACGAACTCACTTCTACCCGCTCCTCCTTTAACTCGATCTCATCTGCCAACTTCTCACGCATTCCGACATCCGGGTAGTGAGTTTGGGCAAACAAACTTTCGAGTGCTTCGAGCTGAGCCTCAGTAAAAATAGTTCTGTGTCGTCGTTTCCTCTTCGGTTGCAATTGCAAGAAGACTCCAGGCTGGTTCTGGGAGACAGGGGTCAGGAATCCGGTCGGGAACATTGCTGATTGAGCGAAAGCCATTGAGGAGTGCAACATCTGATTTGCTGCAGCTGAAAAAAGAAGAACAGTTAAAGATAAGACGGAAGTAGCAGAAGGTAGAGAGAGATTAAGTCGTCAAAACAACAACGAAACAAAAATCTGTTCATTGTCGATGAGTCGGGCAGACCAACATAATCACGTCATTATTTTGCGACAATCAAAGTTGTAACTAGAAATAGATTGAAGAGAAATCTTTACAAATCTCAATTCACAACAAATTTCTTATAAACTTTGGTATCATCATTTTCTACATTCAACCAGTTTTGTGATTTTACGATTAAAGGACGCCTTTGTGTCTACGGCAAACGCTTGGCTCAGCTCAGGCGGGATCAGAAGACGCATCAACACATTCACCTCGGCTTAATAACGACTTACTCGACTTACTCAATGTATTTGTGAGTAAGTTAAATATTCGTTATTCAGATCAACCTCAGGAGACTTCATCACTTACGAATCAAACCATTTTGAACTTTTACACTTTGCAGTGAGAATGATTAACTATTTGCATGTTACTCCTTATTCTCTTCCACAAATTTACCTCTCTGCTTTATACGTTCAAGTAAAAGTTGTATTGATGACGTAGACAAGTACGTCATCGGCTGCGTTGATTATACTACAGTGACTGAGATTGGTTGGTCAACTTCCGCTCTTCACTTTACCAATAATCAATTACTATTTAGTGAAAAGCTGTATCATGGCAATTTATCCCATTTTGGTCGAGATATTAGAGAAGCGTAAATGAATAATTAAACTTAAAGAGTATTTGACTGCTGAAGAAAGGACTTGTTTATACCACCATCTTCCGCTCTTCACTTGCTAATAATCAGCATAAAAGCAAGTGGAAAAGAAGAGCTTATCGCCATCTGGGCTAAATATCTTATAAAAGCGGTAGTCAGTAAAAGGGAGATGAGGAGATCTACTTGGATCTCTCATCACTCCTTACACAGCTGTATGCAATGAAGTTGATGGATAAAGTTCACTTAATAAGCTGCTCTGAGTCGATTGGTGAGATTGTAGAGCTTTCTGTCGAGTGGTAATTTTCAGCAACATTTTCAACCTCTTGCTGTCAAGTGTCACATCAAGAAGGCATGTGTTTGAAGCTTGCCGCCTTTTTAGCTCTCCCACTTTTATTCTAAGCACGTAATAGCAGCAAACCGAATCATTGTGAGATTATGTGATAAGAAACAAGGCAATGTAGATAGAATCGTAGGCTCGGACGCGCGCTTACACTGACGTAATGCTTACTGGACCTATAGGGGGGATTGAGATTAGTGTGACAAGGCGCCCGCACACCGAGCTATCCTCGTAAATAGAAGAAGTAGGGTTTGGCGGGGGTGAACGAACATGTTCTTTGTCAACAGTGGTGAGAAATACGATAAAAGCACTTATTCTGCAGGCCTGAGGCTGCTCAATATAAAGAGTAGGAGCAGATGAGAACGGGAGAAGATACGACGTTATTCAAATAGTGCGAGTGATTAGATATTTGGTATCAAAGAGCAGAGAAGGTAAAGAAGCAGAGGTAGGAGATTTGAGGATCTGTGAAATGTTTCTGCGTTTCGTTTTTTGTCGGCCTAGTGGACTGTTAACTGCTAGCTGCACTGCCTGTTAAATCGAAGTTGTTTTTATTTTCTCGACTCATTTAACTGATCTTTCTCTGCTCGTCTTCTCATTTGACATTTTAGCGCCTTAAGCTATGAAGTTAAGTTGGAGAGTTGAAAGTAAATAGTTCGCTGCTAGTTTGCAGGAAAATTTAATAAGAATTAAAAGGTGGGGTAGAACTTAAAGATGGAAAGAGAAATCGTTTTCAAAAGTCTTTAGTCAATCTTTACAACTTACTTATTTACCACCAACACTTATTTTAGAAAACCAAAACCAAAAGTTTGCAAAAAAATATTTGCAATTAATAAATGACCATCAATGTGTTTATTTAGAGATAAACAAATGATTTGTAATTATGCAAAAAACTCATTTGTTAAAAATGAGACAACTTTCTTAATGTAAATGCGTTCAAAGCTTAAATAGCTTTGCTGAAGTAAGTAATATCAGCAAGCTTTGATAATCTCTTCAGCCACTTATTGCTTTCAATATTTCCTTTTTTATCAGCTATTCATTTTTTCAAAAGTCTCCGATTACATAGTTAGACCATTTGCTTTAAATATATCTAAAAAGCTTTCAAAAGGAAAGACAGCTTAAACGTATATAACAGAGTGACTAAAGTAAACATAAATGCGCATATCAGACCTATAAACTCAGCAATTCGAGTTTTCGTTTTAAAATAAATCGATAAAAAGATTTGGAGTCTAGATAAGTTTCAATGTTTATACAATAAAAAAATCATGCAGAAAAGGTTTGAATAAAAGATTAGAATCTGCAAGACTTTGATGAAAGTTTTAATTTCTTAAATAACTCCAGAGTTTTACTCTCTTAATTTCTTTAAATGTCGGACAAAAGTTATTAAAAACCTCAACAAAGTTAGTTATATGATAACAATTTTGATATAAGCTCTGAGAATTTCCTGGTAGTTAATTAAAAAAGCGCTTTTAAAATTTCAATGTTGTTTAAAAAATGTTTGATGATTTATAAAACAGTTAATTGATTTTGAGTTGCGTCAGATGTAAGTTAGCATAACAAATTGTTGTTAAACAAAAACAAGTTTGATCAAAAGACGAGACAACAATGAGAAGAGTTACAAAATGAAAAATGAAAATTGATATAAACTCACGATTATTGTAAAGACCAGAGGTTGCCATTGCATAATAAGGTGACCAAGGTGCCCAAGATCCATGCATGTTGGCAGCTGGGTAGGCCATGGCTAGTTGAGCCCGGAGAAGATTGACGTCAGGATTTCTGGGAATTGTTGGAATTGAATGAGTATATCCACTTATGGGTAGATTCCGTTGATTGTTAGGAACTTGAGAGTTAAGACCAAGGATACTGTCGATACCGAATTGAAGAGGATACTGCTTGCTTGGATCCATCTTCAGCACTTTTGACTCAATTAAATGAACTTTACTAAATTTTTCAAGAACAATTTTCTTCTCTGAGATGTTGTCTGATTCTTTGTAATAAAACTTCTTCTGAACTAAACGGAATACGTGAACCCGCCACAGTATACCGACTTATCGTATAGTGATACAAAGAAACAAAGATATAAAGTTAACTTTAGTTTTTTACAGCTAGAGTCCTGCTCCGTGTAAAAACAGACGAATGGTAAGCGACTTTTACTTCATACGCAATATAATGGAGTAACATGTCAGTCTCGCAAGAATTTTATACTATTAAAGTGACGTCACTGCCTTTTTTGTGCTTTAGCAGAGTTAAAGGAAATTTTTATGAAAATAAGCTCTTTGCTACATACAGTGGTGAAAGTTAAATAACTTTATAGATTAGCTTAACTTATTAAACCTAAATTACAAAAAAAAAACTTTCAAAGATTTTATTCTAATTTCAATTATATTCATTCTATTTCAGCTGATAAGTAACTCATTGGTAAATCCAAATAGAAACTTAAAGATTTTACTAAATCTTTTAATCTAAATAATTTTAATAATCTAAATAATTTCAGTATACTTCTAAAAGTTTATAAGTTTTTAAGATATTTTTTAGCCATTTAGACTGCTTGCACTGCAATCGACATTTAAACAAACAAAAAATAGATTGAAGAAATGAAAAAAACAAAAAACTGATAAAGTGTCAAGCTAGCGACTTATAAGTAATGCCACTGTTAAGAAGTGTAGTCCCTTTCATGTGGAAACCAATTCATGAAAGTAGGACGATTTACAGTGTAAATTCTCTAAAAAAAGATATCTGAAATATATAATCGTCGATTTTATCTTAATTTAATTCGAGCTGCAGATGTCCGTATTTTTTTAACTCATACCAAAGCTTTTGATAATTTTCTTTTCAGTGTGACGATAAAGTCATTAAAATAATAAATAAAAAAAATATTTTGGTCTTAAAAGTTTAGTTAGAGAAAGTGAATAACATATCTAAAACTGTAACTAGACACAAATATTTGAATACTTTTTTCAAATGCAGCCCGAAATAAAGCTGTTTATCTTTTAAATTGTTAAGAAACGCATAAAATGCAAAAAACTTCAAAACAATACTAACAAATAAAAACAAATTTTTCATACTTTTAATTTTGTTTAATCTTTAATTTGTAATAAATAAAACTTCTATGTTCAGTATTCAGTTTAATTTACATAATCATCAATATTGATATTATTTTCACATATATTTAGTTCACCTATTCATCCGATAAAAACAACAACTTGAATCATTCTTTTAGATTTTTAGTTGAAAGTAATATATTTTTAAACTACTCAAAACATTTTCAGAATAGTTTGGAATAGTAGCTAATCAGATAAAATGTATTTAAAGTTGATTCAACGCCATAATTGACCTTTTAAAATTTAATTTTAAATAGAAATAGTTGATCCAATTGATGTTTCTCAAACTTTTTTCAGACTTCGACCCAATTTGTAGCTTTCTGTGCCACTTATTATAAGTTATTATGACAAAATAAATCATCGTCGCATTTGAAGTTCTTTGTTGGCTTCATGAAATTATGTTTAATCTAATCACTATCATATTTTCTAAAGTTAGATTGTTGATCTCCATCCTTAGAAGTGGTACAGGACACACAACCAGCTTGAAAGCCTTAATATGAGATTTTAAGTTAAGTCTATTAGATAAAGTTATAATTATTTAAATAATATTATTAAAATCTAAATAAAGCACCAAAAATTCACTTAATAATTGGTATAAGCTTGTAAAATACTTTAATATTTTGACCTTTAAAAATCAATCTTTAAACAAATGGTTGAAACAATTCTCATTTGGAAATCGATTTAGGAAATGTAAACAGCTTAAGTGATTAATAAGATTACATTTGAAGGCCTAATAAAAAAAGGTTTTATTTAATCGTACATTAAAAGAAAGTATCATTTCGATTAAATGGATTTCTTTTCACAGAAAAGTCAATATTAAACAGTTTGCAACAATCGAAATAGTATCAAACCGACCCTTATTGATTGATACACCCATCTATACTTGCTTTTGTGCTAAAGTCGTACATTCAAACTTGTTCAATTCGATTTGCAAATTAAATCAAGTTAAAAGCTATCAAATACACCTTAAAATTTATATGGTGACAAAAAGAATTCAACTTGAGTGTACTTGATAACACTTTAAAATATTGAAGAACTTTTAATATAGGTTTGACTTGTTAGTTTCAAATTTGTATTGACTTGGCTCTTTGAACCCTAGAGCTACTTTAAACAAAAGTGAAAAAGCAAAAGAAAAGACTAGAAAACGGCAGATTATTTACCAATAATTAAAAAAAAAATAGTAGAAAGTAAATAAATTGTTTTTCGAACAAACAGACTTCACCAAACTGATTCAAAAAATTAAAATTGAACAGAAAGTGGTAAACTAAGATAAAAAGTATTTAATAATTACTATTGATAATCTTGTAATGTAGAAATTACAACAAAAACTCACAATAAAATGCAGATCAAAAAGAAGTTTTTTGGAATCTTTTATTTCTTCAAAAAGATTCTCAAGATTCGATTTGAGTGCAGCGAGAGCTGTAAGAATTAAGCGCGAAACATCTGGATACTATATAGTGTAATCTGTCTGATTCGATGTGTACAGACTTGTTGATGAACTCGGAGTGCTTCAAAAGTAGATGAGGAACTATTTCTTGCTCGCTGTAGTAAGTAATGATTCAGAAAAGCTTCATCTGTTCCTAATTTGATATTTTAGATAAGGAATAAGTTTTCAAGACTTTTTGCTTCGAAATAATCTGTCAAAATCAAATTCAAATTATTATAAGATTTTTCTACTTTAGCTCTCAGATAGAAAAGTATCATGAAGTCTGCCTGTATTTGTCAATTCACTGATCGATATTCCATTAGCATCTTTAATTTAATTAAGGAGGTGATTTTGGTTAGACTTATTCGATTAAATCACTTTTCTTACATATTTCTTTAAAGTATCTTAAATTTACTCATTTTTCTTTTTAGCTAGGAATATTCTATACAGCAATATGTAAGCTCAGCTTATGATTGGCTGATTCGTTCTAATATGTAGCTGTTCTACTAGCACTGCTTCATTTAAGAAATAAGAAAAGAACTTTTTCTTTTGAAGAAAATACAAAAAGAAATCATGAAATAGAGGTAGAATATCAAATACTAAATTTCGGTTTTATCAACCTTTGATTAATACTATAGTTGCAAATATTAAGAACAAATTTTACTAAATGGTTTTTTAAATGCTTGAATATTTATAAAAAATTTGAACTAGTGTCATTAAGCACACAATAGGAGATTAAGAAATAAGAACTAATCAGTAAGTATTACACATGGCAAAAGAAAATGGAATTAACTGCAATTTAAAAGCTAATTACTTTTATTTAAACTTATTTTTGGCTTTAAGTAAATTCAGTCACTTGAGTTGTGAAACTCCTTCGCCAACAAAACTAAGCCTACGAGCCTGTTTTAAAACATTTTTTGTTATCCACTTTTCAAAGCTTTCAGCAATAATGATAGCTTGATTAGACTTAAAAGAACTGATGTTTACAAGTTGTTTAAGCTTTGCAATTGTAGGAATTACTTTTGTTGTGGTTATGTCCTTAATTAGCCCACTATCCAAAAGTACTTAAACAATTGATTAGATTGACAAATGAGTCATTTGAAATAATCTTCAGTAATCTGTTTGAGGTGACTTCTTTATACAGAATATAACAAAATTAAAAACTTGAGACAAAAGTTAATCAACATTTTAAGAAATTCATGGTCCATTTTTAAATAGAGTATACATAATTTTTTGGAAATCAAAAAACTGCAACCATCAGTTCAATTTACAGAATAATATCTAATAGTTTAACATTAACAACAGAAACTATTTGACTACAATTTCTAAATTTTTTTAAATACATTTAAATTAGTAGAAATGTTATCAAGATTAAGTTAGACTTTTATGACAACACTTTATAAAACAACTGGGTAGTTATCTATCTTCATCTAATCAATATAAAATGTTTATAGAATAAAGATTTAATCAAGTTATGAAATAAAATAATTTGATTAACTTAAAAATTCAATATTTTTAATTAAAGTATAAATATTTGAACTAAAATATTTAAACATGGTAATTGTTATAAAATCTAACAAAATTGAAAATAATTTTATCTTAAACAGATAAACTCAAGACCCTAAAATATTCTCATTAATAATTAATTTCTTTCAAATCAATTTAAAGTTTGTATTTGAGGTCCTGATTGTTTTTCTGCTTACTATCAATATACTTGAATTGATCAGATCAGCCTGCACAAGGAGAAAATGGGAGAAGACAAGTTTACCAGAAAGAATCCATCAAAGTCTCTTGTGAAGATCACTGCTAAAGATTTATGTATTGTGTTTTCAAGTTTTCTTTGACTTAAAAGAAATTAAATCTAATCATCTAATTAATCATAATAATCAAACATCAAATACTGTTATTAAATTCACACACCAGGCTTTTGTTTACGACTACAATTAATACTAAGCCACGATAATCTTTGAAAACTAATATCTTCTACTTATCTTTTCAGTTAAATTAGCAAACCAGAGCTCTTTCATCTTGTTTTGTTTGACAACAAGGCATTAAGTTCACTAAAGTTCCCACAGAAACTTACTCGTGATTGACAAGTGTACCTAAAATGTCAACAACACAAGAGATAAGATAATTTTTATTCAAAAACTTATTTTCTTAAAAAGGGAACAGATCATTAAATTATAAATTTGCGACCTTAAAAATTGAATAAACAATTAAGATGAATTAGAAACTTTACATTTTGACTAAATATTTGAAAAGATGTATTTAATAAAAAATTTAATCAAGTTTTTATAAGGAGTTTCGACAGAGCAGCAACTTATTTACTTTAGATTTTTATACAAACAAATTTGAAAGATAATTTTAAATCAACTTTAATTTATGATGTGAACTTTTAATTTTTCAGTAAGCTAAAGTAATCAATAAAAAGTTTCCAAGAAAAATAAATTAACATAAAGTTGTTGATTAATCTGCAAGTTTATATTCAAAAGCCTTCAATTATCATTAGACAATTATATATATACCAGCAATATATTGTGATTAAAAGCTAATTAAAGATATTTTATGTTGGAATTTAATTGGTTGAGAGATACCTGTATAAAACTAATTAACATTTTCTAGTTGACTGTTCGCTTTAATATTAAACCATAACATTTTTTAGATCATAAAATAATTCGACTACCTCTTGGCTTTATACTAGCTTGAGAAGTAAACATGATAGATCAAGTAACTGTAGACTTAGTATCTGATGTACAAAATTATATTATAAATAGATTTTAGGATTAGATGTAAAATGTCATCAAGTATCTTTGAATTGTTATATTAAAAAAAGTTGTAAGATTTGATAGGAAGAAAGTTCAATATTTTTTTAAAGCAATTTTTATACTATTCAAAGTTTATTTGGAAATTTTTGCAAATAATTAAACAAATATCTCCAAATATGTTTCTCTAAAATAAACTGAAAGATAAATTAGAGAAGAAATTTATTCCAAAATCTGATCTTATTATTATTCCACCGATTTTAATAACACTTCTGAAAAACGATTTAAGATCCACACAACAGCAAAGATAAAAAGAAATTGTCAATTTGACAACACTTGAATAATAAGAAGTAGAAATTATTTGCAATAAAAGAAAGCACCAAATAACTCTGAATATTTGAAAATATATTGCCCCCTCCTCGGTGTGGTTGTTAGAATCACAAGAAGTTGATCGCTCCCATTAAATTAATTTTCCGGTTGTTGTATCTCTTCGAGATATCCTCTTGTATCTGAAACGTGAAATGATAAAAGAGTAGAAGAGATGACTTCAGTGAATCCTCACCAGTTTCCTCCATTCCTTTGTTTCAGAAATCATTTCGTTTATTTCATTTTCGAGGTCATGTACTTCGCCACTAACCCTACTTTTTATATTTGTTAAATTTCGATCTTTCTCGAAATGTTTATCCATCAGTAATTGAAACCGCTTCAGCTGATTGGTCAATTGCTCCACAAATCTGAATTTCAATGAAAAGTTTTTGGACAGAACAAATATTTTGATGAAACCGAAGTTAATAGTGAAATTAATTGAATCATTTTATAAAATTTAGTGTTTTGACTCGGTTAAAAATTAGGAATCCAAAATATTTGTAAAAGTGAAGACACAAAAGGATCTGAAAGCGGATCACTTGAGAAGTCACGTGAGAAGTTGAAATGCTGAATTCGTAATAATCAGAAGTTTTGGAAAATTACTTTGGAGAGTCAAAAATCTGACAAATGAGGATCATCTTGGTGGAGTTGATGTCCGAAATAACAACATCCACATCCACTAACATCACTTGAAGATCTTCTACAGACGTTAGTTGAAGAATTGACGGAGCAGCTTGAAACTGATTTATAGATAAGAGATCATGATCCATTTGAGCTTCTTTCAATCTTCTTTGGATGAACATCTTTAGCTGTAACATCATTTCATTCAATCAGATCTTACGGATCATTCTCACTTACTTCCACCAACTCATCCATAAAATCCCGTCTCTTCTGCTGACTCTCTAACAATGTCAAAGCATCTTCATCTTTGGCGACGTTGTATTTGACATCTGAGTCTTTTGTGGCTTCACAAACTTCATTATCAGACACCTGCAAGAATCAGTCAAGAAGATTCGCGCGCTGATGACGTCATCTCACAATTTCAAAGCCGTTGGTTACTTCATTCTCTTCTTCGAGGACTATTCCATAAGATTCAATATCTTCAACTTCTTCAGCCAGATCCTCTACGCAATCAACCTCATCAGCTAAGGTGCCCCAGTCGATCTGTTGAAGAAAAGTGGTGAAAAGTGTTTCCAAATAAATTATGTAAATAGCTTTCACTTTGTCTTCGACTATTTCATTCTCTTGCGGAAGATTAGCAAACTTGTCTTCTTTAATAATCTTACTGGGGGCTTCCCCGTACTTCCATTCATAAATCGTCTTATTACCATATTTGGATATGTACTTAGCAAGTGGTGTGATTTGGTCTTGAAAGTTCTCACTGATTGGACGATGATTACTGAGAAGTTTTTACCTACTGACCAATCACAAACCTGCCAACAGAAAACTCGACAAACGCCTGATAATATTCGACGATAGGAAAAAGTTTTTTGCTCAGTGAAGCTATTCGATCAAATTCTTGATTTAGATCTTTTACAAGATTGATCAGTTCAGATCGGATTTTGATTCCTTTGATTCCGATATTAGCACACTCATCAGCAAATTGTTGCTTTACTTTGACATAATTATCATAACTTTCAATTCCTTTTTCCATACAATGCTAAAAAAGACAGGAATTGGTGAAAATAGAAAATATTCAATCACAAAATTTGAAATTGATATTTTTACATCTAATATTTCGTAATTTCTCGACTTCTGTTTCTTCCTTGCAGGTATTTCGTAATTGACATTCCTTATGAGTTTGCTGGAAAGTTCAACCAAGTACAAGTTTTCTTTTTCATACAGTTGGATGATTTCTTGCCAATCCTAAAGTAGTATTTTTATGAGAATAAATAAAATAAAAATGTGTAAACCTTCATTCGTTGGGAAGAATATCTTCCAAAGATGTTTTTCGAGTCTTTCTCCGTATCTTTTAGGACATCAACAATTTTTTTGCACTTGTAGTAATGAAAACATGAACCTTCAACAAGTGATTCCATTTCTTTTGTGGCTGGCATATCTTTCAATGCGGCCACAATCTTTGCTTTTATAACCTGAAACAACATTAAAAATATTTCGAAAAATCAACATGTGTAGTTGCTCTAATTACCAGGGCTATTTACTGAATTTACTATACATGTTCAAATAACTAATTTCAAAGCTTTTACAAATTCAGTTGAATAAATTTTCATCACCTCAGCCTTTGTTTTCCATTTAATATTACAATGCCTCCGGCTAATAAGCCATTCTACCAACTTGTTGCAGTGAATATCAATCGGAAACTCTTCATCCAAAGACATCACTTTCAAATAATATTAGATACTACAAACACTTTTTCTAATAAGCACAAAACAAGTAATTTATTAAAAAATTATAAAAAAATATGCTAGAAATATACATAATAAACAAAATGTGTTTTTTTCATTCTTCTTGTTGTGACATATACTTAGACACTAAGAAAACTAACATTTCGTTTTTCATAACAGATTTGATGACAATCTCATTTCTTTTTGAAATATTTAATCGATTAATTCGACTAAACACATATGAACTCTGATACCAATGGTTGTTTGAAGATTTAGTATTTATACACACATCATCATCAATAAATATTTTAAACCAAAACACAATAGCATCTAACATACCATCATTAATAGTGCTAACAGTCATACTTCGTTCTACTCTATCGCCTAATGTTCCAACCTCATCAAAACTTTTCAACAAATCTTCAAAAATAACAAATTCATCTGACAAATTTTGATGATAGACTTTAGAATAATTAAAGTTACTGAAACATGATATACAATATGGATTTATAGAAGCATCGATCTGAAGTCCACAAGTCTTTTCTTTCTCAAGAACTTTGCACTTAGACAACAGTTCATAAGACTGCCAGCACTGCCCACATGTCTGAATTTTTTTCGGTATTACTAACCCATTTTTATTAAGTACAGATTTAACAATGAATAACTGAGATAATGATTCTTTAACAATCAATCCGCTGGGTGCAATTAAATCTGAGATTATAGCATCATATCTATTTTTTAAAATCTGCTCAACTTTATCATACAAACGGACTTTAATTAGAAGAGACTGATATAATAAGTTACAAGTATCCTTATACTCTCTATTTTGACATAACTGATGGACTTCAACCTGTGGACCAAGTTTAGATTTTAATTTAATGATCACAAGATCAAAACCACCAGATAAGAAAATAAATTTGGGTCTGAAATTACTTTTCCAGTTTTGATAAAAGTTCAAAAGTATTTGAAGATAACTATCACAAAAGATTTCATCATTACATCTAAGCACACGATCTTCTGGTAAAATGATGTGCTTATAATTAGATTTTTCTAAAACTTCAATATTCTGATTAGATACTAACAATTGTTGTCCATTAGAATCTAACTTTATAAAATTATCAAGGCAAATACCCTTTGAAGATGCTAAAAAATTCACTTTCAAAATGTTTCTTTCATCCACTTCAATTGAAGCAATATCAACATTTTCTTGATTTTGACTATCAACAAGTTTACTTAGGTTTCTGATGGGGTAAATGGCTTGTTCCCAGCAATATTTGCTTCCAGGTTTAGACTCAATTACATTTAAAGCAACAGAATCCATACTTAATTGAAACCACAAAGCAACTGCATGCGCTGAGCCTTTTTTGTTTATTAAAAAGTCAATATTGATTGGTGAAGGATTATTTTCAATTAAAGACTCTAAAAATGATGGGTTATTAAAATCAACAGTAAAAACATCAACTATATTTGAAATAATTTCATATTTAAAATTTTCCAGTTTCTCTGATGTATAAGGCTCAACATCAGTAAATTTCAGTGAATTTGGTAATTGCTTTTTGTCATCACAACCATATTTATTTATAGCACCACTTGTAATCAATATCTTTTTTGTGAGATCAAGTCTTGTGTGTTTATTTCTTATCTCTTCACAATCTATAATAGCACATTTGATTACAGCATGATTAGGAACAACTCTTCCACCTTTAGGAGTTATTAGATGATTCCATGCATGATGTAGACTTTCTATAACTCTTTCTCCAAATAATCCAGCATCAAAGACTTCACATATCACTAAAGAATATTTCAAATCTGATTCTTTCGTTTTTTCAACTAGCTCAGTTGAATGGCAATTAAAAGTTTTTATATTTGTTTCAAAACCATTTACTTTAATACAATCAATCGCTATACTGTTCATCAGCTTAGATTCATCACAGGCATGGACCTGATTTATACCATTTCTTGCAGCAAGCATACTTAAGATGCCACTGCCAGAACCCAGATCAAGCACAGGAAGCTTTTTTAAATCAACAGATAAACTTTGAATCTCATGTCTTATGCCAACATCAAATATATTATTTCTATGTTTATCATTAATCATGCTAAAATGCCAGGTAGCCATCACATTACTACAAGCATTTTCTAAATTCACCAGAGTTTCAATGGAATTTGGTTTTAAAACTAAACATTTCTTAAAAAGATGAACACTCTCATAATGATATCCAATTTTAAATAAACAAAGTGCCATATAAAAATGAAGTAGGTGGCACTCATCAAATACACTACAAGCTTCTTCATACAAAGTCATCAAATTATCAATTCTTCCCAAGTTACAAAGTTGGATACTCCATTCCTTCCATGTTTCACAGAAGTCTGACTCAATCAGATTCTTAGCAGATGTTGGACTAAATTTAAGAACTAACAAATAATAAGCAAAAGCTTTGCCATAATTCTGATTAAGAAAATTAGAACTAGCTTCTTCACAATAGTTTTTTAGAATATCTTCCATTTCCATATTCATGTAAAAAATTTGTACAATAAAAATATTATTGGGTTAAAGATATATGAAATAACAATCACTAACTTTAAGTAGCTGTTACAAATAAAGAGAATTAAGTTCTATATTTTGTGTTTATATATAATTAAATAGAAAATGCTTTTACTAAACGCTTGGTGAAAAATTATTAAACTGCTACCACAGATAAAAAACTATTTTTCTTAAATAAGCTTTTGAAATATAAATATATAATTATAAGCTCATTTACAAATGAAAATTTAAAACTAAAGAAAAATAAATAAATAAAGTTTTATATCAAGCTTATAATTGTAAGTAGTGAATATATTTACGTATTTTTAATGACAACAAATAACTGCTAAAAAATATATTTCCATAACATAGACAATTTTTTATACACGAATAATACTTTGTTCTGTATTCGGTATTCAAAGCATGAGTAAAAAAGATATTAATATGAACTTTTCGTTTTAGACTTCTTTTTTGAGTTTATTAAACATATAATACTGATTATTACCAATATTATTAAGCTAGATGAAATATTAAAATTCAAATAGTTTAAATTAAAACAAAAAAAGTTTGTTTGAGTGAAACATTTCGATAAAAAGTGAATGAAAAGTTGTTTGTCATTGATTTCTCAGTTGTTAGGATAACAAATTATTTTTAATGAGATTTTTATGAAAATAATTATACTTTCTTTATTGTGATTTTTACCTAGATGCTCTTAAAGTATTAGAAAACATGAACGAATAACTTTTAAATGTAATTTGTAAGGATATTTCATTTTGGCTGTTAAATATTATCTTAAATAAGTTAATTGTTTCTTTTATTATAACAAAAAGTTAATGCAGAGCTTGTGTGATAAACTTTAATAAAACAATCACAACTGTTTTTAATACTTTATACCAATTTGTTTGAGTACTATGTTATAAGAAATTGCTTCGAATATTCCGAATAAATTGGTTTCATTGAACATTTATCAAAGCCGTTATAAACATAAATCTTATCTTTCTAATTTTTTATCATATAAAATGTTTCTCATTTTTTAAATATTTTGAAATTTAGAGAAAAGAAAATATTTTTGATAAATCGCTGTATTCAGTCTAGCAATAAATGCCACGATTAAGTAATAAGCCATTTTGTTCTCATGCCAATTTCTCAAGATTAATTTGGCTAAGTTTTGTTTATAAAGCAGAATAAGATTAAAACAAGTTTTAAAATGAAAAAAGTATTTTAATTAAAAAAACTTATCAAAAAAATTGTAACAGAAAATTGTTGCTTGCAGAAAATAGTTCTTTTATCCAAATTCATTTAACGTCATAAAAGTTTATGGTCAGTTTTAAAGTAAATAAAATATTTTCATAATTTAATTTTATTGTTAGATTCTATCATAGAGTCAATTTTATACATTCTACTGAAAATCATCAAAAAATTTCTTTTTACTTCATAATTACAACAAATTGGATATAAATTCTATCAGCAAATATTTTTAACTTAAAAAAATCATTTGGCTAATTTATAAAATTAATGAATAGATTTCAATCGTAAAAAGATAAAAAAAACTTAAGTTTTAATAAATACTTTCTGTTGCAACAAAGAAATATGACCATGGACAAAGTTATAATGACAGATAAAATTGGAAGAAATAAAATTTAATCAGATGTTCCAAATAAAAGCTATCATAAAGTTTAAACTAAGTAATTCCATTTAACTTTTCAAGAAACAGGTTAAGCCTTATTCCGAATTATCATCACAGCTGTTTTAGCAAACGCATAATTTCTTATTAAACTTGAATCGTTTAATTTCTGTAGATATATAAAGTTCAAACAAAGCCACATTAGTTGCAAAACTTTATCAACAATATATTCTTGAAATTTGTACAAGCTAAAAAAAGAAGTTATATATTTTGAATTAAAATTCATTTAAATTAAATAGTTAGGATTAGTTTCATCTTAATATTCAATTTACTTTTTACATAAGTTTATAGTGGTTTAAAAATTCCATTTTTTCGTGTTTTTAAGTTTTAATACAAAAGTTTAATTAAAAAACAAATTGACCAAGTGTTAGATCCAACTTCTATCAAATTGATATTTTGCTTTTTATAATGTCTCAGCTAAGATTATAATATTAAAAACCAGCACCTTAATATTAAAAAACAGATTTACAGCTACTTAACATTTTAACTGATATTACATTTGTTCAAATAGAAAACGGTTTGTTAGTAGGTTGGAGTTGATTTCGCTGAAGTATTCAACATATACATAACTACAGTTCAATAATTTAATAAGATAATCTTTTTGTATTTTAAGTGATTTTTAAGTAAATTAACAGATCAAATAAGAAACGGCAGGTTAGATTACAACATTAAGCAAATCAAATATAAAAAATTAAAGATTTAATTAACTATAATTTAATAATTACATGGTTAGTTTAGCCACTAAATAGTTTTATGAGTATTTTTGATTTATTGTGACTTTTATCCAAAGAAGCAATTTGATACTAAGTAAGAATCTTGATGAATGATTGTAGACATGAAATATGAGGTTGTGTAAACACGATTAATTCTAGTCCTGATTGATCGTGAATTTAATTACTTAAAAATTTGAATACTTTTCAAATCAATGTTTTTAAAATATAAAACTTTAGGAACTATTTTAAATACAAAATATTCAATTCGATATTTTCAATGTTCAAGAAGCCTTGAAAATATTCAACTGTGGCAAAAAACTTGTTTAAATCATTTCAGTAAATGACACAAGCAAATTAGCATTCAAATCTATTTGACTTAAACAAAATTCTATTGCAAGTGACAAAATCTAGCTTTTGCGGTAAAGTTCCAAGACTATACTTTTAGTTTATATAAGTTTGTCTTATATATGGCTAAATTCTATTCGGTTTCGTATATTTGAAGACGATTTTTAATTCAATTTTATGTTTTTAGTTTTACACCTTTAACAAAAATTAGATTTTGAAAATATAAAATTGAAATAGGAACCACATAAATTAATTAAAGAACTTGTTTAAAGCGCTAACAACTACTGATACATTTTTGGATGAATTCTTTCAATGTTAAAATTTTTTTAGATTTCAATCATTTTACTGATAAAAATAATTAAAAAATTGAATTTATATTTAATTTTATAACAAATACCTAATCAACACTAAAAGATCGGCTTATGCGCGGCAAAATGTTTAAAGTAATTGCCAAAATAAAGTAGTTACTTTATTGAAAACACACGTTTAGTCACAAGAATCTCTCTTTATCATAAATAGCAACTGTCAGTCCTCCAATAGCAGTCCTTAGAGGAGTGAGCACCAGCTGTTGGTAGCAAATTTGTTTAAAGAAATCCATAATTAATTATCATCTTACTGATGTATATAAGTATACTAAATATATAAAAACTATCTTCATTAAACAATTTTGTAGCAGTTAAAAAAGCTACAACTAATTAAACAAAAGTAAATAGCTGAAGAACATCAACAATTTTATTATAAACAAACTTTATAAATATTTAAAGAAAGTATTAATCAGTATAGATAGTCCTTAGAGCTAAAAGTTGCTCAGCAAATTGTTAATTATTAAAATAAGTTTATCTGTTTTTAGGTAATTGCAACAACTAATTTGTATATCAATAGTAATACCTAAATAAACTTAATCAACTGTGAAATAATTCAAGTTACAAATTACAAGCTCTTTCTATAAAACTTTGAGTTGAAGTACCAGTAATTTGGGTAAACTCTAAAATAACAACCTAATTAGGTTCCTTGAGCTTTAAACACTTCTTCAGCTTTAGGCCAAGCTTAAAGCTTAGCCATCAACTTAGCTTTAAAACTTGTAGTAAGTAAATTGGTGGCCGAGGTTGCTTAGGACTGAACTGATTTGTCTTACCCAGCTTTGCTAGGCGCAGAAAAACGCTTATTTAACTGCAGCATCTACAATCTTTCTTAAAATGCGCCCTAATCTATTTAAACTGATAAGTTTTTATTTTATCAATGGCTAAAATATATTTAAACTATTTTCAATTTCAAAATTTGATTTAATATTTTGATCTGCAAAACCTTTGTAGCCAAAAAAATGTATTGCTGTTGTTTAAAGATAATAATCCTGAGCCTAATCTGGAAACTAATTAACCTTCAACAAAAACCACAATCATACAATTCAACTCTTTAAAACAAGGTCATTCGGATAAGTTTCTCATTCATAGTTCTTAAAGTAGAAGAAATTTAAAAGCTTAATTAATTGTTTAACTTTTTTATGAAATTCACTATTTTAAAAGTAGGTGATATTTTAAAATACTTTTTTACAAAAAATTTAAAAGAAAACTTCAAAAAATTAAATAAAACCTTTGCGATGAAAGCGTCCAGACCACCGTCATGGTATGAAATAACCCAAGTTCTCAGTATATATATTATAAAATATTTTTAGAGATCAAAACTCAATGCAGCTGGTCAAAAAAATGAAAATTTAAGTTGCTAATTTGACCCAAGCTAAATTTTAACAAAAATGTTTGCCTCACTGAATATTTGCTGGTGTGGTTTTGATCGTCATTTCGTTGTGGTTTTCTTTGAAGAGAGTTTTTAATAAATAAAATGAAGCTTAAAATAAAAGTAACTATTGAAGATTTGTATAAAATAAATAAGGGAATGATAAATATCTTATAACTATGAGTTTAACTCAAGTTTTTCATCAAAGTTGACTTAATGTTTATATTTCTTCTTATTGTTTAATCTTGTTAGTATTTTTTAATTTGTTCAAATCAAATCTGTTCCAAAACTTTATAAGCAAGGTCTAGCTTTTGTAGATCACTCAACTACTTTTATTTAATATAAGCTACGAGGTATCAGTAAGCTGATTTGAAGCAATTATACTTTGTTTTTTAATCACTCATTCGACACTTGATAGAAAAGAAGGTGCAAAAAATCTAAAGGTTATAAGCAAGTGACGTCTTTCCATCTATTTTGGTTTTGGTTGATCTTTAATCTAAGTTCTTTGATATTCACCTTTTAAAATAAAGATTTAACCTCGGAAATATTTTGTTTGAATTTTCTCTTTAAGTTGTCATTTTTGTTGCCTTCTATTTGTATTTTGTTGACTATATATTTCACATTTATTGTAATTAACTGTTTAGCAACAACAAGCCATTATTAAAAAGTTTATTTTAAAAATAATTTTTAGCAAATTAAAATTCAATCATGAAAGATTTAAATAATTTTTTTTAAATCAAAAAATCAATTAAAATATGTTTGTTTATGGCCTGTATAGGTAAATTTCCGGAAGTGAAACTTATATTTTGTTGCAATACACAGTAAAAGCTTATAAGTAATACAACGACAAAAACACCCAGCCTTTTCACGCAGTGTTTGACCGTCTTTTATTATTCCCACAATATTACAAAGTTCAATTTGAATAAAAGAGTATTTCGATTTAAAAAAATTCTTTGATAAATTATAACAATAATTGATCTTCACTATAAATTATTAGTTGCGACTTCTGAAATTTAAACAGGTTGGCATAATATTTAACCTAATTAAAAAGATATATTGAACTCAATAATTCAGTTAGTATAATTTAAACAGAGTAATTGTTTGAAGTTTTATTTCGTTTTGTGAAGCTAAATCAACTTTTTGTATTTACCCATTTTTTCAATTTGTAATCTTCAATCTTTATCGGCATTTCCTTGTAATGTTTATCCTTAAAAAATTACAAGTTTAACTATTTACTTTATAATATTTAATGTTAAATTTTATTGTGGAAATTAGATGTAATAATTTGGTTTAAGTAAGATTTTACTTATGATTTTATGATTTTAGTTTTAATTGTAAAAAACTTATATTTACAAGGTAAGTTCTAGCAAAACTAAATATTTGGTGCAATAAAAGTGCCAACAGAAAGAAAAAATGTTTTTAGTATACCAATTACTAACTTTTATTAACGTTTCAATTCAATTGCAAAGATAAAAAAGCAGAATATCAAATATTTACTTTAACACTTATTTAAAATCAAAAATGTAATTCATTTTTTAAAGAAAATCTCTTTTTAATTTTGAATATTAATTTTTTTAAAATGAAACTACAATGACAAGTTGTCAAAACTTTTTTTTGCCTAATTATTTCTACCCTTTCATTAGTAACCAAAGATAAAATATCAAAATGATCATTTTTTGTTTAATTTAAGATTAACTTACGAAAGAATCCTAAAAATCATTTGTCAAACAAAATAGTTGTTCTTTTAAAAGTAATCAACAATTTTAAATTAAAGTTGTTTTAAAATATTCCTAAATAATATTTCTATTTTTAAGAGGCACACTATGAACTAAATTATCATTTATAACTAATTGCTGACTGATTTTGATTTTAAATATTTTTTCAAGTATAAAGAAAGACAATGTTTAACAGAATAACTCTACAACATAAAGATAGACGAAGAATCTGTAAAAAAAATTACTAAACTTGTTAACATATGTCTGGAACCGATGAACGTTTTTTAAACTTTTTATTATTTATAAAACTTAGAAATTAAAAAAATATATATTTAAAACAGGTAAATTTGATTCATTTTTTTTACAAGGATTAAAGTATTTTGTAATCATGTAGAAAACTGTTTAATTAAAACTTAGGTTGAAGGAAGATATTTAAAAAGCATAACCAACTGACAAAAAAGTTGTTAATTTTTCTCATATGTTACCAGTTTTTTTGATAGTATCAATATTTCAGTATTTTGATGGTGCATTATTGAAATTAAAACATTGAATCTTAGATGAGAAAATGAAAATGTACTCTTAAGTTATTTAGTAGAGCTTAAAAAATAATATCAATTGTGAGTAATTTTATATCAATTTAATCTGCTGTAGTAGTTATGAATATTATGAGAAACCACTGGTCCTGAAGTATTCAAATAACTTAAAACAATTGGATTTCTATTCTTTTATAAGTAGCCTACAACAAAGACTGTAAAACAAAAATAGGTTCTAATTTAGAAAACATTTTCAAAACAATCAAAAATAAAAGAACTTTTATTTAGATTGTACACATTTCTAAGCTTTTTTAAAATACAAATAATAAATATTAGGTTTTTGTAGTTCGTGGTAAGTATTTCCTGGCATCATAGCATTATCATATATCCTTATTGATATCTATCATGTCAGCTAACTTTCCGATTTTCTAATAATAATCTCGCTATTACTTTAAACCAGGTTCTTATCAAGTTGTATTTTGTAAATTTCAGCTACGTTCGTTTTGCAACAAACGCAACTGAAGATAATCTGACAGATTTCATTTTCATCTCATTAAGTATTAACATTTTATTATGTTACAATTTATAAGATGACAGTTCAAATGAAAGATTACTTTTTCCAACTTGTCCTTTATGGTATGAAAGATTACAATAAGTGTTATTGATATTCTATCTACAAAATCGTTTCAATTATGTAATAGCTATAAAATTGATAGGGACATTAAACTTCAATGTTTTATACTTCTTAGAAATCAATTAGTTGATTTTTCAAGCTTAAAAAGTCGAAGTGAAAATTGAAATCTTGGTATTTATTAATTGATGAGAGTGTTGGAAAAATAAATTGTTTTTTTCTTTATAGAGAGCGGAAATTTTCCTAGAGTACAACTAACTGAGCCATTTTCTCAAATTTTAATTTTGTTACAAATGTTTCAGTTAAGACATTATAAATTTTGAAAATAAAAGTTAGTTTAAAGTTTCTTGTAAAAGGCTTTAATATCAGAATCGTTTATTCAAATTGCAATCTAAAATAAAAATATATTTCAACTTGGCCAGAAAATTATTCGGAGTTTCAAAAAAATTTGAATAATTAAAATTGCTTTAATCGATCATTTAACAAATTTCAAGTTTTAAAATATGAGCTTCTAGCTCCAGTAAACCTTAATAAAGTTATTAAAAGCTAGTTGTATGAGAGAAAGTAATTGCTGTCAAATATGGTTTTTTATAAAAAAAGGTTTAGAATAAAGTAAACATTTTAATATGGACAAAATGTAAAAGCTGAAAAAAGAAGAATCTATAAGAAAAATAAGGGTTCCGTGGCCACTTAATAATCTCAGCCAAACTCTTCTAAAAAATGCTGCCGAGTTTTTTGCGCATCGGCTTAATTAGTCATAATTGTGCATGCCAAAAGAAAAAAGCTGATTTTACTATCTATTCATATCTTCTCTTCTCTTTTCTGAAGCACGTATTTCCTTTACTCACATGATTCTATCTATATACTATCTTTGGACTTCAAAACACAAACAGTATACAATAATTTTTTAAATATTCAAGAAAATCAGTAAAATAAACAATCGTATAGAGTTAGCAATCAAAGTTAATCTTAGAAATAAAGTAAATCAAGAATAAAGCCTTTAAAACAACTAAGAAAAAAACTGTTAACTTTTCTAGATTGTTTTATTTTAGTAAAGTTTTGTGGAATTCAAACCATTTCTTGATTGTAACAAACTTTAAAAAAATTTCATGTCGAGAGTTGGTTTAAAAATTACTGTATAAATCCAATTATATTTAAACGCTATAATAAGAGAGATTTAATATATTTTTAAAAGATACCGTCCTTTAAATGAATACTTGTCTAAAGATGATTTTATGGTTTCAAATTTGAAATATGCTCACATTCTACATCCGAAGTACACCCTTCATCATCGTCGCTACAAGCAGCGCATATTTTTGTAAATACAATTTGTTTTATGTTTGTTTTCTTTACATCACTAAAATGTGTTTTCGAAGCTCTCCAAAATATAATCCTTGCGGCTCCTGCTTGAACTAAATACTAGAAGAAATAAAATTAAGAAAAAAATTAGAAGAATAATTTCTACTATTGATTTTTATTTAGGTTAAAAAAGATACTCAGAGAAAAAGTCCTTAAATACTTTATTTATATTTTTTAAATTCTAATTGTAACCTAATCAAAAATAAACATTTTCAGACTTTTAATAAACAAATTAAAATGGATTAAAACACTTTTATTTGATTGTAAAAAAGGGGAAAATATTTTAAATTAACAATAGTTTAATAACTAAACTATATTGAAAATATACAATTTTAATAAAAGAAATGATATGAAGAGTTTGTAAATAATATCGATATATTAACTGCTAAGTAAATTTCGATGCATTTGTTATACTTATCAATAGTTTTCATCAATTTAAAAAAGTTCAACTTCTTATACATTATTTATTTTCTAGTCAAACTTAAAAAAAAACAAATTTTCTTATTTTACTGAGTTTATACAGTTTTGCGGGTTGTACTTTAAACAAATTTTAAATAGCTTGCACAGATTGTTTCATATATTTATTAAGACCAATTAAGAAATTTGTACCTTGAAAATAACAAAAATGTTTGATAGATTTGAAAGCAAGTTTGTAGTTTTAAAGTCTATTTTTTATTAAATATTAAAAGTATCTCAGTTAAATCATATTTTTAATTAAAGCATAAAACTTACAAAACTTCGTTTACGTCTGAACCTTCCAGTTTGTTATTTATAAAAGAATTGTTATCATTGAACTAATAGGTTTCATAATCAAATAAGGTAAAAAGTACATCACAAAATGTCGGATACTTTCAAGAATACGACTCACTAAATGTTTTTACAAGCTTATTTAAGAGAGATGAAAGTTTATTCCCATACAATTGGATGACTTCAAAACACAAGCACGAAATGTAAATTATCCAAATCTAATGACCCACCTTTACAATATTTTTTTAAAGAAATTAATACGAAACCGTAAGTTTTTATCTATTTGTTTACAGTAAGCGTGCTTGAAAACTCTTTTCAAAAAAGTTTTAAAACACAACTTAATATAATTTCATTTGGAATTGCACCAGTTTCTAAAATTTCTGCAAAGGTTTGTGATAAAATACAAAGTCAACAACATTTCTCTTAAATCTTTAAAGTCAAAACGTTATAAAAATAAAATGTACTAAAGATCCAGTATCTGAAAATCGTTAAACCTAAAAAGTAAAACACTCATCGCAAAACCTTGCTACTAAATAAATATAAAACTTTAAGCATTAATTAATTTAAGCATTCTTTATTAGATTCAATATTTAAGGTGGTTTAAATATAAAATCTGGTAAAAATCTATGTAAGAATAAGACATATATCTTTGTCAAATAATTTATTTTAGAGTTAATTTAACATTTTCTAAGCACATTCTCATTTCGCTCATGCATTGGTTAGATGAAAGCTTGATATATATATATTTCATGAATAACTTTGTAGGAAAATTAATTTAACAAATCATAAAATTAAAGTAATTTTTAAAGCGGATCTTACTATCATAATAGAATTTTAGAAAAAAAGTTAATGTTTATAATAATGAAGCTAAAAATAATGAAGCCAAATTGTTAAAAAGGATTTTTTTAAATTTTCTAGGTATAGCTTTATAAATTTATGTTGTTAGTAAAGTTTGGTATTTGCTCATTCGAAAGCTACAAAAGATTTGTTGAGTTTTAAAACCTTATTCAGTTAGTTATGAGTCAAACCTACAGCATGAGTAACTTAAAAAATTAATTTAGACAGTTAGTATTAACATAAATGTAAATTGACTTACAAAGTGCTTTAGTTTATGACTTACTGATTTAGAAATATTACTAAATATTTTAGGGCATCATTGCTTTTAGACCTGTTAGTTGATACTTACCTTTAATAAACAGTAATTAATATTTAAAAATGTCAAATACTTTATATTAGTTATATATAGAAAGTATAAGCTACCATCAAAATGAAAAACAAAATAATCAAGATTAATCAAACTGTTTAATAAAAATCACCTGATTGAATAAAGTAGTCACTTTTTTATGTTTCATCTTTTCATGGGAACACTCAAACAAAGATATGACGTGAGTGTTGACATAATGATAAATCCAACAATTTCTGCTCAGAAATATATTTCTTACTCTATCTTTCAACGCCTGCTGAAAATAAATGTTAAAAAGTAATTGATTTGATTTCTTAACAACTTAAATGCTTTTAAAATAGTCCTTATTCAAAGAGTAAACGGTTTAAACTCAAAATTAAAAAATTTCAATCAGACTTGAAACTATAATAGAATAAGCAAATGAAATAAAATGATGTTGAAACTTTCTTTAAAATCTAAAACAACTTTAAGTTTGCTGTGAAACTAAAAACATAGCTTCCTTCCCAAACTAAATAATTAAGTTATCCTCTTTAGTGGCTCGTTAAAGTACGCAGAATTCGAAAATAGTACAAGCACTTTGAATAGTTACCTTTATTAGTCTATTAGTAAGTTAGAGGAGGTTTTTGAGCTAATTAAAACAAATCTGAGCTTGATATAAGTATCAAATGTTGTTATCGCTTTTAAACTGTAAAATATTTTGTTTTATGAAATAAATCGTTGTAGAAACATTTCAATCTTCATTTTCTGGTTGTTTTATTAGCTAGTTCATCAAACCAAGCCAACCAAACGAATAAAACTATCAAAAAACAAACAAAACTTATTTGACATCCAATTTCGTATTTATATCATACTTCCTAGAAACATTATTAGATTACATTAAGAAAATAAAAACCTTGAAATATTGCTGACAAAAGTATTTTGAAAGTAAAATAAAAGAAAGAATAAAGAGAAAAAGATTTCGAAGTTGTTTAAACAACCAAAACAAGCCTAGCATTGTGGAAATGTAAGCCTCGTTATATTTCAACAGCTCGTAGAAACAGTTTGACTTTAAAAAGCTTCTGATGAAAACTAGTAAGTTGACCAGAATTCAAATCTTATAATTTCTACTTGAAAGTTCGAATTAATAATAAAAAATTAGTCACGTCTCTATACAACGCTATTTAACATTTTAAAAACAAATAAACATTAGCTTAAGTAAGTATAAGTTTTGCTAAGTGTTTTTTAGAAGTAAATTTATCATTTGAAAAATTGATTACTAATTTATTAAATAAGCTAAAAAATATTGCCATGAAATATTTTCTTATAGTTTAATAAATTAAATTATAGTTTGTTAGCTTATAAAACACTCTTAACATCAAAAAGTTTGGTTTTGATACTAGGTGAAATACAATCAAATAATATCTATATCAATTAAACACTTTAATGAATTTCTACTAAAATCTATTGTTCAAAACAATTATCTAGAATTATAATTATTTTTGTATTTATTTAGTTTATCAATCGCAACAAATAGATAAACTTATTTATTACAATAAATGCAAAGGAGGGTACCTAAAGATTGTACCTCTCGCTAACACACATTCTCACAAATAGTATTTATTAGGTTAAATATACAAAGCAAAGGACGTAACACATGACATTTCAGTAATCCCCAAAACATATAACAGGGGACAATTACATAGAATGTTAATAATATATAAAAAGTAAAATGAATCACAATTTAGAAATGGCAATGTTGGCAATATTGAAACGGTTCAACTTCTGCTTGAATAACGCGAGTGATTCTGACATGGTAATGTCTGATGACAGCTGATTCCAACTACTAATTTTTTGATATGAGAAAAAATTGCTCTGATTAACGTAGCAGGCGGAATGGGCTTACTAAGATGCAATGTGTGTCGTCTGAGTTGATATAACTTGAGAGAAGGACTAATGAAAAAAAGTATCGAATTTAAGGTCTATTAATTTGTGGATAGTTTTAGAAATAAGAATTAGGTCTTATTTAATCCGTCAAATTTTCAAAGTATCTAAATCTAAGAAGCTGAGACGATTTTTATAACTATCATATTTAAAGTTAAGTTTCCTACAAACCAATCTCGTAAATGTTGCCTGAACAGATTCGATTTTTTTGATATCACTAACTTGATATGGCATCCATGCACTAACATCGTACATACAATTTGAAGAGATTGATAAAGAAGTATAGATCCTTAGAATTAAAAGTCTTTGTTAGAAGGTAGAAAAGCTTAATTAAAACTAGAAAATTAAAACAAGTTTATATTTTCAATTGACAATTACAAAAAATTGTTTAAAAGCTTAAAGATTTTCACTAATAATGAAATATTTAATGTAGATACAAAAGATTTAATTCAAAATTTATCGAAATAAATGAAATTATTTTTTAGCAATCCCTTTTCTATTTTTAATAGCCTAAATTTTCATTATTTTCATTAAGGTCAAATATTCTTTTTCTACTTAAAATTACTCAAATTTTCTTTCATTCTACCATCATCATCTGTTTTTCAATTATGCAATTTAGTAAATTAGTGAAATCAGGAGATTTTAAAAAATGTTAAATTAAATTTTGAACTGATTTAGAAACATCTCATTTTCTATCAAAATATTTGTTCATTTAATATCTGAAGATATTTAAAGAAATTAACTTCAAAATTGTTAAACAAACAATAAGAAAATAAGATCTGTTATTTGTTAAAACCTCAATAGAAACAGGTTTACTAACATTTAGAATATTTCTATTAATAACAGTAAAAAACTCAACTGAAAACATTCTTAATCTTTCCTTAAATTTTATCTAATTTGTAAAATAGTAGTCAAATTATTTGCATTGATCGATAGTCTGAAATTGTAATGTCGTTTTAGTTAATTATTGAGACTCACTTTAAAAATAATGAGAAAGAGTTACATCAAAAAATAAGTACGAGTTTGGGTTTTATCCTTGTTCTTACGATGACAAAGAAGCTGAAGAGATAAGTTTTAAAGATAAAGTTTAATTTGTTGATCAACTGAATATTGTAGATAGATTGGTGTGCTGAAAGATTATAAGTCTTTGTTGATGATAGTTTGTTTAAAATAATAAACTTGTAACTTTTCTCAATGAGTATTTGTTAGCAACCCTATCAGTTTCTACGATAGTTTAAGATCTTATTTATGATATAATCGACTAACTTGTAAACGAATAATTTATAAATTGAAAAGTTTGAAGCTAAAGGCTAGAAAACGATATTTGAGTTTTGTCATTACCAAAATAGAAATTTGTTGCTAGTTCACATTTGGTAAATGCTATTTTAAAAAAGAGATGAAAATTTATATAAAATTTTACTAAACTAAAAAATAAAGGATTTAATCCAATTATCGATTAAGGCTTGTCAGTACAAAAACCTCAAAAATAAATCTCTTTAAACATTTCTTACTTTCTTATTATATGAAAAATATACCTAACAAAATACTTAGACGAATTTTTCTATTTATTACAAAAACCAAGTAATTAAAAAAATTTTAAAGAATTTTACAAAATAAGAACATTAATTCCTATTTTGAAATAGTATAACATTACAATTTCTGTTTCATTTCTCACAATAACAGTTACTAAAAAATGCAAAAAATTAGTGAAAAATTAAAATTCAAAGATTAATTCCAAATTAAAATTACACTAAGACTTTTTAAATCAAATTTTGTATGTAAAATTTTAGAAATAATATTTTTCAATTAGTTTTTATAACCACATAAATGTATATACAATTTCGAAAAGTTAAAAAGTCAACTTTAAAAATATTTTTACAAAACTTAAGTTTGTTTATCAAGAAGTTGTTTTGATATCACTAATATAGAATAGAAAATCTCCACTTTGTTTTAAAAGTAGAATCTAAAAATAACCTTAAATTTCAGAAAATTTCTATGAATTTTGAAATAAACTTTTTTCAATAAACTTATTTATTATGATAAAAATTTTACCGTGAAAAATAATACAAATTAATTCTTCTTATATCTTATACTTTATTTAGTACTTTGAAAACCAAATTTCTTTTATTAAACTTAAACCTGAAATATACTTTTTTACTGTTATTGATATAACTGCTTTAATAGATCACAGTTAACATTTTAGTTTTATAACTATTATTAGTTTAGATATAAAGTTACTTAAATTTGTAATTCATAATTACACCAAAGTTAAATTTAGTAATTTAATCTTTCTGTTTTCCAAAATTCCTTTGTCTTACTGTATATAAATAAAGTATAAAATACAGGAATGATAAGTTTAATTAAAATGTGAGCTTTTAATACTAACTTTATTCTAAAATCCAAATTCTAGTAGATAAAGTTGCTATTTGAATAAGAATTATTTGGTTGCTTAATTTTGCTAAATTAATTTTAAGTAAAACTTAAATAGCAGTCAAACAGTTAATAGTTTTATTTAATTCTTTTGTCTATATTTTATTTCATATTTTTCGCTCGCATATCATTAAAAACTAAATAATTATTTACAAATAGTTGTTGTTAATGAAAAAAATTATGAGTTAACATATATTGATGTAAATAAATTTGCTTAATTATATTTGAAAACTTGCTAAAATTCATTTTTAAAATATTTTTTTCATTCATATAACTTTAAGCTTGGTTCAATAGTGAACGCTTCAATAACTTTAGTTAAAAGTTTGAAAACAGAAATACGTAAGAAGTAGTTAAAACTGTGCTGGCAATATTTCTTACCTAAAATATACTTTTAGAAAACAATTCTTTTTGTTAAGCTTGCTTCATTATTAAATACTTTTCATAGAAATTATAAATCTACTCGAATAATGAAAGAATATTCTAAATAAAAGAATTTTAAAAGCTTCCTAAACATACCTGAAATTTGAGACTTTTTAGATTATCAAATTTATGTCTGAGTAACTTTTCATATATTTTCTTATAACAAACTTTAAGTAATACAAAAATATTTGCTAAATGTTTCCTTAAATATGCTGTTTAATCTAAATTAATGTCTATATATTCATATAAACATATATTCAGTTAAAATGTCGTTATTTAAAGTAATACTGACTTCTATGATTAGTTTTTAAACAAGATTTTGATACAACAAATCAATTTGAACTGAAGTTTGACCTTCATAAACCAATCTTATAAATATATCAAACACAGCTTGTAAACAAGTCATTGGAGCAATTAATAAATGTTTATTTTATGTTTGTGTTATTCAAATAAATCTTTTATTTAAACTGAAAAAAATTCTTTGATATGTTGAGAAAATGATTAATTAAAAAATCCTTAAGTTGCGATTCAGTCTTTAGCATCAAGTATAAAAATGTATTATTATTTAGTAAAAAAATAGTTTTAGTATTAAGACTAATTTGCGTTTTATACATTTGCAATTATTATTTAAAACGATAAAATTTCTATAAATTTTTTTAGTTTGTTTTATTTTTTATTGCACACTATACAAAAAATTCTTCATTTTCAAATACCTTTAAAAAAATGCTAAAAAATATCAAATTTTTCACATAAAAACGTTATGCAAATAAATGGGACAATATTAAATTTTAAAGCTGATACAATAAGAGATATTTTTACTGGTGTAAATTATTTTTTGATATCTAATTTTCTTCGTTTGTTTGTTGGTAAAATTTTGTTCAAAATTTCTATTCTAGGAGATTTGTTTGAAATCAGATTAAATATCTTCTGTGGTTTAGATATTTGATAACCACGAAATGTTTAGTATGCACAAGTGATTAGTTAAATGTGGATAAATTTTGTAATTAAAAAACTTGTAAAGTAAAATAGATATGCAAATATCACCTAACATTTTATTTTAAAGCATTAAATAAACGTATAATCAAATTTCCAGATAATGAAAAAGAATCTTGTTTGTATTCTAATCATTTCAAATTAACAAAACTTATACCAAAACTAAAATACTTATAAAAATATTTAATTGAATCAAAAGATGAAATATATTTTTTAATTTTTGAATCTGTATTGTTCTCACCACAATATGCAAGTATTGACCATTTCTACCATTTTCTAAAGTTTTTATTTCTTTAACTTCTAGAGATTGTAGTTAAAGAATAAACTAGATAGTACAACTATTTTAGACTTTAAGATGATACTGCAAGAATCTTTACCAACCAACCACCCACCCGGCATCAATTCTTATCAAATCAACCACGAACTCAACCGAGTGGAAAAAGTAAACGGCAAATTACCGACTAGCTTTAAGTTGGTGCGCGTTATAGCGAACGCAAAAGTAGCTTTGAAAGGAATCAAGTCAGTTCGCAAGAATCTCAAAAGACCTACTTTAAAGTAGAAACAACAAACCTCCAAAATAGTTTACGAATTCTTCTTATCAGACCTTACTTAGTGTTAAAGGTCCTATATATACTTTTTCTACCTTGGGCCATATTAAATAAAGCGCCAGATTTTTTTTGTAGTTTTATGATTTATGAAACTCAGAGAATTGTTGCTGAAAACACTTTTAGTTTAGTACATATGATAGATGTTGAAAATTGTGATTGTGATGCTTACAACAATTTTAATTCTTTTATATTAAACTTGAAGAAATGATAAAACACGAATTTGTTAAATTTGTGCTTTGCCTCAGGCAAGAGGTAAACTTTTACAAGCCATCACAACTTTAACTTTCGTCTAAAATATTTTCAAATTTATTTCAATAGAAAAAATAAAAGAAAATTTAGAAGTGATTTTTTGTGTAAAATATAAATACTTTTACTAAAACTGGAAGAAAACTTTTTCAAATTAAATAAATTTTATCATTATAATCTGTAAAGCAATAATGGAACACAAATTGTATTCATATTTCTCTATATTTATTATTTCATATATATTTTGTTGGTTCTACTCATAAAATTAACATAAAAGATTATTTTAGAACGAAAATAACAATTTTCACCAAGCAAAAAAGATTAACTAGCTAGAGAAATGAAGAAAATTTAATAATTTAAACTGAAATAGAAATTTTATTCAAGATTTTAATAAACGGCAAAATATTGTGTGATTAGCCTACTTTTGTAACTCAGAAAAAATCTGTTGAGTGAATCAATAATATTTTACTCCAAAATTTGAGAATTTTGAAATAAAAGCAAAGTTTTTTGACCAAAGGGATTAAAAAAGTCTTTGCATTTTGTATAAATTTTTTTATAAATATTGAAGCTATGTAACAAAAATTTAAATAAAATAGAACAACCTAAAAACTGAAAAGCTTTAGTTAATTCAATGTAAGTACTTTTATATTTCAAACTATTTGCTTTCTAATTTGATTTAAATTTAGAAATGTAATGCCAACGGACTTGAATAAAATGTCAAAATTCTCTGAACTCTAGTCATAATAAACAAAACGAACATTGCTGTGAAAATCACCTAAATATATATTTTGTTAAAAGATGAAATTAAGTTATTACTTAAGTTTGAAATTTTTATAAAAAATGATTAAAGTATTATTTAATCACTTATATTGTGCTTCATTTAATATGTTAGGCAAAAAAATTGTACAGCCTTAATTATATCTGGCGATTTAATATCAGAAGAAAATTATTGTTTGATAACTATTTAGGGTAACATCAAAATGACTCATAAAGTATTATACTAAAATTTTCAAATAACCATTTGATCTGATATTTGCTAAAAAATAAATCCCCAAAATAAACATTTTGATGTTTTAACTTTAGGTTCTTTTAATTTAGATTTAAGCGATAGAATATTACATTTAAACAAATCGTATTTAAAAAAACTATTTAACCAAACAACCATATCTTTGAGGTTTTTTCGATATGCTATAAACTTAAACTGTGAACACTAACCAACTATAATTAAATATAAGAAATTAACTAAAATTAAAAAGAAATTCTTTTAGGTTATTTCAAAATATTTATAAACTACTTTTTAAGGCATTATATAAAAATGAATCTTATTTTTTAAGAAGTTCTCATTTAAAATAATTAAAAAGATAAAATACTAATTATTTAAATATATAACTAAAATATATAAACGATATGATTGCAAAACATTTCAGAAGTGTTTTCTGTTTAGTTATTACTTTGTTCAATTATAATAAAAAGGTTATAGTTTTTATATTGAAGTTAAAGTGCAATTGTCTTTTCAAATATTTCCAGGATTGTTTCTTTTAACTCACTTAAAGCCGAAGTTAATATCCGACATTAAAGTCTTTTTCGTAATCTTCCGTTGAAGTAGTAGTTACGCATGGTTTAACATCTAACATACAAAATCTGAAGATTTTTCAATGTTAGCTTTGTATGTGAAAAAAAAAATTGTTGGATTTTATCTTTGCATATTTAAGAGCCCACACAAAAGGTGATAATTTGATTTTATTCCTAACAAAAATTCTTTAAAGGTTTCAGATATCCATCACCTAACTGCATCTAGTACATCGTTTAGTTGTACCATCATTTCTTTTAATAAAAAAAGCTTTTTATTTCTTATTTACTTAGTTTAGTTATTTGAATTTCAGTTTAAATTGTTGCTTAGTTAAATTTACATTTCAAATCCAACCACATTATCAAGTAAATAAAGTAATATTGTTTAAAGTTTTATCGATCTGATTTAAAAAAATATTTTCATTTGATAATAAGGAATTTGAAATTTAAAAATCTAATAAAGTTTGATTGTTAATGATAAAAATGTCAGTTTAAGACGTTGTTGCTGATAAGCTTAAAGTGTTTTAAAGTATCTTTACAAAAGAAATTGAATTGTTTTTTATGGACGAATGTTGAAGCTATTCCTCAAATATTAAGTATTTCCTAAATATAAAAAGTTTATTTTGAATTCATCATAAAAAATATGAAAGACTTGCATTAAATAAAATTTCCGTTTATTTATATTTATTGCAATGATAAGTATTATACATAACAATACAACTTTAGAATAGGATATACTTTTAACTATTTTTAAAGAATAACCGATCTTATTAAGCAATTATTTAGTAATCTTTTACAATAAAGACTTATTGATTGAGAAGTTTCAAAATAACAAGCTTTATAATAAAGCTCTATTGGAAATTATTTTCACAAAATAATCTAATCATTATTTGGTCTTATTTTAGAAAATGATTTATTATAAAATCTTTTTTGTATATGATACTTCACTTAAAAATTGATAGGAAACTGTTTTCAGCAACTTTTATTTTCAGTTATGACATTTTTAGAATAATTTTTGTGTCAATGTAATTCAAAATATTTCTAGTTTTGTATTTAAATAAAAAAGTGATTAATTGGTTTTTTAACGAAAGTTTAAAGACAATTTATTTGAGAAAAATGTTTCAATGTTGCAAAGAAATAAGAATTGCAAGTAAACAATGTCTAAATTATATCCTTTTTCCTGCTTTAGCAAACTTAAGACCTTTTCACTTTTATTAAACTTTAAACTTGCTTTTATTTTAAATTTTTTAAAAATTTTGGAGAAATGATGCTAATTTAACATCAGTAAAAAATACAATTAAAAAATTTATCTTTTCACATTTGTAAATTTCATTCGAGCATTTTCTGATTATTTAAAAGGTAAAGCCATAAAATTATTCGATAAGAAAGTTTTAAGTTCTATTTATAAAAGATAATGAACAAATCTAATATGAATTGATGAATTTTAAAGTATAAGTGCTTATAAAAGCTTTTAGTAGCTTGAAAAACTAAAAATAGCTAAAACTTTAAATTTACTTCTAAAAACATTTTTATATAAACAGGTAAATTTCGATGCTTTAATTTAGAGATGTTTTTTAAAATAATCAATGACGTCACTTCCTTAACCATATAATCACAATTCAAAATATTTGAACTAACAGTTAAATGTTTAAGTATTTAATAATTCTACAATTTGTTTTATTCTTAAAAGGTCGTCGTTTATTCATCAAAAAACGTTTTAGTTTATATATTTTCAGACTGTTTACTAACAGTTTGATATTTGTAACTTAAAAATAAACATTTTAAGAAAATTTTTAAATTTGAAGAACAAACTAATAGCTTAGAAAAAATTATGTTAGTGAGCTTTTAAAGACTCATAAAATAGAAATAATTGAAACCATAGATAAGAATATTCTAGAAATTAAGTAAATAATAAAATAAATCCTAAGTATTTGATTAACTTTGTTATTCAAACTATAATTTTGGTAACTTAAGTTAAAAATTTTGTTGTTTAAAAACAAACAAACAATTAAGAAAACTTATCTAAATTGTAAAAATGTTTTAATGACAATTCTTTCTTGAATATATCTTATAAATATGAATTCAAAATACTTAAAATTATGTGGTAAAACATACAACAAAATTGAAACAACTTTTTTGGATGAATTTTTAAATTAAAAGAAAAAATAAAAGTATTTACACGATTCTAAATTTTAGGTTATTCAACTGTATTTATTTCAGTAATTTTTTGCTTTTAGTTGTTTATGTGTTTATTTTCAATACTTTTTTTTGTTTCTGTTTGCATTCAACTGAAAACTTCAAACAAAAAAGCTTCAAAATACTTTTTGAATATATTTCTTATTCTAAATCCGTATTTGGAGCGATGTTTAGCACAAAGCTTAAAGTACGACATTTTGCAAGTGAAATAGGATTCAAGTAAAATAGATTTGAATAAAAGGTTTGAAAAGAATTAATAAATATATTATTAAAATCATAAAAGTTATCTGCAAAATGTAATCCTTTTATTTTATGCTATAAAATAAACTTTAAAGTATTAAAATTAAATACTGAACACTTTTATGGTCTTTTCATAAAACTCGAAAACATGTTGAGTAGTTAAAGAAAATTGTGAAGTTATTTTGTGTTCAGGACTTTTATGTGATTTCATAACATTAAAAACAGAAGAAGTTTTACAACAATTAAAAACTAATTTTCAAAGATTATTTTCAAAGTAATTACAGATTAAATCACTAATTTATTAAAAAAGTTACTAAATTTTCTTGATTATTAATAATCTGATTTCATTTTTTAAACTTTTTTATGAGACTAAATCGAAATTTTAAAATTTATTTTATAAAAAAAATTGAAAAAATGAGAAACAAAACTGGCTCAAACTAATAAGCAAAAAACATGAATAATTATCTAATAAATATATCTATATAATCAATTAAAAATAATTTTAACTATTACCACAATTATCAGAACCATTTATTAGTTTTTTCATGATTACTAATCAAAAGAAAATTTTAGTCAACTTTTGCTGACTATTATTTATGAGTCAGCAAATTTGAACTGCTTTATTCAATTTTTATTATTACTGTAGTTTTTTAAAAATGTGACATTTTTTTATAAACAATATAATTTCATTCTAATAACTAAGATAAGATTTATTACCGGCAGCCACACGTTATTTCGGAAAATAACCTAAAATACTAAAAAGGTCTTCTTTTTAAAAATCTTCGCTTTAAAAATATATAATTTCCTGAATAGAAGTACAGTTTGTAATTCTATATATTCAATTTAATGTAAAAGAAATTAAATGGTAGTTACTAATTAGTAGATAAGAATAATTTATTTGCAAAATAACAAATTAGTACATATAAAATTTCTGAATAGTTAACAGAATTTGATTTAGAACTATAAAGTGATTAAATTTACCTTCGAAAAAATTCTGTAAAACATACAAAGCTTGCTGAATTGTTTTTATCAGCTGTAGAAGTGTTTCACTTCAGGCTCGACCAACTCTGTACTTTCAGTCCAGGGTAGCAACTAAATAACTAAAGCTTTATCTACAAGCTGCTTATATAAAATAAACTTACAAACAGAAAAAGGTCAATGTTATTAGTGTCTTTATTTGATATCTTATGTGTTCTTCGTTTAAAGAGTATTAAAAGAAAGTTTTCTTTTGATAATATATTTAAATAAACAGTTTAGTAAATGTTCTAAGTTAAAACAAAATATTATTTTTCAAGTAAAAGTACAGTTAGAAAATTATATATAATTTTGTTGACTTTTAATAACTTGCTTTTTAAGTTGTTTTTTTGGATTGCAAAAATATCTGACAGATTTCAATGGCTGAAAATATTTTTATGATAATATTACAAAAATTGTGAACACTAACAAAAATTATTTAAATTAATTGAACTTTCCAAAATGAATATTTATACTTTTTCAACAAAAATTTGTTTTTGTATTTTTCTATAAAAATGTTTAGTCAAAAACGTAATATTTAACAAGATAAAAGCTCGTTGTTGGCTTTTATACAAACTTTTACATACTTTCAAATATCGAAAACGCGGTTTGTTTTACAAAACTTTCCTGACTTGATTTTGTTGACCGAGGAGTTTTTACAGGCTGAGGTGCAAAATCGACTCAGGTGGATTTATCAATATGTTTTTGCCATATATGAGATTGTGGTAGTCCCTGGTAGCACAACTATTTTTTGTCTAAAACTGTCTGGCATAGGTACATATGTTGATTAAAAAGACGACTTTTTACAAATTCTTTTTGTTATTTTATTGCAACTGGAAATTCATTTTAGTTAACAAATTAAACTTTCTATTTGTTTTATTTTTATGTTTAATCTTAATATTTTTGTCTTATAAATTAGATAGTTTTATCAATCTGTATCTAAGGAGTATTTAGATATAGATTTTAACTAACCACTCTAAAACTTTATTTTGTAGTTAGTTTTTTTATGATTAAAATAGTAATTAATTTATCAAAAATATATATTCAAGTCTTTGATAAGTTTTAACAAAATGTTTTGTAAAGATTTTAATCTTTTTTCTAACTAGAAATTGAATCAGAACATAAATTTCGAATAAAATTCTTATTTTAAACTTCTTTGTCAAAAAAAGAATATGCGTTTTTCAATTTACCTAAATTTATTTGGGTCTTTGCTGCAGAAGAATTTTTATAAAGTTTTTGTATCTATCTATTAATAAGATCTAATCACAAGTTAATCCAACTGAACAGTCTAAAATGGCGTATTACCAAAAGTTGTATCGATTATAACGTTAAGATCCTTATAGTATAATTTCTTTCTTTTCTGCTTATTAGTATATTTCTTGAATACTCCCAAACTTTCAATCATTTTATAAAAGATAAAAACTTTTTAGTCAAAAAATAGTTGGAACAAAATTTTATTAATCTAAAATGAGAAGATATTTACGCATCGCTTTTGTTTACAAATGAAGAAAGATACAACTTAAGATGTCACTTTCGTTCAATTCAACTGATTTATGAAAATGTACATTTATTGAGAAACCAACAAACATAAACTTATTTTAAGTTTTGTAGTTTGCTGTATGATTATGCATCCTTTTTATAATGAGAACATCGCTTTAGTCAATGGAAAAACTCATAATAAATATTACTTTAATGGAAAATAATTCCTTAAGTTAAAGAATTTTAAGTTAATTTGTTCCATATTAAGGATGGCAAACGAAGAGATGCCAACAGAATAGATTCGAGATTCCACTTTAAACAGAATCCATTTTTGTCTTTTTATTTAAAATTGAAGTTTGTTCGACTTCCATTGGACTGAGGGCTTCCGTTTCGACTCCGAGACGAGAAGTCTAGTGGCAGGTCTTCATCGCTGGGCCGGAGAGATTTTTTCACTGGTACTGATGATTGTGAGTCACCTACTGTCAGATATTGGGAGTTTTGTTTGGACCAGGGACTTCGGGACTGCATCTGTGGTCGGAATGAGGAGTTTGGTGACCACGATTCATCAAAATGTTCAAAGACAGTTTGTACTTTCCTCATCATCTTGTTTCCACTTGGACGGACAAATGGTTGAATAATTCGGGAGGTAGGGACAGGATTACGATCCATCATCGACAAAGGTCTTGTAGGGATCATAAGTGACGGATCACATGATGTAGTTTGCGGATTCTGTGCTGAAATTTGGGAAATGTTCTGCTGGCGGGAAGTTCCCTCGTTTGAATGACGCTGATTGCTCGCTGCAAAGTCGGAATCAGTCAAAAATGAGGATTCGAAAGTTCCATCTGATGGGAAAAAAGTAGTAGAAGTAGAAGGAAGGTCCTTACTGCGACTGAAGGGATACTTTAAAGCCTTTCTTCCAGACTCCAGACTTTGAACCAACTGCTCTGGAGTGAGACACATAATCTCACATAGAGCTTTTATCTGTGATGGATTAAATGGCTCCTCTGGTAAGTTAGTTGTGGTCGATGGTCTCATCATTGAAGAGGTACCAGAACCCTGGACAGCGTCCATCACTTGCGTTGAATCTTTTGAACCATTAGCTGGATAATTGGGTGCCATCTTCGATAATTGGGCCGCATGCTGCTGAAGCTGCTGTTGCACCACGTGAGTGAAACTTATGTCCGGTTCAGCGGTCCAAGGTTTCTGGACAGTGGCTTGTTTATTACGGTCACTGGCAGTCAACAAGTCCTTATTTTTCAGCATATACGGTGGTAGCTGATTGTAGGGTCGAAAGTTGGTGGTCGGCTTAGGTAGAATTGGTCGATTACGTGGCTTCTTTAAGTTGATGGACTTGGTCGAGTTACGAATCAGTTCGTTGTCTCTCATTGCTTTTCGCGCACATTCAAGCGCGATTCGATGAGCTTCGGCGTCGCTGTGTTTCCGATAATCGGCTCGAGACTTGTGGATGACACTTTGGTTGATTTGTGGACTGATGACCGACAAGTGGTTGACTGTCTGCTGTGGTTCTATGTAGTTAGCACTGAAATGTGTGTTGTTAATAGTGATGTTGTTTACTGTCCCAACAGCCACTTGCTCTGTACCCATGTGGTCCTCACTTAAAGGGACAGGCTGTTTACGTTGTAAGGCCTCATCTACTGATATATTCATAAACCTATAGAAATCATTTCCCGATGAAGCCCGTTTCTGACGTGGCTCCTTCGATGTAAAAGCCACGGACTTATTGGTGGTGGATGTAGACGGTGGTCTGATGACATCAGCAGCGCTACGTATGTGAGTCGGACGCATGAGTTTCTGTTTTCTACGGTTAGAAACGGGTGCTGGAAGGGGTTTTCTTGTTGGTTTTGGCAACTGCTGGTTACTTGTGGTCGGTGTTGATGACGTCACTACAGTCTTGAATTGAAACTCGTCGCGGCCTAGCTTCTTTGACGCCGTACTGATGACGTCATCACTAGGTTCTGAAGGTACGATGACGTAACTGCGTCTTCGCTCTGAACTTGATGGATTTGAACTTGATTGTCGTGGCGTCATCACGAGTTTGATGGGAGCCACGCGTTCTGACATCGATGTAGGTGAAGTGTGACGGGGTCCAGGTTCAGTGTGGGTCGAGTCAGTGGTCGGGTCACTAAAAATCCGATCACGTTTTGTGTCCATCAACTGGACGTTGTTGTCCACAAACACCGAGTCAGCTGTTTTCATAGGGATCGGCTTTGGGGTGTTGTTGACCTGGGGAAGTAAAACTAGATGTGGGCGTTCCACTTCAACGCTTTTCATCGGGATTTTAGTAGGAGGTCGATTTTTACGCCTTGCTGGTTTGCTTCTTTCAATTTTTGCTGCCGGGAACTCCGCTACTTCCAGAATGCGCGGCTTTTTACTTTCCGTAACTTCATCTATTTTAGGCAATGTCCGTTTGCTATTTCGTCGGGAAAAGACTGCGAAGTTGATGGTGAGTATTTCAGAAGACGATCTCTGAGGATGAAGAGCTCTTTAAGATGTTTTTTCAACAAATTTTCAAACTCACTTTCCAGTGTAATAATTCTACATCTTCTAGTGTGTCCTTCGGTGAGAGGACTCGCTCCTCAAAAAGCAAAATCACCTGTAAATAAAAGATGAATGATTTGATTTCAAAAATCATCCTACATTTGCGTCTTCTGGGATGTTGTCGGACTTTTTTCGGATGAACTTCTGAAGATGTAACATCGGGATTTTACTGCTGATTCTTAGATATGACTTTCGATATCCTCCGATTACTTCTTTCCACTCACTGTCGGCATTCAGCTTGTTAGGACTAAAGAGATAAAGATGAAAAAAAGATCAGATTTGATCCTAAGAAACCTGTTCAAGTACTGCATCCGAAAAGCTATTTTCTTTTCCACTTCAATTTGAGCTTTTATGTCTTTTGATCCAGTTAATTTCTTTAGATCCGTTCCTGAAAATTTAAAATATGAAGAGCAAATCTTCAATTCCTTATCACTTACCGTTTGAGAGTCCTTCAAAGATCCATTTTCTCTGTTCTTCTTTTTCTTGAATTTCAGGAACTAGTTTGTTGATGACTTCTTGTAGAGTCTTGTCACTTCTTAAGTTGAGTAAGGGTCTAGTCTTATGAATTTCCACTTTGCATTTCGGGCACAGCCGACTGGACCAAACATGTTTCACGATACAAGACTTGCAAACTGAAGTAAAGTAAAATCATTTAAAAACGGAAGACCTTATGGTTTCAACTTTCAAGATTTTTGTCGTTATGTGCAAAAATGGAATCCCTCAACTAACCGAGCTTTGTGAGCTTGTCATGATAAGAAAAATTGGTGCGTCTAAAATTTAGACGCAAATGTTCATCTGGTCGGATTACTGATATCAAATATCAGAATATAAAAGAAAATTGCTTTTGAAAACGATTTACAACTCAGTAAATATTTTCACGTAATGCAAGCCGACGAACTACTAAACTTACATGAATGTAGACATTCTGTTATACTTGTTGCTTCAACAATATATCCTGAACAAATACCACAAAGCAAGCAGGACTCGACTAAATTTCTTTTAATGATGATAGCTGGTTCTTTATTCATTATTTGAGTAAAATTTTGAAATCGATTTTTTAATAATTTTAAATCCTATAAACAAAAACATATTTTGTTTTTTTAAGATTATGAAAATAAGATCAAAGTATAATATTGTTTATTTAAATAACCCTTGACTTAAAAATACAAAACAAATTTTTAATATTTTAAAGTCAAGTTTTTAATATTTAAAGATAATGTAAAATTAGAAATAAGTAAAAAAGAATTGTAAACAAAATTTTGAAGTAAAAAATGAAAAACACTATTTTGATAAAAAAAAAATTCTTGGCAAGAATCTACAAAAATAACTAAATTATGCATATAAGCTAATTAAACTGAAAAGTTACTTTTTGCTTATTATTCAAATGAATAGGTTCCAAGAAAGAGAAAAATAAAAAACAAAACCATAGCTAAAAGTCTGCTATAATAGCAGCAAAAGAACCTTTTAGCTTGAACTATCACTGTTGTAATATTCCTTTCATGAACAGTAAGCTTTACTAAAACGAGACAGAAAAATACAAAAAAATAAAGAGCAAAATAAGAGAAGAAGTAAAGAGTATTATAAGGAGAACAAATTTAACGACGGCTTCCTCCTTCTCTTATCTTCTCTTGTAACGCGCTCTTTTTATTTTTGTTATGACGTCAGCAAATAGCGATCCAGAAAAATCTTTAAGTTCAAACTAATTTTTTTTAAGTAAAAGATAGATTGAAATATTTCAGTGTATAACTTTTTCTTCAATAATTACCTCTAAAATTGACAGTTGGTATCTTGAAATAAAGAATCATGTAAAGCCATTTCATTGGTTAAACCATTAAAGAAAAGTTTGAAAAACAAAAAAAAAACAAAATAATAATCGCCACTAGCAGGCTCACTGGCTGAGAATTGAAATGTAGACACCTAAACTGAAAACTTTTTTTATATAAGTAGCCGAAGCAAGTAACTAATAAAGCAAGCTGAAAGCCATTCGTCTGATTGAATGCTTAAAACTAGTTTGTTGGCGCTATTTAACCCAGGCATACGCAAGCGATTGTACACTTATCAGAGATAGAAAGAAACAAAAAGCTGAGCGCAACGAGAATGTATAGTCGCGCCCTTTGCCATTCCAATTGCTATTTTACGCCCTACATAATATGCTAGAAGCAACTTATTAAAGTTTTTTTTTTAATCTTTCTTCTCAGTTTACACTTTTCAAAAAATAGTCTAAACTTAAATAAAAAGTAAAATGTATATATTAAAACTAATTTTACTTCCTTTTTGCTATTTTTCTAAGATTCTATAGATACTTAATCAATATTATAATTTTTATAAAAGTAGCTTTTTGAATGGTGAATACAAACATATTATTGTGAACCTAATGTTTTTATATTCAGTTTTCTTAAAATGTAGGTTAATATATCTGACTGTTTTATCTAATATTAAAATAGTTAATAAAAAAACTGAAAAAACTATAAATAATTTAGAGAAATGATTAATAGTGGTTTTTGCTTGAATTTCAATTCTAAATTCAATTAGTATTGAGCTGTTGGTACAATTCTAAAAACCACTAAATAGTTAGAGAAATTTTGTAAAATTTAAAAGTTAAATGTTAATGTTTTAAATAATCCCAGGTAAAAATATTTGTCAAATCAAATTTTCCCTGAAATGAAATAAAAAATAATAAAAAATTGCATTTATAAAATAAAACCAAAACAATTTTAAATTACAGTAATTTTTAGATACTTACAGTTGATTTGTCCCAATGCTAATTGTAAAAATACAAAGCCTTTTAAATAGAATACTGATTCTTCAAAATTATTTTTTGATTAGTTTTCAATTTATAAATGAACAACGTTTTGTCTACTTGAATGTACAAAGTAAAAATGTAACAAATGCTTTCACACAGTTCATGAGGTTTGTAAAAATTTCCATAATTTTCAACATTTTAACATATATATCACTTGGTAAGTATGTTATCTTTTTGTTAGCATATATATCTACATTAAAACGGTGAAGAAGCTAAAAAAGATTACTTAACCAGCCTTAAATATTTGCATCATAGAAAATACTTCTGCTAAATTAAATATTTACTTTTATCGGTATTCGAATTATTTATTTGCAGCTTATTTCATATTAGGTTTTTTTTTTAATTTTTTAAAGATGGAGTTATATAATTTCTTATAAACTAATAAAGAAAGTGCTTGTGATGTATTAGCAAGAGTTTTAAGTATACTCAATGGGTATTCTATAAATTTCAAATAAAATATTAAGATTCCATTTGAACAACTAAGATCTGAGCATTTAATAAAAGATTATTTTATTTCATTATACTTGCACAAAATGGGTTATTGTGACCATTATATAGTTATTGGAATTGTAACAACCATTACATCGTTTTGGTATTTAAAACTGATTAATTAGTAGTAGTTTAAATCATTGATGATGACTTAAAACACAAAAGGTTTTTTTTTGTTATTTATTTATCTACTTTTTTAGTTAAGCTCGTTGAATAAGGGCTCATACCGTTTCACTAAAATTATCGGTGACATTTAGTCAACTATCTAAAGCTGCTAATATGAGAGTGGAACGTGATGAAGATACTATCAAATTCGATTATATTCAAACAGTTGAATTTTTGAAAGTTTAGAATATTTCACGACAAGTAAAATCCTGTTGGTTTTCTTTTAGTGAAAATCGGTTTTTTCTTGTTGACAACCTCAGTGAGCAGAAAGAGTGGTAAATGATGGCTTGGAAGATAGTCAAAGCGTTTAACTTTTTTGTCAGCATCAAATAATATTTATAGTGATGTGATTTTAAAGACACTTTATAAACTGAAATTACACCATTCAAATTTTAAACAATTACACTAAAATAAAACCTGAGGGTTTATTAAAGAGTTAAAGTCTTGTAAGAAAATGTACTTTAAAAGAACCTAATTAAAACGGTTGCTTTTTAGTTTTAATTCCAGAAAAACTTGAAGTTTTATTTAAGGTTTTTTACCGATTTCAAAATTATATTGAAATTAGAATTATTAAAAGTGAAATTTTTATCAAGCATAAAGTTTAAATGTTACAACAGACTAAGGCAAACGTTTTGAACAATATTAATCTCAGCTTTTATTCTTTTAATGTAAACATTAAAATTTTAACTATTATTGGCTATCTTGTATGATATTAAAGAACTCGGCAATAATTTTTAAAAATCAATAAAAAAGATGAGCTTATACTTAACGATGTATTTGAATAATTTTCTTAGTCATCAAAAGCTCTTTTTCTATTTTGATGTTACTACAAAATTTATAAATTATTAGTAACAACTGTAAGCCTATTTCACTGAACTAAATTGTTAAAACATTTTTAAATGCTTTGTTTTAATAAAACCCGTTTGTACTCCAAAATATTCTGCATTTTAGTGTGTTTCTACAAATATTGAACACTAAAGTTAACTTTAATGTCTGAGTTGTTTAATCGGTATATTATGTTTGAATATAGATTGTGATTAAAATACCAACTCCCGATTATTGATAAGCACTTTCAACTTTTTTTCTGAATACTAACCAAACTGATACAACATTAAACAACTTGACTGGCAATTATGAAAGTTTTATACCTGAAAGTAATTATATAATCTGAAAAAAATAAGTTCAATCATTTTTTTAGTTAGATACAAATGCTTCAATCTCTAGTAGCTTTGATTTATGCAATTAAATAATCTTTAAAAGTCAGATTCTGGTACGAAAGTTAAATAAAGCCTTTTTATCGCCGCTAAAAATATCATAAATACTTAAAACAATATATTTAAAACATTTCTTTCATGATTAATTAGAACTTAGATCGATGTAAGCAAATTATTCAAAGTGAGTTGTTTCTATAAACGTCATAAAAGTTTGTATATCAATAAAAGAATGTTTCAACGAAACACTAAGATATCTACAATCAGAAGTTACTTGTGAAAATTTCATGATTTTAAAAAAATCGATTACAAAAAAAAAACGAAAAAAAGTTACACGTGACTGCTCTGAGCAGAACCAATTTCCTGTAGATACTCAGGCTTCATGTCTTATTAGTTTTATAATCGAACAGGGTTTTACGGTTTTGCGACCACCTTTTATTTAGAACATTTTAAAGACTTGAGTAATATCTGGTTGCTTTTATTGTGTTCAGATAATGTTTTAACATCTTGAAGTTGGTTTTATGTAATCGTGTTATAATTAAATAGTTTATCTTAAAACATTTAAAGACTTTTTTCAAACTAATTTTCAAATGTAGTATAAATAGTTCTGATTAGTACTGAAATGAGATTGGTAGGAAGCTGAAGCCATTTTGTGATTGGTTGAATTTAAAAAATCTTTATAATTAGAGAATAAAAGCCGACCAACAACATAACTAGCAAATTTTTAAATAAAACCATGTATTCGAGTCACTAGCTAATTTAAAAAACCATACAATTTATTTTATTATACATAGAAATGAAAGTTTTATAAAGAAACACATTCATTTGAGAAAAAAAATCTTTAAAAATTGCTGTTTGGAATTGAATTGTAATAAAAACTTGAATACAAATTAAAACTTTTTATTTTTGGCCGTTTTAAGCAGTAAAATTTCTTTCAGTAAAAATAAAGAAAAGTTAAACTTAGAGATTTTACAACTTTTAAAGTTGACTAAAAATACAGATTTATTCTGTAAAAGCGATAAAATCGATTATTATATATACAAAAGCTAGAAAAAAATTAAGTGAAGGAAATATTCAAAGTGTTTTTAACATTTATTTAATTAATTCAAAAACTAATTCACAGGAAAATTATAGATGTGTAGAAATTAACAAATAAAAACAAAACATTGAATTTAAAGGGCTTTTAAGTAGAATTATAAAAACCAAAGATTAAAAACTAGAAAAGTAAGTAGCTCACAGATAGAGAACCACAAAGAGTTTGAAAATATCACTGTAATATCAAATTCAGAACATCAGACCCCAAAAAACAGATCTACATCTTTTAAAGATTCTTTAAGTTTTGAATAATTTCTAGCAAAAGTATTTAATTATTTGTGATTGAAGCTTTGATTTTAATAAAATATTTATTTTAGATATCTGATTTATAAAACGTTATCACAATTCTATTATTTCTTAACAATTTTTAATTTGAGAATACGATAGAGAACTAAAAATAAAATTTTATTTAAAATGACATTTAGATAATAAATATAATGAAATAAAAGAATTTTTGAAAATTCTATTTTCAATTAATAAATTCTTAAACTTAAAACCGAATAACAACTTTATTATTATTCCAATTTATTTTTGTTTATAATTTATTGATTTTTTAATTCTAGGAATTAACGTACAAATGTTAATTACTAAGCTCTAACTTCAACCAGTAGTTTCTAAATTTATTTTTTATAATTGAAGGCTAAACAACCTATAAGTTTTTATTTTAGACTTTAATTTTTTTGTTTTGGGGCTTGCTATAACTTTTAATCAAATATTTTTAAAACAGCTGATGCTTTTTTAACAAGCAATCAATTTATTAACTAGTTAATCGTTTACAGCTATCACTACAAAAAATATTTTAAATAAGTAATAAATATTTAAAAGTATCTACAATACTTCAAAAAAAAAATTAAGAAAAAAAGTTTGTTTAAATTTGATTTTAAATGTTAATAAGTTATACAAATTAAATTTAAATAAAACCAAAATGTTTAGTGCAAAGTACCTTTTTAGTTGACTAATAACAAATGCTTAAAATAAACTTACTGTTTTATTATAACTATTTTAAAATGTATTTTTGTCAGGTAATTATGTTAAACTGAATCAGACATTTTTATAGAAATATCTTAAAACTCAGAAAAGTCAAAAAGAGAACTTTTATTTTGTTGCTTATTTTTTAGAATCAGCATCTGTTTTTGCTACTTTTTTTTACTTTTACTTTCGTTATTTGGTATTTTTATGCCTTTAAAGATTAAAATTTAATTTCAATAAAATATCAAAATTTTGAGGAATTTTTTTAAATTTTTTAACTTTTTAAAAATCTTTCAACTTAAAATTCTGTTGATTTTGACTATACTTTAAGTTTAACAAAAAGTTTAAATATTTCCTAGCAAGGCTTCTTGTATATTTGAACAAATTTTTAAATAAACTTTAATGAAAAGATCAAGAACCATAAAACGAAATTTATAAAAATGTATCTTACATTTGTAGTTAAAGGAATTTAAAAAATTTTAATTGCTCTATTTTTAAAAAAAGACTTAATTACCTTAAATCTTCTTTAACCTAAAACTTATCAACTTATAAGCTTTATTATCTTGCGGAAAGCACAATATTGTTTAAGAAAAACTTTTTAAATTCAAAGCATTTTTATAAGCGTTTTTTTGAACAAATTTTGGAAATAATAAAATTATGCAGTCATTTAAATCAATAACAGTAAAAATTTTGAAGCTCAAAAACAGATTTTGGTGATAATTGAATTATTTTTTTATCCTTAACTCAAAAGTCAAAAATTAAAACTTTGAAACTCGTGAAAACGAATACTTTGTGTTAGAATTACATTTGACAGAAATTTGTTCAATCAGTTTAAATTTGCACCTCAAAAAGTTGAAACATCATTCTTTATTTCTCACTTTTATTCTTTAAACAAAAAAAAAACTATTGAATTAAATGTTTTGAAAAAGATTTCACTGGTTGAAGAAAAAAGTTTGAAAAAGTTGATGTATAAAATAGTTTTGAAGCTTATTCCACAGAGGCCTGAAAGAAGATAAAATTTCAACTTATTTCTGATTCTTTCTTTTATCTTCTTTCTTATCAAAAGGTAATATAAAATATCTAATTAAAAGCTATTTAAAATCAAGTTATTAACGGTTCAATGGATATTTCATGAACGTTTAATTTAAAGATGACTAATAAATGACGATATCATAAAACTTAAGATTATTTGATGATAAACCAAAATGTTGTTGATGAAAACAATTCAATTTTTAGTTATACTAAATCTTTTATAATTAATTGTGATATTAACAACATGAAATATTAGTGTTAAAATTTATTACATCATTAGATAAAGTTTTTAAAAAATTGACTGAATTTCTTTAAACTATTTACGTTATATTTAACATTTAACAAAAAATTAGCAAATTTGCCTATCATCTGAAATTTCAAACTTTTCAACTTACTTTAGTTCTAGCCGATTTAATAGGTGATTTAATTGACGAATTTACAAGTTTGCTCAATTTACAAGAATATGTATGTTACCATGAAACACGGTGATATACTGTGTGCACTTAAGCGCGTCCTAAGCACCCACGTCTACTTGACACAAAATTCGACTGTACGGAAAGTTTTTTGATTTAATGTTGCCAACTGAGGATTTTTTACTGGTCAAGGTGCTAAATCTACGTGACTGACTTTTCATAAAAATTTGGGCTCTACCTAGGATTCGAACCATGGTCGCATCAATACAATTGTGAGACGAATAGAAAGTTTTGCTCACAACTTATTTACTTTCAAAATGTTTTTCGTTTTTTGGATTTTAAACAATTAAAGTATGCTAAAAAATAAGATAAAAATAATTAATTTTCTAAAAAGAGTTGAAAGATTCTGTAATGAAAAATCTGGTTTGGGAGATATGATTGCAGCATTTTTTAAATGATGGTAAACATTACAAAAAAAAGAGTTTAAAATAATAATCTTAAATAAAAGTTTATCTAAAAAAAGGTTTTATTTTGAAAAATAAAAAAGCTTAAAATTAGATCACTTTAGTTTATTAAAAATGAAAGTATTTATCAGACAAATTCTTAGCAACACACAAAATAAAGAAAATAATATTGTTTATATATCTTAAAAATTTTTGAATTTTTAGAACAGTTACAAGAATTTAATGCTAACTTTTATTTTTTAAAGTAAAAAAAATATCAAAAGCTAATTCTTTTAAAAATCCAACTTTGATTACAATTTCTTAGGCCTTATAAAGAAATTTAAACCTTTCAACAATTATTGTTAAGATTTTAAAATTTAAATTTCAAATACCTGTAATAAAGCAAGCAATTTGTCTCAATTAACTTGTTTACATTTTGTCAGTAAAAGTGCTATTTAGAAAATAAAATTTTGTTAAGCAACAAATAATTGCAAGAAATAACGCAAAAAAATTAATTTTCTTTTTAAAAAGAACAATTTAATTTCCATTTTGACAATCTTATTTTCTAAACAACAATTTCAAAGTGACTACAGCTTCAAAATATAAAAACTTATTTAGTAAAAGTCAAGCCTCAAAACAAATATCAGAATTTTAAAGAAAAAATATTTGTTTAGTTTTCTATTCTATCAAGTTTTTATTTCTAATTATTCTTAAGTGTTTTGCTGTTGTACAAGCAACTAACAATAAAACGATTGGAAAAATTCTTCAATAAATTCTTACATCTTTTTAACTATCTAAAAATCAATACAATCCCAAGATTTAATTATTGTAAATTGTACTAACATAATATCTTTAAATCCTTAGTAAATTAGCGAAGATGTAATTGGTTAATTGTGTGTCAGAGTTTTGAAATGTTTTATAATTTGTAACTCTGTTACCTACATCTAACACAAGAAACATCTAAATCTGCTGCTGAATAATCGATTTTAGCTATGCTATTCCGTTGTTACTATCAAGTATAAAGTAGAAATATCTTCAGATGTAAATGCACAAATTGATTATTGTTGGTTTTATTTGTTTAATAACTTTTAATATTATTATTTTAAGAAAGAAGCAGCCATTTTGAAACAAAATATTTTAATTTTTGCTTACATTTCAAAAAAAACTTATACAATTTCAACAAAAATCACTTTTAATGCCTCACCAGCTTTTTAGTTGTGTTAATTCACCAGAACGACTACAACTTACTTTGTGCTTTAAATCTCTTTAAAATAATTCTACCAATAACTTTGAAGGATTGTTCAAAGCCTTGTTCAGCTTAATTAACAATAAAGATTAGAAAATCAAATTAAACAAAAACTGTTTTCTGCTAAGGTATATACAAATGATAAATTATCAATCAATATTTTTTAAGTAATCAATAAGCTGCTAGTATTATAAAAGTTAAACTGGTCAAAAGAAATTTTATAAAAAAACTTTAATTTGACTTTTAAAGTTTACAGTTTGAACAAATTAACCTAAATGATAGCAAACAAGAATATTTGTTTAGTTTTTATTTGTTTGGATTGATTTAAAGCAATAAATGGTTTTTTTACTTTAGTTTGATTTCATTTATTTGATATATGAATGGTTTCAAAGTATTTTAAATAGTTGTGCTTTGATAAAAAAACTTAAAATCGTTTATAACGCATCTAGTTTTTAACACCCTAATACTTTTTACAAGAAGAATACTCCTAATTAACAAAAATATTGTTTGTATTAGCTAACCAAACAAGCTTTCTTACATATCAACAACATACAACTTACAAGTCTCACCTAAACCAATTAAATATGTGTTGAATCGATTTTTTTACAATTATTTATATTCAAGATTTTATCAGCAATAACATTAGGTATTTAGTATTTATTAGATCATTTTTTAACGTTGACCACTAAATTTGAACAAAAAAAGTATAAAAAAAAACTTATTCTAATATTTTTGTGAGATAAAAACGCACAGAGATAAAATAGTAAAACTTACGCCAGCGTTATCTCAAAGAAATAAGTCAATTTTTCTTTTGGGCGTCTTTTATTTTTCCACTTACTTTGAAATGAAAATTTTGTTTTCAATAACCTGATTTCAAGATGTACTGTTATTGTAAGTTATGTTTTTATCATATTTATTTAAGTTCAAATGTCAATAAAGTTTGAAATAAAAACAAGTCAAACAAATAGATGATGATAAATTTGAAGATTTTTGTATTTTCTATAAGCTTGTTTCCATTCTTAATACTTTGAACAAATTTGAACAATTTTAAACAAAAGAAGTATTAATAAATTCTATTAAACATTTGTACACTTAAATCTATTAAAGTATTTGTAAAAAGCAGAACAAACGGAAACTAAATTTGAACGTAAGCTGGCAGTAAAATTTACAAAGATTTTAGCACAAGTACTGATTGATATGACTTGCCTATCCACTTGAACATTGATTTTAGTAATCAATAATTGCGATATCATCGTTTAAAATGCTGAGTAAGAAATAATTGAGCTTTGCAAGGTTTTTTATGATAACTGAATATTGAGTTACCAACACTACATTGCCTTATTATTCACACTTTCGTATTTTCTTACAACCCTCGTGCACCAATCACAACATTTCTTTGTGAAACATTTTAAAAGATTTTTAATTAGACATATTGTTTATAAACAATTTTATTTCAACAAAGTAATTGCAAGGTCTTGTTTATATAGCTTATATACCAAAACTGAATTTGTATAAAATTCTAAAACACAAAACCACTACAAGCTGTTTTAGATTTAAAACTAAATTAGACTTTATTATTTCTACTAAACTTTTTTTTGCTTTTTTTAACCAAACTTTATTTGTAATGTATACAAGTTCAACCAAATAACTCTTAGTAGTATCCCATCTTATCTGTGATCTTTTTAAGCTATGCTTTTTCTGTTTTTTCTGTCAAATTAATCTTAATATTTTTGAAACTTAATAAATCAACCTAAAGATTAAAAATTATTTGACTTGCTTATTAAAACGATTTAGCTTAATGTAATAACAAAATAAATATATATTTGTTTATAGTAAATACGTACAAGTATTTTACCTGCTGAAATAAACTGATCAGCTTGTTTTCTACAAAATTTGATTCTTAATATGTTTTTGATAAGTTAGATAAAATGGCTTTATTTCAATAAATACAAAAAATTTTGGAAATTCAAATAAAATAATTCTATATAAAATTGTCCAGTTCGTACTTCAAACTTAAATTTCATTTCAATAACAACCGAAGTTTTGAATGTTTTGATTTAATTCAAATATGAAGAAAATTTATATCTATTATTATTTGCCCGGCTAGTTTTTAATTATTTAAATTTAGTTATCAAAATTGTTTTTAATTATAAAGATAAGTTTTTATGGATCTATATAGACTACTAAAATTTCTTTTTCAAAATAAAATCTTTAAAAGCATTAAACACAATATTGGCATTTATAGAAAATTGGATTAAACTTAAATGACGGAAAAAGAAAAATGTTTTAGTAAACCACTAACAGCTGGGTTTTGTGGCCTGATCTTGTAATCCAGCTGCTAGGAGGTTTGAGATAGTAGAATTAATATAAATATGCGGATGTAGACCAGTTAATCCAAGCTATCAAAGGAGAGATAAACCGAAGCAAGCTCTGAATGAAGCATCTATAAGTCCTCAGTTTAATCTTTGGTGGAGTAGTTTCTGAATTTGGTATAATTCCTGGTTTAGTGTTTTTCCTAATTATTTTATATCACAATATATTTTTTCTGGCAGTTTGCTAAACATTTTAATTTGTAAACAAACTTTGTTTCGAAATCTTTGATGGAGCATCAAAATTTGATTATTAATAGTTGGATCTATTTAGCACCTTGAACTGTATAAACAAACAAAACTAAATAAATACAATTTGTATTTCAAATAAATCAATTGTGAAAAGTATTTTGAAAACTTGCTCTAAATGCTAACATATAAAAAAAGAATTGAACAAAAAGATTTTTTTTGTTTCAAAACTATATTTAAATAACACCTAAAATTAAAATTACTTTAAATTTAAAGGTAGAAAAGTAACGTTAATTCTTTTTTCAGTTTTATTGGTGATTTTTTATTTGCAAAACCCTGCAAATGATCACTTATGAAAATTTTCAAAGAAAGATGAACCATATATCTATCAATTAAACTTCAAATTAAACTTTATTTTTCAAAACTATTATTTGATAATTAATCATAAATTTATATATTTTCAAAATAAGTTACAGGATATATCAACTTTTTAACCACAAACATATAAATTTTAATAAATAATTTAACTTTGTTAATTGGAAATCTAAAACAAGTTTTGCTGCTTTTTTGTTCAAACTACATTTTAGTTATTGAAGTTTAAGAAAAAATCCAATAAAATCTTTTGGTTGGAGCTTTATTAATTAAAAGTTTTTTAAGTTTAATGATTAATCACTTTGTAATTTATTGAAAATCTTATTTTATGACAAAATGTTAGTTTTTTGATTTTCCTTTAATATTTTTTGCCTAAATTGAATTTAAGGAAAAAATATATAGAAAATGAAACCCAATCTTCAGATTTCAATTAGAATTCAAAAACCATTACCACGTAAACTACTTGATAAATTGTTTTCGTGATTACTGTTTTTTTATAAACAATTGTAAAAATTCTTATTTTTAAATTTGCTACATTTAAAATCTAAATTATGCTAAATCAATAGTATTGAATATTTAATTAGTGGATGACCTATTTGCAAAAAATAGTGTTTTAAAAACAAATAACGCATAACAGCTAAGTGGCTTGAAAAACTTTTTAGCTATTCAAAAACTTTTTTGAGAAATGTTCAATTATCAATATGTGACTTTAACCAAGTGTATAACTTAAGAAATATTTCAAAATCTTTTAACTTTTATGATTAACATATACTTCTAAACAATTTTTGATATTTGCCTAAACTGTAACAAAAGCATAAAAAGTTTTTTTTTTCTTTTAGGTATTTAATTGGATCATTTTTTTTAAGAAATGATTTTTTTCTGTTAGTTTCATAAATTTATTTGGGACTGTTGACAAAATTAAAAAAATCAAATTTATTCTGAGAAATCTATAAATTTATTTTGTGCTTATTTATCAAAATTCTTTTTGTTTATATCTTAAGATGAATTTTCGTAAATTTGTTCCGTTTAATTACCTTGACCTAATTGTAAAAGACCAAAAGTTTGAATGAATTTTTTGATTTTTACATGACACTTTAAAACATTTAATCATAAAAAGTTGGATTGAAATACAGAACTTTCAACAATCGATTTTTAAAAAGCATTTTCTTAAAGAAAATGAACAAAAGCTTTAATTGTATTAATTTTTTTCATAAAGTTTTACAAAACGGTTGGCTACACATAAAATATAAATTTGACTATTATCAAAAACCAAAAGTTCGTAAATCAAATTAATATTTTTAAATATTTATATAGTTAAAAAAAGTAGAAATGAAAAAAACAATATCAGATTACAAAACTAAAATAAAGTTGAAAGAAACTAAAATATTTAATGACTTTTGCATCTTTTATTTTTATTTATAAGGTTTCCTTCTAAAAGTTGAATCTGGGTTAGGTATGGAAAATTTAAAAGATTAATTTCATAAAAATTTCAACAAAAGGTGATAAGACATTTTAAATAAAAATTATAAACAACAAAATAAAAGCTCTTTATAACAAAATAAACTTTTTAAGCACTACCCATACCACAAAAATGCTAAAAATAAATACAAAAAACATAAATAACTTCATTTAACAGTAAATTTGCTAGATTTTTAAATTTATAATAAAAAGCATAATATTTACGATCAAGCCTTATAAGCTTATCAATAAAAAGTTACAAATTGCGTACAGACTTAAGTTGTCAGTCTACACCCTTTGAATTAAAAGTAAATTGAAACAATTGTATTGATACTATTTCATGGTAGCTTAAAATCTATTAAGTATTATTTTGAGTTAAAAGTATTTTACTAATGATGGCAGAACGGTTTTATTTTAGCTACAATATTTCTTAAGTTTATAATAGTACCTTATCGATTCGTTTGTTTGTAATTTTACATAATCAGTGTTATAACAAAATAAATATTTCGGAAAAATATAATAAGCATTATTTTAAAAATTAAAAGTCAAAATATACAAAAAATATACAAAATCACTTAATAAACAAAACTTAAACTTTAAAAGAACCAAACATTAAAAATATTCATCTAGTCCTATATTAAGTTTTATCATTTTTTCAATGTTTTCACTTTCTAAAATAAAATATAAATCATTTAATATTTTTAAATTTCATCTTTAATTATTATTCAAAACTCAGACAGATATATATCCTAAAATTGAAATCTTTTAAATATTTAGTAAAACTAAATTCAAACCAATGTATAAAGTATCAAAATATATTCCAGTTTTATTTGAGTATTCATTTAATTTCAGATGAAACATTTATAAGTTTGTTGAAGAGTAACATGCATATATTAAGCTTTATAAATTCATTCCTATTTTTAGCAGTACTTTAAACTTTACTGAAGGGTTTTTCACACGTATATATATGCCACAAGAGTTTGTTTAATCGAACGTTTCAAAACTGAAATATAATTTACAAAGCAACTTACTTGAAAAAACACATGATGAAGTATTTTTCTAAAAAATTATTTAATCCTTGAAACAAATTCAAATATTATTTGTTATTTATTGTTAATAGATTTTCAGGTATTTTATTAAGACCTGTTTTTGTACTATATAAATTTATAATACTTTTTTATCACTGCTTTTTTTCTAATTTTGATGTTGCATACAAAATGAATTTTTTTATATTGTTTAAACTTTATATGAGGAAGAAATTTTATAGTTCCAATTTTAATCAAAGTAATAAAACTTATAATCATGTAGCAGATGAAATTTTTATAATGTCAATACAGACTTTATTTTAGAACTTTTTTGTTTTTATTCTGAAGTGTTCCATCAATTTGAATTTTAACAAATCAACAACAATTAAAAACAACTTTATAGTTGAATTTGATTAAAAATATAAATTATAATTTAAAATAAATTAGTAAGAATTACCAAGTAAAGTTTAAATGATAGATAAATTATATAAATAAAGATAATTTTTAATAATTTAGCTTTGGATTCTAAATTAAAAAAATAATAAGCTGTATAATATAGTAGTTATTTCGTTTATATAATAATCATTCTATAATATTAAATAGATATTAATATGTTTTATTTATACAATATTTTATGTATAAGATAAATCTAATTAGCTTATAGTTTAGAAGCTGGAAGTAAACAGTAAAAGAGAAAAGTAAAAGGCAAGTAAAAGAAACTTTTACAATTTAATCAGTTTTTGTCAAACCTAATGACGTCAAACACCATGGTAACGCGGTGACGCATCTGTATTAAATGTAAAGATAAATTTTGTTGAAGAAGAATATAAAAATAAAATAAGTGTAAAAAATTCGTTATCTTTGTTTGCCATAAATGGCAAGAAGGCGAACTTGAATTATTGTCAGTTTTTCAGTGAGGTTAGGATTGGCTTATAGCTTGTAGCGGATGAAGACAGTTTGTCATCAAATAAAGAGAATCAAAGAGAATAACAAGTAAATTGGGAGAAGGGTAAGTGAGAGAAATGTAGTGAAAAAGGTTGCTCGCTGCTCACATTTGCTTGTTTTCATTGCCGTTCTTTTTGCTATTTCCCTCCCTGAATTATACAGCAAATGTTGGTTTTTTTTGAATTTTTCTATAATGAAGTTAAAATTGAAAAGTGAAAACTTCCTTAAAGTTACTTAAAAACAGCTTATTTTAGTTGTAAACATGCTGATCAAAATAATGTTTAAAACTGCATTTCAACGTAAGCGTCTAATTTCAACCTTAAAATTGTATATTTATTTCTTTTTATTCAAGGGTTAATTTTTAGCCATAAAATCTTTCAACAAATAGTAGTCACATCTCACTGACGAATAAAAACATGATTTTAGTCTGCTACACTAAGTTCCGTTAGCGAAGTTCACTAAGAGATTTAAAATATATATTATTCAAATGTTTTTCAGTAAACTGTTTTTAATTAATTATTACTCATGTTACTACTGAGCAAATGAAAAATTTATAGATGGAACATGATACATTGTAAAATAAATAGGATTATCTGAGCAAAAAATTAAATTATTTAAACAATTTTTTTTGCATACTTAGTTAGAGTAAATGAATAAAACGTAACACTTATAGTGAGTAACCAATCTAAAAAGAGTTTAAAAATCACAAAACTGTTTTATTTCAAAACTTTATTGTCGAAAATTTCTTAGTGGTTATGACCCACTATATTATAATGATCACATCGTTAAATTAATTCAATTTTGCTGAATAAAAATTCAATTAATTGAAATTACAATAAAAAATATGTCAGCGATAGAATGATATGTCAGCGTATGTAAACAACAAATTTGATTTCAAACTGTAAATATTTTTTATAATGAGCATTTACATTTGGTGGAATTTTACTAGTTATTATGTAACCTGACACTATATCAAAGCATGACGTTTTTTTGGCGCTAATATATTCACTAAAAAATTGTGAAGTTAAAGCGTTTATCAAGCATTAAGTTACCTTGTATCACAAAGTATCATTGTAAAATTATTTGTAGCCTTATTTTTAATTATCATAAATTGATAAAAGTACAAGAATATCACAAAAGTTTCAAATTTTTCAAGCGATGTTAATGTTTATAAAGAAACTTTTTTAGCGTATAGCCTATGCATTTTATTTAAAGAATTAAAGAAAGTTGGCTTGATAAAAGCATTTCACAAATTTCTTGATATCTTTTAATTACTATTACACTAAGAATAAAGTAGGAATTAACAAGCAAGAATTTGCTTTTGTGAATCTAGTGTAATAAGAATAGCTGCGTATCAAATAATCGATTTTAAAAAGGTTTTGTTTAATTATTTGTTAACATTTTTTAGTATAATAAATTAGTTTGTTACTATATTAGTTGTAATATAGTTACAAATTTCTACTTTCTGAAGTTTGTTTAGTTGTAAATGCATCAAATATGTACTTTTAATACTTCAAAAGTTCGATTTCTTTGTATAAGACTAATTTCTTCGTTTTGTACAATTTTACACAAACAATTTTTATTAAAAATCAATTAAATAAAACTATTCTAAAGCCTTAATAACTGTTTAATATTATCTGCAAAAAACTATTTGCTCCATATAATCTTCAAGTAAAAATTAAGTATTTTAGAAAAATAACGATGAGCTCATTTTTGATTTAATTGTTGTTTTAATTATAGACAATAATTAAAACACATTACAGCTACTATTAAATAATAAATAAACCTAACTAAATATAACAATAAGATCTGTATTTTTAGGAAAACATTTTCTCGAAAAACTTACACAGCATTATTCATAAGTGAGACGTTCATTTAACAAACTTGCTTGAGGTCTTAAAGAAGTTTTTTGTTGAAACATGTCACATATAATTAAAACAAAATTAAACTTTGTTTTTTGAGAAAATACACGCTTTATTACTTTTCTGACAATTTAAGAAACTTATTAAAAATCTAAAAGACCCTTATATTACACTTGAGTTATATGAAACTTAGTAACTAATATAGTGCAATACTAAGAAATTATTAAGTGTGTTGTCATCACATAGCTAAAATTAAACCTTTAAAGGATTCAGTTATTAGACTTCAGCTAAACTGAGTATTCAAACCCTTAGAATTTTAAAGCAAAGTATTGTAAATACCTAAATTGTAAAAAGCTTAAGTTAGTTTAAAACATATAAATTTTCATTTTAATAAATAGGTTTCTATTACTTTCATAAACTTAGTATAATATTTGATAAAAACATTTTCAATTTTTTCTAAGACTCTTTTGTCTTGGATTTTGTGATAAAAATGTGTTACTTTTCGTCAAGTATATTTCCAATAGAATTGATTAAGTTTTGTTCAAATAATTATTTAGCTTATTGCTAAATTTCAATAATTATACAAATAAACTGAACACAGAAAACTTTAAACATTTTAATTCTTTAAAATTATTTAGAATAAAGCTTTTGTATTCTTATAATAATCTGTTTCAATTTTTTTAGAAATAAAATGTTATTTGGTGTAATGAAATCTTTTATAAGCATTTAACAAATTTGAAGAGATTTTTATTTATAATCAAATTTATTGTATTGATACAAACTCGCATTTGTCTAATAGTCTTATAAAATATTTTTCAGCATAAGATTTTTAGCTGATAATTATTTTTCTTCTACATATTAATCTGAGAATAAATTATAAAACATAAAACCAATGAGTCATGTAATAGAGATTAAATCGTTATTATGAGTAAGTAATATCACGACATGTTCAAATTGAACAAAAAACTTAGAAAAACCAAATTAGAAGTGATACCTATTGATTTGAACAGCTTTTGTATAAGCCACTTTTTTAGATGCAAGTATTAATAAAGTCTTTTTATAAAAGCTTATAGATTTATTCTAATAAAACCTACACAACATTGATAACATTTCTCTAACAGTTTTATTCTTATCTTTAAAAAAAGTTTAATAAAATTTTGCTAATATAGTAAATAAAACCATCAACCACTTGCTGTCTTAAGTTTCACTTTTTAACTTTCTATGTGAATAACAATTTGCTTAAAATATTTTTCTAATTTCTGAAGTTTTTTCTCTTCCTTTCTCCGCTGTATTGATTAGTTTTAAAATAGCATCACCAAAAGGCAGATTTTAGAAATTAATGTAGAAAGATGGTAGGTACTAGAGTCAAAATTAATTATCTTTATTTTACATGAGCTTATTTCAATTTGATTGAATAAAACAAAGTCAATCTAAATGAGTGATAACAAAACTTTTATTTTTGATCTTCTTATCAATTTCACTTCCAAAACTTAATTTTTTCTTTGAATATTATAAAGTTGTTTTTCTTTAAAAAGGAAGTTTATTTGTATTTTTATCATCTTTGAATCAAATAGCAAGTCAATGAGGTTTTTATCTTTCAGTAAATTTGTTCGTAATTTAGTCGCGCGATTACGCTATTTGACTGTTTTGTTTTCAAGTAAAGTATTAATAAAGGTGTAAATTATTCAAAAAATTGTTTTTTGTGTTTGTTCTTTACTTACTTTAATACAAAATATTTAATATTTTTTAAGCTTGAACACGACAGGTAGAATTATTTTTAGATATAAATACAATTAATACCAAGTTTTTTGATTGTCAAAATTATTTTCTAAGTATTCTTTGAACTTATTGATTTTTGAAAGATAGAACTTTATATTTATTGTGAATAACTAGTTTGTTTTTCTGTAGTTTTTTGAATTTCTTTTTTAAATAGTTGAACAAATTTTTAAAATTATTACAAGTTTAACTTTATAGTTTTTAATATTTTTACAAAATAATTAAACAAGTAGTAATAAATTTAAGTTTAAACTATTATTTTTGCATATTGAATAGTATTAAATTATACAGAGTTTTATAAACATATTTTTTCAAACGTTTAACTGTTTAATGAGTTTGTTTTTTAGCAATTATTTATGTAGAGGTAAAGTTTCAGTCTGAAAAAATAAACATTTTTAAATTTTCACTTATTGCTTCTGACAAGCTTTCAAACTAAATAAAAACTCACTATTGCTATGTAAACACTTTTTAGAGCTGTAGCAATTTGATAAAGTAAATAGACAGACTAGCAAAAAGTCTTCTAATTTATTTAAAATACTTTTCTTTTCTTTTTTTTCTTTTTGCCTTGATTTTAAAAATACTCTAAATAAAGTTATTAATAAATATCAAACTATCAAAATAATTTCTAATATATTTTAGTCTATTATAATATTAATTAAAATATGTTTATTAAAATTTTTAATTTATAAAATCAATACTTTTGCTAAATGAAACAAGTATTTTATACTGACGCTTTTTAAGTCAGCTATAAATGGGCTTGGAAAATGTTGTTTAATATCTTTATGAGATTCTTTAATTTAACTAACAGATTACTAATAGCAATTTTATGCAGTTTCCACAGAGGCTATATTAGCCAATAAAATTCAAAAGGTTTCTTTTGATAAAGTCTGATGAGATTCATAAAGTCAAAGTACTGGGCATTTATTTAGAATTGAGAGTATTTGTACTAACAATAAAACCTGAATTAATGTATAAACTTTCTTTTTTGTTAGTTCAGTGAATACATGCTGATGTCTTTCTTGCTCTAATAATAAAATGTTATTCATTCACTTCTAGCAAAGAGTCATTCAATTTTTAAATTCTTTTTACTAATGTTTTATGTAACTTTTAACTTTCTATAAAATGAATTTTGTAGAATAGTTTTATTTTTACTAAATGCTAAAAACAAATATTTTTCCTGCTTAAAAGATAAACCCATTTCAAAATTTGAATATTTTGCAACAATATTTGTTTTACTTATTGTCAACAAAATATATTCTATCTATCAGCACCTAATGCCAGTTCCAATTAAAACAGAATTATATAAATTTCAAAACTAATTTGTTTTGGTTTTACATATTATTGCTGTTTTTAATTTTAATTTTACTTCACTATTATATCTGTATATTATGAACAGTAAACTTTTGCAAGGCCCAAATTTAGATACTTATTTAATAGATATAATTCCATCGAACCTTTTCTCCCACAGTTGATTAATCAAAACGGATTTTGATTTTAGTTCAATTTGACAAATGCATCAAAGCGTGAATTTCTAGTGATTGTAAAAAATAATTTTATGTTTTTTCATTGAAAATACGTCGTTTAGTTGGTTGAATATTCTACTAAACTAAAAAGTTATTTAATGAATTTAAGATTTTCATATTTTCAGCTTTTAAAAGAAATTCTTTGAAGTTTTAGTTAAGTTTTCTCTAATTGAGCTTTTCGTGTGTTTTTCCATTAATATATTTTACAAATAGCTTTTTAAAAAACGAAATAAGCTTTCAGTTTTTAGCGATGGTTAATAGTATGTTGTTAAGTAAAATTACTAAAATAATCATAAAAGAAAAGCCATAAAAGAAAAAAACAACTAACTTCTTTGCATTACTTTTATTTATCGAGATAAACTTATAATTATATAAATTAGTTTTTTTATAATTATCATGCTTTTAAGTAAATATTATTTCTCAGAAATTATAAAGTTTTTTAGCTCTACGCTTTGATACTTGAAAAGATTTTATTCAAATGTTAGATCAAAGTAAAAGTAAAGGTATATATTCTTTAACAGTTTCTTTTTTTTTAATAAATTAACATAAGTTAATAATGTCATAATGTATTGATCAAATTATATTAATCAACGATTTCACAAGAATATTTTAGGAACAAAAAATCTGGGGCTGCCGATTATGATTTTTGAATTTCTTTTAAAAAAGTATTCATTTAAACGACTGGCTTTTGATGATTTAACTTTACCTAAAATTTAACATTTAAAAAAATATCTTTTTAAAATAGTTACATTTATTACAAAAACTTTAAAACAGTTTTTGCAAGTTCAAATTAGATTTTTAAATAATGAGTTTAACATGGAAAAGTTTTAATTTAGTTTAAAAGATTCAATCAAAATTATTTTAAAAATTTAAGTAATTTGAAAAATCATTTTAATTTAAATAACTTCAAAAGTTTTTCTTCTTAAATAGTAATAAAAAAGTTTATTAAAATCATTAGCAAATTTTTGAATATATTAATTGTAAAAAAATTCAAGAAGAAAAGTTTAGATTTTACTAAATAACAAATTTTCTTTTATTTTACTCAGAATTAACATAACTTCAAAAATTATTTGAAATCAGCAGAAAAACACCACTATCTAGAAAATATGGTTGTAGCGGCTTCTGGTTCTAAGCTCAGTAGACCGTGACATAAGATAGATAGTTAGTTATCATGATCGCCACCTAACCATGTAGTTTGTTAGTTTATGGCTTTTACTGCCTTCAGGATTTGATTTTTTCAACTAGTTCTGAAAGAATCACATACAGGAAAACGTTTTAAGCATGTTAACATTTCAAACAAAGTTCAAACTGATTGTTTTAGAAACTAAATAAGATTTTGTACATTATCAAGTTTTTACTTCACAAAGTGCGGAGAAAATGTTCGATGAAATTCAGTTGTTGAATGAGGAACTTTATTTACAAAATTTCTTTATTTATATCTAATCCTGTTTCTAGACTCATATACTTTATCATTCTAACTCTAAATTTTGATAGATTTATGTTTTTAAAATCGGACGACTTGAAAATATTATTTGGCTAAGCTGCAAAGTAAAGCCAAAATTAAGAATTGTTAAAAGCCCCCAAATCGACTGTTGAGGATGTTGCCAAGACATCAAACGTAAACGACCCCACACTTCACGTGCTCCCACCAAAATCCAACCATCAGGAAGGAACCTCAAGTGAAGAATGAAGAAGAAAGTTGATAGTTTGGTGACAAGTTGTGAGAAACTTGTGAAGAAAACCTCTTCAAAATAGCTCACAAGCAATAGATAAGAAGTTTGCAGAAACAGAAGAGGCTACTCATTATTAAAGATTCTTTTGAATACATTTAAAGATGCCAAGCGGGCTGATGGGATCGTTTTTATGGAGTTTGTACTTGTCCAAATTCAACAACAGAATTTTGAAGAAGGATTACAATTTGTAAAAACATTTTTCTGTCGCTAAATCTTGCTTCTGTGACAGAATCATCCTTGAGAGTTGAAGATGTCTTCTTTTTTCATCAAAGAGGTTGCTAAGATCAACGAAAAATTTTGAGATGAAAAAGCACCTCAATAAGACGGTGACTCTTACAAATAGCAAACAAACTGAGAGTTGGTTTGAACATCTTTTTGAAGAAGAAATTGTCGCCGCATTTAACCTCCAGACTTTTATACGTGATCCATATTGGAGATAGTTCAAAACCTGAAAAGATCCCAACAATAGCCGACAAAGGTTTAGAGATAAACTAAAGATAGTAATTGCCGCTGATGAGGAATGAAAAATTATTGACAGAACTATTAAATGTAGAATATTGTTCAGTTTTATTTCATCCATTAAACTGTTTTATATAATTGGAGACTTTCTCAGCAAACTCTATTCTTTCTAGTTGATATTTCAACTGCAAATCATCAACAAGAAATTCCAGAAGTTTCTTTGCTTATTAAGTAAGAAACTAATAAAAGCTATTACCTATATTTCTTTTATAATTCTTATTTTATAATTTTAGTCAAGTATTTTTAAACTCTGCTCACGAGTCTAAATCTCATATGAAGAAATCAAAGTACAATCGTTTAGATAAAGACTTTAATAAAACTTCTTAAAATAGACAATTAAATCTGATTGTAATTCTTTTACTAAGTTTATGAAATTTTGATTTGATATTTGTATAAAAGATTTTTACTGTTTCAATTACAAACTAAGAGACTTATTAAGTAGCATTTTTTATATTTCTGTGATTAACTGTTTATTTCTTTAGATTCAAATTAAAAACTTTCTACCATTTTTTTAAACTTTGCTAATTGTTGTTATTAGCTTACTGTATTTTGCAATCAAAATAATTTATTTGATATTAACTTAAAAGAAGAAAATATTTGGTTATTTTGAATTTGTAGTTTTTGATCAAGTCTCAGTGGCCTACTAAAAAAGTTAGCAAAAGTTGAGACAAATTTCCTTATATTTAATGATTTTATAACAAAATATAAACTTGTTTGACATATTTTCAAACATTGGTGACTGCAAAACCTTTATTCAGATTTATACAATTAAAATTTGATTGAAAGAATATATCTTGACTACTTGATCAACTCAAAATCTTTTTAAAACCATAAAAAACAAAATTATTTTTTGAGAATTTAGTTTCTCATAGAGCCAGATATTTTCAAAGAAACTTTACTTACAACTAAGAATTTCAGATAAGATATCTATTTTTACAGTTTACAGATAATTTAAAGCTAAAATACTTGACTTTAGCTTAACAATTTTCAAAGAATATTTTTAAAAATTTCTATCTAAAATATGATGACCATTAACTACCCATATTTTATATTTGTATTTTATATTATTATATATATATAATTATTTGTATTTTTGTAACTACTCACGATCGTTGTAAAGAATATTTCTTTAGTTACACAGTTTTTCTTAGAAATTTATTTTGTAGGTTTTAAGATTTGGAATTTTCTAGATAATTTTTCTTATGCTGAGAAATAGTAAAAAACTTAAATTCTTCAAAACTTAAGATTACCGACTAAAATTGTTTTAATGATGTGATTAAACTCATATATCAAGATAGTTAAAATGTTTATGAAAGCTTTTTAAAAACGTATAAACATTTAAAACTTACATTAAAAAAACAATAATAAATTGAATAATATTCATCACTTTTTTACAGCTTGTTGGTGGAATAGTTCGAAATTTGATTTAGTGTTTATGGTAGCAGTTTGATTGTTTTAAACTGTTAAGGTAGCTAGAGAATTCCAGTTTTTTTTTCTGAAAAATCTTCAAAATATAATGAGATATTTATTTGAACATTTTTGCAAAGTAAGTCTTTTAAAACACTTATAAATTAAAACAGGTAAAAAAGCAGTTTGATGATACAATAAAACGATTATCTAGATAATGATGTAATACCATTACTCTTATTTAAATCAAAATCTTGGAGGTTGCAATAGTAAACTTCAAAGTTTTTCTATGATTATTAAAAAGTAAAAATGAACATTTATAATGATCTTGTAGCTAATTAATAACTACCAAAATATTTTAATTAGTAGAATTAGAAAAAGTGAGTTTAAAAACATATAAAATCTTAACTTTAAATTTTTATTTAAAATGGTGAATGTTAGAATTTTCATTGGAGTTATGCTAGAAATATAATGTGAAACTATTTTTAACTTTTGACCTTTAGAGGTTTTTGACAAGTTGAAGCCGTTTTATCAACCTATAGAAACACTAATTGTCATTTAGATTATAGTAGTTTTATTTTGCAACAATTGTTAGCAAAGCAAACAAAGATATTATTTGATTAGTGAAAAACCAACATAAACTTTCATAACTAAGTAAAGCACTTGATAAAAAAGTTTATGAGACAATAATCTTGATGTTATTAACTTTTATCTAAAATATAAAAAGCAGCTTGAATACCGTTAATTCTATTTTGATCGCGACATAAAATATCAGCTAAATAATCTTATTTGTGCTGAAATTAGTTACATCATAAAAAAATACATAAAATAGTTTTATTTCTTTTTTGATTATCTTCTATAAACTTGAAAATTAATTAAAGCTGATTAATTTAACTATTGCGGTAGTTATTTATAGTATCAAACCTACTAGGCTATAATTTTTGTGCTGAAAAGTAAACCTTTAGAAACAGCTGTAAACTGACTGATTTACTTGATAGCAATTGAAGTATTTCAAAGAATTTATTTTAGAAATGTAACTCATGACTAATTAATTAACTAAAACCATTCTAAATTATTGGAATGTAAAATAAAATTTGATTAAAAAAAACTTTGCTACCGCTCAAGTAAATATAGAAAGTTTAAGCGATTTTAAAGAAATCGAATATAGAGTTTTAACAATAATTTTTGCTATACGGTAAAAAGAAACGTCAAGTTATTCTACTAAATACTTGTATTGTAGCACAAACAAATGAGTACTTTAATAAGCGTGCATGAAAGAATTGTATGGAAGCAATTATAACAGATTTGTAGTCAATTAGACTTTAACTTTTCAGAAATTCGTCTTCAACATTTATTTGAAATTTTTTTCTACAATGAAACTGTTTGCTACTTTTGGAAATTGAATTGAAAACTTTTAATTTTTTAGTGTTGCTTCAAAGTCTAAACTGCTTTGTATTAAAAGCGCTAAAAATCAATTTTAATCTCGAAGCACTGTTCTGTTCTGAAAACCAAAGAATAAATCTCAGACAAACTTTTACTATTTGCCGATTAATTAAATATAGAAGAGGAAAGCTTTATTGGAGCTAAAAGTAACATTTCAAAAGTTTTTAAGGGATTAGAAAAGCTAGGAGCAGACATGAGAGTCAATGAGATAAATAAATCTTACAAACGTTCACCATAAGCCTTAAGAGAAGTTTCGATAAGTTACAATTAAATTACAACAATACCAAAATGGAAGTTTTGAAGATTTGCAATCCTTGAATTTCTTGAACATCAACTTTCAAAAATTAGCATCTATCAATATTTGCTGAAACTATGAATTTCTTGATGAAAAATTAATTTGATAGATGGTATCTCTATCTACCATAAATAATTTGTCTTTTAAATTTCTGCTGAATTTCTTGATTTAATAAATATATCAACAAAATTGAGTTAAAAATACCAGCCACAAATTTTTATCAGTATTTCAAACAGCAAAAACATTTTTTGGCACGTGGCCTAAAAGCAAAAAGTTTTTTGACATCATCATAAGCTCGTGTGCCTTCTTCCGACAAAATGCTTAAACAATTAGAAAAAAAACACAAAAGATTTAGAAATTCACAAATTACATACCAAAAATTTGTTTTATTCAAAAATATGACAGAAAATAATAATTATAAAATTATAGCATTTTAAAGAATAAAATGTAAACAAAATCAGAAATTCTGATTAAGTATAACAAGTCAGAATTTTATTTTGAGATTGAACTTATGTTTCTTCAGTTCGTACTTTAAATTGTTTGACAGAAATATTTTTTACTAATGAGTTTTCATGTTTTGAATTTGGAACTGATTGAATTTTATAAAAGAAAATTAGTTTGATTGGTTTGAGCGCTTATTTGATTATGAGTGTTCAATAAATTTGGTCAAGTGTGGTTGATCTCTAACGAGGATAATAAAACCAGATTTAAATTTCACAGCAACAAAACTGACTCATAAAAATCAATTTACACAACAAAAAGCTTTCAAGTCCTGAGCTTTGAAGTCTTTTAGTCCGCTACCTCTGGGATCACATTAACATTCCATACAGAGGATGCCTTGCGGCTTGATGCTTTTGTAGATCAGGCAAATCTCTAAACTCTTAACAGTAAGACATCTTTGGATTAGTCAAAAAGACGTCAGCTAACTGCCATATTTTCTCAACTACTTAATTAGTTATTTTTTGGCTAACTTTTAAGACTCGTTGAACAAATGGCGTCATTATTTTTCTACTTTTTGCTGTGATCATTTTTATAGTTAAGATTTATATCAAAACCTGAACTTACTTATCTTAAATCACATTTTAATTTTACTCTTTTATAAAAAAAACTTTGTATAAAATTCAAAATATTTTTTTTGCTATCTTGAATATATTTAGTTTAAAAAATTATTCTTAAAAAAAGTGAAAAATAATTTTTTATAAGATATCCATTATCACATTATAAAAGATATATTTTAAACAGATTTACAAAAAGATATTCAATTTTCTGACAAAAACCGTTAACAACGTTTTAAAATAATTATTCACTGCGTTCAAAAACTTAAAAAATATGTTTTTTTTAGATATCATGTTAATAATAGTTTAAATGCTTTGTTGGTCTGATAAGAATAGATTCTAAGCATTCAAAAGTGAGCTTTTTCTCTGTCCTTGCTTACTTTTATCAGTCGAAGAGTTTGTATAAGTTAAAGTACTGTATTGACTTAAGTGGCTGTTTATGTTTATATCCTACTATTTATTTTTAGTGAGACAAACCAAATCTTATATTTGAAAAATCACAAATCATGTTCTTTTGGTTTATTTCATTTTGAGTCCTGATCTCAGCTTGATCAGATTTTCTCGCATGTACTTTCCTCTATCTGAATTTCGGAGTTTTTACATTTATCTAAAAATAAGAAATAACCTAATTGTTAAACTTTCAGTTAAAGCATTTCAGTTTAATTATTTTCTTCGAAATTTGAAGCATTTCGTCGTGAAAATGATTGCAAAATTGCTTGATAATTTCCTTAACCACTTTTAGTATATTAAATTTTGTTTTTCTAAAAGCAGTTCTTTTTACCTTCAACTTTTCTAGAATATAAAAGCTGAAAACAATTTCTCTGTTCTTATGACTTTTATGTATTTTTTGAATAACAATTTTTTGGAGAAATTGCTTCAAAAACTCTATTTTTAATAATTTTAAAAAAGGTTCGATTTAAGGAAATTATTCAGTTAGTTATATTTTACTTTCAATTTTTATCAATTGTATTTGATAGGTAAAAATATGGAGCTACATTCTAAAATTAAAAGATACTTCTAATATCAGTGACAAATGATTGGTACCTCATGCTAAAAGAGAACTACTTCTTATCAATCTTCAAGCAAAAGATTTGTGTGCAAAATAAGTTTTTCTTCGTCTTACAAATTACCAGCGATGCAGGCAATTTAGGACCTTAACTTTTAAAATTCCTTGGTCAGCAAAATCAGGCCGACAAGACCTTATTTAAAAAACAAACTTGTTTTTAAGTGGGGAAAGAACCTAAGGAGTTGCTTCTTAAAGAGCTGTGAATTACCTAATTTGTTAGTAGTATTTACTCTTCATTTAAGTTTTCAATAATATTTATCGTGTTGTATACATTGATGTTTAAATCATAACTTCAATCTTCCAAAATATTTAAAATAAAAATCTGATTTTTGATAACTTTTTTATTTACCGAATCTCGAACTACAATTTAATTTAAAGTTTATTTAGTAAATTTTCTTTTCTATTTTTCTCGATTCGCTTTGCTTTTTACTGAATTTTTAAATTGATTCAAATGCACAACTTTGTGTGGTACGCAACTTGATGAAATTTAAGTTTGAAATCGGTAAAATAGCGAAGAGTCCTTCTGAGATGCCGTCAACTATAAATGATCTTTAGATGCTTCAACAGTTTCTTTTAAAGGTTTAAAAATTCTCAAAGAAAAAATGTGACTTTATTTTGCAAACTTATTAATGCATGAAGAGAATGAGACAGATGCCTTAGAGCTTTCACTAAGCCTGCTTTGATGTTGTGAGAAAAATCTTTTGATGAGCTACCTTGGATAGCAGTTTTTATGACAGCTAGTAAATATAAAATCACTCAAATCGCATTACGAATCATTTAAAAAATCTTTAATAAATAAAGGGCTTAATGCTACTTTACATTAACTAAAAAGTAGTTTTTAATAAATGATTACGTGTCTCAGTCTAAGTTCTCAACAATTTAATCAATTTGTTTGTAATAGTTATTTGTATAAGTTTATATAAAAAGCAGTGAATACAGTTTGTTTAAAACTTTGTTTTTTTCAGTTTCATCGTTTTAGGACAATATTTTATCTAGTTTTGATCATTTAAAGCTTAAGGCTGAAACTACTTGAAAGTACAATGTTATTATCTTTAAGAATTTATCTTTAGCGGTGTCAAAACCGTTAAAGTGACGAAAACCAAAATAGCTTTCATGATAAAATATCATTTCAGAATAAGTTCTTTATTTTTCAAATAAAACTCATTAATCAACTTCCAGTTTAAGTAAATTTAATTATAACAAAAAATTCTTTTTTATTTGGATTAACTGATTTATAACAAAACTATTTCGGCTATGCAGCTGAATTCAAACACATAACAGAAAAATATTTGATTGAAACAGTTTCTAATTGCAAGATAATTTTACAAACATTATCAGCTGAAAGATTTTTAAATTAAGAAAAATATTAAATGGAAATAATTTTTAAAATTTCTTAATTTTAGTGAAATAATGAATCTACATTATATAATTTGCTGTATAATCATCAATAGAAGACTTTGACGTTTTAAAGAAAAAAGGCATCACTTCATATGTAAATCATTTTCTTCTGGAAAAGCCCCCTATAAAAGAGTTATGAATAAAAAATTTTGGAATATTTTTTTTACTTATCTTGTAAACTTTCATCCAAGTAAAAGCTGAACATTTGCAGATACTTGAAGGGTTTTATCATTCAACATCAACGAGGTCTTCTTCCATGGTGATCTTTAGGGTGCTACAATTTAAGGACCAGTGACAGAAGTAAGCTTTTACAGTAAATATTTTGTTAATTTTCAACAATTGTAATAAATACTCGGTGAGGTGAACATTAAACTCGTTTATTACTTCACATTTTTTAAGAAATCTGATAATTTTGAAAAAATAATGATAAAATTAAACAACAAACAAAAGAGAACGAAATAAAAAGTAAGAAGCTAAAGAAGAATAAACCAAAAATATTTAAACACAAACCTAACTTTAGTATGTTGTCATGCATCAATTTGGCTTTCATTCAAAACCTTAAATTTCTAAAAATAATTTATCCTGCTTTTCTGGAAATAAAATATTTTTAGATTTAAAAACAGAACGTAAAAACCAGGTATTGAAACAGAAAAATAAAATTTATTTAAAAATATATGATTAATTTGTTCAATAAAACTTATTCTATATATACACAAGCCAAAAACAAATTTGACCAAAATTATTTCTGGTAAGATGTTTAATGAGATATAATAAAACTTTAGAGTAAAATTTTCCACCAAAACTCATTTTTCAAATTAAAACGAAAAATAAACTTGTTGCAAAAATGTTACCTGTATGAAAGAAACAGCCATCAAATTTCCCTATAAACGTTTTGGGAAATAATATCTGAATAAAGAGTTCCTTTAGTTTTTATGAGCGTTTTATTATCTGAATGAAAGATTTATTTTTAAAAAATTACGTACGTTTTAAAACTGAAATTTAAGTAATAAAAACTTTTAATAATTGAATGATTGTTAGGTTATAAAAACTTAGATTTATAAAAACGCTCCTTTATAAAAAAAAATCAAAATTTCTTGTATTCCTGTTTGATGAATAAATAACTAAACTTACATTTATTGTTACAAATCTGGTTTTTGTAATTGAAGATGCTAAGTATTCGTCATCATATCAAATTATGGGCTTATTAGAGCTGTTGTTCTTCATAGAACAAGGTTTACAGAGTTTTTGTCAGAATTCGGAAAAAATGACGTTAAAATAATTATTTGAAGATTATTTTTTCTTATTAATATAGTTTAGATGTTATACAAAGTTTACTAATTAGATTATTATAATAATTGATTGTAAGCTAAATATAAAAAAATACATAAATCATATAAAAAATATTAATAAAATGTAGTTGGTAACAGCTTACAAAAACAACAGATTGTTAAAATATTATTATTCAAAACTTTGTAATTTTTTATTTTCAAATTCAATTATTCTAATAAAGATAAATAGACTAATGTATATTAAAATACAATTTTTTTCATTTTAACTTACACAAGTAAAAGTTCAATTACAGAAAATGTTTTATAGTATTCGAATCTAAAATTGTTTTCAATTAAAGTTTATCGATTTTTGTGTTTTGAAATAGTTTCAAGCAGGTTTTTATGAAAGTTATTCTAATTGAACTTTTCCATTTATAAAAACAACCAATTTATTATTTTTCATTATTCTAAGGTTTATTTTCAAGAATAAATAAAGTTTCATTGATTTTTTTATTTATAAGTTAAATCCTGTTTTCAACTTTGCTTTAAAAATAGTTTTTTAGAAAACTTTTACTATAAAAACATATTTAAAGTAGCTTAAGTATACTTTACTTAATTATCTTTCTAATTATTTGGTTTGTAGCTGAAACAATGTAAGTAGTTTTTACTATGACTTTAACAATATCAAAATTAAAACTTAAAATTAAAATCATTCAAAATAATTTAGATCTGTATTCATTTAGCATATCATTAATTATAATCGATTTTCTATTAATTTCAACTTTTAAAGTTGTTGTTTAGTAAAATCTAGTAAATGCATTTTGTTTGTTTCAATCTACTCAAGTTTACTCTCCAATATAATTTAAGTTTGTTCATAAATGTTTTATAAATTAAGTAAAAAAACTTTTAAAACTTAGCTATTTAAAAATAATTTTAAATCATAATGTATAAAAGTTTTTGCAAGCAGCTTACTCTTTGGTATAAACTTCTACTTTACTTTTATAAAACCTTAAAATAAATCTACAATAACAGTAAAAGTAAACTAAAAATGTTAAATATTTTTTAATTTACTTTTTTTACTTTACTATTAAGAGAGTACTAGATGGATATTTGATGAACAGCAAAATATTTATAAGTCAAACTTAACTCGTTTTAATATTCTTACTTAAAATTTATTGAGATTTTTTTGAATTAATTTAACTTGAATTCGATCTTCAATCGTTTGGTTTGAAAAACAAATATTTGTTAAAAATTATTTCAGCAAAATTCAGTGTCAACAAAATTAGGGATTGCTTTCTTAACAACTTTTTTATACTTAATCACAATAAAACATTTAATTTCGAAAATATAAATTCTTTAATTCCTTATCTTTTTTGTGTGAAATTTAACAGCTTACAAAAACAATTGAAACAAAAGTTTTAAGATAATTGAATATTTCTCTCATTTTTAAAAATTTTGGTTAAATATTTAAAATTTAAAAATGCTGGGTAATCAATTTCTATACTAATCTAGTTACTGATGTGAGATTAATGAACAAATATGATTTAGTGTTTTATTTCAAATACCTTGCAGTATTTATCACAAAAAATCTTTATAAATTTAATGTTTGAAATTAGTATTATTATGAAAAAAGAATCAATTAAATAAAAATTTTCCTAAATTCTGATGAAGAATCATTCAAACTAAAAGATAGGAATCATTTAGTGATTTTTACTTTTAAGTAATCTCTTGCTTTTGATTTATTAGTTTTTAGAATATATAATAAAGCAAGCAAGAAAGTACAAGAAATAATTAATTAATGGCCACAATTTACATCAATATCTTCACAAATAAGAAGTTTGTTTAGAATTTATTTGAAATATTTAAAATGAACAAAAGCCAATCGATGGATAAATAGATTATATTTTAAGTTTTATTTCCTGTTTTAAATTTCAATAGTTTTAAATAATTTCTAAAAAGGTTGTAACCTATTTAAATATAGATGGTTTTTAATTAAGTAGAGTTTTATTTGCCCAATTAAACAAAGATTGAATTTTCTGTTTTGAAATTTACAATCTGTATCCTGTAGTTGCAATGTAGTAATCTAAGCTGTTCAGATTGAAATAAAATGAAACAAATTCAATATTCTAAGAAATCTTACATCAACTTAGACATGATAAGCTGGTACCTTTTGTTCAAGGTTCTTGTATTCAAAACCTGGATAGTATATCTTATATGTAATTAGTTTCATATTCAATATTTATAAAAAGTTAATCAAAGTTGAAGGTAAATTAAGGTTTTAGCACAAAAAAAACTTAATTTATTGATGTAAATTTGATGTTCTATAAAGCTAAAATAATCAATTTTTATTCAACAATATGTAATTTTCTGAAATTGCTTTTGAAGTTATAAATCTAAACATATAAATATAGAATAAAAGCACAATGAAAATTTAGACTAAAAACTTGTTTAAATAGATTTTATTTCGTTACAATAAATTTAAGGCTTCAGTAGAAACAGCTTTTTCAAACAAAGTTATTCTAGCTTTGTTACAAAACCTAAATTTTATGTAAAAATATTTTGAAAGTTTTGACAAATGCAAAAACTGAACAAAAATTCAAACCACTGAATCAATGAAATTAGAAATTTGTTTTATAAATCTCTATAATCGAGATACATTAAATGAAGTTATCAAATTCATCAGTCATAACTGAAAATTTCTTTTAAAATACATCAACGTTTTCTCTATCTTTTATTTTTAACCAGGATTTATTAGTTAAGTCATTAATAATTCAAAAGCAAATGCATCATTTTCTAAAATAATAAATTACTAATATTAGAATTTACTTTAAGCAAAGTATTTCTTGCAAACAAATAAATTAGTTCTAACAGTTTGATGAAAAAAATTGTTTTCTAAAATGTTTTGTAAACTAACCCATTAATAGGTAAAAAGTATTAAATAATTTAATTAAAGAATTTAACCAAAAACAGTTTATTGGCTCACTAATTTATTTATCCTTATTTAATTGATTTAAAAAGTTAATGTAATTGCTTGAAGTTTACTCTTGCAAAAATAAAGAAATTAAACTTTATTCTTAAAGAAAACTTACAAATGAAAATGATTAAGCACAAGTTAGAAATTTACTTTTAACAACAACCATAAAAATACTGAAAAATAAATACTGAAAAAATTAATCTATATTTAATCTTTATTTCTTTTAAATCATTCAAAGCAACTTTATTTAGTTTTTTACAATCACAGCAATGTTTATAAAAAGAATCAATTTAATTTATCATTTGAACTACAAAAATTTAGTAAAAAAATGACAGCAAAAATAATGAAAATAAATTTAAACAATAGATTAAAAGTGAAAAGATTTGAAAATAGTTTTACAACGTTTTAAACGTGTAGTAATTTAATAAATAACAGAAATAGTTTTCATTAGAATTTAATAATTTTTTTCTTAAAATAGATTTCATGCGTACAACATTAGTTTAAAAAATTAACTTTTTAAAAATCAATTTAAAAAAGGTGTTGGCTTATTTATACATCTTTGTTAAATTAAAATAGTTTCTGTTTTTTAAGTTAATCAAATATTTTATTAAATAGCATTTACTAGAAATAAAGCGACAGAATTATGCCTAAAAAACTAAATTGAGTAAGTTTATTCAAAGTAAGATAAATAGCTTATTAATAATAAATGTATATAAACTTTTTGTCAGCAGTTTTTTTCTCAAAAATATCCTTTAACTTTTATAAAGAAAGTGTGAAAGAAGTAGATTGTATGTAGCATCTACTAAAAAGTTTGTTTAAAATAATCAACTTTATTTCAGCAGAAAAAAGTTTAAAAATATTTTACTTTATATGTATTATATAAGAAATACTAAATAATTTATTAAAGAAGGTGATACTATGATTTAGAATAAAAACTGAAATTTTTGAAAAGAGTTTAAAAATTGAGATAAAATATTACAGATTGCTAGCTCTTGCAAATTATAATTTCCTGTATTATCTGAAATATTATTTTTGAAATGATTTATTCCTATAAAATAATCTTAAACTTAAAAATAAGAAAACAGTTTAAAGCTGTGTGCGCACTTATACAAGGTTTTTATGATAATGCTTCTATTAAACTGTTATTTATTTGAATTGTCTATAATAAATAGAATCACTAGTAGTATGAAAACAATTGTGATCCTAATTATAAAACAAATATTAAAAATTGACTTGAAACTCTACAAATAAAAGAAATTGCTGAAAAACTCTTACACATCTTATAATTGGTGGTAGGTGCTCTGGAGTTTTGAAGCCATACTTACCAAACAAGTCTGTATTAAAAATAGTATTTTCTTCAAAAAAAGTTCATTAGTAAAATAAATTTTGATGAGAATTGTTAAACAAAAAATACATTACCAAGAAAAACTCTATTAAAATGTATATTTAGTTGTAATATTTTATCTTTAAGTTAGATTCATTAAATTTATGATTTAACTTATCAAGATATGAAAAAATAACTAATTAGGTCGATGAATAATAAACTAAAATTATTTGAAATGGAACAATTTTAGAAGGCTCACTTACAGTCATTAATTCTGATGCCTAAAATACTTTTGTATTTTTTAATAATTGAATTTTATTAGTTAATAAAACCACCTTTCAATATTTTAAAGTCAATTATTAATGAGTTTTTATAGCTTAAAATAATCTTCACTTAAATTAAGTTTTCTTAGCTTTAATATGAATTTGATGAGTTACTTAAACGTATTTTATTACTAGAAGATTGACTATTTTGTTCAAAAGTTACTACATCAGTTTCAAAACACTTAAAATGAGAAACTAAAAGTAAAACTGGCTTCTAGAAAACAAAAATTTATGTTCACTTTTTACCAGTTTTCACAAAGGAATATTTTGGAAATAAAAACTGAAATTAATAGAAAATCGATTATAATTAATGATATGCTAAATGAATACTTGTAATTAAAGATCTAAATTATTTTGAATGATTTCAATTTTAAGTTTTAATTTTGATATTGTTAAAGTCATAGTAAAAACTAACTACATTGTTTCAGCTACAAACCAAATAATTAGAAAGATAATTAAGTAAAGTATACTTAAGCTACTTTAAATATGTTTTTATAGTAAAAGTTTTCTAAAAAACTATTTTTAAAGCAAAGTTGAAAACAGGATTTAACTTATAAATAAAAAAATCAATGAAACTTTATTTATTCTTGAAAATAAACCTTAGAATAATGAAAAATAATAAATTGGTTGTTTTTATAAATGGAAAAGTTCAATTAGAATAACTTTCATAAAAACCTGCTTGAAACTATTTCAAAACACAAAAATCGATAAACTTTAATTGAAAACAATTTTAGATTCGAATACTATAAAACATTTTCTGTAATTGAACTTTTACTTGTGTAAGTTAAAATGAAAAAAATTGTATTTTAATATACATTAGTCTATTTATCTTTATTAGAATAATTGAAAATAAAAAATTACAAAGTTTTGAATAATAATATTTTAACAATCTTTTGTTTTTGTAAGCTGTTACCAACTACATTTTATTAATACTTTTTTATGTCAGTATTTTTCGACATCTTTTAAGAATTTTATTAAATCTTATAAGCTAATATTTAAAAAAATCTGATAAATATTTCACTATATGTTCAAAACATTTAATTCATTATTTAAAAGCTTAAAACCGTAAAAAATTGTTTACTCTTGTAAGCAATCTCTAGATTAACTTTTATTATTTGTTTTATTTAAACAAAAATATCATTAAAATAAAAGAATAAGAGACAATTAACCAATAAAAAACTTCCATAAAATAAATTGTTTTTTTTTATGTCTTCCATCTAAAAATAAATATTCTTTGAGCGGATAACATGGAGCAAATAATTTATTGGCAAAAAAATATTTTAAAACAAATGAGCTACAAAAAGAAAAAAAGCTTTTAATATCATGCATCAGTTTTCAGCATTTCATCAAATCTGAAATAAACAAAAAAATTCTTCAATCAAATGAAGCATTCAGAAAATCCTAAACTGAAAAATTTTCAAAAAAAAAAAGAAACAAAAATAAGAACGGAGAAAAAGTTTCCTATTTTCTAAAAGAAATATTCGTTAAAAAAATCTCTAGACGATTGATAAAAAGAAAACAAATTCTTCTAGCTAAATTTTCATCTATTATCAACAAATACAAATAAAGATAAGATATATTAAAATGGCAAAAACGATTTCTACAAATATCAAATAAGTAATACAAAATAATATTCTTGTTTCTGTGATACAGAATTAGAATCCAATAAAAGTGATCAGAATAAATTGTCATTCAGCTGAATAATAAATTGATAAATATCAGATGATAATACTTGAAGTGAAGAAAATAAAAACTGAAAACCATCAGAAAATTGAAACAAAAATCAATTTAAAAAAATTCATTTTGAATTAAATCTTTAGTAAAGTGCTCAGTATGAGGAAAATAGAGATGAACATATGACAAAGTTGCAAAAAATACTTTTACATGTAGATGTTGACCCAATAAAAAATGAGACTGAAAAAAGATGAGGATCATAAATATCAAACTACAAATAGAAGCAAGCAACAAGTATTTCTGCTAGATGCTGGTGTACCATTTCAAAGAAAAAAGAACAATAGAATCTAGTGGAAGATGAAAAGGCGTCACATTAAGGTGCAACATTCATGTTTTACTCGTCTTGTCATCTCATCTGATGTTGGTATCGCGTTTCGAGCGCTATTTCGTCGCCGCTTCCTCGAAAAATCGTTAATCATCCGTCGTGAAGGTCGATGTGACTGACGGATCGCTTTTAAGCGACCTAGACGTGACAACACTGACGAATCATATGAGGCGGGTGACGAGGGTTTGACCACCGGGTTGTCTACAAGCACCTGCTCCAAATAGTTGAAGGTCACGTGGTCAGGCAACTGGGTGAATTTATCCCCGGTCAACTTGTGGTCGGTAGACAGTGGTTTAAACTCGTTGGCCGGGTCGACCGGAAACTTGCTGGTTGATGACGTCACGTTTACGCGCTTCATGGGCAGCGGGTCAGTGGCAAAGCAAGATGAGGACCGGGACGAAGTGATGTGGTTGTGAGGCAGTTGGTTGTTGAGGACTTGTAAGGAGTAGAAACGTTTATGGTGGAGATGGGATGCGGGTCGTTTGGAACCAGGGACAGGTGGTAGAAGACAAGTAGAAGAAGTGGATAAGAAATGACGAGAAGGACGGAAAGGTGACCTGGTTAGCCGAGCCACTAGTCCAGTGTCAGACAGCGTTGAAGAACTATTCCTACAGCGATGACGCGATAAGCGCATCACGTGATATGAAGATAGACTGCTACAACTGCTTCTACTGATCTGAAGCTCCGCGCTTCGACTCCGGAACTTGGATGAAGATGATGAAAGATTGATCCGAAGATTATTGATCTCATCACAATTTGTTGATGTCTTCTTCCGACTCTTTCCTTCTCCATCACCAGATGTTGATTTACTGAGAGGTGGAAAGGGTGCAGGTGGCAAGGAGTGGTCTCTACTTCCTTTCCTCATCAATCCTTCATCATCATGATCATCACTTGAGTCTCGACGTTGCCTCAGTAACTTGCTTGTCACCACTGACGTCAGATTTGCGCTACTTGCTCGACTACTGCTACCACTTGTGGCGCTATCGTCACCTTCTGCATCCACCTCAGTAGTTGGTGTGGTCCGCACCGCACAACGCCCGCGGTCACCTTTAGATCATGAGGTGAAGCCATTGTCAAAATACGCCATTTTGGTACTGACCTGCTCGTTGTACCATGTTAGGAAGAGATGGACTGGGAAAAGTCGGTTTACTGGTCGCTGAGGGACTTATATTTTGCCCCCAGCTACCAAAAGAGTTGATGACGTCATCATCAGTGGCAATTAGCGACGATGACGTCACATCCGTGCCACATTCGCTTTCATTCTCTTCACAAATTTCGTTCAGAACCATTGGAGCGCTTTTCCGTTTCTTCATTCGTTTTATTTGCAAAGAAGCGCGCTGCAGCCTGATAAAAGTCGGTTTAAATGGTTGTAGATGGTTTAAATAGCTGTAAATGGTTTAAATGGCTGTAAATGGTTGTAAATGGTTTAAATGGCTGTAGATGGTTTAAATGGCTGTAGATGGTTTAAATAGCTGTAAATGGTTTAAATGGCTGTAAATGGTTTAAATGGCTGTAGATGGTTTAAATGGTTGTAGATGGTTTAAATGGTTGTAGATGGTTTAAATGGTTGAATATGGTTTAAATGGTTGTAGATGGTTTAAATGGTTGTAGATGGTTTAAATGGTTGTAGATGGTTTAAATGGTTGTAAATGGTTTAAATGGTTGTAAATGGTTTAAATGGTTGTAAATGGTTTAAATGGTTGCAGATGGTTTAAATGGTTGCAGATGGTTTAAATGGTTGCAGATGGTTTAAATGATTGCAGATGGTTTAAATGATTGCAGATGGTTTAAATGGTTGCAGATGGTTTAAATGATTGCAGATGGTTTAAATGATTGCAGATGGTTTAAATGGTTGTAGATGGTTTAAATGGTTGTAGATGGTTTAAATGGTTGTAGATGGTTTAAATGGTTGTAGATGGTTTAAATGGTTGTAGATGGTTTAAATGGTTGTAGATGGTTTAAATGGTTGTAGATGGTTTAAATGGTTTTAGATGGTTTAAATGGTTTTAGATGGTTTAAATGGTTTTAGATGGTTTAAATGGTTTTAGATGGTTTAAATGGTTGCAGATGGTTTAAATGGTTGTAAATATCTTTTACCTGGATGCTAGTACATTGGGATTCATTTGAAGCAACTCATCACCTTCATCTTCATCATCTGTAGTAGTTTGTGACCTACTTCGCTCTTCTTCTTCAATCAAAGCATCAATTCCACCTCTTACGACACTAAATCCTCTTCTAGGAGTTATTGTTAGATGTTCTCGGATATACGGAGGTTTCACTGAGATTTCATCAAGATTACAAGAGTTTGATCGATGTCGGGGAGACATGTACACTCCAGTTTCATAACAAGAGTAAGTTGTGTTAGGACAAGGAGGTTGGCGGCAAGAAGGTTGTGGGGCGGCCTCCTTGGTCATTTCAGGGTGGTCTTCAGTGGCTTTGACACACGATTTTCGTTGTTCCAATAAAAAGCGCTCAGCAAGAAGGTAGTAAGTAGATGTGATATGATCATATCTGTCTTCTCTAACTGCTTTCATTATTTCATCTTTATTTGCTGTTTCAGCTAAAAAATATATATTTCAAAATAGAATGTTGGAAGTGAATGTTTCAGTTTGAAAATATATTAACAAAAGTTCAATAAAAATTACAATTTCGTTTCACATCCAAATAGTTGTAAGAAGAAAACAAAAAATATTTGCAAACCACTAAGGGAGGTATGAAGAGAAAACTATTTCACAAGATGATTGAAAAAAAAACAAAATAGTTGTAAAATAGTAGATGTTATCGCCAACATGTGATCAGGAACATACTGATGATGAACTTACTCTTAACCATCATCTCAATCACTTTCTCATGAAGATTTTCAGGAATGATACCAGTGAATGAAGGTGCAAGTTGCTGCAAAGATTTGGCTCCTTTCAACCATTCATGCTTCATGATGTCATCTAAAGTGATTCTTTTACAAGGATCCCTAAAAAATCACGAATTTTAAAGTTTTTAAACTTAATATTAAAACTCAATGAAATATGTTGCAAAACAACACAAGGTGCTGAAGTAGAAAAACCACTGAAGAAAACAAGAAAGCTTTTGGCAACCATCTTTACAAGTTTGGCTTGAAATCAGAATAAAAAGTTTTGAAATTTGATAGTATTCAAAACGTGACTTTGTTCACAAGTGACACTAACATTTATTTACAAGCAACAAATTAAATGAAGTGAGTAAAATTTGATAAAAAAAAAAGAGTTGCAAAAAGAAATTTATGAAAACGCTGGCATTTAAGGTTCTATTAAACGCTTGTTATCAACAGTGTGATTGTTATCATAGATAAAAAAAATGATTTAAAACCAACATAAGAGCTTCAACAGCATTCGGTTTTATTGAACTTTTTCTAGATAATAATTTAAACAATTTTTTTGCAACTTCTCAACCCTACAAAAAATAAAACAAATTAGCTTTGAAAAAGCTTGATGTTAGTGACAGCTGATTAAAAGTACAAATGCTTGAACTTTAGCAACACGAAAGTTAACTCTAATTAAAAGTCAAAAGAACCCAAGCTCTAAAAGATGTTTAGATATTTTACAAGTTTGATTGAAAAAATGACAATTTATTTCTAACCAAAGTTCAATATTTGTTTTGAAATAACCTTACTTAAGAAAATATTTGTTCTTAAATGATTAAAATTTATCAAATAATTAGTTTGTTTAAACTCATGTAACTGAAATTTGAAAATAGAAATGAACAAATAATCAAATTAATTATTCATATAAGTCACAAACAGTTGAAGCATTTTAATGTCAAGTTGTGAATGAAAAGAAATTTGAGAAAAATTTTTAGCAAAGTTTTCTCAAATGTTTTTACTTACAATAAAATGAAAATAATCCCAAAAATTTTTAATAAGAAATTTATAGCAAAATTTCTTTTACATTTCATTACATGCAAATAAGGTTTTAATAAAAATGTCACACTATTTTCAAAAAATATTCTTACTTTATGATCATTCGTGATATAAGATCTTTACAGTGATCACTAACATGATCAAGAATTGTATATTTACAATCCATAATGTTAGTTAAGGTCTCACTATCATTTGCTTCATTAAACGGAGCAACACCACAAACTAACATATATAAAATTACACCTAAAAAGTAAACAAAATGTCAGAGAAATATTTCAAAATATCTATTACTTCTTATTGGATTTGATTGTGATGATAAGTCATCTAATAAGTGTTTATTAAAACTTTATTTTTCTAAAAATTCTTACTCCAAAATATTTCTAGTGGTACAATCAGACGTTTTAAATTAATGAAATAGTTGAATGAAAAACAAACATTAAATTGTTGTTGAACAAACCCTCATTACAAGTAATAAAACTGAAATAATATTTATAGAGTTACATAAAAAACAAAAACTCACCTAAACTCCAAACATCTACTGCAGGAGCGTCATACTCTTCTCCAAGTAAAATTTCAGGCGCAGAATAGGCAAGAGAACCACAAGAAGTTGATAACTTTTCACCAGGGCGGTAACAATTACTAAAACCAAAGTCAGTAAGCTTTACAAGTCCTTGACTCTCAAAAAAGACAACATTTTCTGGTTTAAGGTCCCGATGAACCACATGTAGCTTGTGACAATACACAATAGCACTTAGAATCTGAATAAAAACGATTCAATAAACAAATAAACAAAATTGTTACAATAACAATTCATTCCAGGTTAATTTTCATAAATAACAATTATACGAAAACTGAACAATTTCATAAATGCTTACTTGCGAAAAATATTCTTTAGCATGACACTCTTTTAGACCTTTATCATGTCTCATAATGTAATCAAACATGTCACCACCATCTCCTAACTCAAGGATTAAATACAATTTTGTGTCTGTTTCAATCACTTGGTATAAACGAACCTATAAGAAATTTTAAAAGTTATTTTTTATGGTGATGATTTCTAACAACTATTATGACAAATGATGTATTTTGATTATAAATTTGAAAGGCTATTAAAGCTTATTTGAGTCTACAAGATATAATTCTAACATTTTTATTGTAATTACATATCAAAACAAACAAAATTAGTCAACATACTATTAAAGTGAGATTGTTTACAATTCTAAAATCATTTACAACCCACCACGTTTGGATGCTGAACTAATTTCATACAAGTAACTTCATGGTAGAGATGATCAGCAGAAACTTTGTCCAATTTTGTTTTATCTATTACTTTAATGGCTACTTTTTCACCAGTTAGAAGATGGTGAGCTAACTTAACTACAGCAAAATGGCCTCTACCAAGGGTTTTTTTGAGCTCATATAATTTAGTAACTTTTTTATGTTCACCTGACTGCCACATAGTTTTTTTATCATTTCAAAATCTATGAGAAACAAATTATATTATAAAAAATAATAATCAAAAGCAATTTATCAATCTTTACTACAATTTTATTATAAAAACTCAAATACTTATGATATCATCAATTATTTTTTCTCTAATAAATATTTAAATTATCTATCACAATATACAAATAAATGGAAGCTTATTATTAACAACTTTTTATAAGCATTGAATTCATGATTTGAATTTGAAAACAAGTCAAGTTTGAATAAAGTTAGAAACAATTTTGATAAATTCAAAAGCTTAGTATTTAAGATCTAAAAGTAAGTTATGATAAATGAAAAAACAATAAATATATTCAAAACTTTTTTTATTTCTTATAGAAGTAAATGATAAAGTTTTATTGGCATAAAACCATTTATTAATTGATAAATTAACACCATTGATATTTATTTGATTTTGTGTAGGATGTTTAGACTGATTCTGTTGAGCAAACATTAAATTAAGATTTTGACAGACTATATCTTAATATAACTTAAAATATCTTAAAAATAACTGTTTTGATCATAAAATCTAATGAGCTGTTTATAATATCATTTTCCTATCATTAAAAAAATGTGCATACTCTTATAATTCTTGCAAAACAAACAACATACAAGACTTGTTCTACCATTTTTTCATTGACTTAATCAAAACATAAAATATTCCACGCTACCAGGACAACTTTAAAAGATAAATTGTTAGGCGGATCCAAATCGAGTAAAATATACGCAAAAAAACAAAGCAGATATGATATTTCGCCCTATTCAATAGAAGTTATTTTGTAAAAAGTTAACTGAAGTTTTCAAAAACTCACATTATTACAATTTCAAGTAATATGGAAGAATAACTACTAAAAACAAATATTATCAGTTAAAATGAAAATTTTAGACACTAAACACCTAAAATGTAAAAACCAACTAGTTTTTATATAACTTTAACTTCTTAAGTCATTATAGTAGACAACTATTTTGTTCATAGAGTTTCATTCTTTTAGCCAACTACTTATAGACAACTTATTGCATGACCAAATTGCAAAGTTACATATGATTTACATATTTATGATTAGGTTTCATAAATACATGGTTTGATTGCCTCTTATTAAGCTTGTAATGCATATATGCTTATGCATATTATCAGTTTAAAACTTATATTTAGCATTGTACTTGAAAATGACCTACAAGAAACTCACTGTAACTGATAACTTTGTTTGTACCATTCTAGTAAAAATTAAGTAAAGAATTTTAATTAATCTTTAAAATTAAGAAATTACTTTTTATATAAGGTAGATGGGCTCAGCTTAAACATTGGATTTTTCAAAAGTATAACATAAAATAGTTCAAGCTTTGGCTAATTGGTTGTTTATATATAAGGCAACAACCAGTATTTTTGAAAGTTCTTACAAGAGTACCATTTACATTTTTGACGAGGCATTTTATTATCATTCATTCATTTATAAGAAAGAATATAATTGCATAAGGCAATGTATTAAAAACTTTCTATTAATGCAGCAATTAAGGTTATAAAAATCTTATCTTGAACTAAAACCACAGTAGGAACTTAGTTAGCTTGCTTTACCTTTTCTACACACAGAGTTGCTCTGTCAAAGCAATCAAGTTTTTAAATCTTTTGCTCTGAAAATAATTTCAGCAGAAGGTTTATTTTCAAAATGAGAAAAAAATGTTGAAATAAAGTAAGCATGCTTGCTATTTCTTTATAATTTTCTTATTTATCTAAACTGCTTAAAAGATATAATAGATGTGAGCAAGTTATAGAGAAACATGAAAATTATTACAAACCTACTTTAAGTAATTTCTATAAAAATAATTATTGAAAAAAATACATTTTCTAACAAAGTTAATGTAAGATAACAAGGCTATAATTTATTTTAACATTCAATGATTCGTATTTAGAATAAAAGCAATTGCTTGAAAAATAGTAATGATGATTTAGTAGTAATTAGTAAATGAAAAATAAAGACAGTGCTGAGACAAGTAAATACAAATCATTATGCTTATTATCAATTCAACCACTTGAAAAAAAAACTTTTTGAGTTGTAAAAGCATGGCGGACTTGATCTTTAATTACAATTATCAAAACTTCTATGTAGTTTTTATATCGTCAATATATTTGCTTTTGAGCAAATTGGTGGTTGCTGTTCCTTTCTAAGCTTTTGTTTTGTAATTTTACAAGTAGTCAATTAACTGGTTCAGTTTGAAGTTTTCCACTGATATTATTCCATACAAGATTTCATGAGATCAAGTTGCCTCATACACCCAACTCTTCTTAGATTGTTAATATGTTGAATGGTCTTCTGACTTAGGTTGCTACCTCGCAATGACTTTTACCTTTTTATTAGCAACTTTTGTTATTATTATCGAATAATAACACACAAAGCAGTCATCGCGCGAAATTATTCAGTAGCTCTGATTAGATCTGAATTGGTTATTAAACTATTCCTTTTATTACAAAGTTTATTTATATATAGATTTTAAGAGAAGTCATTTAAACTTAGGTCTAAGTATTTAATTTTACTTTGAATTGAGCTCTTTTTGACTTAAAGTCTTAGAAGAAAGTTGGGCTACATTTTTGCCACTTGTTTAACATAAAAAAAAATTAAACTTCGTAATCTTTACTATACGTATATGTTAAATTTATTTTAAACTTTTACTGCAAAAATCTAACTAGACAAATGAAATACAAAAGAAATCTGATTCATACAGATCTATGTTTTACTCGACTGCTCTTAGCCTCTAAGGGTTCTGAAAAAGTCGTCATCCTTTAAAGTAGAGCTATCTAATAATCAAATATTAATTAAAATTATCTAAATAATAAAAAACAGTTTTAATCACTCATCAAGTTTAATGCTTGTGAAAATCTCATATATTTTAGATTTCAAAGCGAGAGTAGAAAAAAGTTTGTTCAGCCCTTTTTTGCTTTTTTACTACCAATAGCGGCTCCCTAACAAAATAGTTTTGTTGCTGTCATTCTTGGATTGAACATATTGAGGAAATACTGCTTTAGATAGACTTCTACATGGACTAGTAAAACCTTTTCAACTAGTTGAGTAAAATTTGGATACTTGCTGTCGACACTGCTGATACTTTATCTACTTAGAGCGATTTCTCATAAAAGTCCTTATATATTATTAATGACTTTCTAGAAACTGAAACACAAATTTAATATTAAATATATATGTAAATACTTATTGCAAAAGTTTTATTGCTCAACATATTTTTTATATAATGTATTTCAAAACATTGGAACAACTAAATAACCTCATTTATGCTTTGATTGTTACTAAAAGGCTTTTCGTAAAACTTTTTATAAATAATTGAAGGGTTTTAAAATTTGGAATCAATTTGAAATTAATTATCAAAAGCAAACGCTAATCCTAAATTGTTTGGTCAAAAAGTTCAAAATTATCGCAGACATTTTGTTGCAATTATAAAAAAATAATATTGTAAAAAATTGTAAATTCATAATTCTCTAATAAATTTAACACATTTTTGTTTATTATAAAACAAGCTAGCTAATCTCGATATAATCAAATAATGTTTTAAAAGTAATCACATCAAATAAACAGTGCATCATTCTGTGAAAATAGTTTCATACTGATATTAGATATTGAATTATTTCCAATTTGAACTTCTAATGAGTTTAAGATAATTTATTTAGCTAATTTTTATTATTTTTAATTGTATATAGAAGTTCAAACTCAATTATGGCTTATTATTTTTTATTTTCTGTATGGTCATTGATGATGTAGCACTAGTAGCGAATTTGTATGTTTGACACCAATTTGTCTGCCATGTGTTAAAATACAATACTGAAAATTCAATATTCTAAAATTATATGCTTGTTTCATAAATTTCCGACATTTTAAAGGTGATTTAATTGTTTTAAGTTACCATCATTAAAAGAAGAATAATTTGTTTAAAATGAATTCATACAATTAAGTGTTTGATATTTGGAAATTTTAGCGTATAATAAAATAATTATTATTGTAACTGTAGTAAAATTCTTATATTTGGGTTGTGATTAATTTTTTTTCAATTTTAATTTGTTTTCTAGCCAAACATATATTAAAAGAAGCTCAACAACTTTTGAAATTATTTGATTTCATTATCTAAAAATATTTTTTTATAAATTTTATAACTTTTTTTTATTATGGCTCATAAACTTTTAAAGTGTTTAATATAATTTTTTTCAAGATCATTTTAGCATATAACATTTTATTTTTTTGTTAATATTCTACAATGTGAAAAAATGATTATTTTTATAAGCTTAATATTGTTTCTTGGCTTAGCCTAAATATTTACTAACATAATTATCATAATCTCTACATTTCCTAATGAGTCAACTCCTTAGTAATTTGTAAAACTTATAAATTTGAATTAAGTTTAATTTTTGTAGTTAAATTCGAATTATATTCCTTCTTAATTATACTTTGTAGATTTTCCATAATTATTTGTGTCATTTTATTTTTAAATATCATCTAATACTAAATATACAATTGATGATGTTACTTGTAAAGATATGTTTGAGATCAGCGTTTTCTTTATACTTTTATTTATTTTTGTTCTTATAAACTAATACTTCATTCAGGAATAAAAAAACTGAACTTGTTTTTTAAAAGTTTAATAGTATAGTTGTTTAAATATTTGTAGAGTTTAGTTTTTATGGTTCTTTAACTTCCTATAGTTTTTAAATATTTTTCAACAGATGTAATCTTTTTAACTTATATATTATAATTATTAAATTGTTATTTATTAAATAAATTTATCAAAATTCAGCCTTAGAATTAAGCTAATTAAATTTTACTCTAACTTCTTGCTATCAAATTATAATTGTTAGATTCATGCTTTTTGTCATTCTTAGTTATTAACTTCTTCAGCTTAATTTTAATTCATAACTTTTTAAGTTTGTATTTATTGACTTTGATTTAATTTTTAAGTAGAAGTTATATGTAAAGTTATTTTAAAGAAATCATTTTGTAATTTCTTGATACATATATTTTATTTCTGTAAATTTTAAATTTATCTTTGATATTATTCTTTATAAAAATTTATGATTAATTTTTAAGTGTCCTGGCTAAGTTTTTGTACTATTAATTTTATGTAAAATGGTTTAAATTGTTGGATATAGTAATGAATTCTGATATAATACTTGGTTTACAATCTACAGCAACTCCTTATCAACAATCAAAAGTTTGTATTACTATTTTTCTACATTTTTCTACTCTATTCATTTATTTTTTTATATAAGATTTTTTTAAAAATAAGATCATAGTAATTATATAAATACTTATGTTAGTTATTTTATAGCATATAGTTAGGTGAAGACAATTTTTTATGTAACAAATTATATCTAGTAATTTGAAAGTGATTTTTATGTATGTAATTATTTATTTTAGGTTATATAAAAAGATATTTGATAGCTCTAGCTACCTTCATTCAACAAAGTTTATTTATCTCTAGCTCATAAAGTTGTTATAAAATGTTTATTAGGTTTAAAAACAACATTTTCACCATCAAATATATTTTTGTAAAAGTTAAATATTATGGAAAATTTGACAAATCCATAACTGTATTCTTTCTTCATTTGCATTTAGGCTCTAGAGTTCTTTGAACAAGCTAAAAAGACTGATGAGGGAGTCCATATTGCTGCTCATGCGTTAGCTAACTCCACATATAAAGAAGATACTGTGAATTTTTTTTTGTGGCAGGTTAGATCTACTGTTTATAAGTTATTAGATATCTTTACTAATTTTTAATGATAATATTTTTAATTTTATCTCATCAGCTTACATAATTTATACATATGACTTCATAAATATTTGTTCTTTAAATTATTACTCATAAATTTACTATAAAGAGTGTTATTTTGAAATTATGTAACATTACATTATAATTCTATAATATATTAAATAGTTTGATACAATGTTTTTTCTATATTCATTAAAAATAAATCTATTGTATATATGTTAAAATGTATATGTTGTTGTTGTTTCAATAGATTCTTGAATTTCAAATCAAAAGAAGACATTCTGAATTGACTGAAGAGCTAAGAGTTGGTTTGAGAAATGTTCTGATCACCTGGCTACAAAATTATGTAAGCTGTTTTAAGATAATATCAATTTATAATATTAAAGATATTTCCCATTATTTTATCAAAATAGGAGTTAATTTTTTAGACAACTAATTAAATTATAACATTTATTTACAGTGTCATAAAAATCATCAGGATCCAGTTTATTTACGCAATAAAGCAGCTCAAGTATTTGCTCTGATATTTGCCAAAGAGTATCTCTCATATTGGCCGAGTTTTCCACAAGACATTTTCCAAGCTGTTGGTGGAAATACGTCAGGAATTACAAATGCAAATGGACTTGATATTTATTTAAGAATCCTCAATTCTATTGATAGTGAAGTAATTGACAGATCAATTGAGAAAAATCCTGAAGTGAGTTTGTCGATCTTTAATTGGCTGATTTTTTAGTTGAAAGTTTCAATAAAAATGTGAAAACGAACAAACTGACTAACATCAACACTTGGTAGGTTCAATGCCAGTACCAGCTGATCAAAGACACTATGAGAGATCACTGCGTGGTACATCTCGTTGACTGCTGGTATCTTATCTTGGTCAACAATCAAACATCAGCTCAATCTCTTGAATTATGTCTGAAGATTGTTGGAAGATACATTGAATGGATTGATGTGAATTTGATTGTGAATGATGAGTAAGTGTGATGGTGTTTGAAGAAGATACTGACCGAACTATTCAGGTTTATGACCCTCATTCTTGAGTATGTGAAGTCACCTCATGAAGATGTGAGAGAGGCTGCTTGTGATTGCTTGATTGGAATTTGTGCAAAGGGGATGCCTTCTGAAAACAAACTCAATTTGATAAATCAAATCTGGCAAGCTCTCACATCCGTCTTTGAAAATGCTGCGCATGTAACTTGCTTCACATCTATTCATCAATTTTTAATCATCTCTTCTTAGATCTCTGATGAAGATCAGATTGATTACATCATTAAACTTTCTCGTCTCGCATCTTCGATGGTTTCTAATCTAGTTGAAGCTTACCACAAGTCAGTTATTCAACATCCGATCCGATTTATCAACTGATCTTTGTCCAGATGTGAAAAGGGATCAGATCTCCAATTTCATCTTCTTGACTCAATCCACTCCAAGGTCTCAATTCTTCTGCCCTTCTTTGCCAACTCCGATGATGATGTCTCTGTTCAGTGCGTCGATTCTTTTCGAAGCTTTCTAGAAGTCGAAAAGAAGAATCCGTGAGTCTTCATCCTCATCTTCATCATCTCAATCATCTACTTTTTCAGGAAGATCAATGAGGAGCTACTGAGCGAGATTCTCTACGCTGTCATCGCCAAACTCAAATATGATACCGACTACAACTTCATCAATGAGGTCTGTTGCCACTAGCAACAGTGACGTGTTGACATGTGAATGATGATAGGGAGAAGAGGAAGCCGACTTCGATCAGTTTGTCAAAAGCGTCAAGGTGATCTTCGACAATCTGGCAGCTCTCGTCCCTGAACTTGTCTTCAACACTGTGGCCCATATCTTGTCCAAAACATTATCCCAGTGGCAAGAAATAAGCTTTGCAGAAGTAGAAGTCGCCATCAGGTCAGTCCATCACCCGTGCGTCGAGACGTGATGACGTTACTACTTGTTTTGACGTCATAGGATCATGTACTACTTGGGTGAATCAATGACCTCCAATTTAAGCCACTTCTTCAGTACTGAGTATAAACAAGGACCATTAATGTGCCAAATGATGAACCAGGTGTCTTGGTCTTTTTTGTCATTTTCAAATAACACTTACCTGTCCCATGTTTCAGCTGGTCCTCAGTGAGGTGGTCAGTCACGAACACGTTAGTGTCCGCATGCAGTTCTTCGAAACTGTGACCCGCTATGACCGCTATTTCCCTGCTGTCCACTCAAGATTGGACAGACCACAGCAACAGACCCTCATCATTAATTCCATCAAGCCCTTTCTCGATCACCGAGGTATGAGATCGGATAATCTGAAGATCAGGAGCAGATGTGCTTACCTCTTCTCCAAGTAAGTCATTATTTCCTCCTCTTCATCTTTTTTCAAATCTTTGTCTAAAGGTTCGCAAAGACGCTCGGAAAACTTCTCAATCCTTTCTCACAAGAAGTCTTAACCCAAGTGGGTCAACTACTCGTGTTATCCTCTGTACGTCACTACTTCTACCACCTGGTCCACATACTTACATCAATTTTGATCCAGGACAACAGTGTAGACCAATTCTTCTCGCCCACTGACCAGATGTTCTTATACGAATTATGTGGCCACATTATCGTGAACCTTGACCCAGCAAACACTGTCCAACTGGTCACTGAGCTACTGCTACCACTGGTCCAGGGCTTTGATAAACATTTACAAATGTTAGCGACCAATATGCCAGTTAACTGTGACCCAGAAGAGAGCTTGCCACATGCCAAGGTCCTCAACTACGCGATGATCTACGCTAGGTAAGTCTTTCTCACCATTTCTATCATGTTGATGTTGATGTTTGAAAACAGTCGAAGCAGTAAAGCATTCACCTGCAAGCGAACCATGCAGATGTGTGGATGCTCCGATATCTACAAAGACACACTCCAGCATTTCATGTCCGTCCTCACAATCCAACATCATCGTGATCTTTTGAATTCAGGTGAGGATCTTCATATGATTCCTGATTTATTGAGATTATTTGATAGGGTTTCGTCAGTACATGCATCGGATGGTGATGTGTTTGGAAGAAGAAGTCCTCCCGTTTGTACCTCTTATCATCAAACAGCTCCTAGAGAGTCAGCATCCAGAAAGTCTTCTTGATTTTATCCCTTTTATGATGCAAATAATCTCAAAATTTAAAGTAACAAATTGATGTTTATGTTGATCAGTAGAAGTGACCAGACTCTTCTTTAGAACAAGATTGGTCCGTTTTTACACGAGATTTTCATGCCAGTGGTCCAGTGTGTGTTTCAAGTCCTCACCCAACAACAAAACAATAATTGTAACAGCAACTATCATGAAGATGAAGACATGAAATCCACCAAACGAACCTACTTCAATCTTCTACACTCACTTCTCACTAGTGATCTTGCACAAGTGATCATCAACCAGAGTCAGTATCTTCCTCCAAGTGTCCTTATATTCAACCGGATGTTCTTATAGGTGAGGAGAACTTCCTTTTGATCATTTCGACCCTGGTGCAAGGTGCGGAGGAGTTTTCTGACTCGTTATCCCGCAAAGTGGTCTTCAACAACATGTTGAAACTCGTGGAAGCTCTTGGTTAGTGTCTTCATCTTCTTATTCACATCACCTTGATCTTCTTTGCAACAACTTTTTCTGCTTTATCATAAAAACTTTTTTTTAAATCAAACCTCAGTTCGATTTCCATCATTGAAATTTGAAATTTAGTAATTCCTAATAAGTCTGATATCTTCAACTTTTTCAACTAAGTCACTAGCTGCTAAATTTGGCGACGAGTAATTGACTCGTATGAATCTTGTGTATGTGTCCGAAGATGCGACATACTGCGCTAATTCACTCTATGAGTGAGCCAGCGCGGAGAGTATCTTCTCCAACTACAAAAAAATAGTGCCGCTACCTTGTGGCTGCTTCGAGAGAAATGAACCATCTATGTCAACTCACTTAGCTGCGAATTTTAAGAGTAGAAATTGCGCATGATATCTTCCACTATACTCAAAGACTCATGTAGAAGGAAGTTGACAACCATACTTGTTTCTATCTACTACTTCGCCCATAAATCTGGCCCAAAACACTTTCTAAATAGTTTTAAATTTGATCTTAGACAACAGAGTCTCAATTCCACTAAGGAAGATACTGCGTGTTACTACTAAAGTGTTTGTCGGTGAAAACCAGTCTGTTTCGTGTCTTTTACGTATTTGAAAGCTTTTCTCTGTAAACACTTTATACTTTTTCAACTATTCTTTAACCCTTTTATATCTTGAGAACTTGACTTACTCTTCTTCTTAATTGGGACTTATTTCAGGAAGATGTGATCTAAACATTTTTACTGAATCAAGGAGATGAAATTTCTTTTTATTTTGAATCAGGTGATGAGGAACGCAACTGGCGGATTTGCAGCGAGCATTTCATTCCAGTTTGTTTTAGAGCTCCACTCAGCAGCAACTTTGATCTTAATGATGCACAGACTATTCTTGCTCTCAACGAGTCTTGTAATCTGATGAAAAAGATTCACAGTAAACAGGTTGAATCCCATTTCAAGATTAAGTTTGAATATTTCAAATATCTTTTGTGATCTTTGAATAGGGTGAGAAAATGGAAGTCTTCCTAAAACAGCGTTTGCTTCCTTCTCTTAATCTCAACATACAATTAATTGATGTAAGTTTTGAAGCATTTTCAACTATTTCCTGTTCTTATAAACCTGTAAGTAATTTTTCAAATTCTAAAACTTCTTTTTTGACTCTTAGGATTATTGTTACGCTCTTGGAAAAACTGATCAAAAAACTTTTAGAAAATATGTTAAGGTGAGGCAGAAAAGTAAGAATTAACACTTGTTTAAATTTCATTTTTTGTTTTTCAGAACCTTTTTTGTCAGTTGAAGACGTGACCCTTAAGAACATTTTTAATATTTATTTAAAATTTAGAGTCTTACGTTTATTTTGTTGCATTCTCTGAAAGTCTACCCAACAGCAGGCTTCAATGTCATCACTTTCATTAATTACTTAACCTGAAATCTTTTGTGGTGAAAAAACTTTGTTTTTAAAATGCCTCTTAGTTCATTTATTCTCAGCTAAACTGACATCAATTCGAACCTTATTATCAATTGACTCTAGTTAAAAACAATAATTCAAAAATCTGATTAAATTCATACTTCTTCTTAACCATCTTCATAACTTTCAAATATTTTGGTTTTTCTACTTTACACCAAAATAATATTTGATTTGTTGTAGTTAGGAAAATAAAAATTAATTGTGATTTTTAAAAGTGGGTTACCCCAGTTGATTGAAAGGGTGAAGCTATTCACAAACCTTTGATTTTTATCTATTAGAAGTTTTTACATCAGTGTCTGATAACACTTTTGCTCATATACATTACTAATAGTTTATCATTAGTTTAACTGTTTCTCATTTCAAAAAAAATGTCATAAAAAAAGAAGTTAATTCTAGAAGTTAAGTCAGATGTTTAATCAATTCCTTATATGGAAATAACATTTATTTGTCAAGGTATTTAAATATAAAAGACAAATCGGTCGCAAACTTAATACTGATTTCAACTAACGTGGCTTCTATTCTTATCCTAAAATGTTTTGAATAAAAAAGTTGAATTTAATACTTTATTAAAATCTAAAAAATGTTCAGCTCATAATAGAAGTAATACCAATTATAAAAGGAAAAATAAATTAAATTCCAGTTGCTAGTTTAAAGAAACCAGAATTTGGGATGTAGTTCTTAACTACCGTCTTTAAAGGACATTTTATTGATATTTACTAGTGGGGGTTAACGCCGATGCAGATTTGGAAATAACTGCATGACAAGCACACAGTAAGTAGAAGTTTAGAAAACTAACTTCAGATGTAGAAAATCAGTTTGTTGACCTCCACGAAAAATCAAAGATAATAAATAATAAAGATACATTATCAAAAAGATAAATGCAAAAAAAAGTTTAATTTAAAAGTGGGTAAAAATGAAACCAAATCTGATTATAAGAAGTTTGAAATAAATTAAGAAGTTTCTAGTGAGAGGGAGCTAATTGTTGATAGAAAATATACACCAAGCAGGGAAGGGTGGGTGGGGGATGTAGCTAACTGAGGTGGTAACCAAGCCTCGGTATTCTAAATTGTTTGTTTTTTATTGTCATTGGAAAACAGAGTCATTGGTTGTCAGTACAAACATAAGCACGTGATGTGATGGCGTCATCATCTGTTAAGATAGCAAAGATGGGAAGAATTGTGAAGGTCATCGGCGGGGCACCGCGCTTCTTATATCTTCCTGAGATCCGTTCAAGTCGAGAGGAAAAGAAGACGAAGCGTCGTTGCCAAGACTACACTGATCATCTTCAGTAGATAGTAATTGATCTAAATCAGTAGCAGGCGAGGAGAAGGCGGAAGGATCTTGCTTCTGCACAATACATTCGACATAATCGAGTTTCGAATCTGTTGTTGTTGGTGTTGTCGCGTTGACAGGCGCGATCGATTCGTCGTTGTGTGTCTTGTGTGATTCTTCTCGATTAGATTCAGATTTAAATGAAGTCAAATCGGAAGATTGCGCGGAAGATTTAGAAGATTTGCTGATTGGTCGTTGAATACTCAGCATAGAAAGAAGAAGCTCTTGAACAAATAATCTCTTCTCTACAGGTGAGGCGGAATCCGTCGAAGACTCCTGTTTTAATACTTCATCCATACTGAAAGTAGTCAAGTCGCGTGATTAACGAGCTATCACCTGATTGGTTGCCTTACTTGTGAAGTAAATAACGTTTCGAGTCATCATCTGGTGAATTGGACTTCTTATTCGTGTTTTGGGTGGTTTTGTTGCTTGAAGAAGCAGCCTGAGAAGCAGGTTGGTTTCCCGATTGAGCTGAAGCCTTCATTGGAAATCTTTCAAGCTAAAAACAAATAATCAAATAGTAGAAATTTGTATTTGTAAAGACTAAAAACTCGTTTAAAAGACATTTGTGAAAACCATCATCATCATCATCATCAAGCAAGCAAACTGCCAGTTGGTTACCTGTTTGTTACTTGCATCAGTTCCTTTCAACTGCTTTTCAGCAAGCGCAAATAAATCTGACATCAACTCAGGCTTGTCATAGTCCTGCGCCTTATGTGAACTAGCCTGGACAAACACTGGCCCTTGTACAACTGCTTTACCAACTATAGCTTTTGGATTTTTAGCTTTGATCAAATCATCACTATCTATGACCCGCAAATTGATGATACGATGTCTACCTGGGGTAGAGGTAGAGTTTTGATTTCCTCTGATAGCGACCACGTGAAGATTGTTGTTAGATGAAGTAGGATTAGAACGCTGATAAACAACATTTCCATTTGAGCTTCGTTTTCGAAATGACATGATCTTTCCTAAGTGTTATCTTCCACAACTAAAACATCTTTTCTCAGATCGAAATAGGTCTTTGATGACTCTTGGATGCCAAATGTAGCTCAATTGATTTAATCCCCACAAAGACAATTGTGACGTCATTATTAAAATAGATCAATTTCGATTTAGCTGTACTTTTCATGAAAAAGTAAATTTATTGAGTAGAAAAGAACCTGTTGTCGGATTTCAGCGGCTCGTTGACGTTCAAATTGAAGCTTCGAATGAATGTCGTTGAGGTTGGACTCGCTCGAAACGACTTGTTGTAAAATTTGAGCATTTCTTCGAACACCACTGAGCTGCGAAAGCAGCTCTGTAGATGAAGACATCGAAATTAGATTTTCACTCAAACTGAATTTCCAAATTGAGAAAATATTATTTGATAGATAAAAATTATAATAAAAAAGTATCTTATAGTTAATCTGAAATTTGTCACAAACAATTTTGTTGTTAAGATGAAAATATATTATCATCATAATATAACGTCATCACGTGACAAACAAATCATCAGCCACTAAGTTTAAGATTTCGAAAATATTTGAAACTGAAGAGATGAAATCGAAACCTGCTATAGGATCCATATCTCGGTGTGATGCCGAAGTATTTTGATTAGATGATATTACAGGAGCAGCGGTAGTATTATTAGAGGCTGCTAATGGACCTCCAGAAAAATGCATAGTTCTATGATTCCTGCTTCTCACACCTCTACCTACAAAACTAACATTTGATTCTGCGTCCAAATAGGTGATAACAGCTCACGTCGGATTTGTCGGCTTAAATTTGATTCATCAAAGTCTCGTTGATTCATGTGTTCGTGACGTAGGTGACTAGCAAAGTCTTCTGATACTAAATTAGGTTCTCCTGAAGGAGATGCAGCACAAATAGGACACACCTGTGAAAGACGAAAATTCAATAAACAAGTCAGCTGATGAAGATTTAAATCGAAAATTTTATTTGAAAGAATTTTTGAAATAGAACTTTTGTGGTTTAAGCTTCAAATTAAGCAGTGATCCATTTCTGTTTTTTTATAATAATCATAAAATATTTTTATACAAAGTATCATACTAATATGATATTTAAAGACCTATAAAAACAATCCAACTTACAACTTCTGATGTACTATTAGCATGATCTTTAACAACATGCTCATGAAGAAGTGTTTCTGTAAAACCAAGCTTTCCACAATATGGGCAAACAAACGAAGGCGGGTTATCAGGAGAAATGTTTTCACCAGCATAATAAAGAGCTAAAATATTATGTTTGTAGGTTATTAGTATTACAATACTCTCAATCAACAACAAGTTTTAACTTAAAAAAGAACTGACTTCATAAATACTTAAAATAAATATCATATAGCTGTAATCTAATACCTTGTTTTCAAAAAATATTGGCGCAAAAAATATTGACAGTTGTTCATAAATTACATTGAACTAAACTAATATTATTAAATATTATTTATCAAATTAAAATTCATAATAAATAATATAAACTAATCAATGTTAAGTGAAAAATATATCCATATTAATAGTTAAATACTTTATTTATTCTTTTTATGTCTTTTATTTTATAAAAAATTTTAAAGTATCTACCAAAGTCTGCTTGAGTCAAAATACTTTGCATTGGGTGCGAAACTAAATGAGGAGACGAAGTACCATTCCAAGGGAAACAATAATCACATAAATCATAATCATAACAAACCAAGCATTTGTATCTTATTCCAGAGAAATTAGTCTTCATACAATTATCACAACTTACGCCTGCAAAACAAGTTAATAATAAATAGAAGGCATTTGCCAAATATGTATTTTATAACATATAAATAAATATTATAACATTTGTTTGGTATCCATAGTGAAATGGACATCATAACTCTGAATTAATTATCAATATCTTTTAACCTTTTGTCACAAAAAGCAGTTTTAAGATAAAATCAAAATGTTAAGAGATTTTACATGAAACATCTTAAGTATTTTATAAAAAAATATTATTAAAGATATTTGTTATTCATATAAACTAATATAAAAATTCTTTTTAAACTTTTAATTGATCTATACATAAAAAATCTATTATATTATTTGTCTAAAAATCAAAGTGTTTATTGAACTTTAAAAATAAGTACTTTTCAATAAAGTACTATTTACATAAATAGAAACACACATTAACATATTAACAATGAAGTTCAAATTATATTTAATGTAAAGAATATTTTTCAGTTTCAAATTAAACTTAAATGGAAGACATGTGAAATCAAATTAAATAATATCAAGTTATAATCCTTAAATAATAGTTTTTATAAGCTAAATAAAAAATTAACTTAAAACTTTATGAAATGAAGTCAAATAAACAAGTTTACTTATAAGCAACAGATATCAACCAAAAGGTATATTATGCTAAAAAAACAGCATTTAAGCTCTATTACATATTAACCATTACTTAAAATATTTATATATATATATATTAATATCTATTTTATATATTTATATAAGAAATTTATTAAAATATATAACCAAATAAAAAGAAGCAAAATCAAATTTGAAAAACTCAATTTATAAAATAAGATGAGGTTGTTATATAAAATCACTTCATGTTCATGAGAATAAATAAGTAAACGCTTATTTCCAAAATGAAATATATACACTCACTATAGTGAAAACAATAAATCAATTTTTTGTCTTTGATTTTACTATATTTATTCCAAAAAAGTTTACTAACTAGAATTGATAAATAATATTTTCCATTTTTATAAAGTATATGCTTAAATAAACATTTTAATGAAGTTAAAAATATATATAAATACCTTCATGAGTTGACATTTTCAGTTATCTACTTCTGTTTATAACTCCCTTCTTGGCATCAAATTTCAGTCTTAAAAGAATTTAAATCAATTAAATAATTCAAAGTTTAAGAAAATATTTTACACTAAGATTTATCTAAATGATTCAACTTTATATCTGTATAAAACAAAAATTATTTTCCAAAAAATCAAAACTTATGATATAAATTACTTATACAAAACTCCAAATTTTAAATTAAAAAAGTTAGAATTTTAAATTCGAAAATAAAGTTCTGTGACTACCGTTGACAAAATTTATTCAACAACCGACCCTATTATCTTTTATGTAGGGTCATTCGCGTTAAAAACTAAAAAGAAACTTCGCCCAGTTGACATCTAAAGTATTTAACTTAGTATGACAAACGAAATTGGTGTACGTTGTTAAAACATACTAAAATTGTTTCAAAAATGTACAATAACCATCTACTGACTCATTACTTTAACGATTACTAAAAATTGATAACAAATACTGTATTATCTGAAGAACAAACCAACAACGTTACACAGCAGTAAATTATACAATAATGTTGAAGTAAATTTCAAAAGTAAATTTTGTAGAAAAAATCTGAAATATATTGTCTAATTAGCTGTTGCATTTCGTTTAAATATCTTAAAAGAAAATATAATTGTTAGAGAAGTTTAGAAAACAAATGATTATTCTTATCAACTAGACTATTTTAATAGTAAGATATATCTAAACTCCTTATCTTAATCCTAAAAGTTAAAACTAACTACAATTTAAGGATAATCAACAATTTAAAATTTCTTTAAATATACTTTTAACAGTCTTAATAATAAGTATTCTTTTATAAATCTTTTATCAAACAAAGCAAATTAAATCCAAAAAAGTTAAATTAAATTATAGTTGGGTGACCAGTAAACTATTTTTACAACCTTTACATTGACTAAAAATTTGTCTTATGAACATAATATTATGCGGTGAGCTTAGGTACTTAAGATTAGTAGTACCCATCTTTAGGTGAAAAGGAACATTTACAAAGCTTGCACAACAAATAAAGTTTATTAAAAACTTCAATCAAGTAGCGCATTTAACTTTATAAATTTTAAGCATGAGTCAATGAAATTTAAGTCGGATTAATGTAATAGCTGTTCTCAGTATAAAATTTGAAATTAAATAACTTTAATGAATTCTTAGCTAAATTTTGAAATTTTTGTTTTAGGTTAACTCTCAAAAAAATATTTTGTTTATTATATTCTATGATTTTTCTTGTCTATTTTAAATCTTTTCACTTCTATTTTTCTTTTTACTTGTATTTTATATAAAGTACTTTGAACTTCAGTAACTAGTTGATACACTTATGGATATCATTTATTTTTTATCTGCTTGCTATATTTGATGATAAAAGTTGAGAATTAAACCGTTCGACTTTAATACTTTTTGATCCAATGAATAACTCTCAAGCCTGTCATATACTTGCAGACTTATTATAAATAATAATGAAAACATGAACTAATCCCTGCTCTATGAGATTAACTGTGATTGTAGACTCTTATGAGCTATTTTGATCACACAGTATTCAGTTGGGTTTGTAAGTTTAAGAAATACTCTACAATGAAAAATGTAGCTTGTAATTCATAAATGTTTAGTAGTGCAACAAAGTTCAAAGATTAAGCATGGGCAAAATCATGCAAAGAAAATAAATATATACGAAACAATACAGTTAGAAAGAGCGATAGAAAGCAGAATATAAGAAAAGACTAAATTATGGCTTTTGTCTTTTGGAAAAAACAATTGAAACAAATTAGGCCAAAAGATACACTTGGTTGCATTTGGATGTGATAAAAAATGTTGTGATGTTGTTAGATAATCGTGAAACTCTTATCTTTCTTACATCTTTTCTGCAGCACCTGCACTCGCTTGGTGTTGACGCACTATTGATGATTTTTCTTTATGATGCATGATCTACAGCAAATTGAGACAGCTGACTGTATTGTTGACCATCTGTTTCAGCCAGGGTTTTTCTAGGTCGTTGTACTTCTTTTTCGGGACAACTCTGTTTCTGCAGCCAGATAAGAGTTCACCATGTATTGTATATACAATGCATGTACAATCTTGGGTTAACGGTTATTTTACATTTTGCAGACGTGACCGACCTAACTAAGTCTTTGTTTTGTGAGTTTATTATATCTTTGGTTTCGATGCTTAGTGTGGTATAACAGCCACTTAAGTATTTTGCCACTGACTTAAATCTGTTAAATGTCATTCTCATATAGGCGGTTGTCATTCAGCAACAGACTGGCTGTGGGTAGCGCATATCGTTAGTATACTTATCATTGTTGTTAGTCGCCCTAATAATTTGAATAAAGCTCTATATAACGAGTCATTATCATTACACTTAGCAAATAAGTTCTAACAACTACAGCAAATTAGAGATAAAATCCTTCTATTGAAGACAAGGGCTCTATGATTTTAGAAAATTGTGGTTAGAACGACAACTCTGTACATCTTTGTTTTGATCTTGAGCTATGTGTTACTATAAACTGTTTTACAAAGTCAACCAAAAACTTCATTTTTCGTTTCTGGTCTGTTGCTTACTTCCGTACCAATGTTATGATCAACTTCTACCTAGATACTGAAGTGCTACGCAGGGTTTAGTATTTAGTTCTTGATGATAATCTGTAGAAGATATTGAACAACTAACGGATTGATGCGGTAGGATATTGATGCAGAACTTCATCTTACGATCTATAAATACGAGAATAATTAGCAAACATTTTGTGGTTAGAGATTATACTATTTTTAAAAAATGTTTTTAAATGTTCTAATTTAATACAAAGCTTTAATATATTGTTCAAAAATTTAAATTTCAAAAAGTAAGATATTACAAAGTTTGTTTTAGTGAACCTTAAATACTTCTTCAAGATAAACTCATTTACTTTTTTTTAATGTAAAATCAAATAAATAATATTCCAAGTATTAATTTAAAATCAATAAAATGTTCAATGAAATATTGATGATTTTAGTAAACTTAATGGTTATTCTAGCATATAAAACTTTTTAGGTAAAATTTGAGTAAACAGGTAGCTGTGACAAATCAAACTAAAACAACTAAAACTTTATTTATTTAATTTTATTGCACTGAAACATTTTTTCGATAAAAATTCTATTTGGCAAAGAACTTTCTAAATCTTGCCTATGATAAGATATGTTGTCTACTTATGTTAATTTATGTGTAGAACTTTTTCGTTTATTGACCTCCTTCTAGAAACTGGTCTAAATGGTCGGGGAATCTGTATAATATCAGCCACACATATTCTCATCAATAACACAGTATGTAAGCAAATCATTAATAGAGAAAAAGCTAAGAATAATTTACTCTTCACAAACCCTATCTGAGATTGATAACTAACAGAACATCCAATAAGCCAACCAACAACTGCATAACGAACACAAAAAGTTATAACTGCTAGATAACTTGCTAAACGGTAACCAGATGAATTCATATTTTTTCCAGACATTACCATCAACTGTCGTATATGAACAAAAACTGAATTTAATTCAGTTAATAGGGTTACACTCATCAACAGAATTAAACTCGTGTCGAGTAAAGTTAGTGTATAAGCAATCGTGGTAACGACATTATGAAGAATAAGCTCCCAGCAGTCAGAAAATCTACGATTTATCAGATTATCAGTAGTATCGTAGATTAGATACCCTAGTGATATAGATACCAAAAGAATAGAAAAATTAATTTTGATATGAATTGGGTCATTAATAACAGCTGGGTTCTGTAATAATGCTAGAAGTGTGAAAATACCGATGAGTGAGGAATGGACCACACAAATAAGTTTGTTGTGCCATGCATTTGGATTCAATGATAAGGAAATTGCTTCAGGTAATTTTGTAAACTTCTTGGAGCCATAATTTAACACAGAAAAGAATAAAAAAGAAACAATAACAGTCAAATATGGCTTTTGTAGATACTCTTCTAAGTAACTTTTACTCGAGTGTTGAGCCTCCATTTAGTCTAGTACTTCAGATGTGAAAACAGCAACAAATAAATTGATCTAAATACCTATTCAAGCTTTCATTTTGCTAAAATTTATATATGCAACTGATTAAGGTTCATAAAAATGTTAAGCCTGAAATATTTTTATTTAATTTATAAATTAACTTAATTATACCTCGTTGACAAAAAATAGAAAATGACAGGACAAGAAATAAGAAAAATAATGACATAAATAAGATAAAAAAAGCTCAACGATAAAATTAAAAGTATATTTTCGTGCAAGATGATCTAATGAGCAAGATGCAGTTAATATTAACAACAAATTTTATATATTGGATAAAAACTGATATATTTTAATGTTAAATTAGTAGTCCTGTTAAAAGCTTAAACATAAAAAGCTATCTTTAGATTAAAGACAACATAATTAAAGCATTTATTCTAAAAGAGAAGGTATATTATAAAGATTTAAAACGGCTTGCAATAAGTTTGTAAAATCTAAAAACAAATTGGTAAATTTGACTTCATAAAAGCAACTTGTAAAATTAATATAAGATTTTGTCTATAAAGCGTAGCTTAAACAAAATTTTAAATGATTTTTTAAAAGTATTATAAATTGAAACTTGAGTAGATAAAAAAATGATTAGTAAAGAAAAGACAAGCTAAATTTCTTTTTTATCTGTTAAATTATATATCATAAAAAAGTGATTTAATAATAAAAATGATAAGAATTGGTACTGCATTTTTGGAGAAATTTAATTAAAAATGATTTTTTTGAAAATTATGTCAGCTTGTTCTTTTTTGAAAGAAATCAGGAGATATAGTTATTACTATTAGAACTTAATATAGATAAATAAGTTATAATAAGTTTAGTCATGTACTATCAGTATAAGAAAGTCGATGAAAATGATTTAAACATGAAACAATTTATCTCCAAAGCGACTACAAAATTTTATTCATTCAAAAAGATTTATCTTATTTGTCCTTATGTTCAAACAATATTTGATTGATAAGTATAATTTAGTAAAAGAACGATTATTAAAGCAAACATTATTTTTGATATTTTACGTTGCTATAGAATTCATAATTAAATTACTGAAGACAAATTTGGCTTTTAAATAAATATTAGGAAATTCTAAGATCCTATATTTAGGAAAAAAATACTTAATTTAAAATATATTCGAAAAAGTATATTTTAAGTAATTATTCAACTTAGTTAATAATATATCAAAGAACTAGATTTGCAGATTCATATTTTCTTTAATGAAAATGTTTCTATGGTTCTTAGATGTAGAGATTTAACAGGTACAATTAAAAAAACATTTAATTTAAATATTCTCGTTCATCAATAAATGAAATAACTAACAATAATATTATTGTTTATAAGACTTTAGAACTTTTGACAATACAAGAATTGAAATACTACTGTTAAAATTACTTTTAATGCTTTCTGCTAACTAATTTATAATATAGTATTAATTTTAAATATTTTTATTGTTGTTAAATTTTCGGGATAAGAAAATTGTACTCTGGTATAAAACGAATGTCAGTCATTTTACCAGCTTTACAGTGTAAAAGTACATGAGTCAATAATTTAAAACTAGGTGATAAAATATTAATAATATTATAATGATAAAATATTAATGCTGAGGTACTAATTTCTACTAGTATCTCTGCATTACAAAAATAGTTCTCACGACATTTGACAATTAGCACGAGCATATTGCTTAACTTATTCGTCAATCAATCAGTTTCCTGAATATTCTAAACTTATTTATCAAAAGTGAAGCTTTAATAACGTGTTTACTTTAAAAAAAAAGTTTGTTGTTCTCCTCACCGAGTATGAAATACAAAGTCAGATTTTAAAGTTTTTCCAGTCAAGTAAAAAGTCAGTTATTTTCTTGAAGCTTTCATTTATTTTATGAATGAATTGTATTTGTGTTAAATCCAAGCTCAGTTGTATATATTTATAATTTGTTCAACAAATTAAGAAAATAAGTGTTATTGACCTCTTCCAAAGCATAAGTAGGATAAAAAAATATGTAACTTCTTTCATAACTTTGTGAGAAACTTCCTTTTAGTACGATTTATTCTACTTTATCTTTGTTACAAGCCTTATTATGGTTATTATATTATTATTACACCCCTTTTGCTTTAATTCAGAAAATGTCTTTGTATTGTATTCACAAAATTTTTCTTTCAATAAAAATGTATTATTTACACCATTTACATACAATATCTTTATTTATTAGATGTTTGTTTTTTATTTTGTATTTGTAATTTCGAAAAAGTTAATGCAAATACCTTGGCTATTTTTTTTAGATTAAAATACTTAAACGTCTATGCTACCACAAGAATTACTATCAAAACAACGGTTTCCCATAGACTGTTTTTGTGATCTTTTTAAACCTATTCAGACCTATACGCACTGATAACGAAAAAAAATATTTATGCTTTAAAGTTTATCATGACAACTTTTTTTTTAGTATTACCATAGTACTAAGTAACTATAAAATTTCAAATTAATGAACATAAGAATAATAATATTAAAAAATTATATGGGTATGAATGCGTTGAGAAGTTTAAATATAGAGTCGAAAGAATTGAAAGCAAGAGCTGTTTTGCAAACTGATAAAAATCGAAGAGTTCTAGCCGAATATTACAAAAATAGGTACACGTTTTTTCAAAGCTTAACATAACTATTTTTATTATACCAATGTTTTTCATAGTTAGAGAAAGCCTGAGATCTTGTTATCTTTTGCAGATGTACTTTTAATGAACGCTTTTTAAGTAATCTATTTAAAAGTAATTTATTATTAGAATTAAAAAAACCATTAGGATTCTACTTTAACATTCTATAAGAATAAAAAAAATATGATAATATTTGAAGGAGAACATACATTGTTTTTAAAGTTGTTCTTAAGAGAACATTTGACCATATAAATAAACTTGAGATACAAGATGAATTTCATGTCACAGAGTCATCATCAGCATAATTTGCTAAGAACTTTTCAAACTTCTGAAAATTTACTTTAGCAAAGAAATTAATAATAATATTTAAAATGTTGTGTTTATCGAAAAGCTGAATAATTAGTTTATTTCATGCTTAAGATCTAAACTGTACAAAGCTCATACATCATAGACTAGTATAACTTCAAACAAATATAGATCTTAGAGTTTTAAACTTCTCTTTTCATATTTTCATCAAATATTCCTTTTTAAATTAGATAAAAAATGTAAAAAATGCAGAAAGATTGTTAAGATTTAACTTTTACATTACTTTTTAGTAGTCTCAATAACAAATAAAATTCTTTATCGAGAAATCTTTAAATCGAATTTTAAGATCTTTTTTAAATAATAAATTGGTAAGTGTAAAAAATTTAATTTAAGTATTAAATTTTCCTGAAGTTCAAATATTCAAACATTTCGCTTTTTTTATTAAACTAAATATTTTCCAATAATTATTTTTGAAAAAAATAAGTCTTTAGTGTTTTTGCGATAAAAAGCTTAATTAAAAAAAAAGGTGTTTGAAAAATCTTTTATTTTTCTCAAGACAATTTCTTTTTCAATTTGGGATTTTGATTTTCAACCCCGAATTAACTTTGGCCAATTTAATATTGCATAAATCATTTTCTGTCGATTAGAACAATGCTCATGCACGAGACTTTCGCCAGCTACAAATTAACAAAAATAATTAAAAACAAGATGTGACATGAAAAACGATTTTCGCAAACTTTCTTTTTGAAAGTCTTATCGAAATGAACCTTTTATGAGTACTTTATAATTAAGTCGAAATGAAATATTGAAAAATTCACTTAAACATGCTGCATGAAACATGACATGGGCCAAATAGCTTTGTTCATGTACTCCATGAATGAGGTGCGAAAAAGGTCCTGAGGCGTACGCTACAACATCCTCACCACTGTGAGTCTCTGACTTTAGAGGAACTGCTGCATCCGGTCTAAATCTCTTTACGGCTGTTATAAATTTGAAGCCAAATTGTTTTTAACTTCCAAAGTTAATTTGTCACGAAGTTTTTAATAACGTTTGTAGAATTCAGATTTTTAACTAATTATAAATATTGAAATAATTGTCAGTTTCTCAATTAAATATTTCGAATTTAAATGAAGTTGCTACCTGAAGTAACTCCAGCATCTCTTGAATAAACTGGAGGAGTTTTTCGATTACGGGAGTAGCCTGGCCCATTTCCATACAAAAGTACTTGGTATCGTTTATTATCGCGCGCAAGTGATTCTGAAGACCCTGGTGATGCTCGATTTATTGAGATCTTGTTCATTAAAACTTTTGAGATTAATAAATCAATAAACGAGAAGACTTTGTTGACATGAGATCAAATTGAAAATAAGTAAAAGTACTCACCTAAAATTAGGTTGCCTCGCTTTGCTGTGCCACCCATAGTAAGTGTATGCCCGTGATCGGCAGTCACAACTACTAATGTATCTTTTTTTGATGTCCTAACTTGTACAGTCTAATAAGGTTAAAAATTTTAACAAAATCTTAATTGATTTGAAATCTGACAGTGGTTTCAAAGAAGTAAAAAGTTTATGGCTTTTCAGTTAATACAATTTGGAAAAACCTGAAGAGCAAGATCGAGTTGATGATATTCTTCCAATGCATATGCTACTCTTCCAGAGTGATGAGCTTTGTCAATCAAACCACTTTCCACCAATAGAATAAAACCGTCTTGAGTATTTTTTTGTAGAATTGAAAGTGCCTTGAGAAATAAAAGTTTATTTTTAGTTTGTCCTGTATAGGTTTAAATTAAATTGAAAAAATCATCAAAAAAAGAAGCAAAAAATGAGATTTATGCCATAACATTTTAAGATTATGCAACTAATAATTTAAAAGTTTCTATTTTAATTAATTTTGTCGTGCTGTCGATTATCAAATGGCGGTAAACTAACATCTAGTAAATTATTAAATTGAGGACTTTAATTATTTTTATCACGAAGTATATTTTTGACAATTGACAAATTAACTGAAATCTGTCTGATATCGAAGCCAACTCATTTAGTTGCTAATTTTATTTAAAATCGCAACTACGTGAATAAAAATAGTTACTAAAATAATTAGCAACACGTTTATTAATGCAGTTTGTTGCTACCTTATCTACCATTTCAGATAGACTTGGTTGGTTTCTATTATACGAATCATAAGAAAAATTTAAGTCATAGTCTGAAAATAAACCAAGAACATGATCAGTGGTTGTAGGATCAATTGTTTCCAGCTCTTTTCTACTTGATACATATCTGAAATATTAGATATCTTAATTCAATTCTTTTCTATATAGGTAGTTTATTTAAGTACAAAATCACTGATCCGAGTTCTTTAAGCAAAATATATTGATTTGAAAACTTTTTTTAGAAGAAAATTAATTGTTGCAATAAACAGTATTTTCTTTTATTCATTTTATAAATGAGGAATTTTGTTGATGATGCAATTACTTTCCTCTCCGATATAACATTTTATCTTTCCACATTTCGATCAAATCTTTTCCATCTCTTCTTTTACCATAACCTGACGACAATTGTTTATTATTTGGTACCATGTAAGCCCTACCTCCACCAAATATAACCTAAGTTGTAAAACAACTATTTAAAACAATTATTTTTTATATAAACTAAACAATTACATTAATTTTATTTCTCATATCGTACAACTGCTGAGAAATGTCTTTACATCCGTCTCTACGATCATTTGAGGTAAGATCGGCGTCGGAATACCATTTTCTGAAATTTGAATATAGCAAGAAATAGCAGCTTATGGTTTCTGAGTAAACAGTTCAATCAACGTGGAAATAAAGTTGAATACTACTAATTAAAGTTTTAAAACTAAGAAAATGATTTGTATGTATATAATAAATAATTATACAATGTGATAGGAAGACAAATACATGGCATTAAGGATATTAAATTTGCATTTATGATGAAAGTGTTGTAAAATCATGAAGTCGAACTTTTGCGTGTCTCAATTGTAGACAATTAATGAGTTTTTGTCTACCTAGTAGGGGCATGAGCGTATGAAGCTGCAGTCGTCGCATGTTGAACCGTAGTTGTTGTAACTATTCCAACTGATTTTCCTATTAGCATTTTAATTAATTTGATAAAGTTTCAAAAAAATTGTAATTATCCCACCAAGTTCACTGGCTCTTTCAATCAAAGTCTTCAATTTGTATGTAATCGAAGCTTGGCAGTGATTAGCGTGTTTTTCCACACTCAGCATACCTTGACCTGTTTTAACTCCAGTTAAGATTGCTGTAGCTGTTGCTGCGCTATCAGGAATTTGTGAATCAACTGAAATTAAAAAAAAAGGTTTAAAAAAGACAAAAAATAGATGAAGAAATTTTTTTATAGAAGATTATAATAAAATAAGCAGCTTAATTGTTAAAATAGATAAACGTAAACGATTTATCGTAAACAATCAAAGCAACTAAACGGATTTGCATAATGGAAAAAATAATAGTTTTGTTCAAACGATAACGCCTCAAACAGATTTTTTTGAATAATTCTTTTTATTTTAGGTATCTTAAAAACTAAGAGAAAGTTACCACTATAAGTCTTGACCAGTCCAACATGTGGCATTTTGTCCATAGCTGTCATATGTTCCTCTCCTGTTTGCCCTTTGCTTTCTTGTCCGATGAAAATGCGACCTGCAACACTTGTTGCCAAACTCATACCGTCACCAATCATTAGGACCACATTTTTAGCCATTTTTTCGTTGAGATTGGCAAAAATTTGCATCGATTTTTTTAAATCATCTCTTCCTGAATTCTTCCAGAAATTTTTATGCTCTTCAACTGAACTATAAGATGACCCTGAAGATGAAACTTAAGATTTTGATTTTTATTTACTTTAAATATAAAATAAAAACTTTCTTCGGCGTTTAATCTTATAGAACTTTCTTGAAAATTATAAAAGAAAAATTTTCTAATTATCTTTTACCTGAGGCTGCTATGAAGAAGAAGAAGAAAATTGGAATTGTTTGAAGCAATCGTTTTAAAATCATTTTATTATGTAACCAGTTAATAAATAAAAAGTTCAATCTCTTGTAGGTTGACTGAAAAATAAAAGCAACAAAATCGGATATAGAAAAAAAGTCTTTGAATCTTTGGCAAAGCAAACTAAAATCTATAAAATTCTTTGCTTTGGTTGTACCTTTGAAACTAACTCGTCTGAAACCAAAACTTAACTTTGAAGAGTAAACTTTTGCTGACTCTGTATTGGGGAGTTTTAATTCTGATCATCATCTAAACTACTTCAGCACTGATTGTGACGTTTCGAGTGGAAATAGATGTTTGAACCAAATAAAGAAGTATCAATAGCACCCTAGGCGATAGAAGAACTTGAGCTTTTTTTGCTGAATAAATGATCATAAAGTAGTATTATGTTGACAATCTAATTTGCATCAACAACTGTATTTCAGTCTTAATATCGAAAAATGCTTGTTTTGCAGAAACAAGACACATTTTTTTGATGAAATAAGGAATAACTATCTCGTTTTTATCATTAAAAGACGAGGAAGATGAATAAAATACAAAATTTTGTTACAATTTTTGCAAAACGGTAAACTTTCTTATAATTCAAATTCAAACAATTATCTGAGTTTTATTCAACTTATGAATCTTATTCTATTTGCTTTTAAAAATGAAAATGTTTGTAAAATTATTAGTTATCAAGAATAAATGTATAAATCAAGGATGTAGCATGGTTTAAACTTTTCTTTTATCTTCAACAGTGAGTTTATGTTATGAATAAACATTCAATGAAACATTATATGTTTATTTTATTTTTTTAGAGAAAATTTTCTATGCTACCTAATTGGATAGTAAAATTATATGAGCAAAAAAAAAACAATAAATGAAATAATCTAAAATAAAAATAAATAAACATAGTTTTTAGAAAAGAATTTACGATCTTGTTGTTGATACATCCAGAAAAGATTATTTTTATTTCTTAATCGTTTACAACAAATAATTAATAAGAAGAGTTTGGTTTGCATGTTGGATTTCAAAAAATACATATTATGAATCGAAGAAAATAAGAAGAAAGAAAACATTTTCAGAAGAGTTTTAAGATTGACATTTTCAAACTAAAAATTTATAGTTAACATTTTCGTTTGCTGTTATTTACAAAAAATTTATATTTAAAAAAGGATTTTCAAACTGTATGACTTTTAATTAAAAATAGATTTACTTGAAAGAAACAAAATTAGCGGCTTACGAATGAGTTTAGTTCAATCAAAATCTTTAGAAAGTTCTAGGAAAGTCTGCAATTAAAGCATTGAAAAGTATACAATGTTTAGATTTTCTGAAAATAATCAACTCTTTCTCATTTGAAAGATAAACAACACAAAAATTAAATCAGCAGAAATATATTTTGACCATTAAATTTTGTAGATGATATTAATATAGATCTTGTACAGGTAAACAGTAAAAAGACTAATCTGAAGCTAAATCCGAAGTTTTATGATATGCAACGATTTTTGCCGAGTAAGTCTTCCTAAGAACTTTTATAATCCTTAAAAATATCAATTACTTTGATAATATAACTTTTCAGAAATACTTACATGAATGAAGTATCAAACTGAATTTAAAAACTATTGCCAAAACAAGTAATCAAAACAAATATTTTAAAGTGTTCGACTTATAAAGAAGCATCTTTTTATCTAAAAACCGAGAAACTTGTTTTTGTTGTACATTAAAACTGGTCAGTCAGTTTTATTAGTTAGTATATAGTAAAAATATAGTTGGTTTGTAATTAATAAGTAATAAAAGAGCATTTTATAATTGATAATCTCAAATGAGTTTCACAAGACGCGTTTGGAATATTTATTTATTTTAAAATCAATTGAATTATTTCAGATCAATCTCTTTCAAACTTTCCTATTTTCAAAATAATTTGATACTTTAAAAGAACATTTTTGCTTTTATGGAATGTTTATCACTTTCTTTAAAGTGATAACTTATAAAGAAACTTTTTTAAGATTTATAAACTGTTTTTCAAGCAGTACAATTACTAAAAGCCAGACAAAAGGTTTCTTGTTGGTCGTTTTTATACATATTTTTTACTTTTAATTATATTTTATAAGTTTGTGATCGAATGCTTCGTGTTCAATCAATAAACACTAAAACAATAGAACCATTCTTTACATTTAAAAACTTGTTTTTTATTTACAGGCGCTATATATTCTACATATAAATTAATCTGATTCATTTTGTCGTAGCAATTTACATACACAAGTAACTTCAAAAACGTGCCAGTGGAGATATGTAAATCTATAATAGTTTCATAATCGCTTTAATCAACATTGCAAAAAAACCGTTAAATGTATTTGGCAACCGTATTTGAGACATTTTTTTTTGAAAAACTTTCAAATTTTTCAAACTGTTCATAGCCGTAGTATAAAATCGTCGTTCGTTTCCTTTTTGGTCATTTTATTTGTGTCTCTTGGAACCGCAAACCACAGCTTGAAATGAACTGTCTTACTACCTTAATATTGGTGACTTGTTTTGCAAATCAGGCCTTATGCAAAAGAAGTAAGTCTAGTAGTTTCTGAAAAATAGTTTTATTTTTATCGCAGGTTTTCTTTGCTTCAGCTCTAAAAGAAATTTTAATGTCCAATGAACAAATTTTAAATAAATCTTTGAAATAATGCTTGTTATAAGTTGTGAAATAAATTGTAACTTATTAGAAATTAAATTTAATTAGTTTATTGTTTGATTTTACTAAAAGAAATCAAATCATTTTCTAAAGAAAAAACTGAAAGAAGTTTTGTTAGTGATGCTAATATATTAGTCGTAGGTTTTATTTTTTGCTTGAAAATTGTTTGATTTTGAACCAATTCTTTTTGGTATTTGCTTTCAAAAAGTTATGAATGAACGTAGTTCACGAAAAAACTACTCATTCATAACATCAGCAAAGTATCTTTACTCTCAAAAATAATTGTCCAAAACCAGAGGTTACATAAATCTAACTTTCTTACTCTTTGAGTAAATTTGAAACTAATAGAGAAGAAAGTAGTTCTAATTATTCTAATCTTAATCTAGACTTGTATGCATCATATGATTCGGATTTTTGGATGGCAAGTGGAGAAAACGATTTACAAGCTGCAACTTCAACTTTTGATAATTTGAACCAAGAAAAAGCTAAAAATGTGGTGATGATGATAGGAGATGGAATGGATCTCGCAACAACAGTTGCTGGTAGAATCAAAATTGGACAAGATTTGCAAAAAATGGGAGAGGAACATGAAACTTCATTGGATACAATGCCTCACTTAGGGTTGATGAGGACTTACAGCCGTGAGAGAGTTCTCTAATACTATCATCTTGACTATCATATTTTTTTGCAGTTGATAATCAAGTACCTGATAGTGCTGCAACTGCTACTGCAATCTTAAGTGGTGTTAAAACAAAGCAAGGAATGCTAGGGGTTGATGCTCGAACAATTGATTGTGAAACTTCAAAAAAGTACCGGACTGTGTCAATCCTACACCGGGCTATCGAGCAAGGTAATAGAAAACTTCAGAATTTAAAACTTTTTTATAGGATTTGTATGAAATAAGTTTGTTGAATTCATCTGCAAAATTAAACTTAAAACATTCAAAGGTAAATCAGTAGGAATAGTAACAACTACAAGAGTTCAACATGCGACACCAGCAGCATCATACTCACATGTTCTATCTCGGTAAAGTAAACAGTTGATGTTAATAAGCTGCTATTAAAATTATTTTGTCGAAATTAAAGTCAATTTAATCATTTTTAATTTAAAAGAATTTTAACTAACTTTAGCTTAATGATATAAAGTGGAATTTTTTTTGAGTAAAAATTGTTTTTTTTTACAGAAAGTGGTATTCGGACAGACAGATTTCTAAAAAGCATCGAGGCTGCAAGGATATTACCCAGCAGTTATTTGACCTACGACACAAAATTCAGGTTTGAATTCTTTTAGATTTGATTTACATTTTAGTAAATTTTAATTAGAACAAAGAAAAGTAAATTTAGTACATACACACAATTAGTAATTATTCCAAGTATTATGTGATGAGTTTGAATCGTATGACAGTAGATTATATCAACGCATGCGTAAATTTAGGTTCAAGACAGGCCTACGCAGGGCTTAATTTATTGTCGGTTTTTTGAAGTCTACATTAATGTTGTTAAGAGTTTGTTTTCGTTTGTGTTGCTATCAACTTACAACACAATAAAAATCTAAAGGTATCATCATCATATACAACAGATAATTAAGACTTTTCATGAAAATACAAAGCTAAGTCAAGTATTTATTTATATCGACAAATAAGATTAAATCTACTAAAAAAACGCAAGTTTTGTTGCATTACATAACATTATACTGCCTTCCGAGAGACATTTTAAAATCATTTTTAGTTATTTCATTAATTTTTGCATAAGACTAACTCTTCCTCTCTATGAGTATTTTTTGTAAATTTTAGATAATTGTGTTTATACAGCTTGATTCAAGTTATGACTCAAAACATTCACTTAGAAAATAATTAAAAGAGTAAAATCCCAAAGTTACTACAAGAGTAACCACAACGATCAAATGTAAATTCTTCAAAAGTTGTATAAAATAGCGAAGAAATAATCGAAAAAGTCTGATTAATAGTACTTTAATATGTTTATTTTTGCATACAAATAACGTCATTATATGACTAGCACCTTTTTTCCACTTGAGATATTAGCTGTTATCTACTAGTTCAAACTACTTAGTTATAAGTTGACGCTAATTGCCAACTAGGCGATTTTAATTTAAGTAAGTTTTTAAGTTTTAGTTATTAATACAAACACAATTTAAAACCATAAGACAATCGCTTCAAATCCAAAGTTTATCGAAAAAATTAATGATCTTTTCAAAGAAACAATTCCGATCTGAGCATGATTAGAGTTCGAAATGATATATAAAATAAATAGATTAAAATCCAAATCTTATTGTAATTTACAAATATTTCTAAATTTAATTTAAAATGAAAAGTTTTGACTTTTGATATCAATGACATCATCAGTTGAATTCAATTTTAGGTAATCTTAGGAGGTGGATTAGCTCACATGATCCCCGAGAGCCCTTCAATGAAAGGAGGTCGATTGGATTCAAGAAATTTCATTGAAATGTGGAAGAAAGATATGAAGAAGCTGAACGGAAGGTCGTAAAGTGTCCTCTTGTATCTCTTATCTAACTTCCACTTCTATTTTAGTTTTGTATCTTCCAAATCTCAGATGTTTGATATTGACTATAATCAGACAGACTATTTACTTGGACTTTTTGCCCCTTATGAGCTTGGCTTCATCCTAAGCAAGAGTAAAAATAAGCAATCAAGAGAACCAACTTTGACTGAAATGACATCTGCGGTACGTTAGAAGAGCAAATTTGTAAATACTAGAAGATAAAGTTTATTGATTTTCAGGCGTTGAAAATTTTGAAGAAAAATCCCAAAGGTTTCTTTCTGTTGATCGAAGGAGGTCTTATCGACAAAAGTCATCACCGGGGAGTGGCTGCATTCGCCTTGGAGGAGTTTACAGACTTTGAAAAGAGTGTTCAGCTAGTGAAAGATTCAACTTCGACAAATGATACTTTACTCATAGTCACTGCTGATCACGGGCATACGATGACACTAGGAGGGAATGTTATAAGGGGAAATCCTATTCTCGGTACAACTCACTCTGTTTCAAATTGATTCTGTTTAAAAAAAAATTAAATTTAAGGAGTCTCAAAAAAGAGAGCAAAAGATGGAAAGAGTCATTCGGTGCTTCTCTATGGTAACGGACCGGGGTATACACAGGATCGAAAGGAACCTCCTGTTTACTCAAAAGTCAAGGGAATCACTGAAGGTGAATAACTCTCAAAAAAGATTGCCTAAATACAAAATTTCATCAAATTTCTAAAATACGAATTTGTTTTTTCAACTTTTGCAGCTCTCAAACATTACCGACAAAACGCAGCAGTTCCCCTCAATATTGAAACTCACAGTGGAGAAGACATGGTTGCATACGCTTCTGGACCTCATTCACATCTCATACATGGTGTCCATGAACAAAACTATTTGGCACATGTCATGTTTTATGCATCTTGCCTAGGTTAGTAAAACTTTATTTGAAAGCTGTTGTGTTGTATGGTAAAATATCGAAACTTTACACCAATAAAAACTAATAAAATCTTTTTAAAGGTCCTAAGCATCTCAACCATCGCCATTGTTAGTTTGAGTTTTCAAAGCAACACTTAAATATTTTCCGGGACCTTTGATTTGCTTATTTACTGAAAATGAGGAATTATTTGCAAAACTACTGATTAAAAACTCATTATCTGTTGTTTTTGAATTTTCCAGGAATTGTTTTTTAAATTTTATAAATTTAATTCTACAAGTTATTTATAATTTTCGCATCATTTGCTATCAACGATTTTATCTCACTTTCTTTCATGTTGTTCAAACGTGTTAATAAAACTGAAATTACATGAAAACAATCTATCAACAAAGATAACAGCAGAGTTGCAAAGCAAAATTATTTTAATGAAATTTCTTTAAAAGTTTCATCAACAACCCTTTCCCTCTTTGATAATTTAAAATCAATAAATAATTTAGTGGTTAGCTTATTTGATATGCTTCGCGCCTTGACGTATAAACTTCAAACAGTTTTTACTACAACAATTTAATATGAGGTCAAATTACTTAAGCAAAGTTGATTCAGAAATAGTAACAGGCTTCAGATGAGGCTTGAAAATAAAAATTCTATTTGGCGTCGAAATTAGATCTGAATCAGCTACAATTTCACCAGAAGCTCTTATCAGATTAAAAGAAAGTGTTTTTATTCTTAGAAAAGGAAGAAAGCTGCTAACGATTGGAAAAGACTAAGAACAATTATTCTGACATAAGTTTGTAGTAAAGTTTAAAGGTTTGAAACGTTTTTGCAATATTTCATAAGTTTAATCTAGAACTTATACATACCAACGTATTCATGTGACTACCTTATTTTTGTATTATCGTAGTTTTCAACTTGTGTTGACATCTACAAATACGAAAATAATTTGCCAATAACCTCCAAAACTTCAATTACTTTTACTCACAGGTTTAATAAAGTATGTCTTGACTTGAAGATATGAAATACAAAACTGATGAAACATTAAAATAGATATTCTATAACTTAGCTAAAAGAATCATCAAATAATGAGCTAAGTTGAGAAAGGAATACATTTTATTTCATAATAATTTATAATAATTTGTAGTTTGAAGTAGTTATTAAGAAATTTAACTATTTTTTAAGCCTATTTTATTCTAAAAACCTCAAACACTTGTAGTTTAGCAAAACATGAAGTTCCTTGTCTATTGTGAGTCATTCAAGGCTTTCTCTTATGATAAACTTCCTTAATAATTTTTTCAAATTACATTCTTATGAATTGACTTAATGATAAAACTAAAAGTGTTCTCCACCAAGTTACAATATTTACTTTAATAATTAATTAATTAGCTCTAATAAAACTTTTACCTGAATATAAATTGCTGTATAATTTTTCATTTATTTTGTAAATTTCATTATCATTAGTTTTACGAGTTTTAATTTTTCTAAGTTCTTATTTTTATTATAAGAATGTTTTTCTATACATAAAAAGTATAATCGATTTAAAAAACATTAATGAAAATAACTGATTTAATAATAATTAACTATAATCACTTATTTAAATAATTGCTTTGTAGCATTTATTACGATTAATATACAACAATTACTTACTAATTACAATTATTAATAGAACAGCAAAGAGCATTTCATCAGATAAATAATTTTCATCTATAAATTATTATCTAAAATATGTTTCTGAGAAGTAATTTTGGTTATTTTATCGAAAGGTAAATGATATCAGTGACAAGGAGTGAAGATCAATATTTTATCGATTTTTATAAAAAGACATGTAGGTGAAGCACACATTTGTATCTGATTCATCTACAAGTCGTAATTTCTCATCATTCTTGAGTGAGATCCGGTGATATTAGTAGTAAGCTAAAGTTTTCTGCTAAGTTTGTATGATTTTCAATTTTAAGGATTTTTATACATTATTCTTACTTAGTAATTTTGACTTTGTACTTCATAATTATTGATTTTTTCTGTTATACTTTTGAGGAAGTTATTTTAACTAACAAAAATTTTATCTAACAAAAATGTTTTTGCAAAAATATTTCTAAAATACTCATTAAAGTAGAAAATATACATTACTTAAGAATCTTGTTTGAATAAACCTAAAACTAATTTTATGATTGATCTAATAATACTATTATTAACTTTTTTAATAAACAATTTTAAATTTATTTTTGTATTTATTAATGCCAAAAATAATGACTAGCCATTTTTAATCATAATTTTCAATTAGTTTTTATAAATATTTTGTTCCGGCTAAGACTTTTAATAAAACCTTTAAATTAGTTTCAAATTTAATCATCATTTATATCTATCACATAAATCATCAGGTAATTAAACTGCTTTCTCAACTGTTTAATATTTGAATGTTTCTTAAAACTAATCTTCAACTGAAACAAAAGAAATTATTTCTGAAAATATTTATAGCACGAAAATATGTTTATGATTTTTTTAATATCTTCCAGTATACAATGAACTTTTTTTTCTTACGCAATCCTATTATTTTATTTAAAGATTAGCAAATCATGAAGACTGCAAAACAAGGACATTTTAATCTTGTTATCTTATTTCGAAGCACAATTTTCTGAGCCCCTAGTAAAATATCGATTTACAATTTTTTTTAATTAAAAATTATTTTTTCACTTCAAAACTTATATTTTCAAAATGTAAAATTTTCTTTTGATATTTTATTAATTTTCTATTGATCGATATTAATAATTAATGAAATTTTTAGGCACTAAAAATTATTTTAAAAAGTTAATAAACAAAAGTTAAATTTTTTTGAATAATTTTTTAAAAAGTTTATTTATAATTACGTAAAATATATGGATAAAAACAACAATATACAAACTAATATATACCATATGCCGAAAAGATGAATATTTACTTATTTAAAAAAATAAAAATCTTATCATGGAAAATCTTTGAAACACTTTTCAAGTCAAACAATTTACCAATAATTTGTTTCCAAACTATATTTGAATGTCAGTTTGAAGAGCCGTAAAAACAGTTTTGGACAATTTGGTGATAAAAACATGAAAAGTATATGTTTAAAGTTTTATATTTTCAAAATATACTAATATAAATTAAAATAACGACTAATACAACGCGAAAAATTCAAATTTTTAGATTTCATTTTTGCTTATATAAAAAACTTGAATTAGAGAAAATAATAGAATGACCTTGAACAAATTTATTTTAAATCATTTTATTTTTTCTTATATATTTTTTATTTTAAGTTTTAAATTTGTAAACATTTTAAAATCAATAAAAGTCTTTTATTGAAAGTTGTTTTTAAATAAGGAAAATTACTTAACATTACATTAATTGAAAAACTAAAATGTTAAAACCTAAAGTAAGAGCTTGATTGATTTACACAACGGATAATGTAAAATCCATTCTAAAAGCTTTTGTAAGCATGTTTCTATCAATTACCTTCCAGAATCTATTAAGTATTATTTTTAGATATGACCAGCATTTGAAATTTTTAGTAAACTCAAGCAATGAATAGTATTTTAACAGATATAAACCTGTTTTGAAATTTTTTTTCTATTTAGATAATTGAGCTAACAATTAGTAAAATTTGATAGCTTCCTTTATAACAAACAATTAATTGTTCTTGAAAAACTTGTCAAGCTTTCTTATAACTGAGTAATTGAAATATGAGTGGTTTGTAAGTGGTGGTGGAAAGTATATTAGTCATTTAATAATATAGATAGTTTATGTTAGTTGAGAAGTTAAAGTCAGTCAGCTAAGTGTCTGCACAATTTGCAAATATACTGTGTTTTATGAAAGCAAAGAAGTGTTTTGTGTTTTAAAGTTGATTTAAATACTTATTTTAGATACCATGGTAATATTTTGCCCAATTAATATTTCTTTATTTGGTTAGAAAGATAATTTGTTTTAATAAAAGAAAATTATGATTGATAAAATTTTCTCTGATTATTATAAAGATTGAAAAATCCAATTCACTAAAGTTTTACTTACATGAAGTGAAGGACTTAAAATATACAAAAGTGGTTAGTTTAGAATTTTGAATGAAATGTGATGATGCTAAATCTTTTCTACAGTTAAACAAAAATAGAAAATTTAAACCAATTAATATGAGAAGAGATATTTTTCAAAATAGCTATGATATCATGTACAAACAACTGATTCGTGACTTGCACGACTAATCTAACGCTATGTTGTGATCATATCATCAATAATTTAAATGTTCAAATTAATTCATGCGTTTTAAAATTCTACTCCACATAATTAATCCATTTATCTGTTTTCTGGTTCTGTTTTTTTGTTTTACTGTAAAACATCGATTCTAAGTAAAAGTTGTGAATTTTATTTTTGTTAAATAAAATGAATTAAATTGATTTGAAGTAATTTAAAATAAGCTAAATTTAAAGTTACTGGCTAAATTATTTTTTTTCTAATTAGAAAGCTAACCTTTTTAGAAAACTGTTTTAATTTTATCTTATATATTTGCATAATAAAAGCATTATTGAAATTTATATTTATCTGTTAAGTTTGTTGAAACTTTTTATTACTAACTACTGTTTTATTTGTCAAATAAATTTGAATTAATTTCGATATTATAAAAACGTAAGCATCTATATATGATAATTAATTTCGGTGTCTGACTTAAGAAGCTGGCTTATTTAAATAATCTTTTCATTTGCTTAGATTATTAGTTATGTATACTTTAAAAAATCATTGATATGTTGGTGGTTTATTCAATTCTTCACACAGTCTATTTTCTGATCATGTAACTTACAATTTAACAAATTTTTATTCACATTAATTATACCAAACTGTGTTATTTAGACTTTTTCATTAACTTTTTACTTCCATTAATCGGTGTCCGTATTGAAAACTGCATAATTTGTCACCTGCAGCCATGCGTTGAAAATCGATAAAAACTTTTTTCTTCTTTAAAATTTTAATCAGAAAAATCAGTTTGATAGCAAAAGAATTTTCAAATCACAAGTTTTTGTAAAAAAAATATTTTTTCATACGAATAGCTTTTTGAAAAAGTTTTCAAGTCAAAGGTAAATTATCTGTAAAAATGCTGCATGAAATCTCAAAAATATGTTGAAGGAAAACTTTAAAAGGAAAATTGGTTGAAATGTTTAATTTTCAAGTGCTTCAAGTTTTGCTTTTCAGTTATTAAATCTTCAGTTTTCGAATAAATTGTAAACAAATACGTTCTGAAATTCCACCATGAAATTGAACTTACGTAAGCAAATAAATGATTTCTTCATCTACTCCTAACTTGTTTGAAAATATACAAACTTTTGATGATTTATTTTTCTAACATAAAAAGAAGCTGAAAGTTTTCCAATAAAATTGTTTCAATAAAATTGAGGAAAGAAAATATTTTTTTAGAGTTGCGCCAGATGTTTAAAAAACATTTTCGAAAATAGTATCAGTGACCACTAAAAGCATTTATTATTCCAAACAAGTACTGTGAATACAACAAAACAATCCGAAATTTTTTAATTAGCTTCGATTATCTGTTTGTCTTGATTTACGTGATACAACTTTTTACTGTAGTCTTTAAAGTTTCCATGAAATTAAAAAAAAACTTTTTAGAATTCTTTTCTTTTAATATGAAGACTTTTTTTTGTTTTGAAAATCTTTTTTCTAACATTCTGATGTGCATTTGCTATATACTAACCTTTTAATTTTACAAAATGTAATTAATTAAACTCAAAACAGTTTGTAACTGCATTGAAATACATCGCAAATAAGTAATCTGCTACTTTACTAAAAAAGAAAACCTAAAAGTTTCTGTAAAAAAGATTTCCATATTGTCTAAATGTTTTTTTTTTCAAAGGTTTTTGATTAAAGTTGCAGTCTTTTGGCCCAAGTCATACTTGGAGCAGATTAATTTAACTTTTTGACCATTTCACCTCATCTAAATTTAAACACTTTGTGTTTAGTTGTCAAAGATTACAGGGAGTCGTTTGCTTGACATTGAGAAGCAAAAAAACTACTTTGAAGTCAGTTTTTCTATTAGTTTTTTGAGTGAAATGAATTTTTGCTCATATTTGTTGAACAATCAGATAAATGAAAGATTTTAAGTTTATGAAGTATCTCTTTTTTTCACTACAAAAATGATTTTTTTTTACTTTTATTCAAACAATTATTTTTGTAAACTAATGACGCAAGAAACATATAAAAAAGTTGAGAAGTGACTTTAGCAAGATATATTTCTAATATACTAAGCTTTAACAGCTGTATACTTTATGAAACTAAACAAATGTTCTATTCAGTTATTATTGTTTTTATTAAGAACTGTTTAACTCAAAAGTATCATTAAATAGATATCACTAATTGACTAAGAGTTTTTGTTAGGCATTAACTTACATATTAATTCAAGAAAATTTGCTGTTTTATTTATATAAAAAAACTTTATCAATTAAGCTGAGAATTCATTTTAATGGTTTGAAAGAAAAATTTATTTGCACAAATATTATCAAAAAATTTTATTATTTTCAACTGCTTGAGTATTTGTTTTCGAAAATGAAGGAAAATTAACATTTGTTTTGAATAATATATGGAAAAATAGAGAGATATAGATTCAGCGGATAGAAAAAATTGTGAACGATTTGAACTAAGAAAAAAGAGAAAGGAACAAGAAAGAAGAATATTTGTCAAAATTTTACAAAAGAACTAATATCTTAACAAACGTTTTGCTATATTTTTACTATTCAAAATTTAGGAAGACAGTTTATGATAAGAGATGTTTTAGTATAATTCATAAAAGGTTGATTTTATTGTTAAGATGTGCAGTGTTTTGAATTAATCTATTTTTTGCTGAATGTTCTTATTTTCAAGTTTTATCAAGTCTTTTGAAGTAAGAATTGTATTGAAACTAGAATAACTAATTATGAAAATAAAATCCTGTTAACTGTTTATATAAATAATATGGGTTTTGTTGTAATCTTTTTATTGTCAAGCTTACTTGATTTGCAAATACAAATCCATGAGCCATCATTATGAAAATACAAAGTTACATTTAAATACAAAATCTAAACATTACTTAAAACAAATAATCGAACTTTGTTATTAAAGCAATAATTAAAAATTTAAATTTTAATGTTTTTGACATAAGGCTGTATTTTTTACCACTTTAAATTATTTAAGTAATGTAATATACTAGAAATAGCAAAGATTAAGTTTTAATCATCATTTTACAATATGTCGTTGTTGGCAGGTAGCATAAATTAAATGCTTTTAGCAAACGTAAGCTTGAAATATAATTTGCTAAAACGCCCAAACCATTAATAAAACAAAACCTTTTATAAGTACATAGTAATCGTCATTAAGTTGCACTTGATTTTGAAAGATTAATCAAATAAATTTATTTCAAATGCATAAATTTTCATTTGCCTTCTGTATCTAATTAATTTGTTTTAGATAAAATAATATTTTACTCATTGTAAAATTCCGATAGAAAGCTTATACAAAGTTGTCACTTAAGCTTAACGAGCTAATTAAATTTATCTTGTCGCCCATAAACATCTATAAAAACTCACAAAGAGGTATTATGAATGACTAATTAAGGTTAACAAAGAAAAGCTAGATGTTACATAATGTTAAACATAAACCAAGCTATTAAAAACATTACTTATAAACCCAGTTGTTTGATCACAAATTGAAATACACTGTTAAATAAACAGAAATTAAACATAATCGGTTGACTTGAAATGTTTAAGTGGTGTAATTTATTTAGCGGAATGGTAATTATTGAACGATAATCTGTCCAATGTGGAATTTTTTTCATTTTTATTTATTAGTTGATAAGGTTAGTGGTTTTTGTTTGATGTAGATCTGCAAATGACTTTTTTACTTAATTACAATGTTTTCAATTAAATTGTATCCTCAATATTTTAAAAGAGCAAAGCCTTAAATCTTGTTTTTATTGGGTTGTAATAACAGAACAAAAGTTCATTTTAAGCTTAAAATTAAAAAAACAAAATAAAAATCCAAGTTTAACAGCTTACAAAAGTGTTATGAAACCTTTCAGCAAAAAGACCTTAAGCAATTTCTTTTAAAAATAATCTTTAATAAAAACATTGAGATGAAAGTAAATGTGACAAAATCTTTTTACAATAACTCACAAATATTCAAGGTTTATAATTGCAATATATAGCGAGTGAATATTGACTAAATTCTAAATGGTTCTAGCTTCATTAAATTTTAATGCACAAAAATATTATCTCTGGCTCAATCCAAGTTTAGAATATTTCTTGAGTTTCAGAAAAAAGTCTAGTTACTACTATCAAAAAAACTAATCATTTCAAAATAATAATAATTCTTTTATTATTAATTCAAAATCTTTAACTTATAATATGTAAATTATGTGTATGTTATTAACGCATCAATTCTTTTACTATTCTTATTTTTTCAAAAACTTGTCCTATGAGCTTTGCGGAACTTATGGCAGAACTTGTTATGGTAAATCTGTCAGCAATCACTAAAATATTGGATATTCTCTCCACCCACTCATTACTAAAACTTCCTGATATTTTATTGAATTTACTTAAATAACTTAATGGAGACATTCATGAGGTAGTTTTAGTAAAAAAACTTCTTTAGCTAGCATCAAAACATTTAATTTTTTGTTTATACCTTTAGTTTTAACAACAGTTTTCATACAAATTAATAAAGACGTTTATTAGAAATAGAAGTTTGAATTTTTATTATTGTTTATTCATCTGAGACAAAATTTTTTCTACCAGAGCATGAAAATTGGGATTATTTTATGAATTATGAATAATGCTAAACATAAGAATATAAGATTGATTTAAAGGTTGTAGAAATTTTCTAAATCATTGTTTTATTTTTATGATAAAGCTCTAAATTAAAGTGATAACTTTTCATTAAAAATATGACCATGAATTCATATTTATTAATAATTTGAGAACAATTTATGAAAAAAATCAAATTGTTTAAAAGCATTTTCATTTTGCTTACAATAAACTATTTTTCAAATCATTATTATTTTTTTCATTTAAATGTTTAGAAAAAATAAAAAAAACAAATCAAAAAGTATCAATTAAAGAAAGGAAAATGATACAACATAATGTTGATGTGTTACCCGATATTGAAACTTTTGTTGCAAAGATCGTAAAGACTTCGATTCGGGAAGCTTTAGAAGTCCTCAAAAATAGATCACCTGATAATTCAATAACCGATCAGACTGAAAATAAAAGCTTACAACTGGATGACCGACCAGAAAACATCAAACTGATGAACTCTGAGGTAGAAACATCTTCTGAGCAAGATGAAACTTCTCGACAAATGATTTGCTCTTGTTGCCCAATACTTTAAAAAACTCTTTTTTATTATTTTCATCTCAAGCATAATTCAGAAGATTTTTATGTGCAAATTCGAACGCTTATTATAAGTTAAAGATCAAAATATTATGCTTTTGAATTAATTTGTCGATGATGTTATTTTGTTTTAGAATTTTTGTGTTTATTTGTTTTTACATAATTTTTTCCATTGCTTCGTTTATTAGCTGTAGAGAAAATTGTTGTTTTTATGAAAAATTGTTCGAATATATAAATAACTAATAAGAAATGACTCAAGCGCTTTATAAATTCAGTTTCTGTAATTAGTTTTAAAGAAATCAATATTATTTGCAAAAACCATCTTTTAAACATTAATTTTTTAGATAAAAATAAAACTCAAAATGTTTTTTGGTGTACTTTTGAACTAACGCATATTCAAACTCTTTTATTAACAAACGATAAATTGCAAACTTAATTTAAGTATTGTAACAGCATTATTAGATCAGCTGAAACAAACTTAATTAACCTTTCTATTTCAAACGTAAATATTTAAAATAAATATTCTAACTCAAATGCCAAGTAGGCTTTGTTTAGATAAAAGAAACTGAACTACTTATCTTAATTTACTTTTATATCTGTTTAAGATAATTTTTAATAAATCCAGTTTAAGTGCATTTGGTTTTTGAAGCTGAAATCATCTGACATCTTTAAGTTGTTTACTTTTTATCTCATGTGTATAGCATGGAAGCAAATTAGAAATACATGGAGCTTGTTTTGCCCGTAAAATCACATAACAATGAATTAGATTTAAAAGCAAATAAATTTGATAGACTAAGCCCTTAAAAAGATTACTTGGAAATAAAAATATCTGAAAAGAAAGAAGGGGAAAAATCGATGTAAAAAGCAACTAACTTGTCAGTTACAACTTCAAAATGATAAAATTGTCAACTTTGAGTACTTTTTTTTAATTAATATGTTTTTGTTCGTAGACAATTCAATACTGAATAAAGTTTGTTTATTCATCAACTACTAAAATATTCTTTTAAACAAATGTAGCAACATGTCTTTTTCTAGGAAAAATGTTAAAAAAATTGTTTGTTTGTAAAAACAAATTCATGAGAACATTTTCCACCTTTCAATGAGCTAAATAATTATCTGAACATAGTTTTTACTCAGTTTTTGTGTTGAGGGAAGATGAGGGTATGAAGAAGACCCTAGCAGTGTTTCAAGTCGAGAATTTACCGCGTTACGAAACAAACTCTAAAATCAAATTATTGAAAAACATTGTTTCTACTTTAAACGTTTAAAGCCAGTTCTTATTATAATAGAGATGCCAAACAACTTTTTAGTGCTTAGACTTTCAATAAAAACTTAACTAATATTTCATATGTTTATTATTTCTAACTAATCAAATGCATAAAATAAGGAAAAAGTTTATCAAAATCCATAAAAATATCATTGGAGATATTGCTTTAAGGAAACTCTAACTTTAACATATTAATTGAATATATTGTTTTTGTTAAAAAATAAAACTTCTAAGTTTTCAACATCACAGCTTTTTCGCAAAAAAAAAACAAATAAACAAGAGACTTATAAGTTAATGTTTACTCTGGCCAGAGAGCTAATCAGTAGGTTACCCCAGGATTTTTTTCAAGGAGCTCTTGAATAAAAACTTTATCACGTGGCGAAGAAAATATAGTTCTCATCTGCTAACATTACCTCAAAACCCGTATTAAAGTTCCGCCTTATGCTAAACGCTTGTTAAATGCAAAGCATTTCTTATACAAAAAATATGATTATATAAAAATGATTAATTATAAAAAGATATGAGTCGAAGATTCATACAAAACCAAACTTAAGTGTAAAGAAATTGAAGCTAATAAGTGGTACGATCATAATAGGGTAAACTTTGTGACAGCGGCTTACCATATAACATTTTTAAGTCTAAATTATATCTTGCTTTTCCATATCGTCTCTTGTTGGTGAAAATAAAAGTTTGCATCTTAGTGATCTTGAAATAGCTAAACTTCTTTAGCCTTACGTTTCACAAAGTATTTTACTAGCATCTTCCACAAAAATTTTTTTAACCATCTACTTGATAAAAACGTACTCTTTATCAATTTGAGTTGCTTTCTTAAAGACCTTGCTATTGATCTGTGTCCACCAGTGGCTATGTTCCTCAGTGTAATGATAATGACTTGTTATATCGAGCTTTATTCAAATTATTGAGGATACTAACAACAGTGATAAGCATACTAACCATACGAGCTACCCACAACCAATCTATTGCTGAATGACAACGGTCTGTAAGAGAATCTACTTTCTACGGCAAAGCTTTTGATTAAGTCTCATATCTCATCTTAGTAAAAACTCTAAGGCAACTTTGTAATAACTCGACTGTTTCCTCTTACAGTGAGAAATTTCTTACAAGTCATCATCAACAACTTTGTTTCATCTTTCTTGGGGTTTTCAGTAGTGTTTTCCAAAGCCCTCTATTATTAGCCCTCTGATACTACCAACTGTTGTTGATTAATAAACGGTTCTGGAAATTTAATCCTCTTTACCAATAAAACCAAAATTTTAGTACTAAATCAGTTACTTTCAAGCTTCTTTGGCGTCCATCAACCTATGACAGCAATCCAGACAACTCAACCTGGCTACCCATAAATGCCCACAATACCCGTCAAGAAACTCTGGCCTAAAAAGATCTGACTTTTATGCAAACAGCAAAAATATTTCTAATATCAGGTCATTAAAGACTTGGGTATCTTCATCCCTCACAATTTAAAATGGACTCACTACGTAAACTATTTGCTCCGAAAAAGTTCATTTACTTTATATAAATAATTTATATTTTACTTATTCCCCTTCATTGCTCTTTCATGCTTCACATCTTTTAATTATCTTTCTTCAGTGATGTCACCTTGTGTTTGCTAAAAGAGTTGTATACTTTGATGAATAGAATAGAAATAATTTACTAGACATTTAGTTCTGCTGTATCACCTTCATTTACATTTTTAATTTTTTGATCCCTTTTTTGCTTATACTTAATACTTTTCGATTTTTTTTTGAACATATAGAGGAATTTTTCTCGTTAAAACCAGCCTAGGCTACCTTAAACCTCGTGACAAAATTGCTCCACTATAAGTCTAGTCTTACTTCTATAAATTTCACAAAAGTTGTAATTACACTTGAAAATATCAATATATATTTAAAGACTTATTTAAAGCAAAAAGAAAAACTTTTAGCTTGTAAAGAAATAGCTCTTAATAGCTTGAAAAAGTTGAAGACAAAATTTATTAATTTATCACAGTAAACGCGGAGGGTGCCTGAAAAGAGTATCTCTCGCCCATATATATTCTTACAAAAAATAAAAATAAAAATAGCTATTATATACATAATAATATTTATAATTTATAGCTACTATATATAATTAAGATACAAATATTGAAAGATAAAGATGTTCATATGGCCTTTCAGTAGTCTCCATACATATAACAATGAATAACTAAATAAAATGTTATTAATAATAAAAAATCACAATTTTAGAAATGACATTTTTGGGAATAAAGTACAAAAATCATCCTGAAAATACCAAATAAAACTATTTGATCATAACTTGTATTCAAACTATTAATCTGAAGTTGAAAACTGATTTTTTTAACCTATTTACTTGAAGTGTGCTTTCAAGTGCTACTAATGGGTTTTTATTTTCAACTCGTTTACTTTTATCCCTTTTTATTACTTGTAGTAATTTATGTTACCCTTAGAACAATTTTACGAAAAATTATACTTAGATAAACGAATTGTCTACAAAAAAGGAAATTAGACTTTAAAAAGTATGCAATTAGAAAATATAGATAAAAAGTACACAAGATCACAAATATGCTTATGGTTAGTACATACTCTTATTAAAAATAACTTTTCAACGTTTTTTTGTTTACAAATTTTTATTTTAACAATAGCTTTGATAAAATGTTACAATAAAATAAAATTTTCATGTTCGTAGAAGTTTCATATGATCTAATAAATAAAAAATATTTTAACAGATTAAAAAAGTTTCAAAGAGTTTTTAATTTATTCTTTTCTAATCATATTACTTAGACTAAAAGTTTTTAAAATATGATATAAACACAAAATTTTATCAAACGTCATAAAACCTTTTTTATGCTTTTGAAACCATCAAAAAATGTTTTTTTGTTAATATTTTAAGAGTTGAGATTATATTTCTTCACTTTCAACTATATTACATTGCAATATATAATGCATATAACTAAATAATACTTGCAAATTTTAAATTTTATAAAAAAATTGATTCATTTAGTTAACTAAATGATAGATTAACTCATTTTATTTCTTTAGTTTGACAACTTTTCAGATTTAAAATATACTTTAAAAGTTATTTACTTGAAAAAGAAAGAAAAAATTACAATTTTATGAGAGATTTTATGGAGAGTAATTTTTTCGGCTACTTTTATTGATAAACTGTCAATCTGAATTCTGATATTATGAAAAAAAATTACCAAGTTTATTTATCAGAAAATCAATTTCTTTCTAAAATCTTTTATACCACAATTTTACTGTCCCAATAATATTACTCGTTTATTTTTTAATCTGTTTCTTTTAGGCTTATTTAATATACGACCATTTTGTACTTCAACTGATTTATGTACTTAATGGCATTGACTACTTATAATTTGTTATTTAGTTTCATTTTATAATCAAACAATTTACAGTCAGTTTATTGACATTGCTTCTTTATCATGTTTTATGAACAAATAAGATTTGTTACGAAGCATTTTGTCTCGAACTAGGTGACTACTAGTTGAAAATGAAGTTATTATTTTTTTATTTTGTTTTTATGTTAGTTAAATTAAAAGGTTTGTATTAGCTTTGAAATTTTGCTTGTAACTACCAATTGTTTAGACTAAAATTATTTTTTAGGTTTTTATATTTAAGTATAGATAGAGATATTTAAAGCAAGTTAGCATTGTTAAAGGTCAACAGTTGTGTTAAATATTTGGGAAAGTAATACAAATTCTAAATTCTTAATCTTTTGATTGCTTTATCTTTTTCATAGCAAATTTTGTTAAATTTTAAAGTTGAAATTTTATAAGTAATAAATGTTCTTGATAAAGTTTAATTAATAATTTACTTCAAAAAATTTATATAATTTACTTAAAAAATTTTTGGAGCTATATTAATTTTTTTTATATATAAATACAGTTATATATATAATATATATTATAGATAATAAAAATAAATGTTTACTAATATTTTGTTGCGTAAAACTATAATTTATTACTTATTTTTATTGACAGGTTTGTTTGATTGATAAATCTTTGTTATAACATTATTTTGTAGAGTATTAGTTTACAAAAAACAAAAATATTTTTGAATATACAAATTGTTCATCTTTCTTAAATAAATATATATTTAAACTTCTACTAAAGTTATCTAGTATATTTTATCTCTGTTTATTGTCTCAAACATGATTTAATTGTTTTCATTGCTATTATAAACATTTATATTTGTCAAGCTTTTGTAAAACGGTTGGTCAAACTAACAAGCATAGAATATATTAATATTAATTTGTATCACTTGATAAAAAGTATTTTTTAGCTAATTAAATTTTTTCATTTATATTCTTTTTTTTGCCCTTGTTTTCTGTTTTAATGATTTTTATGTATAATATTTTTGCATGTGTAAAAAGTTTTGATATCAGTCAACTTTGTAGATGAAAGTTTATTAAATTTTAAATAGCTCAGTAATACTAAATATAAATTATTTAATAATTATAATATAAATTTGAAATGTTTATCTAGTTTTTCTGAATAATCTAGATTTTTTGTTATGAAAGCAAACATTTAAAACTGGTTTATGCTTGAAGTTTTTGTTTAACTAATTTTCTTATTTTTAATTACTATTAGTGTCTTTTATATGATAAAGTTTTTGGTTTATATTTAAATAAACTAATGAAATTATCTATAAGTCAGGACTATTTTTATCTATAATATTTTAAACTTATTGTACATCTAATAATTCTCATGATTTTTTTAGTGTGATTTTATACTTTGAGGAAATGATGTAATGTATATAACATGTTGTTAGTTTATATTTAAAACTAATCTATTTTGTTTTCAGAAGCCATTAAGAATAGAAAATGTTAATTTACTCTATTAGTTTTATTAAAAATATTTTTCAGACTATATTTTTTATATAAATGATTATATGAGTTGTAATTGGTCTATGCAAATTATGATTCTGAATGTTTGGGAACATATAAATGATGTTTTTTACATTGCATTTAATAATAGAATTTATTTAAAAGTTTTTATATATATTTTTCTAAAGTGTTTTATACATTATGATTGAAATATTTTAACAGAACTTTACTCATTATTGATAAAGATTATAAATTGCATCACAATTATATATGATTTTATTAATTGATGTATTTGTTATAGTTATTAATTCTATCTACTTTAGTTTACTGCATATATTACTGAATCGTCAATTTTGTTTTTTGCTTTATTTTCATCACAATTTTATTATATGATATTCATAGAATGGTTTTTTGTTAACTGTTTCTTATTAACTATTTCATCAGGTAAAGATAATTATGAGTTGGAGTTTGATATGTATATAATTTTAAATATAAACATTTTAAATCTACTATTATTAGGCACAATTTAATAATTCAGTATTTTTAGCTTTATGCTTTATATTTAAATCTATTTAAATGAAATTATTTTAAACAAATCTTATATATTGGCTTGCTTTTATTGGCTGATATAATTGTTTTATTTGAATTATTTTTATAGCTGATAAAATTATATACTTGTTAAAATGTTCTTGAGATATATAAAACCATATAAAGATCTTACTTCTGTTACTAGATATCTTTCAGATATTTTTTTTGCAAAATCTCTCAATATAATAACAAAACTTTAATTTTAGATTTCTTTTTTAGTTTATGTTTAAATTTAGTTTGACATTTTTTCTAAGCTTTGATTCTATACTTGAAGCTATTTAATGCTGAACAAGCTTTGAATCTGATTAAAAAACTTCTAACTTGAAAAATGAGTGATTCAAATAGGAAAGAATTTGACTTGTCAGTTTTTCTTGATTCTAAAGTCAGAATTTTACAAAATATTCCTTATGTGGTACTTGGATTTGGAGTATATGTTGTTGCAAGAAAGTTAAAAGTTGCTTCAAAGTTTACATCATTAAAAATGATTCCTAAAGATTTTGTTGACCAAAAGATTAGCTTAAGAGGAAAAGTGGTTGATGTAAGAAAAGACTGTGTTCTGATGGTTGATCATTTACCTATTGTTAACTTTAATTGGTCAAAAAGAAAGAATAATGATAAGTATTTAAAAATTAGTTTAATTGGAGTTGATATACCGTTTCATAATAATAATTTAGTCAAAAATCATCTTTCCAAACTGATTAATACAGAGGTTTGGTTTCAGTTGTGGAAAGACTCTGTTGATGCTGACAATGGTGAACATTTAGCTTATTGTGTTTTAACAAAGTCAAAATGGCCTTTCAATAGATGTATAAATGTTGAAATTATAAAGCTTGGCTTAGCATTTTGCTCTCTAAACAATATGAATAATGATTATATAACAAAGAAGTTTATTAATAGACTAAAGAAAGCTGAAGACTCAGCAAAGAGAAAGAGGCTAGGTGTTTGGTATACACCTAGTACTTATAACATTATAAAACAAAATTTAGAAGAAACTAAAAAACAAATTAATGATGGGAGCCATAATATATTCAAACGTATAAAAGATAAAATGAATCAAGTTAAATTGTTATTTAAGAACTTATTCAATTAAATTATAAGTTAATTTCTGAATGGTAATATTAAAATTTTGTTGATTAGTTAATATAGTCTTATACTGTTTTAATGTTGTGTTGTTTGTTATTTGAGTTATGTTTAAAACAAAGTATATGAAATGAAATTTTTTTAGTTCAGCTTTAATTATTTATTTAAGTTTTGAACATTAGATTGATTGATTAATTATATTTTAAACTTTTAAAATATAGTTTTGATTTAAATGAAGTTGTTATTTCAAAGCACTTTTCATATTTATTATTACACTTTTAAGTTTTGATCATGATATGGTTTGTTTATCATAACAAGTTCAAATTTAATTCTAAACTACTTTAGAACTTTAAACATGGATTTTTTCAACACTTTAAAAGGGACCTCTTTTAAAACTTACTTTATATCAAAAAATTATTCTTTCATCATAAAATACTCAGCATATTTGAAACATATTTTTTTCTACTTGAATATTTCCTGTTTCAAAAACTTACAACTTTAACTGTTGGTGCTGCTAAATGTATGAATTTTTTATATATATCTAAAATTGAAACTTTTCATTTTATAGTGGCAACTTTTAAATGGTTAAATTTCAGTATTGATTTGATTTAAACATTCTTATAATGTCGCATCTATCACTGGAAGGTCCACTCAGTAAATGGACTAATGTTATGAAAGGATGGCAATACAGATGGTTTGTACTAGATGACAATGCTGGCTTGCTTTCATATTATACTTCTCGTGAAAAAATGATGAAAGGAACCCGCAGAGGTTGTGTGAGATTAAAGAATGCAATCATTGGAATAGATGATGAAGATGATTCAACCTTTACTATCACTGTTGATCAGAAAGTCTTTCACTTTCAAGCCCGGCATGCAGATGAGAGAAAGCAGTGGGCATCTTCATTAGAAGATACAATTAAGCGACATAGTCAACACAATTTCACTGTTACTAAAGCTAATTTTACTGACTTTGAGAAAAGTCTTGCCGAAGCTGATGCTTATTTGCAACTGATGTTGACAAGTGTTAATCAACTGCAAACTAGAATGGATAGCTTAGGACCAGGAAGTGAAAAGGACAACATCAGCCACATTATCTCTACTGCTCGAGAGATGATGGAAGCTGTAAAGAAGTCCGTTGTTCTGCTGCAATTAGCTAAAAGATCAGTTGCAAAAAATATGTCTGAAGCTCTTGGAGAGAAGGACTCTCAGCCAATTTACGCTCCTAGTAATGTCTTTAAAGATGATAAAGTCGCTCTTTCAGATGTTGATATTAAAAGTGATCTTACATCTAATATTTCAAGTTCATCAGATACTGAAGAAGATGAGAAAGTAACTGATCTTGGTGATAAAAGTGTAACTGAAAGTGAAGCTGATCATTCAGTTGATGCTGATCTTTCATCTCATGTTGATGCTGATCTTTCATCTCATGTTGATCTTCCACAAGTCCCTGTTACATCTTATTCAAGTAGTGATGATGAAACTGATGACTTTTACGATGCTGATGAAGTTGTTTCATCTGAACCAAATCAATCTTTTGTCAACTTAAAAAATGTTGAAGAGTGTGAAAAGAAACCAGTTGAAAGTGGTGAGCAATTACCGGCAAAACCATCTCTACCATCTACCTCAACCAACTACGCTGATTTTTTTATGGATGAGGATCTGGAAAATGGAACAAAAGGAGGAGAATCAGTAGAAGAACACAAAAGTGTAATTATGCATTTATTATCTCAAGTCAAACTTGGCATGGATTTGACAAAAGTTGTTCTTCCAACTTTCATCTTGGAAAGACGTTCTCTTCTAGAGATGTATGCTGACTTCTTCTCTCATCCGGACCTCTTTATAGATATTGCATACAAGTCAACAGCACACGAACGAATGATTGCCTGTCTCAAATTCTATTTGAGCACATTCTCAGCGGGAAGAGATAGTTCAGTTGCTAAGAAACCCTACAACCCGATACTTGGTGAAACATTCAGATGTTTATACGACTTGTCCAAAGACTCGTTCACTTATGACCAGACTCAATCTAATGATGGTCCAATTCCATGGGCTCAAAACGATCAATTAGCTTTTCTAGCTGAACAAGTTTCTCATCATCCACCAGTATCTGCATTCTATACTGAGCACAAAACTGCTAGGATTCAATTCACAGGTCATATTTGGACGAAGTCGAAATTTCTCGGCTTATCGATTGGTGTTCATAATATTGGAGAAGGTAGAATTACTTTATTAGATTTGGATGAGACATATGTGATCAACTTTCCTAATGGTTATGGCCGAAGTATCTTAACAGTGCCCTGGGTTGAACTTGGTGGGGACTGCACTATCACATGTGAGAAGACCAAACACAGCGCTTATATCAAGTTCCACACTAAACCTTTCTACGGTGGCAAACCTCATCGAGTCACTGCTGAGATCTACGCTCCTGATTCTAAGAAGTCTTATTATTCAGTTGAAGGAGAATGGAATAATAAGATGTTTTCTAAAAATGAGTGTATCTTTGATGCTGGATCTTGTAGTAAGTTTCCTAAATTTGTACAACATATTAAAGATCAAATTCCTACTGAATCACGGAGACTCTGGCAAAAAGTCACTGTCAACTTGGCATCTAATAACATTGATCAAGCTACCGAAGCTAAACGTGAATTGGAAAATAAGCAAAGAAAAGACGCAAAAGACAGAGTAGAAAATGGAGTAGTGTATAAGCCAAGATTGTTTCATGAGAATTGTGATAAAAACTGGACTTATAATTCTCTTTTATCAGATAGACGGTGAAAAGTTTATTGGAAAATATCAGATGATAGAAAGCTACAAACAAATATATTAGTTCCATTTTCACTTGATTAGTTTTGATTTAAATGAAGATAAAATGTTATTATAATGTTTAGTTTAAATAAGTATCATGGCTGTTATAGAAAACTTCAAATCTCTACAACATTTGTTTATTCTTTCAACCGCGTCAAGTTTTTTAACTGACTATTATTTATGCTTAGGTTCGATTTTCATGATATAGCCAACTTTATACCAAGCTGAATGCCAGATAAATAAATTATTTTTTTCTATATATAGTATGAAATGCTCTAATCTTTCCTGATAAATAACATTTGCTAGCTGTAACAAGGCCTTATTTTCAGCAATTTGCCTAAAAGTAGTTTGTGTTAATCTTCGCTTAATGTAGCAAAAAAGATAAAAAGTTTTTCTGAAAAACCTGAAGTAAATTCAACCGATAATTAAAACAAAATATAATTTTAGTAATTTATAATGAATTTTCTGTTTATATATAAATCATAAATTCAAAGATCTCTAAGTTAGTATTTAGCCTTTATATAAACTAGTTGAATGAAAGTAACAATCATTGTCATCATAAACATTTGAATGAAGAATTGACTTATTTTACTTAGAGCTAACCCATAACATCAAATTGCTGCTAACTTATCTTTGTAAATACTATGAAATCTTGATGGTAACTTAAAAGCGCCAATAATCAAGGCTTTGGTCATTTGTTTTTATTCTAAATTGTTTCTCTTGTATGTATCTGGTTATATTTTGACATTCTTGTTCTGTGTTGTTTCTTTACTTTGTTCAGTACTGTAACCAGTTCTATTTTATGGAAATCTACAATATATTTTTATATTGAAAATATTATCATTTCTAAAGTCCTATCAATTTCTCACTTATGCTACTTTTTTCATAATTAATAAATTGTAAAAAATTGCAAATATTTGGTTTGCTTCGTCTTTCATTTGTTATTTTTAGGTGTATCATTGAACTTTTTCAAAATATTAACTTTTTAAAGGTTAGTTTTTAGGTCAATTCATCTTTAGAATTGTTAATAGATGCAGCAATTTATTTGATACGGTACAAAGTAAGTCTACTTTTCATATGCTGCAGTTCATTAGTGGTTTATTTTCATCAATTTGTTTTCATAACATTTATAAACTTTTATCTTTTTTAGAATGTAATAACATCAGCAAAAATTATTTTAGCTGAAATTGTTATATTTCAATTTCTAAATGACATTTTTGTTCTCTTATTAAAATGTTAACATTTCTAATTTTAAAAGCAATTTAACTTTGATATCTACAAAATAAACTATTTCTAGTTTAAGTATTCACTACTAAACAGATTTTTTTCAGGTTAATCATGAACCTTTTCGCCTTGGTGCTTTTCATTTACACTTATGGTGCTGAAGCAGCTATTCCCGGTGTGAGTCCCACCATCTACTCTATCCACAATATTTCTTCCTTAAATTTCTTATAAACTTTCAAACCCATTATCTTGCTAACAGATAAATAAAAAAATAAATAAAAATGTCTTTTTACCAAATCATAATATTCATAAAATAAAATTGTGACTTATATTGTAGGAGAAATTGTTTGCAGTGAATGAATATGGATTTGATGAATACTTAGTTTTAGTTTTAACTCTTTTCATTCTTTTTGTAATACTCAAACACTTAGTGTTTCATACCGGGTATTTTTGGTGGCATTCACAAGGCAGGTTTTATTTGCCAGACACATTTTGGTCACTCATCACAGGTCAGTTTTTATATAATAAAAAAATTCGAAATTACCTAAAAGAGATGTCTACTGGCTTCAGGAAAATCATCTTTAAAGAAATGAAATTTGAGATTTATTCTTTTATCTTATTTATTGCTACCTGTAATTTATTTCGAACATTCTATTAATAATTGATAAAACCATCGATAACTTGGTAATAGTAAAAACTTGAAAACCTTTTAATAGATTTTAGTGGTGCAATTGTTAATGAGATTTTTATAATCACAATTGTTTGATTTAACTTACATCAAAAATTCAACAAATGTTATTTCTGCAGGTAAACAATTGAGTGAAAGGATCTATTCTTATGTAGAGAAGCATTGTAGTAATATGTCTTCTCCAAGCTTTGATTGTGTTCTTCGACTAATTGATGAATACTGTGAAAAAAAAGAGTTTGTTGCTAATTTTGGACAAGAAAAAGGTTAGTGGCCAGATTATAACTCTCAAAATGTCTTTAAACATTTCATTTTCATTTGTTCTTATTTTCACTAAATCATTTGATTACAGCTTTTTTTCTTGAAGCATAAAAGAATAATTCAATTTAGACTCGTTTTGAACAAATACTTGTGGTTTAGTTTGTTTTTATAAGCGACATCTTTTTTCAACTATTATCAGCATCTGTATAACACTTTTCATTTACTGAACTTGTGTTCAGACAATTTATAAAATGATCCTAAAATTATTAAAATATTTTATTTTTATTAAATGTCACTAACTACTTAATGTTTTACACCTACACGTTTATCGAAACAACCTAATTGGCTGCTGGCAAAATTTCAAATTTTTTACCTACTAAAACCTATCAATTATTAATTAGAATAAATTTATTTTCTTCTTTTTATGCAAAATTCCGATTTAATAAAATCCTTTCCGCTATTTTACAATTATTCAAGTATTTTGACTTCAAATCATTTTTTTTAATTGAATTTTTTGTAAAGATGAAATTACTGCAGGTAAAATACTGAAATCTGTGATAGAAGAACTGAAGCCAAAGACCATCCTTATCGTTGGTATGTCTTATGGATATGTGATGATAAAGATGTTGGAATCAATTGATGAAGATGCAGATGTTTATGTAATTGATGAAGATGTCAACAACATCGTGTATGGACAAAAATTGGCCAAGCTGCTTAATCAATCGGTTCCTTCTGGTTTTAAACTTATTTGTAAACCAACTGAATAGTTGGTTCGATTTTGTTGATATGTAAACTAACATCGAAACCTCATCACAAGCAGTTCAAAACTACCGGAAGCGATCATTTGCATAATGTCACGTTTCGATCAAATGTTAGATTCATTCACAATCGGCAAAAAGTGCCTTCTACCAATCGGTTGTAAATAAAACCACCGGTCCACTAACCACCTCTCAACTGTCCACTAACCACCTCTCAACTATCCACTAACCACCTCTCAACTGTCCACTAACCACCTCTCAATTGTCCACTAACCACCTCTTAACTGTCCACTAAGCACCTCTCAACTGTCCACTAACCAACTCTCAACTGTCCACTAAGCACCTCTCAACTGTCCACTAACCACCTCTCAATTGTCCACTAACCAACTCTCAACTGTCCACTAAGCACCTCTCAACTGTCCACTAAGCACCTCTCAACTGTCCACTAAGCACCTCTCAACTGTCCACTAACCACCTCTCAACTGTCCACTAACCACCTCTCAATTGTCCACTAACCAACTCTCAACTGTCCACTAAGCACCTCTCAACTGTCCACTAAGTACCTCTCAACTGTCCACTAAGCACCTCTCAACTGTCCACTAACCACCTCTCAACTGTCCACTAACCACCTCTCAATTGTCCACTAACCAACTCTCAACTGTCCACTAAGCACCTCTCAACTGTCCACTAACCACCTCTCAATTGTCCACTAACCAACTCTCAATCGTCCACTAAGCACCTCTCAACTGTCCACTAAGCACCTCTCAACTGTCCACTAACCACCTCTCAATCGTCCACTAAGCACCTCTCAACTGTCCACTAAGCACCTCTCAACTGTCCACTAAGCACCTCTCAACTGTCCACTAAGCACCTCTCAACTGTCCACTAACCACTTCTCAAATTCTTATAGGTTCACTTCATTTGTGAGAAACCGGTTGAAGCAGTGAAGAAGTCACGTGACTACTTTGAGCAAGTTAATCGTTTTGATTTGGTGTTTTTGTCACGTAAGGGGCATGATCAACCAACCAACTTAAAGCTCTTGAAACTTCTTGAAGGAGGCATGGTGAGTGTGACATCATCAACTACTTCCTCATCACTTACAATTTCTTTTTAGCAAGATCAACAGAAGTTGATTTCAGTTGGAAGCTGCATATTTGCTGATAAAGTTGTCTTCTTTTCTGATCCCACTTATCTCTTGTATGTCCGCCAATCTCCTTTATATCAAAGTACTTATCACCAGATGGCGCTAGAACACAGCTCATATGAGGTGCTTGATGGAATCGAAGTATCAAAGATGTCTACAATTTGATATTCAATTTGTCGTTCCCTAATTTTAGCATTAACTCAATTTATTATTAGGTTTTTTTTATCTTGTGATTTTTTAGCATTTCTTTCTTTGTGACTTTGTACTGGATCTTAATCTTTTAGCTTTCTAGCTTATGCACACTAATCAAATGAGATTTATTTTTGTCACTTTTGTATTTGTAATGTTGTCAATCCTCATAATTAAATTACTAATAAAGTTTCAATCTGATCTTGAACTTGTAAACTGATCAAATGCTTACAGTATTGGATAGGATTGAAATATGAATTTGTTTAAATAATTCCAGCAATCATCTGGTTCATGCTCAAGAAAAACTTCATATTGAAGTTTCAGAAGAATATTTTTAACCTTAGATAATAATTTCTATGTTTAATTGTTTGATTTTGTAAACTACAATTTAAAAGCCGGAGAAACTTTAAATTTTCAATTATTTTGTATCTCCTTTTAGTTGGGTTTTACTACTAGCTAAGTACTTATAAACCAGCAAGTTTTCAACACCCTTAATTTTAAGGCATTGGAATATTTTCATGATTAATAAAGTTTTATATTGAAGTTTACTTTGCTTAAAAAGATTTAATAAGTCAAGATAGCATATAACTAACATATAATCTTCTTAAACTATACACGTGAAGTTGAAACCTGTTTTTCTGAGACATCAACTAAAACCTTATTTCACAAGTACTCAAAAGCAGAAGATTTTTAATTCTGTTAGAAAAGTTTAATTTTAACTGAATTTATAAGCTTACTTATTTAATCTCCTTCACATTTTACTTCTCAGTCCAACTTATAAATTTTCATAAAAATCAAAATTAAGGAAAGTATTTTGAACTCAGTAACTTCACATTTATTTTTGATCTTATTAAGGTTAAAAAAAAAACAATTCTTGACTAAAGATCAAAAGCTTTACTTGATCCAAAAACTGAATTACACTGCTTAATAATAATTGATAAAAAAATAAGTTTATTGGCTTTGTAATTAAGTTAAGTTTTTGGATTACAAAACAATACCTTATTAGAATTTTTTTACACAAAATTGAGTAATAATTTCATAAAACTTTTTACAAGATCTTTTTTTAGTCTTTATCATTTGGAGCTTGAATTAGTTTTTTTATTAAATTTTAGTAATTATTATTTCATATTTGAATCTTGGAATTTATTTTGCAGAGTTTTATTATGAGTTGTTCAGAGATTTGGTGACAGAGTTTAACTTGATTTTTTTTTGCATATGAGTATTCAGATGAATACACGTAAGATTAAAATATTTCAAATTTTTTTTAATAAACATAATTTTTTACTACCTTTTTTTATCTTAAAGTCTAAGCTTACAGATAAAAGTAAATCTTTCAGAAGTTACTCCATAACTTAAATTTTATAGTATTATTCTAGTATTAGTAGTATACATTTATGCTTCAGCATGGCTTTTAAAAGTATTTAAAAATGATCTATCTCAAATTTTGTATCTCTATTTATAAGATTGGTGTTAGTAGCTTATGATTATTAGTTCTCAAACAAAATTTAATCTAAAAAAATTTATGAAGTTTAAATTAAACATTTTTTATAAGAATCTCGTTTATAGTTTAAAGAATTAATAAAATGATCTTTAAAAATAGACCAAATATTAGTAATTTTTCATATAATGTTGTATTACAGCTTAGTTATTTTTTCTTAAGTCTTAGAAAACACAAAGATGATAACAAATGATTTATGTATGTATCAAAATTATTAAAAAATTGACAGCAAGATTTTAAAGTTTTTCTTCTCTGTAGCTGAATACCTGCTGCTACCAAACTTGAAAATCATTCAAGTAAATTATGAATGTCTATATTAACAGTAGGCTGTTTAAACAAAGGCGTTTTCAAAACTTTTTAAAAGTTTAACATCTGAGTTCAGATTTAAAAATAAACAAAATCAAAAATTAAGTAATTTTTGTAACAGATATGTCTTAAGTAAGGTCTTGCTAAAAATTTTACTTAATATTAGTCAACAGTAAATATAGTATAAAGCAAGACAAAATTACAAACAGGTTGTGTACTTAGTGGTCCAGTGTACAAAAATCTTATTACTTGCAAGTAAACAACTTATAATAATTTTTATTAGAGATTGATCATCACCAACGTTTCATAATTCTTTTATACTTTATACAAATAAAGAATAATTTTATTTACAGCCTAAGCTATAAAAAGATTTTCATAGCTTTATGTTTCAAACTAGAATAAGCTTGTAGTATATATGAAAGATAGCTGATGAAAGCAAGTTTAAAACAAGTTTAATTATAAAAAAGTTTTTTGATGAGGTTGCTGGTAGAGTAATTTCTAGTAATTAAACTATTTAATTTTTTCAATACTTTTAAAATTTTTTTTGAAACTTTTAGGTTTTTCCTAAATAAAAATTATGTTAAATGATGTTGCAACTGTTAAAAAGCCAAAATGTGGTAGGATTGGGACTAGGATATATTTGAAGACGAATCTGTTTAAAGTCCTTCTTCCAAAACGTTTGCAAATATTTCAATATCAAGTCGATATACATCTCGACAATTCAACTACAATCTTGAAGAGGTAAACTTTCCAAATGTAAATAAATGGGCGAAAAATGAAACTTAGTATGTTTTTAGACTTTCAGAATTATTTTGTACTTATACTATGATCTGAGAAAGTAAACATTTTCAATCTTAGTAAACTTCAAATGATCAACAATTGAGCTCAGATCTCTTGAAGTTCTGGCAAGCATTTTGAGTTTATCAGACTTTCTTGGGTTGTAATTTTATAAGTTCTGAAAACTGATATAAAACTGAAATACTAAATATTAAATTAATCAAAAGTAAACTAACAACGAAAGTTTAATTCTTGCAGATATTGAATGATTTTGAAAGTAATTTATTCATTATTTTCTATAAACTAAAGATTTGTATCATGCAGCTCTTTAAAATTAAATTAAACGAAATAAACTATCGGTGATCATAAAAATTATTTATTAAACAACATTCAAAGTCTATCGGTTTTTCAGGAAGTACGTAGAGATTCTTTACAATATACTGCAACACACAGTTTTCAGAAACACTCATCCAGTTTATGACGGAGAAAAATACTTGTATATGACTGAAGCCTTACCATTACAAAGATATGAAGTAAACTTTCAACTGAAGTTGCCAAAATGTCAACATTAAGTTAATTATAAGAAATAATTCCCTTTTTTCATAGTTTCATGTTGCTTATAACCCAAATTATACATCAAAAACTATAAAAATTGAGCTGAAGTTTTTGAATTCACTTTCAACTGCTGATCTCAAAGCTTCCCTTGCTGAAGTTACTACAAAAACTATTGATGTTTTCAGCGTATTTGAAAAATCTTTTCAACACTTACCATCACTCAAGTAAGTGAACAGTTTATAAAAAGTCATTTTTGAAACTCTTTTGAACTTATACTGCAGGTATTTAAATATCAATCAAAGTTTCTTTTCGTCTCCGTCTCACTCTTCACCCGCCATTCAACTAGGTGATGGTAGAGAATTATGGCAAGGCTTTTATCAAGAACTAAAGCAAACTCAAACTGATCTTTATTTGAACCTTGATAGTAAGATCAATTTAAGATCTGAATTTTTAAAAATATTTTGATATCAAATAGTGACATCTACGGCCTTCTACCATCGCCAACCTGTTTTAAAGTTCTTTTGTGAAGTAAATGGTGTTACTGAACTGGAACTTCTGACACATGTAACCATACCTTCACTCTGGAAAAGCAAGTTTCAGTCTGAGATTGCAGGATTGAAGGTACTGACAGAAGCTCTTTTCTATTTCTAAGCCTTTCTTCAGGTTGATACATATTACCTGAAAAATTCGAAACGAACTTATCGTGTCAATGGATTGACCAAAGAGTCTGCAAGACTACAAACATTTATGGCTTCCAACTCATCCAATGAAATAGTAGCTTATACAGTAGAAGAATATTTCAGCGAGGAAAGAAATTTAAAACTTAAGTAATGATTGAATCAATCTATAAATGTTCGATTAAAATTCATTTTTGAATAAGCAGATTTCCTCACCTGCCATGTTTGCATGTGGGTAATAAAAACAGAACAATTTATATTCCAATAGAGCTCTGTCAAATCTCAAATGGACAGAGGTTCTGGAAAAAACTCTCAGAAAAACAAACAACATTGATGATGAAGGTTTTTGAAGAGGTTGTTTTCACAAGCTTCTGATTAAACTATTTCAGGCCACTGTTTGTGGGACTTCAAATCGAGAAAGATGTATCAACAGAATGATGACAGACTCTAAAAGAGATCAAGACCCATTCTTAAACAGTTTTGGATTTAAAGTATAATTGAAAATTGAGTTGTAGCAACTAACTTTTTGTTTGATGGACATTCTTTTGAGTTTTGATTAAAATTATCTAAAAAAATGAATTTCAGGTTGAGAAGCAAATGAAAAAACTAACTGGCAGAGTAATCCCTTCTCCTAAGCTTCAATATGCTGGACCGGTTAGTACTTATCTTTTTTATATTTTTTATTGGTAAATCATTTAATCTCATTTGCAAAATTTATCGATTTGTGTCTGTAAGTCTTTAAAAGCATTGTTTAAATGAGAAAAGCTTTTTGTTGCTACTTTTTACGAATTGTTTTCTACTCATAAATCTCTCTTACTTCATCTTCTACTTCTGATGATAAGGATCAATGATTCTCAATTTATAAGAGATCAAAATTACAAGGGAGTAATATACTTTTAATAAATATCTCTCTGAATATATTTACTTTCTTATTTAGTCAGGTAGACTACAGTTTTGAAGGTATTACGTTTTTGGCCCGCTTCAGCCACAAACGACCATGCATATATGTGCCAGGGCAGAAGTTATCCAGTTTTTACCCATGCAGTAAAATTCCACTCTCTACGCTAGCCAGGTTAAGAATGCCAACAGACAGATTAAGGCAGATACGCCCAGCTGGCGTCGCAGGAGTACGACACTGAGTACAGTGACAGTGACTGAGTACAGGGACTTTAAATTCGGAGCTTTTACATCTCCTGAAGTGCTATCATTAACCAGACTCACAAAACCCTTCTACCCGGGTTTTTATGAACTTCTGTTTTATTTAAGTGTTGTGTCTATACCACTATAAAGTTGACAATTAAATAAGACGACTACAAACAATTCTGTACTCTTGTCTGACGGTATGATGAAAGCTGTGATTGGAAACTTTATGTGGTGTACATCCTGTTTAAGCTAAAAAAGAAACAAAATGTTTTGTTTTCAGCCAAACAAGCAATTGGTGATACCGAGCAAGGGATCATGGGACATCAGAAAACAACAGTTTATAAGATCTACCTACTTAGGAGTATGGGCTTTGGTGCTCTTTACAAAAAGAAACGAATGTTCCGTGAGATAATGTTTTATTTAAAAAAAATAAAAGATTCAGTTTCAGCAGATCGATTTTTAGTTTAAGTAAATAGTTTTTCTTAATTGATTAAATTATATTTTTCTTTAGTTTAGTTTTAAAACTGAAATTGTAAATATCGTTTTGATATATGAAATAAATTTGTTTAAAAATGTAGAAAGCTTACAATAATTTAAGAAAAAACATTTTTAAATCGATTATTTGTAAACCGAAAAAACTTGCTTGTTTTACAAGATGAAAAGTTTTACTTTAATGGAAATGTGCATGCTTCTAATAACAATGAAAATTTACAGTCTTAAGTTAAGTTTATGGATAAATAATTTTTAGAAAAAAACTTATTTAAATTCTCTTGTAAACATAATAGACAAATTTTAAAATATTATTTTATAAATTTGTTGCACACAAATTTTCCGAAAGAATTTTTATGACAGCCAGAAAACGTGAAAAACTTTGTGGAAACTTTCCATTTAGCTTCTACTGAAGTGGGAATGAAAGTGAATAAATTCCCAGTGGAATTTGTCTACTCAGGATCTGGTGAAAATGTCGAACCTCTTTTTTTGTAAGAAATATTTCAATTCATTTAATTTAATAAATTTTCATCAGCAACTTTGCTATCTTACTTTTCTACTTTTTTGTATCTAACATTTTTAAACAGATATTATCTTATAATCAAACGACTACAAAATCAAATCTGCTATCAACATTTTGAAATGTAAATCCGTTTTTCTATTTTCAGGAATTTGGCAAAGCGCAATCCTCAGCTAATCGTAGCTATCGTAGGGAAAAAGAGTCCAATATATGGTTAAAAGCAATAAAATTTTCAATTATATAATTTCTTTAACTTTGTTAAGTAGTAAATTATTTCTAAGTTAAATTTATAGTTTCAGCTAACTACAAAGAAATAAAATAATTTTAGTTATTGAAAAGATGAATAAGTTTTTACAAGATTATTTTTTTATCTAGCTGAAATCAAACGTGTTGGTGATACAATAATAAATGTCGCTACTCAATGTATACAAGTAAAAAACATCAAAGCAAATAAAAAACAAACTTTTAAAGATATTTGTATGAAAATAAATGCTAAAATTGGAGGACTAAACACATTCTTATCTTTAAGAAGCAGGTACCCAATAGTTTCTTCTATTATGTGATATCAGTTTTTTTTTATTACAGATCCACATTTTTCAATAAATCTGTTTTATTTATTGGAGCTTATTTAAATTCACAATCGACAAGTGACTGCGAAAAGATGACAATTGCAGCAGTAAAACTTCTAAAAAATTTCTTATTTCATAAAAAGCATATCAATGTTTCAGGTTGTTGGAAATGTAGACACGTTCCCTTTCCTCTACGGAGCTGGAGCCCGCTTACAGCAGTCAACTGACCAATATATTTCTGACCTCAAAGAAATGATGAAAGATTCACTTTTGCAGTATTTTAGAGGAACAGGAAGAAAGCCAGAATCAATTATCTTGTATAGAAGAGGTCTTCCAACCAACAAATATTTGACGGTAAAATTTGAAATTTTATAAAAGCTTTTGGATTTATCAACGCTCTGAACAAGATATTGGTCACTAGGTGGCTAGTAAAGAGCTGAAGAACATTCATGAAGCTTGTACTGAAATGCAGGAAGATTATTTTCCTCGGATTTCATACATCACTGTACAAAAACGTCATCACACACGATTCTTTTATGATCTCCATGAAGACGGAGTCGAATCAACCTCTAATATACCAGCTGGGACTGCAGTGGACTCAGTTATCTGTCATCCAAAGATCTTTGATTTTTATCTTTGCAGTCATGCTGCTTATCAGGCAATCAACATTTCATTTCTTTTGTGTTATATTTGTTGTTAAAATAGTAGATTAAAGATAATGCGAAATTAACTTCGAGTTAATTTGAAAAGTAACTTTTTACTATTTAGTAAATTTCTTATAGTTTCGAGTAAAGAATAAAAAGTGAAAAGATGTTTACAGATTTGAATCGTTAGATAGATTCGAAATATTTATCAGACTCGAAAATTGTCATGCTTGTAACTTCAGGGAACTCCTAGACCTTCATACTATCAAGTTTTGTGGGATGATAACAAACTGGATCAAGATCAGATCCAAACTCTCACATATCAACTTTGCTTCACTTCTGTAAGATGTACTAGATCAATGTCTGTTCCTGCTCCTGCTTTTTATGCTCAACTTGCGGCTAATAGATCACGGAATTACCTTCCTTTGAAAACTAAGTAAAGCTTGAATAATTCATTAAACTAAATTAGTGAAATTAAATGCTAAATCATTTTAATCTTTTTTCTTTCTTCAGACCTGAAAATATTAACCAAATCCTGATGAGGCCCTCCTTGAGCATGCTTTACGCTTAACTACTAAACAAACTTCTTTTATAGACAGTCATGAAGATCAATAGCCGTGAAAAACATTTTATAACAACTCCGGTTTAAAAATTTGATTTGTAATTTTGTTGGAGTCTCCTTGAAAATAATTTTCAAAAACTCTACCTACTTTAAAAACTCTACCTTTTAGCTTTAATACGGATTATAAAAGTACATTATTGAATGACAGACTCGTAAACCTAAATTCTTTTAATTTTATGTTAGTACAAAACTATTCAATCTTCAAATAAGGTCACAGCATCTGGAGATTATTGCTTTATTTGACAAGTATCATACTGAAGTCATTCGTCAATAAATTTAGTGATTTATTCCACTCTTTCAATGCAATTTATAGATTTGAGAAATAATTAATTCTAGTGAATAACTTATTACTTTTCAAAAACTGTAATTGTCGTTAATAGCTTTTATGCAAGTTTTAAGGTTTCTATTCCCACTAATATTCAGCAAAAAATTAGAAGTTGAAGATTTAGTTTCTTATTAAGTTGTAATTTAACCATAATGATAACTTAATTTGTCAATAAAACATTTTTACTTAATAAATAGCAAAACTTTGTGTGATAATTATACACAAAAATGTCAAATCAATCAAATTTGTGTCATATATTAAATTTTTTCTCAATATAAACCAGTTTTTCTTTCAAATCAATAGTAATAAAACATGAAATGAGTAGAGTTAAAAATTTCAAATTCCTTATACAAATAATACAAGTTTTAAAGCTATGTTAAATGTAAAATCAATTTCAGCTACTAATGCCTTACTTAAGTGAAAATAAAACATGTAATCCACTGTGCAATCGTTAAAATATTTATCATTTTCTTTTTATAAAAAAATTGTTATTTAAACGTGAAAAACACTATTCATAGACATTCAAAAAGTAGAACACTTTAAAAAGAAAAATCAGTTTAATACAAACACAGAAACACATAAGTTGTGTTGATAACCGCATACAAAGAAGCTACATTAAAAACATAAAATGGTGATGCTTAGTGTTAAATAAGCTAAAAAACTTATGTTTAAACCTTAAAAAATGACTTTACTAAAGATACTTTTAGTAAAAGTTAATCAAGACTAAACAAAACGTCCAAACTTTGATTCTTAATTGATATTTAATTAACAAAACTATAAAATTTTTACAATAAAAAGAAAACTTGTCACTTAAAATAATTAATTGAGTAAAGCTATTAAAATATTGAAACAAACTTTTTGAAAATATTGTAAACTAACAAAGAAAGTTGAAAGAGTATTTGTGTCTTTAAAAAGTATTCTGATTTTATATCTAAACTTAAATACTTTTGATTGAAAATTGAATATTTTTAACTTTCAGTTTGATGCTGACTAAATGAAAAATAACAACAGCTCACCAGCAGTGTTCTCCTTCAAATTATTTTAATAAATAATTCACAAAATATTCCCGATAACTCTAAAATCCATTCGAAAAGTTTTTGGAATAATTTCTTTCTTTCCTAATTCAATCAAATTTAATTGTGTTTAAAGTCTGGCACTATAAAATGGAATATCTACATAATAAAAGCTGTTAAAATATTCATTTGGTTTCGTTTGACTTTTTGACAAAACTGTTTACTGATCACATTGATAAAATCTTATAAAGAATTTATTTTATTGTTTAGACAAAAACTTGTTTATATATTTATGTCTGAGTTTATTATCTTTCATTAATTTTAATCAACTATCATTAACAGGAATTTTTATTCTGGATTTACTAGGTTTGATTTTAATTAATAATATAGGAAGAGAGACGATTATGAGTAATTAATGTGAGATGAATTTAATAATTCTCCGATTTTCAGCTTAAAAACTTTCTTTTTTCATCAAACATACTTTCAAACCTCTTGTGCTTACTTAAGTAAAATTACTTTGCTTTGCAAGTAATACTTCAATTATATAAGACATATAAATTGAAAAAGCTGATTGAGCCAGCTTTGTAGCTCGCCAGATAAGCCTCATCAGTTCCCTCAGTAGTCACAAGATCTAAACCTGTTCTCAGCGTCGTCTTGGGATTCACCTACTTTCTAGTTGCAGCTTCACCAAACAAAAATACAATTACATCAAATCTTCTAGTGCATATGCTTCAAAATATCAATTCAATTTAGCAAAATCGTTTTAATGTATTTTTTTCTTCAAATTACAAATCAAATATGAACTAGTTGTAAAAATTAAATTGTCCTCGGAAAATGTTTGAGAAGGAAAGAAAATAGAGAAATATTTCATTTTTTAAATACAAAAGCTTGTGTCTAGAGACAATCCGTAAAATTTCGCCAAATTAGAACATTTTTAGCATAAATTCAAAAGTATTCCAATAGTCAGAATGATTCCTGCAAACGATGAAAACAGACGAAAAAAATCAATGTTTATCACGTGATCAGATATTAAATTTTCCATTCAAATATGTTGAAAATTTACATTACAAATAACGATAAAGAAAAGTCTAATGTTATATTATTAGATGAAGTAATTGATTTTCTTCATTAATAACCATAACTTTGTTACAAAAACAGCTTTTGAAGACTCGATTTTAAGCTTACATTATTTAGCTTCTTAAACAGTATTTATGATCAATAAAAATTTTATGAAATTTAATGATGTGAAAAAGTTGTTCAAAATAAAACTCCTAAAATCGTTTCAATTTAAACTATTCTAATTCCAAAACATATTTCTATGATAAAACTAAATCTAATTTCTAAGCTACTCAAAAAAAAGTTTCTTATCTTAAATGATATAATCAAAATAAAATGGATGTTGAAAAGCTACTTTTATTAAAATGTTTTTTTCAGTGGTTTATTTCTAAACTTTTAATTTGGCAAATAGTGTTACTTAGCTAGTAGTAAGTTCTATCTTATTTATTATTCATAAACTTTATGGTAGGATTGCTTTTTTTAGATTTAGAAAAATAAATAGCTTAAGAAGTGATCTTTTTTAAAAGAAAAACAAATCTTTTTTAATTGATATAAACGTTGATAACTTAGCAATTTGAAGTCAAATTGTTGACTGATTGCTTAGATTTTTATTTAAAAGCTTTTTAAATGGTAAATTATTGAAGGAAATTATTTTATAGCAAAATTAAATATCAGTCATTTGATGCAGACAAAGAAGTTTAGTTTTAGAAAATCTTCTTCACTCAAAAACAGATGAACAAGATGAAGTTGAGATGAAGAAATTGAAATGTTTTTCTGCTACTTATCAATAAAAAGAAATTTAATTTGAAATGATTTGAAGTTTTTTTTAAGCTAAAATCATAAAAATAAAAAGATTAAAAATTGTTAAACGTTTAATGTCAAACAGATTAAGAATTCCAAGGACTTCGTCTAAACAAAATCTCGCTGCCGAAAAGTCCCTAAACACCGCCACCTAGTGACCACAATCGGTGATTGACAGAAACGAAATTTTATTACTTTCAACGGCTAAATGCAAAAATCGTTTTCATCTACAGCTAAAGTTCATTCTAAAAACGACGCAAAGAAATAAAAAGTGAAAAAAGAATAAAGTTGTTGCTTGAACAGTAAACAAATTAATAGATAGATAGATAGTAGATCACGTGATATGGAAGAGATTGTGCAAAATGGTTTAGTACAAATTAAATCGGGAAAAATGATTTGTGCAAAAATGTTGTGATTTTTGAAAAGCAGCTAAAAGATGAATATTGCAAAATTATTGAATTATTCGAAGCAAATAATTGATGTCAGCTGAAATTATCACCAGCAATCAAATAAACAACTTGATAGGTTTAGTTTGAGGTCACGTGATAAAATGAATCGATCATAAAAAGTCATCAAGTAGAGCAAAAGCTCACATAATTGAAATCACATATAAGTAAATAAGTCATTAGATATTGATAATATTTGTCAGCAGAACCCAGATAGTAATTAGAAAGTGAAATGTGTTCGTAGTACAGCAGGAGTAACAAAGGATAATGAAGAAAATACAAAAAGCTTACTACTAAATACCAACTTGCTTCGTTCGTAATCACGTGACTGGACGATTTTAGGGTAGATAGGAGTTTGGTAAACATCAACGTACATCGAAATTGAAGAAGAAAAAGTTTACGTTTCAACTACGTTAGGAGTTTTATATAAATGAGATGAAAGACCTCAGCAAGCACAATGACCTCCTTTTTCATCGCCTCCATTCGTCAAAATGGTTCCCTTGTTAGCATTTGCCAATGTTGGATCATTCTCCAAACTTTCAGACATCTTTTCACAGATCAGATCAACAAGTCTGTAAGAAGATTAGAGGATTAAAAGGAAGACTTTTGTTGAAGAAGTTTTAAGTGATTTGGTGGAAATAAATCATTTTGTTTTTGTGATGAAAAGACAAACTTGTTGATCGTGTCTTAAATAAATGGAAGATATTTCAAAGATTATTGGAAAAAGAAGGGACTTGATGATGTAAATGATGAAGATCTAAACGTTAACTGATTTCATCAAAGTTCTATATATCATAATCTATAATAATTAGATTTACATCAACTAGATGGGGAGTGAAAGCTCCACGACAAGGATCGCTGTTAATAAATGTGTGTTGTGAGATTCGAGTTGGTTAATGTGATGAGGTATTTAAAAATCGATAATGGAACATTCCGATACTCAAATCACTTTTACTAATCTACAATTGGAATAATTTCAAACAGAAATTAACAAATATTATTTATATTAAATTTATCGATAATTTGAAAGTATTTTGACATCTTGCTTGAAAATATTTGTAACGCTGAAACAACCCTAAAGTTAAATTAGAAATAATGAAACAAGTAAATAGTAGTGTGGAATAATGGATCAATATACTTATTTGCTTGTTTAAATGTGTGCAAGGCAAAATTTGAGGCTTAATAAAGAGAAATAAATCAAGGAAGTTAAAACAAACCTCTCAAAGACCTGCTTCACGTTGATATTATCTTTAGCACTTGTTTCAAAAAATTCAAAACCTACAAATGAAATAATTAAATATTTAGAAATGATTGAAATTCAGTAATTGATAAATAAAGTTCTGATTAAAATGAAATAATTAGTAGAAAACAAAAAATTATTTTTTTTTGAATTTATTTCCTCAGTTTAGCAGGAAAGTTAAGAAGAAGCAATTACGTAATCACATCAGTTATAAAGATTAAAAACCAAGTAAAAATATTCAGTACAAACTTAAATAGTTTGAAAGAACAATCAAATTATTAGATAATTCATAATAAAATCCGATTTCTGCATCTTATATACAAATCTCACAAAAATATTTCGTTTTCAAATAAAAATCCTAAAAACAACAAATAAACCGATTTCATGAATTCAGATATTTTTGTTGTCGCTTTTTAAAGGATAAAAAGTAAAAAACAACAAACAGACAACGAGATAGTTGTACTCCAAAACTTAAAAAAAAAACGTTTTACGACTCATCTTAAAAAAGCTTTTTTGGTATTTAGATTTTTATAAGTTTTGCTGAAAGAATTAAAAGTAGAATGATAATAATTCAGATTAAAACGAAAACTTTAAGTTTCATTAACTTAAATTTGCATCAAATTTGGAAATGAGTTAAGTAAGACTTATATAAAGACCGGAACTTATAACAATCCATCTAAACACTTCATGAATTAATCGTCGATAGCATGAAACAATAGCCACATAAAAAACATACAAATTTCAATAAGCAGATCATCAAATCAAAGAAAGTTGAAGTTAAAAACTAAATCTATTTGATAAGAAATCAATGAAACTTCGACTGGTGTTGTAATTAGTCATGAAGATAAAAACATCAAAGACTCACAAGCAATTTTGATAAAAATAGAAAATTGCAAAAAGTAAACAAGAAGTTACTTGCTGTAAACTGTGAACGGGTTAAAAATACAAAAATGAGAAAATCAAAAGCTGGTTGCTGTTTGATATTGGGACAAATTTATTGATTTTTCTAACCTAATAAATTCATTAAGCTTCAGTTTGATCTTAAAAACAAGATCAAAAAAAATATAACTGACAGAAAGGTTCCCACCAGACCAGGTTGGTTTATCAAAAATACTTGAAGAATAAACGTTGAAAGAAGTGAAATCTTATAGAGATGTTGAAATTGTTTATAAAAAAGTTAGAAAAAGTTGGTTTAGGAAATAAAGATGTTAGAAGTGTATCGATCAGAAGATAATATGAAATCTCTAGTCTTCATCTGATAAAAATGAATAAAATTGAAAAGAATTTTCAAGCAAACCTGATAAGAAAAAGAAATGATTTTAAATTGAAGTAAGATAAAAGGATAAATTGATCGAAAAAGCATTTTGGAGCAGATGACGTCATTAAAAGGGAAATTATAAGATGCTACAATCAATAAGTTTTTAGCTCCCTGAATGGTTAGCTCCCTGGTAGGTGATGGAAAATTGAAAAATAGATTTCAATTACTTTGTATAAAGGTGAAAAAATACTTTTTTCAAGATAATTATGAAACAAAGTTACCTAAAAACACATCTGTTACTTTTCACAGCTTAAAATTATCAAACCTAAAGAACATGAAATTGTAGGCGGTAGAAATTTTGAGTAAACAGCTAAATATTTGTCAAAATGTCCACGAACACCACCACACAACCTTCTATGTAACTAAGTCAATTACTAAAGCTTAAAATTGTTGAATAATTTAGTTGATAATATGATAACCTAGTTGTTCAGCAAGCTGTTTGCCTCTTTCAGTTGAAACAACTCTTTCATCTTCCATATCACACTTATTTCCAGCTAGAGTTACTTGTGCATTATCCCAAGAATAAGTTTTTATTTGAGTCGACCTGCACATAAACTTGTAGTAGTTATAAACCCACTGCTTTTAGTTCTATCACTAAACACAACAAAAAACTTAATTTTGAAATATCAACAAACTAATAGTTGAAACACAAACCAATCCTGCACGCTGTTGAAAGACTCTTCGTTTGTAATGTCATACATCAAGATAAAACCCATAGCACCTCTGTAATAGGCTGTAGTGATGGTCCGATAGCGTTCTTGGCCAGCAGTGTCCTTGAAACAATTTTGTCAATTGAAAAAAATTTCAAAATTTAATTAGAAACAATAGCTGTGCATCTTTGAGTTTAAACACAAGATTAGGATCTCAGCTGGAGGTTAAAGGTCAAACTTACCCAAATTTGTAGCTTGACTCTTTTATCATTTCGAAAGACTGTTTTGACTTTGAAATCAATCCCGACTGTCGAGACAAACGCGCTGGTAAAGGAGTCGTCAGCGTATCGGAACAGAAATGAGGTCTTCCCTACACTACTGTTACCAATGATCAGTAACTTGAACATGTAATCGAAGTTTTGGTCAGCAGCATCTTTTTGTAAGACGTTGGCGCTGGTCGAGTTTGCCATCTGTGTCAAGAAGAAGAAGAAGTAAAAACAAAAGTCTTTTTCTCAATCGCTATTTATTTCACAATTTCGTCTTCTTTGAATTACAGCGGAAATCTCAAATTTATAGCTTATGCCACTCAGGTGAAAACGCCTAGCGAAGGAATTTTCACCATTGAAAATGATTTTACTGAAAAGAGACGCCTTCAGTAAATCGTGTGTTGAAATATTCAATTTTGCTTGAAGTAACAACAGCAGTTACAAAGTAAACAGCTTCTCGGGGTAATTACATAGACAAATAATAGTAGTTAGTAGTTAAATGAAATAAAACATGCAAACAGCACTTGACAATTTGTAACGCCCTTGACTAGACGCTGTTAACTGTTACAGTGTTCATTTAAACATCAAACATAAAGTCCTTGAAATGAAATGAAAAGAAATTTGGTGCTATCACATAGCTAGAAACAGTGAAATGACACAACAACAAAATGAAGAAACACTTACTTCAATACTAGCTTCATGTCTCATTCTGCTAAATTCGTTTAGCAGCTAGTAATCAACAACAAACTATATTCAACTAATTTCTACTCTAATATAAAATTATTTCCTGTAGAACGTCAGAAAAAGAGTTTAAATTTGGACTTTACTTTTTCAACAATTCAGCTGCAGTACACAACAGATAATCATTTGAATAAATCAAAAAATTATTCTTTAATAAAATTCGCCTAACTGCGCCAATATTTTTTCTAACTTTTTATCGATTATTTTTCAGAGAAAACCTACAAAAGTTTTATGGAAGTTTTAATAAAAATTCTTCTTTTAGCATTGATGCTATCAACAAAATTTTAGAATTATTCTATCTGGTCTTTAATAGACTTTCTGTATTAAATCCCACAATAATTTAGAAAGCAAAAAGCTGTTTGCTCTGAACTGCTAACTACTTATTTGTTCCCCCTTGGTAAGCATAAGCTCGTGAACTACATGAATTTTTCATGCAAGTCTCCAGTGACTGAAAGAAACAAAAAATTTATTTTTTTTGGACTGAAAGAAGAGACATCTGACAAGTAAAGGTTGCAGTAGCATTTCAATTGTTAAGTTAATGTTCAAATAACTATTTTTCAGGCTTTATAACTTTATTCGTTCAAAGAATAATGTTTTAGAAGCAGAAACTAGCGAAACTTATGTGATAAATTTGTAACATATTATAAGAAGATATTATGCACAGATGAAAAATAATATCTAAATTATTAATGCAAAGTTCTTATAATTTAACTCTTAAGATGAAATAGACTAAAGTAAGAATTCAATTAAAGTTTGCAAAGGTTGATTAGAAGACAGTTTCAACCATTCAATAAACAAAATCAAATTAAACTTACTGATAAATATCAAGATTGAAAAATATATGAAAATACAATAAAAGAGGAAGTATCAGGTGAATCAAAACATTTAAGTGTAAACATAAGCATACAAGGTCAAATTAATTTTCTTTGTATTAATAATAGTTTTTACAGAAAACTTATAAGCTTAAGTTATATTTTGGTTAAAAAATTAATTTTCTAATCTCATTTTTCTAAGATGATTTTATGATTAATTGTTTGTTGATAAAGAAAGAATTCAGAAATATTTTGAGTTGATTTTTAAGCTGTTAAAAAACTAAATAATTAAGCTATCATAATAGAATAGTTTTCTATTAGAATAATTTTCTATAAAAACCCCATGAATCTTTTAAAAAATACCAAGCAAAATCAATAAAAAACTAGACTTTATAAAAAACACAACAAGTACTTACATTTTATTTGAGTTTCAAGTAAATTAAAATTTTAACAAACAAAATTTCTTAACTTGATTATTCAAAAACTGAAAAAAACAATAATTAAAACTAATAATACATATAAATTGTTTCAACATAAATTCAGGTTTTGTATCTATCTTACTAATTATTATCATTGAATTATCCAGTTTTCTTATTCTAACAGTTCATTACAAAAAGCAAAGTATCTAAATTGTTCTATAACTTTATTAATACAGTAATAGAAAAAATTATTACATAAAAAAGTCAATAAATATTATAAAAAACATGAAATTGAATTTAAAATATAACTTTAAGGCAAATTTGTCATAAAAAAATAGATTCATAGACTAAATCATACAATTTAAACTTCCAATTGTTTAAAATCAATTTTAAACTGATCAGATACTAATATGATCAATAATGGTTTAAATAAGTAGAATTATTTACTAAAAAACTTGTCAGAACTTTAATTATATTAAAAAATATATCCATTACTACTTACTTAAAAGTAAAAAATATCAATTTATTAAATTTTAAACTGTTTCATACATAACACAACTACTTATCCAACAAATAATATTCATAATTATATATGATATTTATAGAAAAAAAGGTAAATTTTAACTTTGCTATTAAAATATACTGTAAAATAAGTTTAGAAATAAATAAAATTATTAAATTCTTCAGATCAATTGAATAAAAGTAATATAAACATCTAAATTTATAAAATTCAATTTGAAAAAATTGTAAACTATCTTTAATAAGTAAAACAACAAACTTAAAAAATAATTCAACAAAATTTTACTTCACAAAACAATAAGTAAATTGACTTAGAAATAATTGTGTATGTAAAAAATAAATAATCAAAGAAATAAACAGTGCTACTTTGAATAGAATCTTACAATTTATTCAATTAGTATTAAATTATTAAAACTAAGACTACCATTGTGTATACTATTTTATACACAATTGTAAGTGACCAAGGTCAATGTTTGTTTATACATTTCATATTTTTACAAAACCAGAACATAAAAAGATATTTTAAAATAAGTTGACCAATATTGAGTAACTTAGACACCTAGAAATAAAAAAATGAAATCAGTGCAAATCAATTAGATTGATTGTAACGAGTGCAAAAAATAATACAACCAAATATAAATTTAAATAAAAATGTCTAGTGCTTAACAAAATATCTGATAGAATAAACCATTTAAAAAGCCATCTAAACAACTAAAGGCTTTTGTAAAGATTAATAATTGTATTGTTTGAATTAAATTACTTAATTTATCAAGCTTGACGAATATTTACGCAAACTAAGCAAGAAAACCTCAAAAAGCACACGATAATTCTGACACTATAACAACATTAGCTGAGCATTAGTTTACTTTTGAAATGAGTTGTTCTTATAAAGTAAAAATGTCAACAACATTTGAAATAATATTTTATTTTATTAAGCAGAATTTCACCAAAAAATAAATTCTGTAATACCTTTAGTAAATAGTTTTTGATAAAACTTTCTTTATTAACTTATCGAGTCTTTAATGACTTATTTTAAAAATGATTATTTAAAGTTTTACTACATAATAGTGTACCAATTTAATAAAAAATAGATTTGGTCTAGTTTATCGATAAATGTTAGTTTCTCAGGTTTTGATTGATCTTTTCAAGATTCTCAATGAATAAAAATATTTAATTTTTTAATACTTTCTATAGTTTTTTCTATTTGAGTGCTTGTGTAGCAGAGTGGAACATATGTTGATTTGTATTACTAGTAACGATAATTTCAATATTTCATATTACAAACGCAAAAAGATAAGAATGAATAAGTAGATGGGGTCCCTTGTAAAAGTACAGATGCCTTGGCTCTAAAAACTTTACATTAATTTCTTACTAAAATCTTCATGTGTTACACAAAACTTTAAGAATATTTTTGCTTGTTTGAAGAAACCAAAATGTACTCATTTTTGTGCTTACAACAAGCTATGCTTAAGCAAAATACTATTTACAAATCAGAAGCTTAGATAAAGTATCTTCTATGCTACCAAACATTAAAGTGTATGATTATAATTGATGCTACAAACCTCCCTTACAAATCTTTCAACGCTATTATAGTATTCTGTAAGTTTAGAAAATTAAAATCACCTCAAAAGGGCAAGTTGCGCTAATGAGGGTATCTCTCAGAAACCTTATGCTTAAATACCAAACTCAAAATAAACTTTATATCGAAGTTAAACTAATTGTTTTAATAAAACAGAATATTTAATATCAGATGAAAACTAAAAGCGGCCAGAAGTTAGGATTTACGCTGTATATGTGTTTTTATTATCTTAAATTGTTTGCTCAGCATTCATTATAAAATAAAGAATAACTTAATTCGAGTACTTCTCTTATCTATACAAAAATCTAGATTTTCAAACAACCAATGTATCTTTGTTTGGATCAATCTTACACAGTATAACTAAAAACATCTATTTATTTTAATTTTTTGAGCAAAATTTTTGTTGTTGTTGTGAAGCAATCTACTACAGACGAAAACTTGTTTTTCTAATGCGTTGTGTTAGGTAAACTGGCTTTCAAATAATTACTTGAACGTATCAGTTCGTTTTTCAATTGCATAAGCGTTTTATTGTGATAACTTTCACATAATTTTTCTTAGATTTCTGTATAAAAAAGGAAATAGGAAATTCAAAGTGACTCAATCATATCTCTCAGTTGGCGTCGTTTCATCTGGTCAAGACCTTTTCACTTCTGTTCAATACGATCTCCTGGAGTTCTTCAAAATTTTAAAACGTTTGTGGAATTTCTGCTTTGTTTAAAATCGACTCTTATTTATTTTTAGTTCTGAAGCATTTACGTTTGAAGTTGTATATCTAACTTGTTTCTCAAACTGTCTACAGTAGAAATTATTTGTTAATCTTGTAACAGGTTGAAGATGAACAACAACGAATTACCACTCAGGGTTTTAATCTCTGGAAGCAAGACGGCTATCTTGGTGGGCAAAAGTGGTCAGCATATTAATAAGATGTGTGACACTTATGATGCCAATATCCAAGTAGGAAGAAACCATACTTATGAGGAAGTGGTAGAAATCAAATGTGACCCAAGCAGTTGTGCTAATGTTTGTAGGGAGATTCTACTTCGGGTTTACGGTAACTTGAACCCTGAAATTGATCAGTTATACACTTTACTACTGCTAGTACCAAGCGCAATAGTTGGTCGAATGATTGGCAAAGGTCATCGAAACATTTTGAGGCTTACCAAGAAATACAAAGGAAGCTTACGATTTTCTATGAAGAATGCGCCAGCTTCAAACGAATGTGTGGCTGTTCTTGCTGGTCCTATGAGTAGCTGCTTGCGGTATGTGGTTTACGTTAAAAGCGTGCTAGATCAGTACACTTATAAGGATCCTGTTGTACCATATTCCCCGGTTGACAATAAAGCTAGAGTGATCACTCAGAGTGTGACTCAAACTGGCTTTACGTATGCCGGTTTAAAAGCTAGAGGCTTTAGGTTCAGTGATAACTGTGGTCGAATGAAACTACCAAATATAGATGGAAACGATTTGGAAGGTGTATTAACAGAAGAAGCTGAAGAACTGAAGGGAATGTTTTTGGACGAAACTGATATAGACAATTATCCGTATTATTTAAGCAACTCTAATAACACCATAAAGCATCATTATGATACGGGGGCTGACTATGTGCAGACTTCTGACTGTTACTCACAACTGCAGCCCAGCTGGAACCTCAATGATATCACTTCTTGCAATCCAGATATCTATGATGATGAACATTTAGTTTATCCTTACTATCCTTTAGATACCTCTTACAGTGAATTTGCATTAACTGAGCAACAACCGAACAACTGTTCGAGTCCCAAGTATGGAGAAATTTCGAAACCGAACGCTAATTCAGACTCACTAAACACTTGCAGCAACAGCTATAGCTCTAGTGATGTCAGCCCTCCACGTCAAAACTATCGCTTGATTGAACTAACTAATAAAGACGGTGATGTGGTAATGTCTACTTTAACTCCAAAGCCTTGTAATTATTCGGCTAGTGACTGTGGAGCCAAAAGCGCTGAGCAATACCTGAAGGCCTCGGAGTCTTTCAAAACTGAGTGCTTCCCTAAATACCAAGAGACTGTATTAGACTCGCCGAAAACAAATCAGAGTGAAATTAGAGCCACCACCAACATTTCAACTGGGGCTCGTTCTTTCCCTAGCACAGCAGTAAAGCAGGAGGATTTTAATCTAGAGATTATGAAGCTTTCTTCCGGTATTGAATCTATTCAACCTTTCAAGGATCTATTTGAGATTGATGATTTGTGTGAGGAGGCAGCAGATGCAATAACTGAACCAACAGAAAATGAAGATACAAAAGAGAAACCTACTGATAATCCTGATACTGCTTCTGGTAGCCCAAGTACTTCGTACCAGTCTAAAACATCCTCGGACATCGAATACAGCGACATAATGACCACCGCCTTTAAACCGGCATTTGGCCAGGACTTTCTCGATAGCTACCATTCTTCTGAAGATGAAGACTACGATGAGTTGATGATTGTAACAGATTCTATGAGCGAAACCACTGAGGAATCTTCTGACTTCACTGATAATGAATTGTTAGAAACTTCTTCAGATGCAAGTCTTTCAACTTCAAGTGGGTTCAGTGAAAGTGGATCTGATCTCAATTGTAATGAAGATAAAGTAGTTGCTGAGAAGTCGGTTTCAGATGTGGATATAAAAGCAGTCGTCCATAATTATGATGATCAGGATAATAAAGTTGAACCTTTTAGGGAAATTCCAAGTTGCAATGAATCTGATGGTATTTTGGATCAATTTAATTATGAACATGTTAGCATTTTAGATCACAAACTTTCTGACTCACTGTATGAGAGCGAATTTATGGATGTTGTTGAAAATACTTCAGTTAAATCAGATGCTTCTGACCATAAAAGCAGCGCTGTAGGTACTGCTGACGAAAATACTTCAGTTAAATCAGATGCTTCTGACCATAAAAGCAGCGCTGTAGGTACTGCTGACGAAATTAGTTCAGTTAAATCAGATGCTTCTGACCATAAAAGCAGCGCTGTAGGTACTGCTGACGAAAATAGTTCAGTTGAAATGGATACTTATGATGGAGATGACTGTGCTGTGGATGCTGTTGCTGAATTCCAGAAATCTTCATTTGAATTTGATGATTCTATCCAGAACGACAGAAATGAAATTGCTGCTAATAATGTTCGAGTTGAAAGTGTCGACTTAAACCATGATGAAAAACTTTTAGAGGAGAATGCTTCAGCTTACGAGAACAAATCTTCATGTTTGACCCTCGAAAAAAATATTACTTCTGAACCAAACTCTTCTGAAAGTGAAGATAGTTTTTATGATGCTAGTTCAGGTGAGCATAATTTGAATGTTGCTAGCAATAGTTCAGACTCAGCTGTTGAAGTTGTTGATGGAACTTCTAACTCTGAGGATGCTGAAGTTGTGGATGATAATGATGCCGTAGTACCAGATAGTTTAAGCACTGTTCCCACTGTTCCAGCCGAAAGTAATCAACGGGATTCCCCTGCCAATGATTTAACTCTTTTAAACTACCATTTCAACGTTAAAGTACTTCCAGAAAAGTTTAGTTATAAGAATGCTAACTTTCAGATTCGTCTGGAGGACCAAATAGTTTTGGAAGAAGTCACTGCTTCAGATATTTGCTTCCGCACTCCCCCAATTACGTCGGATGAAAATTGTGCCGATAAAAACTTGACACACAAATTTTATGTAATAAGTGAAGCTTTTAAAGCTATCCAACAATCTTTAGAGCCAAAGATACCCCGTGTATTGATGTTATGTCAAACCTGCGAGGGGTTTAAATGCTTTTTAGCAGAAAATTATACTGAAACTAGAAATCCTGAAGTGGTCGGTGATTCTGAACCTATTGTGAATAAAATTGAGTCCAAATGTGACCCTTTTATGGCAACTAAAGCCTCTGATTTGACTGATTCAAGTGACGAAGGCTCAAAGTTGGTCGAAATTAGAAAGGAGACTTCTGAAATAACTTGTCCGAACTCCACAAACCTCGGATTCAGGCTCTCGCCACAAAGTGTGATAGGTAGAACTTCTGACTGCTCATCAGATTTGCACGAAAATTCTCCAATCCGCAATGAAGTGGCAATCTTGCCAAGTGAAATGTGTCCTAAGACATCACAAGATAAAGATACGAAGCTTCCAGACCAACCAAAAACTTATTTTTTTACATGTACCATTTCTTAAGTAGCCTGCATTTTTTCTTTTACAATTTAAAGCTGTGTAATGTCTTTTTTATTTAATTTTATTGGCTGTTATTATTTTTACTGTGAGTCTGAAGTTTTTGTCTTTTTTATCAAGTGGCAATAAAACCTGTTTAACTCAACTAGTACTTGAATATTAAGTTTTTATTTGGTATACCTTTAGTAGGCGCCGATAATTTCCTCCAGTATTGGGAACAGTGACCCTAAATTAAGTTTGGCTCATTGATACGTCTTAGGCAACTAAATGAAAATAATTTCACCAGATGATAAGTAATCATTTATTATAAGTAACAATATTTTAAAGTTAAATGGCATGTCAGAATGCTTAGCAACAATTATCCCACACAACTTGTTATCATAAAATGACGTCACAAGGAAAACAAGTTATAAAAAAATTAGCATGGTACAATGTTAAATAAATTCATCTTTCATGTAACCATTTAGAAATTCTGTTGACTTAAAAGCAAACCAATTTTATAAGAATATTATAAGTTTGCATTAAAACTCTAGCGCAAGTGCCCAACACCATTGGTTTAAAAAGCTCCTCAATCTATTAGAAAAATGCTAGGAAGTTGGAGTTAGAGAGCTTTTGATTACTTTTTAAGCTTGTTTAAGCTTTTTAGTTTATTATCACTTTATCAGTTAAAAATGAGATTTTGAAGAAGTGGCTGCCTATTGATTTTATTGAAGTAACAAGCTGTGTGCTCAATTTTGTAATAAGCTGATTTAATACTTAGCTAATTTTTATAAATGTCATGTTATATTTATCACCATAATTTCACCAAACCGAATCAATGATCTATCACAAAATTAATCTAAGATGTCCTTAATGATAATAGAGTTAGATTGCGATTTATCAAGAAAAATATTTATCACAAAAAAATATAGTTGTTACATAATGACTCTCACTGAGTTTTGCTTTTAACATCATCACTTATAGCAAATCCAGCATGGCTGTTCTCGGTCAAAGCACTTTATTACTATTAATTACTGTTTAGTAGCTACTTGCTCGTCACTATGTAATACCAATAATGGCTAGTTATGTTTATTTTTGGATTTGTAAATTTCTGCAACTTTGTTGAATTAAACTTCAACAAAACTTGTAAATTTAGTTAAAAATAACCTGTTTAAGCTAATAATTATCTTTGTATAGAAAAAAAGCAGTTTTGAGAACTTGTTAAAATAATTATGAGCGAGAAGTCAACTTGCGAAATAGTTTCATGCCTCGATTACTCTCCAGAAACTAACACAGTGACAGAAAATTCAGTTTATGGAGTAAATAGGAAGAATAATCACCTCAATTTAGAAGAATGTAAAGATGAAAAGACTATAAAAGACATAAAAAAAGAATTAGAGGAAATATTTGGTGATTTTGAAACCGATTTACAACTTAATATTAATCCTGAAGTGGTTTCTGTTGAGGAAGATCATGAAATCAGTAGCCAGAAGATTGATCTTAAAACAATTTCTGGAGCTCACAAGGAAGACTTGGAATTAAATGATAAAGATAATGAAGAAAAAAGATCCGAAAACCAAGAAGTTTGTGATTTTGATGTAATGATGGAAAAAAGAATTTCTGCAAGAAGAAAAAAACAAATGATAAAGTACGAAGCGAACAGCGATGAAAAAGACAAATTAGTCAAAGCAGTGTTGCTAGAAATGGATGCAGCTGCAAAAAAAGATAAAAAAGAAATCAAAAAGAACAGGCCAGCTTTAAATAAACTAAAATTACTTCCTAAACTTCTTTCGTTTGTCAACAAGCAACATTTGAAAGAAAATTTCATTAATTTGGGAATTTTAAAAGCCATAGCTATGTGGCTAGCACCTTCGGAGAACCTTCCTCATTTCAGTATCAGAAACAAACTGCTGAAAACACTACATCAACTACCTCTAGTCAGTAAGGAAATGTTGACTTGTAGTAATATTGGTCGAGTAGTTATGACATTACATAAAAGTCCATTTGAATTAAAAGAAAATAAAGAACTGGCAGGAAAGTTAATCAACAAGTGGTCCCGAGTTTTATTTGGATTAGAAGATAATGAAGAAAATATGTCAAGAGAGGAAAGAGAAGAAAGAGACATGCAGAACAAACCAATCATAAAAAAGATTGTAATTAAGCGAGAAAAGCCGGTTATGATGTCATTTGGTGAGATGATAACTTCACCTGAAATAAAGTTGAAGAAAAAAAGAAAATTAGCAAACCGAGCTGTAGCTCCAAGACCCTCTATTCGAGATTATGTAATCCGACCCAAGTGGAAAGTAGTATCAGACGAACTAAATCGCGAGAAACTTCGATCTCGCAAAAAGAAATCAAAGTCGACTCATGTTAGAAGAATCGAAAAATATTTGAAAAATTTTGAAGATGAAAAGAAGAAATTGAAGATGAAAAGGTCGACTAAAATAAGTATCGACGGGAAGAGGATTAAAGTAGTCACGTGATTAAACACTTCAAATTCGTCTCTGTAACCAATTTGTCAGTTTATTTGGATACTTGTGTAAACAAATGTCTTTGTCAGACTGTTTTTTAATCATTCTATTTACATTTGATATTGGTTCGTGATCTTTTTTAAAACGTAATTTTTTCATATATTTGTCAATATGTTTAAAACTTTTATCTTTTTCTGTATAAGACAACTTTCTAAATATTTCTTGAATAAAAAAGTCTTGGGTGAATGATAGTTGTTGAAAAGGTTTTCAACAATTATTTTCTATTGAACATTGCAGCAAGTTTACTCAATAGATCGAATAACTTTATTAGCTTGTATCTATTAAACTTAATCTTTAACACAAAAAGAATAGATGATAAACTTCTAATTAACAAGATCAAGTGTAATATAAGTAGCTAGAAAAGAGGGCACATGATAAACAAACAAAAAATGCAATAAGTTGAATCAATTAGTAAAATATATTAAATCAGAACAACAAATTTTATTAAAAAACAACTTTGAAATCAGGTGAATGATAAAAGTTTTAAATAATTGCATATAACAATTTAATATTTTAATCTTTAAACATAATCAAGTGAAATTATTTGAAAAGTTTGTTGAAGATGTTGCATTGCAGAATTTTGTCACCAAAAATGAAGGGCAGGATTGATTAGTGGAAAAAGCAAAATTCCCAAGCAAACTGATCGAAAATAAGGAAATAAACAAACCAAGTAAGGTCATCATCACACCAGCTCTCATCTGAAACAGTTTTGTTTAAATAATTTTAAAAATAGATTTATGTTTACCATATCAGAAACAGCTAAGTGGCCACAAGAGTAAGCAATTGCATTTGGTGGAGTAGATACAGGTAAAATGAAAGCGTAGGAGGTCGTTAGAGTTGCAGGGAGCATAAAATAAAGAGGATGAACATGAAGGACCTCTGCCTGCAGTAGAATGCAGGTGATGTGAGGATGTGAATGCTTGTAAATGAACTTTACCAGTTGAGAAAGTATTGGAAGAAATATTGTTGCGGTTGCAACGTTGCTGCTACATTGAGTGAACAAACAAACAATTAGTAGACATACGACGTTTGCGAGAAATGGAGAGAGCTGTTTAAGTGGATGCAAGCAACTTGTGATCCATACTGAGAGACCAGACTCCTGATGATGAAGATATAAAATTATTTGAGTCAAAAACAGATTTTGCTAATTAGTAGTTTAATTTTATAAAAACTAATCAGTTTCATATCACCAAAAATTGAACCTTAACACCAAAAGCCATCGCAAAACTTCCTCCGAGGAGTAAGATTACATCCCAAGACATATTTTTATGAAGAAGAGACCAGTTGAGAATGGTTGCTGGTTTGCTGTCATCTATAACAAGAGTTTGGAGCTGATCTTTAATCTGATATATCTACCTGATCGTGATGGGAATATGAAAAGACACAAAGTGATAAAAATGACAACAGTTGAATCAGTGATGTAACTGAAATAAATAGAAGTTAACAGGCAGATTCCAAAGCGAATTCATTTGCAAATATTTATTCAGATTTACAATAAGTTGAAGAAAGAAAATTTACCCAGAAACAAAACAAGGCAAATCTCCCCATCCATTTACGAAACCTGGATTTCTCGTCAGCCATAGAAGCGTTAGTAACAAAAAAAATCCCGCCAACGACTTTTCCGCAAAACTGAAATAACTTCATGGATCAAAAACCAACAATATTTCGCTGTAATCAGCTAAACTCACAAATATAAGAATAGAGTAAAAAACTTTGCACTTTTGCTTGTCAGTTGTAGAATATAATTGATAATAAGTTGCTTTTTTAAGCAAAGTTTGAAAAATATGCAATAAATCAGTTACCTCATATCTTCTAAGTTGTGATATTGTTGCTGAATTATTTTTGTTGTAATTTTTTCCTGTTTGTTGTTACTTGAACGACTTGTACAAAATATATCTCTAAAACTAACAAATTAATTTATTATAACTTTATTTAGATAAAGTTGGTTTAAAAATAATTTCACAAAGATGTTGTAATCTCAAAAAATGAATAAAAAGTCTTATTTGCTGATCTAATATCTGAACAGAAGAAGAAACTTTGTGCAAACAGCTACAAAAGAATAAAATCAGAAGATTAAAAAAGTTCACTTTTACAGAATAAACATATATTCTGAAATAATAGATTGTAAAAATGAATTTATCTAAATAATAAAAACTTACGAAGTATCTAAAAAAATATATTGAATCCAAACCCAAGCAAAGAAGAGGAATATAATCATTCCAGGAAAAGCAAACAAGACCCAAGAAGCAAAACTAATGTCTGTAGATTCAGGGTAAATCCTAAAAAAATTTGTGAGTATTAGTTTAAATTTATTAATCTTATATTTCAATTTTAAAAGTAAAAATTTCAAATACAAAAGTTGTTAAACCAAATGTCCAAATAAAATACAAACTTAAAAAACTTTATATATAAAAAAGTTGTTTTATTTATCTATCAGAAACTTACTGTTTGAATTGGCCAGCAAGAATAAGGTTGGATCCAGTACCTGTTAGCATACCTGTTCCTCCTATATTTGCTGAATAACAGGTACAAATTGTAATTGCTTTCGCTAATCCTTTAAACGCCTGTTGCTTTTTGCTTTGGTTTACCTAAAAATTATAAATATCGAGACTTAAAAGAAAATGTAAAAATGATTTAACTTTTTCAATTAAGTTTTGAGTTAGTGAATCTGTTTCTTCATCATTAGACATTTCACTATGTTCTTCTGTAAAAGCGAAAGCCTGCATCAACAACAAAAATCAATTAGTGAAAAAAATTAACAACTTTTTCTTACAAAAATTATGCTACAAAAAGAAAGAAAGTTTAATACTTTGAAAAATAATTTGATTACCCGTTAAGATATAGAACTTACACTTTTGTTTGATCTGTAAAAAATGAAATTAAAGTAAAACTTGTATGCATAAAAGTAATTGAGTCTTAAATTTTACCCGTGCTCTTGTAAAGTATTTTCTTGCGAAGTTTTAGACAGATGTTCCATTGAAAGTAGTTCATCGATTTCAAATTTATTTACTGTAATATTGAATTTGAACAATAAATAATAAAAATTGGTAAAACACAATTAACTTAACACAATTTAATTTATAGTATAATTGATAATTATCTTTTTGGTGTTGTTTGATTTAAAGATGTTTCATGATTTTTAAATAATACAAAACCAATTTAAGAAATCACCTTTCTTAGGAGACTTATTTTCATCTTCTGTCTGAAAAAACCATATACAATAAATCTTGGTAGACAAACGCCTATTATTACAACAATTCATAATTATTCAGAAATTATAAGAGTATTTCTCACTAAAAATTCAATATAACAATTTTAAAGATTAAACCAATCAAATGTTATTTGTTATACTATACTGAATTATATAACTTTATAGATAAACATGTAAACCATAAATTAGCATCTAAGATAGCTTGTTGATAAAGAATAACAAATTAATCAAACATAATTCAGTTTTTGTAAGACTGCTTCTGATATTGGTATCATCATTGCAGTGGTGGCAACATTACTAATCCACATTGACAGGAATGCTGTAGTGATCATAAAACCAAAAAGCAACCTAAAAGTTTTAATTGATTTCACTAAAACATATTATAGATAATACTTAAAACATAAATAATTTTCTTTACCATAAAATATAAAATAAATTCTAAAATAAATGCCATTGCTGAGAAAATAAATTTTGACACATTAAATTGTATAAAAATCAAAGCTTTAAGGTATTAAAAATAAAACAAACCAATATAAAAGTGAAGATATAAGATAAAAAAACTAAAACATCAGATATAGTTCCTAGGGACATAAATTTTAAAAATCAAATAAACTTCATTACTATGTGTATAGATATCATAATGTGTTTTTAATTTATGTTATCTATAAGTATTTTAAAAGCTGCAAGTTTTATTATAAGATATGTATTACTAAATTAAAATTCATTAAAAGTTATTACCAAAAAACTAACCACTTAGGTTTTGGGCCAACTATTACTAAAACTTTTAATGCAATCCGTTTGTGTAAGCCCCAGTATTGAACAGCAATAGCAACAGATAAACCCCCAAAAGCAAGACAGTTTACATCTTTCAAGTATTGAACACTAACCTAAAATTTAATTATCTTTTAACTAGGTCTTAAAATATAATTAGAAACCAATTATAAACTATATTTATAATTCAACACTTATCTTTGAGATGGAAACATAAAGTTATAATAAAAGTCTATTAATTATAAAAAATCTAGCAAGATTAACAATAAATAAACAACTTGAAAAATGAAAGCTTTGTAATAAGAAATATTAAACAAATTTTCTTACAAAATTATACATACCAATTTTGCTGGTGCAACACCTAAAATTGGAAAAAGAAACAATGGTAAAAGAGCTGTAATAGCTAAAGGAAGTACTTCAAAAGTCCAATAAATAGACATGATTAGAATACAATAGGCACATGACATTTCCTACAAATAAAATAATTAAGCAACTTTAATCTAGGGCTTAGATTAAAACAAAACACAAATTAAAGTAAACTAACTTTATATAAATATTTTGGAGCCAGAAAAGGAATCAAAAGTAATAGAAGCGGAGTTAAGATGAAAATCAGATGTCGTTTGGACTCACAACAAAAATATAAATTTGCCATAATCTAGGTTTTACTTGAAATATATTACAAAAAAAAAACTATAAGTAACTGAAAAATGCAGCATTTACATTTAAAGTAGTATTAAAAGATTACAAAAGTAATTCAAACTATTTAGCATCACATACAAAATAGTTATGCGCAAAAACCCAGAATTTTTTGTTGCTATTATTATTAGTGATATATAAAACCATGTTTTTACTTACGAAAATGTCTTATTTGTAAAATTTAGTTTAAAATAAAAAATCTATTTAATAATTTAATCTCGAATAAAATCTACATTTGTTGTTATAAAACAACTAAAAGATTTATATAAATTGACTCATTTTTTAGCTTATACTACTATTAATGTAAGTGTTTTGCTGTATTGCATGGCTCTTTAATCAGATGGCCTTCCACAAAGCTTTTTGGTCAGTTAAATGATCAAGAAATGTATAACTTAAAGAATTTATTGAAAGTTAAGTTTTATATGAACACAGGTCTTAGCACTATATGTTAGAATTTAAAATGCTCAGCAATAATAGATAATGAACTATTTTTCTTTCTTTTTTAGTATTGAATCTACGTTATAACTTACTATTTACACCTATTCTAACTGTTAGAATAGGTAATTAGTGTATAATCTTATTTGTGAACTGTAGAGTACAACTTAGTATATTTTGAAAACAGTTTGAATAAATAACAAGTTTGTTCTTGGCTAGCTTAGTTAGCGAACGTGTTAACTCAAAGGAATTATATAAATCAAACCTAAGAAGGCGTTCTAATTATATGTATGGGCGCTCGTGATAAACTTAAATTTTTCAGGACAAGCTATCTCTGGAAATTGATTCTAATGGAATGAGAAATTCTAGAACCATTCGAAACGCCTTCTACGACTTGGCTGTGCTTATAGATGAGTTTAGATGGGCTTTTTATACTTCTTCTTTTTGAACATTCAGCGGATTTATATTTGTATGCTTTCAAACTTATTTGTTTTAGAGTAGCTTTTTGGGGATGGTATCTTTTGATGAACAATTTTTCTTAATTTTATGCTGTTTTTTCTGCCTTGTATTTGTCCATTTTAAGTTTTTAAAACATCAGCATTAAGCCAACATACATTACTTAAACTGGTTTGAAGTTTTAGAATAATAAACTTTTATTTTTCTGTCATAGAAAAATGTGTAACTTATTTAAGTTAAAATGTATTTAAACGATCAATTTTGTTGGCTACTTAATTTGATTTAATTTTGATATAAAAGATTTTTGCTGATCAAAATTTCACTTAAAAAAGGGTTAAGAAAAACCAAAATAACCTCAAGGGGTTAGCAATAGAAAAAAACCTTTACTCTAGGAATTATTTTAAACTTTACTAGAGGTAATTTTGGAGTTTATTAAACATTTTTATAGAACAAACAAAAAGAGAAAGGCATCATATCGTTTAAGCGACCATTTTGTCTCTAATAATGACTGAATCATCAAATTTAATCATCAATGTAGTCCCTTTGTACCAATGAGCACTTGCCTGTAATCAAAACTTAAAATATAAATGAGTTTTATAGGGAACTTCATTCAAATTAATTTAAAATCTTTTATAGTTATGAAATAAAACTTAAATTTACTCAATATGTAAAAATTTCTAATTATAACAAATACTAAGAGAAATCTTTAAAATTTAAAAGACTTAATTTTGATTAATCAAAACAGTAAATAATTTGTTACCTTAGCAGGGAAATTACTCATATTCAAAACGGCTTCAACAATTCCTGCAGCAAAAGCCATACAGTTAAGAGATCCCTAAAAAACATTTTTCAAAAAAGTAAAAACAATGATTGTATTTTTAATAACTATATCAGCAATGAATGATAAGTATGTTTGTTAAAGAGTTTTGAGACTAGCAAAAAACATTTTGGTAAATAATCATAGTTTATATTAATATTGTGCTAACTGTAGATCAGAAATCGTTATGCATTTATTTGTAGTAATTTTAAATTTTTGGATGTTTAGACTAAATTCTGATGACTATTTTAAACTTATTAACATTAAGTTTGTGTTCAATTGTGTTCAATAAACTAATTTGAAGCTTTTCTTAAGTACCAGGCTAAAGAGAATGATTAAGTATAATTGAAATCACTATAGCTTTTAAAAAAGTTAAAAAAAATTAACTTACTTTATCTTTAGGAACACTTATATATGTGCTAATAATAGGATCCTTTTCAATAATGTAATAAGTTTTATCATCATCATTAGCTTGTTCTAATTTGTCTGCTTCCTTACCAAACATTGCTTTCCACAAGTTGACCTACAAAAGTAAAAACAGCTTCATAAAAACATAATAAAATACACAAGAAAGTTATTTACATAAAATCTGTTTAATAAAAGAAATCATCACTATATAAATCTCAATTAACTTATACTATAAAATCAACCTAGAAACAACTCAAAACTAGAAAAACAGTAGAAAGAAAATATAACTGCTTTTCATACTTTGATAAAAAGAAGGATGTTAATAACTTTTATTTCTCTTTTGCAAGCCTTTTCACGGAAAACCAAGATATCAACCAGCCTTGAGCCAACTGAATAACCCAATTCAGAAAGTTTTGTCTAAAAAAGTAATTACAACAATAATTTGTTTGTTAGAAATAATCTTATTTCAACATATATCTACAATAATATATCAAAATTTTTCATAAAATAAATTTATCAAATTCTTTAATTTTTTTAACCTTTCATGATATTTACATAAAAACATAAATTTTTAGCAAAACTTGCCTGTAGCTCAGTTACTGAACGAACTTTATTTTGTGAATATTGAACCATCTCACTAAAAAGTAATGCAAAAGTACTCAAAGAAACTTCTTGTTTACCTTTAGAAAGAGGATTATCTAAAATAGTAGATTGAGATTTCTTTACTGAGTCCATTATCAAGCTAATCACTTTTTACCAATCTATAAAAAATTGATTTTTTTCAGCTTTTTGTTTTAATTGAAAAAATTATCGAAATAGTTTCTCTTATAAAAAAAATAGATTGAAAAATTACAGTAATTTTTGAAACATCAAAAAAACTTATAGCACGCTACATTATATAATAAGTTTAAGGTTATTCATAAATTATTACTTCATAAAAAATAAAATTAAATAATGTTATAAATATAACAAAGTAAATATTAATTATTTAATGTTAATACTTTTACATTTAGTAGTTAAAATAAAACAGCCAAATATTTTTTAAATCAATTTTGCATTATAAGTTTAGTTTTTTTTCTGGAGTAAACAAAAATAGTACGAAAACTAAAATGACAATTATGCACTTTGCACATTTTATAACTTTATTAATAGTAATTCATCATCATAAAAATTAGATTGCATGTTTGTATTTTCTTTTAAATCAAACCAAAAAAAGTTCTTTAAGAAATCTAACAAGATTTATCAGCTTTCATAAAAGTTACTTCAGTTATTTAACGCGTGGCTGCAAGTAGATAAGCAAATCTTAAGCACTTGTAAGTTTGGTTAATGAGGAGATACAAAACTCCTGAACTTAAGGCCGGAGTTGGAGCCTTGTAGGCAGTTAGTCGCTGTATTTAATGTCATTCTGGCAGCTTCTGCGATACCAGCCGGGTGCAGCTGCACCAGATTATCTGTTCTGCTGCATAGCTTTGTTGGCATGCATAGTGGAATCCTGCTGCATGGGCAACAACTAGATCTCCATAATTTCTGCTTTGGCACATATATGCATGGCATATATATATGAATGACCGAATCAGACCAAAAAAACATCATTATTAACAATATTAACTGTCATTAATTTTAGAGGGTGGTAGTGAGGTATATATACAACGGGAAAATTTGGACTTTGAGTCATTTTTAAATTACGCAAACACCGCCGCCTCTATCATACAGTCTGTCACAAAACAAAACACTAAAAAGATTACCGTCAACCAGAAAAGAATCAGAATACAACGGTTTCAAACTCAGTCTTAGTAATATAAACAAATGTGAAATCTTGAGAAAGCAAAAGAGCTTTCAAGTGGAAAATTTTGTTAATAATCTACCACGTGTTATACCTAATATTATCAAAGAATTGTCTTTTTGATGCTTGTGAGAATTGATAATGGGTTTTTGTGAATTGATACCTTGGGCTAGAAGGATGGTATTCACAATTGTGTGCGGAGAGAATGTGAAAAAACGAAGATGTGGGACCGGTGGTTATTTGCCACTTCCGTTTTTAAAAAAGACCATGACAATTCTCAAGGCCCATGGTAACTTTGTTCTTGAAATCAACTGGTTGTTTCTTCTGATTTTGATTTTACACTTTTTTCAGACCTTATTTCCTAGGCGATCATTCTTACACATATCATGTGCTAGTCTAAATATAGTCTAAAACTCGAATTTTTGTCAAGCTCTAATTTATAAAGCTTGGCGGAAAACTTATTTTTGTTCCAACTTTCCTGAAAGGACACTTTCAATGGTTTTGATAATCTGAGGTCTTTTCTTCTTTTCATTCCTTTAAAACCCCTACAAAATTCACAGTTCAGAGTAAGTTTCTTGTGCGTGTCGGTGACCTTTTTAAAATGAAGCTCCACCATGCTAGCATTTTTTTCGGAATCGAAATCACTGATCACTGAGGCCCATGTGACAGGTCTCTTTGTAGAAGCATCCAATTCATCTATTGATTTGGACAAACTAAAAATGTTTTCGATAATTTCGGAAACATCGTTACCAATTTCAAATTTGGCCAATTCAGTGGATACCGATTTGCTGATGTTGAATAACAGGTTTGAATTAGAATTGGAAGAGGTAGATGTTATCTCAATGGTTCTACAGTTAATGCAGAACAATTTAAACTTCATTTGCTTCATTTGGTTGTTAACAAATAGTTCGTAAATTTATCGCTCACATCACTACAGGCAAGATAAAACCAGGCTAGGCATTTATTACACTTTATTACTGGTTCCTCACCGGAGCAAATTTTGTTGCCTGATTGGCAATCACCATTGCAAGCTTGTGCTAATGAAGATGATTAGTCAGGAATAGACTTTAAATTCTGTTTACTAGACAAAGGTTCTTGCCACTTTTATTCGGGTCCACCATAGCCTTTAGTTTCATCTAAATAAGTGGAAACACCTAGAAGGAAAAATTTATTTTCACCAAGGATTTTCAGTGTAACAAAATTATAAATAGAAATTTGAGCCAAAGTTTTATTTTTAACAAGGGTGTTCAGTGTAACAAAATGAAAACATTTTAAATCGATTTCTTATCCAAATGGAATGATTTATCACAAGTAATATACAAATCACTTCGTAGAAACAGTATTATTGCAGCCTTATTCAATTGAACATAATCTATAACCTCATTCAAACAGAACAAAGTAAAGAAAATAGCAGTCTAATATGTCACTTATTAACAAAATTACTCTAGTTATATATTTTTTAAATAATTTGAAAAAGTAACAAAATTTGTTACAGTGATAGATTCGGGAAGAAAGCTCTAAGACGTGGTTATCCAATTAAAAAAAATTTAGTCAACTGGGTGTTATTAAAGTTTTAATTGGATTAGTTTTGAAGACAAACCTTTATAAACATAGGAAAGAGTCTTTAAATAAATCATTAAAGTTAAGGTGAGGAAAAATAAAAATAACTTTCATCAGTTTCTCGAAGTCAGAGACAAACAACGACATTGATGGGATTTAGTAGTAACCTTTGAGAAATAGTGTTTTATATGCAGATTATAGTTTTAAGAAAGTCCAAATGTTCCTAATTTTAAAAGGTTTAAGAATTTGGTTTGTAGTAACTGAACCGATTTTGAACAGATAGTTGACGCGGTGAGCTCATGTTAAGTTTGGATAGATAAAGAGCTTTGGGAATGTTGTTGTTGCTTAATTAGAACTCCGATGATGTCGGGTTAGTTTGAGGATTTATTGAAAGATGAAAACATTTACCCTTGGCGTGAGTTGTCAATATCGAAGCTATAGGTTAGTGGACTCAGAGGAATAAAAAAAAATGAAATGAAGCAAGGGCAAAAAGCATTAAGCTTCCATAACCATTTCAATTCGTAAAACAAGTTTAATTCAAGCTTTTATTTGATCATATTTATGAAACAGGTAAAAGATATCTTGATACAGCTACTTATTCATTAAATCATTAAGATAAGAATAAAGTAATTTCAGCATCAACAAATTCAATGACTTAATTTGTCTCTACTTGTTTAATAACATATGAATTTAACTTTTTATTTGTGCATATGGCAACTAGTAACGGGGCCTGAGTATGGGTCGTGAACTGACCCCACAAATTATTGTCATAGTCAGCTTTGAGCCAAAGCTTGTTAAAGGGGTTCTGATACTGAGTTAGTAATCATTAAATAAGTGGATATAGGGAACAATGTTATCGAAGATAGAGTTACTTTGAAGCAACATCACAGGAAAATTATCTGAATTGAAATGCAGACACTCTACAAAGGTTATGAAAATTAGGGATTAATCGTAGCTATAATCATGAAATCCATAACATAAAGTTTATTATGTGAAAGAAATAAAACAATGATGTTTCATAAAATTGAAGAAAAACTTAAGATTTATGACATCTTGTAAGACAGGTACCACTATATTGATAATCAAACAAAAGATTATATTTAGCATCTAATATCCGAGTTTATTTTTTAATAAATTTATTTTATAACTGATTTTGCTCGTTTTAGAATATCATAATTATTTATTAGCTTATAAAATCAAAAATATCTTTAACTGTAACCATTTATTTTTATTAAAGAATATTAAAAGATATACATCAAAATCGAATATAAAGTGTCAGCAAGAAAGTGGACTTTTTTAATATTAACGCATAAAATTTGATTATTGATGCAACAAAAAATTACTTAATATATCAAATTCCAAAAACATATACATTAAAAAATTGCTTATAAACTAAATAGAAATGTTAACCAATTTTTCCTTTTACAGAGTTTAGTAAAGTCTGTGAGGTTTCTAAAATCTTCATATAAGCAGCTTCAGTTTCTGAAATAGTTTTATCAAGTTCTTTTCTTACTGCCATTTTTTTAGCAATATTTTCATTGATTTTAGCAAGACGTTCACTGAGAGACCGAATTTCTACCTCAATTTTATATTTATCTTCTTCTTCTACTAATATTTGTTTTTGGAGATCATCTCTTTTTGAACAGAGGTCCTCAATACATTTGACCAACTCATTATTAAAATTTTGTAATGCTGCACCTTGGTGTGACATATTATAGCACAAAATTTCCTGAAAATTAAAATTTTATTACTTTACATACAAGATAAAGAAATATTATACATTAGTAGAGATAAAATAGTAATTTATTTTGAAGATATCTAAACGGCTCAGAAGATATATAAGAATTAAATAAAATAATAGTCTTATTTGCTCAATCTGTTTAATAATTAATTAAGTAAAATATAAATCTAATGAAGTTTAGTTTTCAAAACTTTTAAAATGAATTAACTAAATTTATGTGAGTAGATTTAAAATGCTTTAAATTTTATTTATTACATCGAGCTATTTAAAACATTTCTTTGTTTTTAAAATTTATTAAGTAAAACATATAGCATAAGTTGTAAACATTTTAACAAAAAAAAGTTATAATAAAAAAAAATATCAATTTTCGAAAAATAAATAAACTGATTGGTAGAAATTATATTTAACAAAAAAACTATTAATAATAAGTTATATAAATAAATTGCTTACTTATACTTATTTTAAGTTCATAATCTATGGATTTGATAATATTTTACCAAAAGCTTGTTTTTATGGATATAAAAAATTAAATATTAATTATTTCAGAAAATAAACTTATTTCAGAAAAATATCATTACACCAACAGAAGTAACAAATGCTTTCTGAAACATTAGTAATTAATCTTTTAGTGATAAAATTTTCATTCATAAATTTTTGAACATTTTTTGTACTCAAACAAAAGCTTTAACAATTGTAAATAATATATAAATTTATTGACTTACAAACTTAAGATTCAGAATATATAAACTATAGTATCAAATTGCTAGGAAATCAGGTAATCAAAACTTACAGGTAACTTTTTAAATCAACTTGAAATGTTCAATAAATTATCCAGAAAAATGAAAAAGTCGTGAGACTAACGTACTGATATCTGAAAATACTTAACAAATCAAATGTTACAAACGGTACAATATAGAAAACTCCCGAAGTCGAAAAAAGTTCGTTTGTATCCATGACTACTATCATTGAAGGTTTACTTAATAAAATAGTTTAATTATTCAAAAAGATAACAAACATGTTTTTAACATGGTAATTGATCTTTATCGGCAGTTGAAAATGGAGCATTTTTGAATGGGTGTCTTATTCTAAAAGAGATGTTTAACAATATGAAATTGAAAATAAAAATTCTTTTTTGGGGCGAATAACGCATTAAAAATATTGTGTGTTTGTTACCATTTGTTTTGTTTATACTTTTTTCAGTTATTGATACTTTATACGTTTTTACATTTATTCATTGTTAACTTCATAAGCTACTAGACTGTAAAAATTTTAAATAGCTGATAAAGCAAATCTAATTAGCATTACAAACACTCTTGGTTTCTTTTGCTTATTCCAACATAAAAGATAGTTAAATTGATTCGTTACCTTTATCAGTAATAGTTTTGTCCAGCACACCTTACTAGCTTAATGCCATATACAGCAAATAACTTACTTTTGAATGCTCTTAAAAAATAAAGCCCGAAATCACCAACTCAAATCTGCACTAGTTGAAAACTCAGGTATACATGCAAAGTTTTTCGTAATGTTTTTCTCCAAAGACTAATAAACGACAGTCGAAACCTACATTTTCAGCTGTTTTAGTTTATAATTGAGACTACTTTTGTCTATAATATTACTTTCATGGACTTAGCAAGTGAAGTGTAAATTTTGCAAATGTAAATCAAAGCTTCAGTTTGAGTATTATTATCTTTATTTCATAAATTTCTATTTTGGTTTGAGCATCACATTTTGTATGTAACTTAATACTGCTTACCAGCAGAATTTCTTTTGTTAAGTTTCTCTCGTTTTTAAAATTGATAGTTTGGTATTTATATTGCAACATACTTTCTTGATATTTATACATTTGTTTTAGGAAATTAAACATTTTAATTCATCGATATAAAGAAATAAGCTTCATAGGTGAAGAATAAATCTGATTAACTTATCTAATACAAATTTGCGGTAAATCTTATTGATTTAGAATAAAATATTTGACAAAGTTCATCTTTTTCAATTATGAGATTTCTAAAATTATTTTTCTTTAAAAATCATGAATTTTTTTTCAAAAGTTGGTTTTACTTTGAAACTTCTCTGAATCAATTGTTTTCATGCAAGTAAATATTAAACAAAATAATCAAGTATAAAGTAATTGTAATAAACTAATGCTTTAAGCTCATTTCTTCATGAAAATGTGTTAATTAGTTTAACAAGCTAAAATAATTTTATAAAATTATTGAATGAAAAACCTTGAACAAATATTGAAAATTTAATTATTAAATTCTTGGATACTTTTGTTTATAGTGGTATGACCTGATTCGGCCAAGAATATCCATGCTGTTAACCAGGGCAGAAGTTATCGAGATCCGGTTGTTGCCCATACAGCAGGATTCCACTCTCTACGCTAGCCAGGTAAAGAATTCCAACAGATGGATTAATGCAGATACGCCCAGCTGGCGTCGCAGGAGCTTCCAGAACTACACTGAGTACTGTGACAAACTGCCTACGAGGTTCCAACTCCGGTTTTAAATTGAAGTTTCCGTCTCATAGTAAACAGACTAACAAAACACATTTATGCTATTATTTAAGGACTTTTTTTGTCGTAAATATATCAGGCATGGCTGGAACCCGAGATCTTCCGCATGTTGGACGGGAGTGATAACTGCTACACTCCTGACAGATATCTATAATATGCTGAAAAAGTAACATTTAGCGTTAACTACAATTATCCTAAACAAAAAGGAAATCAAGATATCTTACAGAAAAAAAGAAATAAAAAAGTGAACATTACTTAAATCAAATATTATTTACTATAAACTCCACTTTTTCCTCTTTAAGAGCAAAAAGAAAGAAATTCTGATTAGTGCTTTACTGTATTAATAGAAAGAAGTCTTTAGCATCTTCATCAGCAAGTACACGCTTTGAGCTTAAAAGTTTGTTTAAGTTTAGTTTGTAAGTTGAGATGTTTTTTTGCAAGTCTTAGTGCTAAGCAGGTCAAGCTGGGTTTTATTAAATTGTTGTCTTTAGGTTCCGAAACAAATTAGTTGGCTTACGGGTCACGCTAGCAACAACATAAGCAACTTTTTAATTTCAATAAAAAACCTGATTGTTTATAAAATAAAACGAAGTTGACAATCCTAACTTTATTCATAAATATTTGAGCAAACTGTAGAAGCAAACCTTAAAATACAAAAACTAATTTTGGTAATGATGTCATCCTTGATTAATCCTCACTTCAAAAATTAAAGAAATAAAACTAAATTCAGGAATGTTGAAGGTAACAACAGAAGATTATATTAAAACAAATTGATATTGGTACAGGTTTGCATACTCCAGGTTGGTGTGTAACCACTAAGTTAGGTCCAAGGCACAATACAAAAGTAACAATTTACTGAAAGCAATTTAGTTTTCAATTTGAAGAAGCTAAAATAATCAAAACATGTCATCAGTGAAATAAATGATCAAACTTTAAATAGTGTCATGTGACCAGCTGAGGTTTTGTGACTAATTGAAATTGCTTCTTATCATTAAGGAGCAAATTAGAAGAAAACTTGATGAAGTTGGACTAGAAATGATCAAACTTTAACCAGGTTGATGCATTTCAAAAATCTTACAATAGTTATTGTATTTGAAAATGATGACAGAACACAAGGTTGATTTAAGATTTTAAAGAAGTTACGAGATCAAAATTATATTAGTTTTGTTACAGTATGCAAACTTGTATACTGCATAAGAGGCAGAAATGTCAAAGAAGTCGGTAGATTTACGAGGTTGCTGCTTCGCAACAAAATATTTAGTGATAAATGAATCATAGTGGTTTGTTATCTAGCGTCCCATTTTCTTTTCTCTTGCAGCTTTTTGACGTCGGCCCATATTTGTTTGAGCCATAGAGTTGACGATAGAAATAAGGAAACCAATAACCATGATCATAAAGATCAAATCAAAGCACAAGTTGAGCCAACCACCACCCTGTAATAAGAACATTTGTTTTGCTAGTTTCTGGTATAAAAATATCGATTTAAGTTCAAAGTACACAAAAACTTAAACAAAATTCGAGTAAATATTATTGAAAATGAAAAAACTATGAAAAAAATGTGAGACTTTTATTTCTAGGGTTCCAGGTTCTTGATGTAATTTCCATTTTTGTTGTTCTAAATAATCAGTGAAAGGTTTTCTCATTGAATCTCCAAACAATGGAATGTAACTGAAACATCAAAATAGAAAATAATTGATGATGAAAGATGTTTTAATTAAATATCAGTAAGCTATTTGTGAAAAATAACTTCAAGCAAGTAGTAAATAGCTTGAGATTGCAAAACAATTTCAAGAAGTAATTAAATTTGACGACAAACAAGTTTAAAATAATTACTAGATGCTTAAAAGTGGGTTTTGAAAGCAATTAAGATAACTTGTTTGAGAAAGATTGATTTGCAGGACCTACCCGATCCAATTAAGAAGTAGGCTGACATATTCCTCGCTGAAAAGAAACACAACAAAAAACATCTGTAGATGCATCTTAATCACTGCCTTTCCTATTAATGTGGCTCCAAAGAAAGTCCAAAAAGGAACAAGAAAGTGACCACAAGTTATTCCAGCTAAGTCGAATAACGGGTTTGGAATCTAATGAAGCAAATTGTGTGAGATGAAGCACATGTTGCTTTAAACATTTATTTATGATAACTTATAACTAGTTCTTTGACAAGAAATGTTCGGAGCCTGAGCTTAACGATCATCAAAACGAAATCTGGCTTCTAATGTGGTGAGTATTTTTAAACAAATTTACAAATCAAACTTACAGAAGCGGCCATTAGGATTCCAAAAAAACCCGCTTTCTCTACCAAGCTCTTCATAAAGAGTTTAGCGCGACAATAAAGCGAATTATCATTGACATCTGTCTCCAGCATACATGCTGCTTCTTCATAATCTTCATCATCTGGATCAACTCCATTTAAAACAGATTGTCTTGACAAGTAATAAGGAGGAAGCTCGCCAATTGCAGTTCCAGCTCCCTTTAAAAGACTTCTTTCAAATTTGAGTCAAACACAACAGATGATTGTATCAAGTAAACATCCAAACTCACTGACCCACATAAATGACTCCAAACGAACTTTCCTGATAATCTTCCAAATTGACATTGCAGCATCTTTTTTGTTTGGACATAAAATTCTGAAACAAAGTTCTTTAACTTGAACATATATTTGAAGGCAGAGAAGTAAACATAACTTTGCCAACTTACTCATGTGGGTATGGAGGAGTAAGAAAGTTGACTGATTGACATTCATATGCAGCTAGTGTTACTTTAGCTATAAATGGTCCAAGATACAATACAAATGTATGAAGACCCATTCCAAAGCCTGCAGAAGATAAAAATCCAAGACCAATCCACTCTAAACAGTAACTAGTTTGCTTTCTCCATCTAGCTATAAACTGAAAAATCAACATTTGAACAATGTAGATGAAAGTTGTTAATAATTCTCACTTCAGTGTGCCGACCTCTAACAGAAATAGAAAGAATATATAGAAGGGAAAATATTAGAAGCAGAACAACAAACCATTTAGAAGATAGTAAGCTGAAAAATAAAATAAAATTGTCAGACTAAATAGAAAATTTTGAAGCCAAATCAGTCCTATAAATAATCAAAAGGAAAATAATCAAATACCTACCTATTTACATATTCTATAAATCGAACTTTACACTCAGAAAGAAAGTAATGAATAGTTTTAAGAGGTTGTTTCCATAGGACCAGCTTGTTTCTTTTCTCTTTATCTTTTTTCTTCAGCTCTTTTAAAGCCTTATCTCCTCCTTTTAATATTGCTAGTATAAAAAATGTTCAATTGAAAATTTTAGCAATTAAATATATTAATCTAAATATTAAAGTTAAAACTGTATATGTAATCAGCTCTAAAACATGTAAACTTTTTAACTAAAAATATTTATAAATGAAAATCAAGCCATTCTAAAACTTGCTAAAAACTAAAGACAAGTGTGTCTGATGTTATCAAAATTTCATACAAAACTCTGTAGAACATTCTATATTCATAAAACCTTTAAAACAACTATAAAAAATCCATACAAATACTCAACATAGCAACAATAAAAAAAACAGAAATTTCTGATCAGAAACATTTTGAAAATGCTAAATAATAAGTGAATAATCTTAGTTTTTAGGATAGTTATATATATCAATACAACTGGGATACTGAAGACATTTTTAGCATAATAATTTATAAAATAATCTAATAAAATCACTTTTAATTTATAGCTATCAAAAGTAAACTCCCAACTAAGGTCAACTTTAGACTAAAATCAAAATGTAAAAGTAGATTAAAAACAAATCAAAACAAATTCTTAAATAGAAAAAACAATAAGTTCGAAAAAAACCTTTCACCTAGAAGCTTAATAAAAGTATTTAATAATGAGCTTAATCAAAAATATTAAACTTTATGAGATAATAAGTAATTGTCTCATAACTTACGATCAGATTTTCTTTGCTTCTCAAAAGAAATCTTTTTATCATGTTTATAAGGTTGAGACTGCAACTTATCATCTACATCTTTTTTGAAAAAGTTATATTTTTTACAAATCTCATCAACTTCAGAATTTAATATCCTATTTTTATGTTTTTTGAAAGTTTCATGAGACTTTTTTGGATTAGCATTCTGTGGAGCAACAGGCTTGCTAGAAACTTTTTCATCACATACAGATAAATGATGATTTAATTTTAAACATAAATTTTTAACAGTTTTCAATAATTGTTCATAATTGTCATATAAACTTTTCTTCTTTTTAACTTTTCTGCAATGTTCTTTTCTTTCTATTGCCTGAGCTATCTGCCTAACAATTTCATTTTCTGTTAAAGAGTCAGAACAGTCAGCAGAAATAACTGATCCATTACAACAGGAGCAACTAGACTCTGAAGCACTTGATTCACAACTATCATCTGACATTTTTACTTCTTTCAATCACTATATCAATTATAACTATTTAAATTTTATTATTTCTTTGATTATAAAATTATAACAAAAAATATTACCTATGTCAAAGAAATATTTTATAATTTAAAAATCTCACTCCTATTCACAAATAATTCAGATATTGATTCATTTATTTCTATATCAAATATAAGCTATAAAATAATTTCAAAGATGTCATCTTATAGTTTCAGTATAATTTATTTAAAAATAATAGATTATTCAGAGACACTTAAAACAAGCGTAGGACTAGAAAAATATAAACTTCAGATGATTAACATAAAAAATCTGTTTTATTACTTTATTAAAGATTCAAATTACAACTAAGATAATAAAACTAATATATAATTCTTTAATGAGATTCATATGACTTTTTATAGATGAAAAAAACATTTAGATTGAAAAATATTATAGCTCAATCTCTAAAAAAAAACCAATTATAAAGATTTAGCTATATAAGAAAAATAAAGAATAATTGAAAAATGTTAAACATCATTACCTGACATATCTTCTTCTTCAATGCTAACTGTAAAGTCTTGATTTTGTAGATGAAGATCTTTTTGTTTAAGACTATCTATTAGCTCTAGCTTTTTTGTGGTAAATAAAGAATGTATCTGATTAGTGGATCTAGTATAAATTTCTTTTATATTATTCATTATGAATAATTCATATATAAATCAAATTTATAGAAATTTAAACTTTTATCATTTCAATACCATGACAAAAAGCTTTAAAACTTTTAATTCACCAATGTAAATAACAAAATCACAAAACAAAGAAAGAAGATCAAAGTTCAATTATGATAATAAATACAGCTTCACTCTAGTATCAGAGCAATATTAACAAGTTACATTTAGTTCATGCTTTATTTTTGAAAACAGAAAAGTAATATACTAAGGCAGTTAAGATATTGAATTTTTAATCAAAATTTTATTTCATATAATATTTTAAAGCACCACACAGAAAGTTTTGATAATAAATTACAAAATTTAAAAAAATATTAAAAGTTTAAAAACCTCTACTGCATTAAATGCTATTTGGTAGTGATAATGACAATTATATTTAAATGAAAATTTATCTATTTAATTAAAGTTAATCTAATTAAATAACTAAATATATCTTAATTTTGACCATGTTTAATCAAATAGTAAATAAAATGCAGCAAAATAAATCTGAAGTTTAAAGAAAAATAACCCAATCCATAAGAACCACAAACTTTAAATACATGTTTATTGACTTTATTTGGAGATAAAAAAAACTTTTTTTGTAGTAAAAAGTATTTTAGGTTTGAAATATAGAGAACTTTGTTGACCCAGTTAAGAAACTAAATGTTATAGAAACTATATTAGGTCCAAAAGAGTATATCTGCCCTATATATTTTTAATAAGTTATCATGCTGTAGTATAATTACACCCAACCACACAAAAATAATTTCTAATAGAAAGAATTAATTTGAAAAGGAAAAAATACAAATTCTAAATTAAACTTTCATGGATTATAGTTTCTAAATTAAAAATGTAATTTTGTATTTTCTCGAGCATAACAAAAGAAGCTTTAAGTAAAAAATAAAAAAAATCCAGTAAACATAGGTTATTGGAGTAATTTCAGAGCATTGCTGAAAACCAACACGTCATTATCGAATCACCATCACCTGCTTTTTGCAGATCCTATTCATATTTAATCAAGCGTAACGACGTTAAACAAATCTAATAAAGGTAAAATATTTTCCATAAAATGATAAATTATTTTACTACTTTGGTTATCAATTTATACCTATCTTATTTTTGATTTTATTTACTAAACGCGTGGTTGCGAGTTGCAAATTTTACAGCTCTTATAGCAAACCTGGTGAACTAGATAGAATTATAAAAAATTAAGCAAAATTTTGCACGAATACTCAATCACAATATAGTGCACAGAGCTTCCAACTTTATACCATCCACCATTTCAAGCCTCCTAGTAGCTAGATTACAGTCACACACCACAACACCCTTATCTGATAAATGTCTTGATTTTGAAAATTCATAAGGCATATATATGCGTAAATAGTTTTGAAATTATATCAAAATGTATTAGGCTCTAATGAGAAATATTTGTATGAATAAATGCACCATGCGAACATTCATTTCTATATTATTATAATTAAAAAATTATAAGAACTAATTTCAAAGATCGGTTTATTTGTTTCTTAGAAAGAATCCATTTGCAGGTTACCAACCAAGTAACTTCGGCTAGTAAGCTTACATTAATACAGTTGTGGAAGTAGAGAGCGCATCACGAACAGTTATTACAAACTAAAGAAGATAAATATTACTTGGCAGTAAGGGTTTGGCTGGGGTACGATGCGTATGTCGTGGATAACATTGGAAATAATATTAGATGATAGCTAGCTACATTACAGTTTTGTGTACTATGTACGCTATTCTCAATTCTGCTGTTTTTTTAATTACATCTCTTTAACTTTTTCGTTGTATTTCTGCAATAAACTTTTCAACTTAGTTTGATGTTATTTCTAATGTGCCAACTAAACTTGAAGTGAGCTAGTATTTACTTTTCACATTCTTCGGATTTTTATTTGTGGATCTTTCCATTTAGATTTCCTTTCAAATTCTTTGATTTAAGAAATAATATTATTAATAGTAAACGTTTACAGTTTCAATTTTATTTTTGTAACTTCATATTTAACAAATTTTATAATTTTAACTTTATAATTAATGTGTTGAAAAGTCAGAGTAGTTTCTTAGGATAAGATAATCGAAATATAATTTTCATCAAATAGTTTTTCCTTTCATAACCAAATTTTTTCTAAGAATGAATGCACCTACGAATCTTTAAAATGGATTCAGAATCTTTTAAGTTTTATTTAAGCTATGTGTATAAAATAATTATTTTAATAATTCATTTTATATTTAGTTTGTTAATACTTTGTGGAAAAATCTTATCAAACTGTCTTTATCTCATAGACACCCAGTCTTATACAAAGGTTTGATATCATTATTAGAGTTTGATAGTATATTCGTGTATTCGGTATAAAATTAACTCACTTATGTCTTTACTGTCAACAATTTTGGGTAAAGTTTTTAGTTAAGAAGCTTATGTTTTAGACTATTGGTTCTCAATTCATCAAAAGTCAAGTTTTTGGCGAAAAGCAATATGCGATAGTAATATTATCTCTAAGTATGTGTAGTTTTTTATTTCTTTATGTATAAACGAAGAAAAATTACTGCATGATTACTTTTTTTTACAAAATGCTGCATAAATCCATACAATGAATCATATTGTAATCATTCTGTTGCTTATCTATTATTACTTAGCTTACTAAGCTACGCGTAGCATAGAAAGTATATATCATAAAAAGTTATTTTTCAAGTGAACTAGATTTTTTAGAGTCATATTTTAATATGCCAGCTTCACAAAAAGAAACGGCATACACATTTTTTCTCTTTAATGAAATCTAGAGAAATTTATAAAAGTTGATATTGAAATATAGCTGAAAGAGTATATTATAGAACAACAAGAAAAAAAAAGTTAAAATACAGATTCTAATTTACTGATATGAGTCAACGGATGTTATCAATTATCAAATATTACATTAAAAGAAAACACGATTGTTATTGATTTAAAAGCTGTCTCTAGTTTTAGATGGTAGAAAGGAGCTGAATTGGAAATTAGTACTAGACAGCTATTGTTGTTCCTGCAACAGGATTCCACTCTCTACGCCAACAAATTTATGCAATGAGTTCAGTAACAAACTGTCTACTTCAACTCCAGTTTTAAATTTGGAGTTTTGCGTCTTCTAGAAGTGTTGTCATTAACCAGACTGACAGGGCCCTTCTACCAAGGTTTTTGTGAACTTTTCTTTGTCATTAATATGTGTCCATATGAGATCGAGCCCGGAACCTTCCGCTTGGTAGGTGTGGGTATGGTAGCTGCTAAATAGTTGTCGTAATTCAAAAACAAGTTGAATAGAAGCGATCAATTTGAAAATTATGTCGAAGCTGCATGTAATAATGGAAACAAAATTAGGAGTGAAATAACCACTTATTAAGAAATTTCAAACATTTTTGGAAAATAAAAACACGATTACAACATCGAGATTGAATGCTGTGCACCATTAAAACAAACAAATTAATAAAAGCAAAGAAAAGTATGCTTTGAATTGTCACCTCTTTCGAAAACTATAATTGTTCAATTATTTGAGTGGATCAAATATGTAGAATTTTAAAAAACTTTAGTTGTTTATAAAATAATATTTTAATAAAATTTCAACTTTTCAAGTTCAACTTTGAATGAAAGGTAAAAATTATTTTAATTTTCTATTTCAACATAGTTCTGCTCTATAAACAAGAAAGTCGTTAAAATGATATTCGATTTAGTACACCAAAATGTTGACGTAAAATATTTGTCCTAAAAAGTAAGTCGTTCTTTTCAACTCTCATCCAATAGAAAAGTTACTCAAAATAAGTTTTATTTTATAAACTAAACTCGCAAACTTGAATGAAAATAAATATTTCTTTTAATAAGAAGCAAGCAAGCATCAGAAACCTGCATCATTTAGTTAAGAGATAAATGATAGGATCTATCCGACAAAAGTCTTTCTAAAGACTAGCAGTAACTCTACAAGCCCTTTCGATATTAGTAACTTTGTTTGATCTCATTAGATTATATTTTATGCTTATGCACGAGTTCAAAGTTATTCGGTGATTCAAGTAGTTTCATACTCATTGTTAAATAAATTAAATTAAAAATAAGTATTATTTTTACACTGAGTGCTGTGGCCTATACTGGTGTGGCTTAAACTTTGGTTTTAAATTCGAAATTTTACGTCTTCTAGAAGCGATGCCATAAAACAGACTAACAAGGTCCTTCTACCCGGGTTTTTGTGGACTTTTCCTTGTCACTTTTGTAAGTGGTAACTTATAAAAAATGTTTTAGCATTTTATCTGTTATGTAAATCATATATAGTCTAAATTTAAGTAAACTTTTTTACCAAATGATAACAATTTAAGCTATGAATGATTTAAGTTTCAATCCTAATTATATTTTCAATAATTATTCAGAAAATAACAAAAATGATGTTAAAAGAAAATTAAGAAAACTGTATGCATATGAAAAGTAAACAAATTTGAAAAAAAACTTTTAATTTATTAATTTGGAAACAGCAAAAATAAAATACCATTTGTAAAAAATGTTTTGCAAAAATATTTGGCAATAATAAAGTATAGTAAGAACCTCATGTCTAATCAAATTTAAAAAACAAGATTTTAGCTTTAAAACTTTTTTAAAATGTATAAAAATGATGTAAAGTAATAAATTTAAAATTGTTTTTTATTATAGTTTTTTTCACAAACAACTTGTAAACAGAATTTTGAAAATTCTAAAAAGAGTTTTGCAATTGTATAAAATGTTTTTACAATTAGTCCTTATTATTATAATAAATAATAGTAAAAGTAAAAATAATAGTAAATAATAATAAAAGGTCCTTATTAGAACTGATTATTATTTTAAAACCGAAGAAAACTTCTCGTTATTAATAAAATGATTTATAGTTTATACATTTAGAAAAATGATTTATAACATACATATTAATATAAGGAATAATTGATTTGCTAAAAGCAGTTTAAATCTGAGATTTTATTACATGAGCTTCAATTTAGTTTTTAAAAGCTTAGAATTAAAAAGATATTTTTGTTATAAATAAAAGTGTTTCGTCAGTTCATGTTGCCAGAATTTAAAAGATAAAAAATAGTTTGTGCCTCAATCTTAAATTTATTTATATTTGAGTAAAATTTTATTTCAGAGGAATGTATTTTATATTTTATTTACTTTGAATAAACAGAGAAAAATTTTAATTTTTGAAATTACCAAAAAATAATCTTATTAAACTATTTTCTGCTACTTACAATGATAATCACGTAATAGTATCAAATCAAAAAGGATAACTTTAATTTAATATATACATAATAAAATAAGTATAATCATTCTTTATAAATACTCTTTTAAATAAGTTTTTTAATTGAAAAATATAATTTGTTAAGTGTTAGTCGCTTGTTTACAAACAAAAATTGTTTACCCCCTTTCATGAAGTATCAGTTAATAAATGACCAGTTAATTTGTGATCTCATATTTTTATTTTGATCACTGTCTCAATTAAGTTTCAGATTTTGTCTATAACATTTTAGTAAAAAATATCGATCAAATCTACTGACAAGTTTTTAATTTTTAGATAAGTTGATGAATTTACAACTAAATTCTGTAAAATGTCAGATTTTACAGTTTTTCTGAAAGTTTTAAACTAGCACAAAACCCAAAATTGATATTACTGATACAGAAAACTTAGCATTTGTTTTTAATGCAAAAATTTGTATTATATATGATTATTTATATATATGATTTGGTTATGTAGATATTATACACATATCACGAGAAAATATAAGATTCAATAACATATCTATAAAAATCTACTTTAAATCATTAAATTTGGAGTTGATTAAATGTTGTTGATAAAAAATAGTGATAATGTTGTGAACATTTTAATTTATTTAACTTTTTCATTTACTTGTTGCGTAACTAATTTAAAACAACTCTTTATATACAGGTTCATAAAATAATTCAGCTTTATTTTTTATATTATGTTTTCAACATGAAATCTTTCCAAAACAATTCATCTGATCTAGATGACATTCAAAAATCAACTTCACTAAAAGATAGGGATCCAAGTCTTGACGAGTCTTGCGGATTTGATTTGATCTGTATGAAGACACGCAAAAGGTAATTACTTGAATCAAGAAGTTAGTTTGAATTTCATTTATACAAATCGACAGAATTTCATGTCTACAACGGTTTACAACACCAGCATGGGCATTAGTTGGGTTTTCTATACTTGCTTTTATGCAAGGAGTGATTGTAAATGGTATGATTAATGGAAGTTTATCAACTTTGATAAAAAGGTAAAAGATTAATATTGGTCAGTTTTTAATATCAAGCCTACAAAAGAATCGACAACTCGTAGAGAAAGTTGTTTGAAACCAACTTTTTATGTAGATTTGACTTAACCGCGAGCGAAGCTGGATTTATTGCGAGCTCTTATGATGTTGGAGTCTGTGTTTCGCTAATTTTTGTAACTTATATCGGTGGCCAAGGTCATAAGCCTATGTGGTTAGGTTGGGGTTCTGTTCTAATGGGCTTGGCCTCAATTATGATTGCTATTCCTCATTTCTTTGCACCAAAAATAGATGTTCAAGCAATTGAAAGCACCTTATGTGCCTTTAACAGCACTTGGTACAAACAGAGTTGTTCGAAAAATTATGAATTAAGAAACTACAGGTTAGTGAATTCTCAGTATGTCTTCTGGACAACTTCTACTCATTTTGCAGTAGTATGTTGAAGTCATAAAACTACATTGCTCAATGAACAGAAGTTAAATGAAAATATTGCTTCTGAAACTATTTACAATTTTTCAAGTAGAAATTTGTATCAAAATTTAGATTTCTATTTTACGCGGCTCAATTTATGATTGGAATCGGTGCATCTCCTCTTTACACACTTGGAATCACTTACTTAGATGAAAATGTGTCTCAAGTCAAATCATCGCTGTATCACGGTACACTTAACAATTTATAGTTACCAATATCATAATTTTGAGACATTTGTATGGTATCTTATTAAAAGAATAGTTAAAAATCTTAAAAACTTTCTGGAAAAATTTGAATCACTTACAATAGGGTGAAAGTTGAAGCACTATTCTTGAATTTTAATCAAACTTTTTTTAAGGAATAATTTTATCATTTGCAACTTTTGGACCTGGAATTGGTTATCTGACCACTGGCCTTTTTCTAAATATCTTTACCGACATTTCTTCGGAGTAAATTTGTTTCAATATTCAAGATTTTTTTAGATACCTGAAATAATCGCTAAATAATTTAATCAATATTTTGATACGTAAAACAAATCTACATATAATGTATAAGAACAGCTTTCTAGTAAGTATGACCAATTTTGTTGTTTTAATATCAACTTTTAAACTTAGACATAAGCTATTTTAACTTGTAGATCCTAGAAAAATCTGAGATTGATTTGTTTGATATAAAATATTTATTATAAAAGATTTTGAAATTGTTGTATTTAAAAAACTCTTAAAGTCTATAAAACTTTCAGCTTCGAATATTTCAAGCTATTTTAGAAATTCAGTTCACTGAAAAGGGCTATACTCTAAATTTTGACCCTTTAAAATCCCAGTACTCCTTTAAAGAGTGATGATTCTCAGTTTATTGGGGCTTGGTGGCTGGGATTTATGATTTATATATTTTTTAAATATCTTCACTGACCTTTCCTCCGAGTAAATCGGTTTTTTTCTCAAAAAAAAAATAAATAGTTCAAATATTTGCATGACGATTTTCTACAAGTAGAACTTAATAACACGAAAAGCAAATGTGTTTAGCTCACGATTATTACAAAATAGCAGAGTATATTTTCTGATTTAAATATGTTTAGAATATTACTTTCTAGGTGACTTCAATAAAATAGAATAATTTCTGATTCAACTATTTCAAGTTATTTTGGAAATTCAGTTAACTTATAGAAGTAAGACCTTAATTGTGATCTTTAAAATTCCAGTACCCTTTTAAAGAGTGATGATTTTCAGTTTATTGGGGCTTGGTGGCTGGGATTTATGATTTTTGGGATTCTCTCACTTATTGCGAGCTGTTTTGTTCTACTTCTTCCAAAGCAGCTACCAGGAACTGATCAATTTCGTGTGAATCGAGAAAAAGAGATGCAAAATGAAAAGCTTTCACTTGAGGTCGCTAAAGAGAAAGAGTTTGGTAAAAAGTAAGAAATTTGTTTGTAAAAACCATTTGTGGAGTAAGAAAAATCAAAGTAAAAAAGGAACTTTATTAACTAATATCATCATCACCAGCTAAAAACTGCTTCACAATTTCAATTCCGTTTCTTATCTTAAAACAACTAAATTCTAAATTGATATTTTTCTCCCTAGTATAAGAGATTTGCCTCGTAGCTTGTTGGTCATCAGTCGTAACATTTCTTTTGTACTAATCAAATCGTTCATATCAGCGAAGCCCTGTTCACCTTCGGGGTAATCGTATTTCTGCCTAAAGTCATCGAGTCTCTTTTCCAAATAAGCTCTTCTACAGCGTCTATGCTTGTTGGTAAGCTTCTTTCCAAAAAATTTTTCAAATATACTTTTCAGCTAAACTCCATTAAAAGCTTTCATAAGCAGATTTTATCTTTTATTTTAGTAAATTGTTCTTCAAATATGGTTAAATCATGATGTAAATCTTACGTTTATGTAACAATTTTCTGACTGACAAAACTTCTGCGAATCGACTTATTGTATGAAAAGCAACTCGAATCCGTTTTAGGTGTCTTAGCCATTGTTGGAGGAGCTGGGGGTCAATTTCTCGGTGGATTAACTGTCACAAAGTTAAAGCTAATCGTAAAAGGAATTATCAAGTTAATCATCACTTCATCATTTTTTGTATTCCTTTGCTGTCTCATATTTTACAAGAGTTGCCCAGATATTCGTTAGTGATCTTTATTAATGAAAGTTCAGTCTTTTTAAGCACATTTTTCACTTCAGCTTTTGCTGGAGCTCATGGTAAAGAGCTCAGAAACGTTTCACAAACTTGTAACTTTGATTGTCATTGTTCCAATGAAATATATAATCCTGTTTGTGGCTCTGATAAAGTTTCCTACTTCTCACCTTGTTATGCAGGTTGCAAAAGCCAAGTGAATAATTCTGTGAGTGTTTTTAGTTTTTTTATCAATTGTAGACTTTTATTATCAGCTGAATTATTTAAGCTGTAGTTGAAATCTATATAGCTTTCTTATTTAAAACTTTAGAAAATTTCCTAATTTCAATTCATACCAGTAATAGTTGTATTTTTTCATTTTAAAACAATATTTTTTATTTAAAAACAAATATGTTATGTATTTGATTGGCTCATAAAGATTTTTTCTAATACAAAAATCTCATTTTATTTTTCAGTAAAAATGCTTGAAGTTTAGCTTTTATTTTCCTAATAAATGTTTGAAATTCGAATAATATAATTGATTAAATAATCTAATTCTTTTTTTTTTAATTTCATAACTTTGATAAGTTATGATTTTATTTGGTTGTTTTCAGTTTTCAAACTGCTCATGTATAATGGACACTAATAGAAGAGCGACAAATGGAGTTTGCCAGAGTGAATCTTGTAATCGAAGTGACATAAACCTTTACTTTGCAATCCTCCTCTTTGTTTTTTTTCTCAACCTTTACAGTTGTTCCTACAACCAAACTCACAATTAGAGTAGTTCCTTTCTCTCAGCGAACTTTTGCAATCGGGGTTCAGGTTTTTATCTGCAAAAAATACTTTCAATCAGCTGTTCCTAACTCAAATTATCTGTAGTGGTTGTTGGTTACAATACTAGGGTCTATACCAAGTCCAGTAATATTTGGATACCTTTTAGATATTACTTGCCGAATCAAAGCAGAAGCTTGTGACTCACCTGGTTCATGCAAAGTATTTCGAAATAAGGAGATTGCTATAAACCTTGGAACTTTTACTTTGGTTGTTAAGGTACTACTTTAACAGTTATTAAAATTTCAGACTGTGACGTAAATGGAACTGTTTTGCAGCTATTTGGATTAATACTTAAGTTTGTTCTTTACTTTTTATATAAGCCAAAACCCGAAACTCAAGCTGACAGTGAACATCAAATAGAAGAAAATCTTTTGTAAAAGAAGTAGAACTTGTACGGCTATAATCAAGACGCTTTTATTTACTAAAAAAAGTCCTTTAACGAAGTCAATAATTGAAATAATAACTAATCAAACAAATAATTTCATTTATTTGGTTTTCTAAAATAACCACAAGATCTGTAGCTTCTTTTTTTCATTTTTATTGAATCTTTTTCTTCTAAGCAATAAATGTCTATATAATTAAACTCATATATCTTAGAATGTAGTTTCTGACAAATACAATATAATTTTGATTTTAATAATTAAATTTGATAAATATTTCGAAAAATACTATAGAGTTAAAGAATAATCTATAATAAACAAAAGCTTGACACGTTTAAAAAGCTTTTAACTTTAGAATTCATTATATTAAAAATTTAGAAAACCATCTCTATCAAGTAATTTCAACAAATTTATAATAAATATATAATTTCTTGAAAACTTATGATTTGATTTTCATATTTTTTGTAAGTTACGCTCTTTGGTAAAGAGTGTTGTATTTATTAAATGAGCTTTAGAAAAAAGAAAACAAGACTGCCAGCATTTAGCTTTTATAAAAGCTCTTCACTACAACAACTTGCAAACGTGATAGTCTGTGTCATGTTTTTGGAAAAAATTATTTGATCAAGTAGGAAGTGACTTCATCGAATAAATAAATGTTTAACAGTTCACAGATAATACTTATATAGATAAATATATATCAGTTTTTTTATTGAGTGACAAAGAATTTTACTTTTACTTTTAAGTTTCTTACTTTGTTATGCAGGTTGCAAAAGTGAAGGAATAAGTGAGTAGATATTTTTGTGAATTAAATAAAGTTTTTATTACTATGAAAAAGTGATGCTTTTTTTAAACATTCTTTTATTACGCAAAATTGAAGAGTATCAATGGAAGTTTGATTTAAACAATAGTAAATTTGAATAGATAACCTTAAACTTTAAAGCCAAGCTTTTGTGGGTTAGTCAATTGTGAGAAGTAGGTTTATGTATCAACTTGAAAAAGGAATGTTTACGCTTCAATATTTTTTAGTTAAATAACAAAAAGAATTTTTATTGAAGCTTTTCAAAGCTCGTTTGCTACATAAAAACTCATAATAAAAATATAGAATTTAGTGTTTTCAGCCTTACACAAAATTCGAAAAATCAAATAATCATATATGTTGAAAGTTCTTAAAGAAACAACCTCTTCTCGCCATATATACGTTGAAAAAGACCATATAAAATAAGCTTTATTTCATCAACTAAACCCGTAAACTTGGCTCGAAATAAATGTTTCTTCTACATAAGAAGCTATTGTCACAAATCTGTATCATTTAGTTAAGAGATAAGTAGTAGTGATTCTACAAGTCCTTTCAATACTAGTGAGTTTACTTTATCTTGTTGATTGTTGCAATAAATGCTTACAACAAGTTTAGAAAAATTGATAATAGAACATAAAATTGTTCTTTCATTATGAAGCTATATGCCCTTATAGATAGAAGGTAATGAAAGTTAAATTAATATCTTTAAGTGTTTAGCCATTTTTGAACTAAATGCTTTAAAAGAATAATCACCTATAATTTATAAACAACATTCCAGAAATAAATTACTAAGCTTTATTTTTTTCAGAATTCGATATCAGATTTTTTAATATGTTAAAAAGCCAATTGCTATGTAAGATTGAAGTTTTATTCGGGGGTATAATCATAAAATGTTTTGATAAATCACAAATAGGATGTTGCTATAGCAAAAACTTCTACATCTTTTTAGTTTGATAATAAAGTTTTTTTTAACTTGTTAAAAATTTAATAAATAGAAAACTGTTTCCCAACATGAAATCCACAGTGTTTGTATGAGCTCTTCTGTCAAGGTTTTTCTCATCTTCAATCGTAATATATTTGTTATGATTATTTTACTATGTCTTACATCAAATCTGTTATACTCTTGCTGCATATATCAGTCAATCACTGGTATAAAAAGTAACATTTAGTAACATAACACAATTTAGTCAATGAGTTTAGGTTGGTATGTTGTAACAAATTATTCTTGGAGTATCATTCAAACAATAACCAGTACTTCACTGCACTCACATTGCACATGTAAAGAACATTCTAGCCACCCTTAAGAACAACTTTAATCTGTCAGTTTAAAACGCATGTATCAAAAATCATTTTTTTACGTTGTCAGTTTAAAACTCAATTGCTAGTAATTTATTGTTTGAAATTCTGTAGATTAAATTTGATTATTTAGGGCTTACAACTACTAAAGGAACAATGTTTCAGATTTACAGCGTTTTTACATCACTTTGAAAAAGAAGCTGGTTTGAAAGACTACAAGTAAAGAGGCAAAGTCTTTACAACAAAACCTTGTTTTTATTAACGTCCTATCTCTCATAATGAAAGTCTTGTCTAAAGTTTGTTTATATTGATGATAAATTTCAAATGTTAGAAACGTATTTATTAAAGCATAAAAAATGCTTACTTCAATCACAATATTTTTTCTTCCTGTAAGGTCTTTTATAGTTATAGCCAAGAAGACTCAGATATCAGCAAAATGCTATTAAGGTTGAATAATTATTATGATAATATTACTTTCAAAAATTGGTACATATCTAACAATTTTTACAATATTTTTTTTTAAATCCTCTATATATCTGTTCGAATAATTCATTAAACTTGTTTGTGAACAATCTTATAAATCATTATTGAAAACTAAATAAAAGTTTATTTTTCAAAGCTTAAGTTTTATTTGTGTACACTTTAAATAATTTTTTGTAAAATGATTAAGAAGTTGATAGTGATTCTTCAATCTATCTTTTCTTCAAACTTTTTTAAAACTTTGATAGTTTTATTTAGAGTTATTTAAACTTTTAGCTATTACAAATTATTTATGATAGAAATGTAAACTAAGCTAATTTCAAGTACTATTTAAGTAAACAACAGTAAACTAAAAGAAAGATGATGAAATAATTGTTACATAATCAACTAATAACATATTAACTTGAGTAACATCATTTTACTAATTAATTTATTCATATTTACATAAATTTTATTGGAAAATAATTTAACTGATATTATTTAATGGTAGACTTTACTCAACTGTAGTATTAAAACTTAAATATTTTTTCTTTATATTTATTCTGGAATTGATTTTTATGATTACCAATCTAATGGACCTTTTGAAGTAACCAAAGTTAATTATTGCATCTCCTTTTTTATTTTCCCTTAATTTTATTTACAAATACTTACTAATGTTATATTATTTATGACTGCCTTTTTACAAGTTTTTTAAATTTATAAATTTACAATTTTTAATAAAATTAGAAAATGAATTAAAAACTAAAAAATGATAAAAATGAAGTTAAGAATGATTTAATGAAATAATAACTGATGATATTTACTCTTGTAACTTTAGAGAAATTTGAAATAATTAAATATCTTAAAGTCAGCATAATTTTACATAATAATGTAAATATCATATTTAAGCAGAAATATAGTGCTAAGTTATCTTCTTGAAGAAAAATAAATACAAAAATTAATTTTTTTATAATGTTTAGATAGTTCATCAGCAATATAAGCTTACTTTTTGATTTGTATGCTTATATAACAGCTTATATTTTTTCAAAAAGTATTTTCTAAGCATAACAAATATTTCTCCAAAAATATTTTAGGTATCATATGCTAGCATGGTTATCTCTAAGCTAGATAAATACTCAATGTTTGCTTTCAAAACATCAAATTTAATAGCCTTAACAATTGCTTCTCATTGTTTAAATATCAACAGTCATACTACATGATTATACTTAAGATTATTAGCAGAATGTTTGCTACAATTCACAAATATATTTTTACTTGAAAATATCTGAAAGTTGTTTGTTATTGCGTTTTTATAAACGCAAGTATATTGTAGTTGGTTTTCAATATGAGATTAATTGCAATATACACCAATGCTTTGATTGCTTACCTTTGCAACAATGACCAAGCGTTTAACTGATTAAATTTTGTAGATTAAAAACAAAGTTTACCGATTTTTATTGTTTAATTATGGTGTAACCAACAACATTTTCTAGCACACAAAGTTTAAGTTCATCTCAAATTATTAATGTATTTGATAAAGTTTAGTATTTGATATATTCTGATAAGCTTTTCATTTGCTAAACTGATTTTAGATAAATTCAAACTTTAATCAAAATAACTAATAAAGAAATTAATTAACCAACAAACCACATTCTTGGTGTCAAAAAAACGCTTAGCTTTGAAAAAAAATTTATACAATAATTACAATTAAAAACATATCATAACTGGGATTTGAAACAATAAAAACATATCAATACTTAGACAAACAGCATTTACAAACAAAGCCACTGTTGAATGAGTTAAGCTGCTCCAAGAGAAACTTATAATTTTGCTTGCTGCTAAAGCATATAAATGCAAACTCATTATAAATCAAGCTTGGCCTGGCCTACAAAACAAACAGTAATATGTGTTTGCTAGCCACAGCCCTATTATTTCTCCATTGGTGGTGCTTCATTTTTTAGAAACAGCTTTTAATTGGTCTGCAGTTATTTATGTTTGCGTTTCAATAGTGGTATATAAAGATTAGTTTTTAAAAGAGGAACTGGGTTGATCCTGTTTCAGACAGGTTAACCTTCCTACTTTCATTTTTGTTTATTTAAGTTTTTGTCGCTTTTTTATAAATTTTTCAAGTTAAACTTATCAATAATGACGATCAAACAGCTACTGGATCAGGTACATCAATTGACGGTATTTTAAAAATGTATATTGCTGGTTTTAATGCTATCTGCTTGTTAGTTTATCATATTTAGCAATTATTCGATTTTTTTCGTAATAATAGCTTTTGTAATAACATTTTTTGTAAACTTATTTTCAGATTGACAAAGTACTAACGCAAACAAATTATTAAACCCATAACTCAATTATCCTGTTTGTTGACTTAAATAGATCCCAGCAAAGTTTTTAAATTCTATAAAGTATTATTTAAATCAAAATTCAATCTTAACTTCTTATTGACTATATTTATAACAAATTTACTTAAATGTTAAAATTCTGATTTCTTCTCAATTTTTTCTCGCCGTTATGAGAGTACTTCAGCACTAAGGGGGTAAAAACTAATAAACGTTCTTTGTAAAAAGTCAATTTAAAATCACTATAATGTAAAAAAGATTTCAAAGTTCTTCAATTTGTATGTTATTGAAATTCTGCATGAATAAAAAGGATTTACGTTTTTCTTAAATTTTTTATATTTAAACGATTCTAAAATTTCGCTGAAGAATTGTTCCTCTAAAAGATCTGCAGCAAATAAAAAGATTTAGAAATATTCTAACTGTTGATTAACTTTAACATAATTTTCAACAACTTGATCATTAGAGTTAACAAAAAAATGTTAAGTTAGAACTAATCTTCAATAATCTTTTTATCTAAAAAATCTCAACTCTTTATGTTAGTTGCAATTTATTATTCTAATTTCAAACAGCTCTACTTAGGTACTAAGGCGTTGAAATTTCATCTTTCAATTCTTAAGTTCATTGAGGTGAAAACAAATTCAGATTTTCATTTAATCCAACTTTGCTGTTTTTGTTTTACAGTCAGATTTAATCAAAGTCTTAATTAAATATACTTAAGAATGTTCTGAAAATTATAAGAAGAATTGCAATCATTAGCATAAAATTTATAAAGTTAGTTGAATAATAGATAAAAATATTTGTAATACTAACAAATAATGAGCAGCTTAAATCTTACTCAAATTCTTAGATTTAGATTTTATTTTGCAAAAATATAATACACAGATATAATGTCTAATCATGTTTTCAGCCAGATGATAATAATTAAAAGTATGGTGATATAATCACATTTAAGATTAAGAGATTTAAATTATTTTTTTATTGATGTAGAAATATTAGTTGCTAATAAGTTCAATAATAATAAAACTACAAAATGACTGATATTCAAGCCAGCTGGAATTTGATGTACAACAAGCACACTCATACTGATGACATAAAATCTTGTGTTGAAAATTATGATAACTTTTCCAAAACTTACGAAGCTGTTAGCAAAACGCTAGGATTTTGTCTACCAACTACAGTTGCTGATTTTTAACAAAGAAATCCCAAAATCCAAAAACCACAATGATTGATGTTGCAGTAGGTGAGTCCTAAAAACTGTTTATCAAACTTATACTGACAACATTAATCAAATAGGAACTGGACTGTTAGCCGAGAAACTTCAAAAGCATGGGTTCTGTGGGATGATTGATGGTGTAGATGGTAGCATTGGAATGATAGAAAAAGCCAAAGAAAAGGGGTTTTACAGGTAATTTAATAGTTAAAATCGGATAAAATAAATGTTAAGCAAAATGTTCTAAATTAGTTATTGAATATTGAGTTTAAAAAACTACTAATATACATAACTTTTATCAAATTATTTTAAGTTTTATTTGATCAATAGAAATGTTTTAAACATTTTTCAGAAACATTGCTCAGCATATTTTGCTTGAAGAAAGTCCAATGCCGATGAGTGACTGCACATATGACATTCTAACTTGCGTAGCTGCATTGTCAACTGGCCATATTCATTCAGACATGCTCCCAGTAAGTACCAAATTGAGTTCAGTTTTTGAATTACTGTAAAAGATGCTAAATATTGTATGGGGAAATGTTGAATCAAATTACTTGTTGCAAAGGGATTCAATAGTAATCTTGAATTTTTTTCGATCGACTGAGTATCAATAAATAGGTTAAAATTATTATTCTCAAAAATGTTTTTCTATTTAGAAAACATAAAAATGAGTAACCAGCTATTGAGTTTTTAACTCTGGCTTGGTAGAAAATTTTCATATTGGAAATGATGGCTATTTACAGGAAATATATTAGTTGAACATTTTACGTTCAATTCTTTGATTAACTGTAAGTAAAAAAATTTTCTTTCCACTTCACTACAACTGACGGAAGACCTTGTAGAAGATTTAAGGATTTTTCTTTATTCTTTTGGAACGATCGAGAGCTAAAATATAAAAAACCATTATGACCACAAAATAAACGAAACATTACATAGATATAATAGCATACTATGATATAAAACCATTACATTAAAGGCTTCTGTGTATTACTGATAAATGTAAACATTAAGTTTTATATTATTACAAATTAGCAGAACAATTAAGAAAATAAAGTTCAAAAAAATATATATTTTGTGACGAGTTACTAATTGTAACGTTTTTATTTCAGGAAATGCTCCGAATAGTAAAGCCGGGCGGTCATATGATATTTACAGTAAGGGATAACGCCACTGCTGCTCAGTATGTATCTCAACTAAATAAAATTGTTGAACACATGAAATCTAAAAACTTGTGGAAAGAAGTTTCAATGACTCGTGTAGAACAGTATGCTCATAATTGCGTCTCTAATGACCCTGAAAAAGATGCTGGTCCAATGTATTCTTTAGTCTTTCACTTTATTAAGAATTAGCTACACTGTCATGAAACTTTTCATTTTTGGCTCAATTTTTAAAGCGATTTCGTTTTTCGATTTGGATATCAAGCGTTTAATTTAATTTAATTTGATTAAATATTTTCAAGTATCTAAAAAATATTGAACTGGTAGATTAATTTGTATTGGTAGAGCAAAGTTTAGTCAAACACTTTGTATGTTTAATCAGATTGATAACTTGCATCAAAATATTACCCAACTTAATAAAAGGCTTCCTTTGAAGCACAGTAAACGACCTGCATAATATAACGCTGCGTATTGCATCATCTACAGGTAATCTCAAAACTTTTGTAGAATAAATTTCTTTGGAGTCTTCCTAGTCGAGGACACTTTACAGGTCAAAAAGCAAACTACCACAATTAGCTTCATAATAATAATATAATATAATATTCATATAATTGTAAGATATGCAAAGTTCGAACTAAAGTAGATGACATTACAGACCAGAGTTCTTATCGAACAACCAAAAACAAAAATAGTTAATAAATAAATTGGTCAGTTTAGCTGAAAGTAATTGCTAACTTTAATGAAGTCTAAAAGATCTTAGCTTTCTAGTAATTGTACAAATTTTACGAAACTGTTTTGTAAGTCATTAGGGAAGTAGTCAAAAAATATGTTCGCTTAATCAGCGAAATCTTAGTAAATATGTACTACAATAACGTTGTTAAAGTTAAAAAAATTATACCCTTTTTGACTCTTAACATAACTGTTGCACTTATACATTATACTTCTTAGGAATTTTCATGTAGTTCAATTTGAGGTTAAGACATGTTTTAATCTTGAGGTGCAGATAGAGTGAAGCTCTAAAAAATAGCACGTTGTAAGATTTTATGTTTTGAAATGATCTGATATCAAATAGTAGTTGATTAAGAATGAAAAAAGGTTATATATCTTATTAACCTCTATCTCTTAATTTATGTAAATGCTTAAAAAAATTTATAAAAACTCTTTTATAACTTCAAACGATAAATAAAATGTACTAAACTAATTAAGTTGTGAACATTTAGTTTTCAATATTTTCTTTGTAATTTTCTCAAGTATTTTTTGTTGTAATGACACTTTCAATGGCTTATGTAAAAATTAAAAATATATACATATGAAATGGTCACTTAATATAAAGATGCAACATTTCAACTTCAACAACTACACAGTATACTAATAGTATAAAGACATTTTAGACAATTTCAGGACAATTTGAACTTGTCATTTAGCCTTAAGTTAAAATTTAAAAAAATACTTAGAGCTGTTGTACTTCAAATGATTGATTTTTGAATCATTATATTATTTTTCAAACTAATTAGAATACGATAGAATTAAGTACGATAGAATCATAGTGATTGATAAAATGAAAACAAAATTTATTAGAAATAGTCTGTGAGTTTGTATAGATAAAGATAATTTTTATTGGAAAAATATTATCCGTAAACTCAACTAATAACTTGTTCAATTGTTTCTAGTTATGCAGCTTTTTAAGTGAAGTATATAGGTTATGTTTAATTATCAATCATTTGGTTTTTCTTCAGTTTTCAATCTTCAAATTTTTGTTTTTTTGTTTTTATAGTAACAATCAGAAAATATTGTGTTCTCAAAGGTGTTAAATAAATAATTTTAGTATTCACATTAAGGTTTGCATAATAACAAAAAACCATTTTCGTTATGAGAGTTTAATGCTCTTAGAAAAAACAGCACTAAAAATCAAAGTTAATAAACAAATTATCAGCACCAACCAATCTTCTAAAGTGTATCACTTCCCGTTCATTATGGACGATTCTTTTTTTAACGTAGCATCCAATTTGGATAAATTGTTAGATGATTTAGAAAAAGAAGAATGTTCGAAAGAAAAAAACAGTAAGTTTAGTTGAATTATATATATATGAGTTAAGACCTTGAATTTTTACAAGTTTATTTTAACTTGAAGTTAATGGTTTAATATTTTCAGGGTAGTTTTATTTTCACTGGTTTTTAGCAGCTTATGAATTTTTATTAATAATTACAATTTATTTTTAGATCAACTTTTGATTTAATACTTAAAAACGTTTTTGTTTAGTTTACTTATTGTTAGTAATTATTATTTACTTTACCAGCAATTTTCAAAAATTATTTTGAAAATATGTTTCATCATAAAAATATAATTACCATGAATAGTTCAACAAAATTAATTGACTAAAATAATTATAAGTTAAATGATAATATTCAGGCCAACAGTTGTTATTATATCTTAAATAAAAAGTATTTAATGAAGAATAAAATAGTTTTTATGATATTTATATAATTTTGAAGTTTGAAAAATAGTATTTAATATCTGATTCAAAAAACTTTCAAAGTTGATCTTGTTCAATCTTTTTAGGTGAAGTAATAGAGATGTAATAATAAAAGTAATAACTTCTGTTTCTTATTTTTTTAGTTTGGAAATTATTGATTATGTTTTATAAACTAAATTACTTGAGTTTCTATTATTCATATTTAAGTTATAAAACTATTATCGGATATTATTATTTAGGACTTTATATAATTGGTATTATAATAATGTAATTGTTTTTATAGCTTCTTTTCAACAATCAACTCCAATAAGAAGAAACTCAAATTTATCAAAAGAAAACCCAAATCTATCGCTTGATCCAGTTTATAAACAATATTCAAGTGATATAACCAGTGACTCTTATGATAAAAATGGATTCAAAACTTTAAATAAATTAAATGATAACAAACTTGTTGATATAAATGAAAATAAAGAGAAGAAATCATCTTTGAGTCATAAAGATCAATTAATAAAAGTATCCCAAGATGAAAGTAAATCAGATTGTATGTTAAAAAGCTCTTCATCAGCAACAAGAAATTGCCCAGTTTTAAATGAAGAGTCTGCAAGTAATCATATGATTCTTAGAGAAGGTCAAGTAATAAAAAATGATAAAGATGTTTCTGAAGTGATAAATAAAGATATAAATGAAGTTGCATCATGTTCTACAACTTTTTTGGATGATTTATCTTTATCTAAAGATATGGAAAATATACCCAGGGAACCTGGTGAAAGTGATGATTATCCATCAATTAGTGTTGGAGATGTTATTGGCTTTAATAATGAAATTCAAATTGATGAAAATGAATTTGAGCAATTTATGAATGAATCTTCTTTTGAAGTTTCAAACAATGAAGTTGTAGTGAATCCAAAACTGAGAAAATATTCAGCAAAATCTCAGAATAACCGATCACAATCAAATGTTCTCAAAACAAATCCTTTTGATTTCTTACCACAAAGCTCTATCTCGAATCATATAGAAGAATATTTCCCAAAATCAGCTAAATCTATTGATGATATATTTTCACAATCTACAATTTTAAACTCTGCAACATCTATTGAAGATGATAGTGATGATCAATACTCTAGTTCTCAAACATCTTCAGCTGATGAAGCTTATTTCTACCCTGTTGATGAGTGTCCACCTCAAGTTGTGACAGAGCAACAGTTGCCTTCACATGAAACTGAGCAACAAGTACCTTCTGACAAGATAGAAAAACAATCACAGTCATATGATATCTCTACAAAAGATAGTTTTGATACATTAACTCAGATAAACGAAGGTTTGTTGGTTTGTGTAAACAATTTATCTATTTTTATGACATATTTTTTTATTACTGTTTCATTATTGATGTTTTGAACAATTTTTAAATATTTTTAGAACTACCTTCGACTTCCATGGCTTCTAATCCTGTGGAAGAAAGCTCTACTTTTTGTGAAACAGCAGTAAGTTATTTCTATGAATATTAATTCATTTTTTTTATGAAATTATATGATATGCAAAATTGTATAAGTTAAAAACTTAAAGAAATGTAGCAGGCATTTTTCTGTATAATTTATTTAAATCACTTAAATAACTTTCAATATTTGTTCATGTAGTCACACAAAAGTTAATTTATTAAGCAGCAACTACTTTTTATGATAAATAAATGTAAACAGTAGATTTTAATCGTACTTATTTGTTATTGTAGATAAGGTTTTGTTTACAGCGCAAGTTTTATTGTATTTGTTTGTTGAAATACATATTTTCATCAAACTTTAAAATGAGTTTAAATCTGATTTTATTGACTTCATTTCACCATCAAATAGGACGTGGACACAACAAACATGGTTAGACCGGGATCAGCTAAACCGGATTGGGTCCATGACAGAGAAAGTTCTTCCTGTTCTTATTGTAATGATCGGTTTACTTTTACAAGAAGAAAGTTAGTTTAATCACATCACTAATTTCAAAGAAATGATCAACAAATCTGTTCATAAAACAATTTAGGCATCACTGTAGATCCTGTGGAAAAATCTTCTGCAATTCTTGCTGTAGTGCAAAAGCAAGACTTGCTTACCTGAATTTTGAAGAAGCCAGGGTTTGTATTGCTTGCAAAAGTGAAGTAGATAAAGGTGCTGTTGCAACTTTTAAAATTATCATATTTTATCTGATCTTCGATGTTTCAGTGGACGCTCATCATTTAAATCAAATCTTAAACCCAACAATTACACAAAAGACATCAGAACCACAATCAATACTTAATAGTAAGTACAACACAAATAATCTCAAATATTTTCAACCTGAATATTTAGCTGGACGAAGTAGTTCTAGTATGAGTAAATTTGTGAGGTTCTCAGATGGAACAAGACCAGATCACCCTCAAGGGGTACCAAAAACTCCTCCCTTACCTCCCAAGTAAGTTGCCTTGATACTATTTATCAGTAATAAAAGACCACAAAAATCTGTCTAAAAATATAAACATGAATTTTGTTTGTAGTTTTTTTATTGAAACATTTGATTTTTTGATTTTTGCTTTGATTTAATTCCTTTTTTCTTTCTAAATCATCTATTGCCGAATTTAACTCATTAGAAAATAACAGTAATTATCTCATCATCTTATCAGCTACATCTTAAATGCATTATAAATAATCTTTCTCAGCAATTTATTTGCTCAAAATGTAGAGAAGAGTTCAAAACTACTAATCGAAAATTTCTAATTCAAAATTAAACTAATTCTAATTGGTTTTGGTTCCAAATGTTGATTTATTACAGCTGCAAGCAAATGGGATTTTCTTTAATTTTCTTTCTACTTCCATTTTTCAGAATTACTAAATCAAGATCTTTAAAAGAACCGAAGCCAACTGATCTTCCTCCTGTCGTTGAAGGTTGTGACAAATATTCATTTAACAACTAATTTTATAATTTATAAAAAATTTTTCTTATTTCTAAATATTATTTTGTTGTATTTCAACAGCTCTTAATGAAGATTCTTCATTTTCTGTATATGATACTCAAAATGTTGATGATGTAAACTCATCTATTTGCGGATCAGAAAGAAGACCTCTTATATTTGCTCTCAGTTCAAATCTTTTTATTGCCGTGAAGCTGGTTACTTGTAAGTTTTTCTTATTCCTTCCAAAAGTGATTTTGTTTAATTATTTTCATATATTAGTGAAAGTATACTTCTCAACAGTAACCTATTAATTTTCTAATTTTAGATCATGCGGTTTCTTGTTACTACTTCCTATCATCTGGTTTGAATAGTGTCGGACAATCTGAAGTTGGTTTGTTACTTGAAGATGAGGATAACAAGTTGTTGACTGAAACATTTTTGGTGCAAATCTTTAAATTGTTTGCTCATTTGTTCTTGATGGGTCGGAAAGGGAAGTTCTGTCATCCAATGCAAATCATCAGTTGCTATGAATTGTAAGTTGAAAGTTTGATTTCATTCAACATATGGCTGGAGGTACACTATTAAGCTCTTATATCAGTACTGTAAAGACATCATTTTGCAAGTGATAAACAAGTTTAAGATAAGTGAAGAAAAAGTCAACAAATTACTCGAATCATACATCTTATGTCTAGCTTGGAAGTGAGTAGTAAAAAATGTGAACTGTGTTCAAATATTTCTGCTCTTAAAAGATTTGAGATTTTGGTATGAAGTACACAAACCAATTCTGAACAAATAATTTATGTGGTGAGCCCATTTTAGGTCATGAGAGGTATAAATTCCCGAGTCTTTTATGACAGCACATAAAATCCAAAGAAAAATGAAGGGATTTAGTATTAAAAAGTTTATCATCGTATGTAAAGAGAATTAAATTTAGTGTTGAAGAACAGTCTGTAATATCAATGATAGTTTGAGTTTTGAGAACTTTGTTATTAAACTAAATTGGTTCACGTGACAACTGGCTAGCTGTTGAAGAAAAGTTTTCACACCGCTATCATAACATATGAGTGTAAAATATTTCCCAGATTAAAACAACAATTAAACAATTTCAAACTAACTTTTGATGTTTAGTAATTAGAAATTATTTTTCATAATAGCCTCGATGAAAGCAATCAGCTGTTTGGAAATCCTGCAAATCATGGAATATTATTTGTCAAACCAAATTGTCATGACTTTAGTAACTTAGAATATGAAAATTCAGGTAAGCTTTATTTCACAGTTCTTTGTATATTTTTAAATTTTTTTGCAGGTTTATCCAGTTTAATGTATTCAAAAACCAATCACTTCCTTTCTACCCTATTTGGATTGGTAATTCACAAAAGCGAGACCTCATGGGCGAACTTATTTCCAAATAGACTTTTGCTGGGGTTAGGTTACAAGTTATCAGGTTCGAGCTGATTAAATTATTTGCATAAAGATAAAATTATTTATAATTCTTAAAAACAACAACTCTATTCTTACTTTTATCAGAATGTCCTTATCCTATTCGGAACAAGCTCTCAAGAAAGTCTTTGTATCCGGTTGTGGGTAACAGCATCTTGTCGATACTTTGTGACTTTCGCAATTATAAATATCGTGTCATAACCATACCAGGTCTAATTGTTTTGGTGGATTCCTCCAAAGTTGTTGTCAACTTTCCAAACAACAGGTGCCAATACCTCCTCTGTTGTTTTGATAACTCAACTTTCAATCAGATAATTCTGTTTTTAATCGTTTATAACAAGATTAGATTTAGAAATTTCGATTGGAAACCCTTTTTAAGATCTTTAATCGATTTCAAACAAAATAGATGATTTGAAATTTTGGCAGATTAGATGATGTTCTGAAAGTGATCCGTTGTTCTAATGATCATGTTCTCACATTTGGTTCTTCCTCTATATATTCAAGAAACCACTCATCTTCAACTCTTGTTTGCATCCAAGATGAAGATAACTCTTACAAAACAGAAGTCCTCCAAAAAGAACCGCATCAGGTGATAACATTGATTGTTTTTATCAAAACTCAACATCTTCATCATATAGGACACTTTGACAAGTGCAGCGTTTGTAACTATCAATGGTTCATTAAAATCTGGTGATTCTTGTAAAGTGAAGACCTCAATAGTCGAAGGTCAGTTGATTCACTGATGTAATAACTTGATGTCTCATTTTATTGTCGCTTTGTAGATGGAGTGATGATCCAACTTCTACCAGAGACTATGGACACTCTAAAGAACTCTATCAAGTTAAAAGAGAATTTTCTTTTAAAATCAAATGTCAGTTTGTGTGTTGATCATCATCATCTTCTTCTCTATCATCTGATTTTATCGTCAGGACTCGGAGACTCGACAAGGATGCTGTGTAGAGATTAATTGGATTGAAGATCACACAGAATTCAACGTCGGGTAAGTTGGGAACTTCCGGATCTTCCCAATCTGAAGTCATTTTATTTTCTCATAGAATCAGCAGTCCTGTCGATTTTCAGTCACTGGAGGGCGTAGTCGGCTACAACGTGAGCAAATGCGAGAAGAAATCCAAGAGTCTAGTGCTAAGATGGAATCAGGTACTTTTTGTGGGAGCCGAAACTTGTGTCTTCCAACTTGAGTTTTTTGAGTAAACTAAATCACGTGACAGTTGATGTTTAAGGAAAGATCTTTTCACATTCTGATGATTTCTTGTCGTCTTCTTTGTAGGTTTTCTGTTTTAAAAGTACAATTTCCGGAAGTGACGTGTCTCAGCTTGCTGAACTGATCGGTAGCACTGCTTCACAAGCCTTACTATCTCACCTGAAAGTTTTGAAAGCCTCTAATCAAGTGAAGTTTGCCATCAGAGCTACTGTTCACCCTGATAACGTCAGTTTACATCAACTTTTTACTTCCAATCTGATTTGAACCATTTTCAGGTCGGATATTTAGCCGGAAGTAACGGATTACCTCTACCAAACACTTGCCTAGACTCCCTTGACAACTATCTTATTCCTCTTTTGCATCAGTCTTCATCAAGTCTTAACAACAATGATGATCCGGTTGTCTTTGAGATGATTTTTTCTATTCTTGAAGTAAATCCTACATGGAAATATTCTAATTAAGATATCAGCAACTTTTTAATTCAACAAAATATTTCTTTTTCTAAAGCAGAAATTTTCTTATTATTCATCTTTCCTAATTATCATTTTCTACTTTTTGTAATATCAGTTTGTTGGAATTTGTTTGGTGCAAAGTGCAATTTTATGTCTTGTATTTATTTTCATATCTTGCACCAATGTCCTCAGCATGGTGTTATGTAATCTTGATTTTGTTAACTATTTTTACAATATAAAGTTTGTCATTTGTTACCTAGTTTATTTTAGTAAGTGATAAGCTAAGATTAGATTAAATAGATATTTATAAGTATTGAGAATAGTAAAAATGAAGACAACTGAATCCTTTTTTTAATTTAATTTTTTTAATGGAACGAAAATAAGTAATTTTTACTAAGCGAGTAAATCTAGAAGGTTGATAAGAAAGTCAAATCTCTAAATAAAAAAATTATTCAACATCGAATATGAATAATCTTTTCTAGTAAAGAGGAATCTGCTGAAAATGAAGATCATTTGAGAATTTAAATAGTTGATGAAATCTTATAGAAACATATGAAAGTAGTTTACTTAATATTTGTGTTTCTGCGTGATAATATATAGTATATACGTAAAAATAACATTGAAGTATTTTGTAAAACTTCTAATTGTAATGTAGGTTTGTTGTAATCTTTTTAAGATCAGACTTTTATATAATGAGATTTTAATTTATCTTTAAAAGCTACCTTCTCTTTGTAATTTCCCTTTCAATAAATTTCATCGTTTCAGACGAGATATAATTTTATAAAAATTTGAAACGAATTTGAAGTTCTTAAGTCAGTGGAGGTTTTTATATTACTTATTCAAGTAGTTTATGGTTTGAAGAACAGATCTAATATTTTTCATCTCTTTAAGAAAGCTAGTTTGTTTCTAAGAACTTGTTAAAGAAAAAATAAATTAAGATTTAATCAACCATCATCATGGCATTGTTTTAATCTCTATTTAGATCTCTTCTTTAATTGTCAAAAAATTGTTATACTTTTGAAGATAGTTTTATCAAAAATCTTCCAGCTAATCTTTTTGAAGCTAATTTAAATATTTTCTTCGAAGTATTCGAATATTTTTTTAAAAGTACTATGCTAGGTTATTTCAAAGTAAACCAAAAACCCCACAACTTTTCATGAGTACTTAAAAGTAAGATATAAACTTGAATCAGTAAATTAGCGAAACATTTGTTTAAACACAAATTGAATCCAGTAGAATTGATTGGTTTGTAAAACTTTTTGGCCGAATCCTATAAATCACATGAGATGTTTCTACAGATAGATAAAAGCATGCATCTACTTTAGTGGCATCTTGCTCATCAGATAAATGCTAATATGGATATAGTAAAATCTTTAACCTAAATGCCGATTTGTTAAGAAGAACTTGAGATAAAAACTGTTCAATGTTTATTGTCAAGTAATAAGTTGATCACACTAAAATTCTTTCTTGGAATCAATACTCCAAAACTTTTATTTTTTAACATAAAATTTTGATAAAGATAAAAGAAAAATATTTTCAAAGATTGCCTATAGACGTGAAGCTCATTTTTGTTGAAAACTTTTCTTTTTTTCACTTTCTAGTGAATCTTTAGCTTTCATATCATCTACTTGTCTTGTTAACTTACCAACAGTAATAGCCCTTTGAAACAAACTGAAAAACAAGCATAAATACAAGCAAACAAGCAAGAAGTAACTAACTGTAAGTAGTAGTGGATAGATTGGTGAGTATCATCATTCCCTGGAATTGGATAAGTTATCAGCGAAGGATTCACATTTGTGTCTACGATTCCAACAGTAGCTATCCCCATTTTAGCACACTCTGAGATAGCTGGATGCTGCTCATAGGAGCCGGCAGTAGTAGAGAGAAAGATGCAGACATCAGGAAAGTGGTAAACTTTTTTAGAACGCTGATAAAAAGAAGTTAGAAACTAGAAAAATGGAGTCCCAGCAAACCTCCTGATCAGTGAAAGCATTGGAAGGCCATTTCCTTGTGTGAGAATATTCACCGCACTGGTGGGCTGCCTTCTCAACATCATGACCGAATATAGAGGATTGCATGATGAACAAGATGACTGCTCTTCTATAAGACATATGAGCCAAGAAGTTGAGAGCATTTTGCATATGTGGAAGAGTTTGGTTTAAATCGATGATGTCAGTTCCCATTCGCTGCCCATATATGAAAGGTTGCATGTGTCTGTTGGATAAAATTAGCGCTTGAAGAAGATTAAATGATGTTGCATACTCGTGTCTGCTTCCTTTTTGATGACCAAAGTGAACACGAGACTTGTAGAGATCTTCGATAGTCGGAAGATTTCGAATTTGAAAATAGTCATGGTGATCTAGAGGGTTAGGAAGATTAAAAGACACAGAAGAAGTCTGGAAGAATCGTCGTTGATGGCATCGTATAAAATTGATTCCACGATTTAAAACCAAATTCATTTTATTTAATTTATTTCTAATTTAATTTCTTAAATCTACAAAAAACATTTTTTTTATTACGGTGGCGAAAACACCATGGAAAAAAACACGAATATAAATGAAACATAAAAAAAATAAAAGGAAATTGTTCGAGGCAGAAAATATCTTCTGTTTGTTCAATCAAAACCAAATTATCTTCTTAATTCAGCTCTGAGCTCTTTGTGTTTCCGCATACATTTAACTATAGACTCTTTCTCTTTCTTTGACATACTCTTCTTCTTCTGTTTTACCTGCTGCATCCGTTGGTAATGACCTATTAGCTGAAGCACAAGATTGAATTTGAAGGAGTAATCACGTGAGAACTCTTACTTCTTTATTCACTTCTTCTAGCTTTCTTTTGATGTTTTCGCGACGTACTTCTTTTTTGGTGAACACGAACAGCTGATTTTGAACATTTCGGTTTGCAGTCATAACTGCTTCAAGTTCAGCTTGAAGATTTCGCATCTCAATAAGGACTTCATCAGTTGAATTATCCTCATTTTCACTCTCATCTAGTATCCCATGCGAAATGAGCTCCGCTAAGAGGCTTTTACTTATGTCAACGCTTGGTGAGCAACTTTCTGTCGGTAGCTTGTTGGTTGTTTCAGTCAACGTCTTATCAACTTTTACTACAAACTCTCAGGTTACAAAATGATCTTGATGATGATGATGGATTGCTAACCTGGGATTGAGACATTAGATTCTTGCTCAATTAAAATTGAATAAACTTGTTGAGATAATCCACCAACTTGAAGATGATCTTCTTCATCAGTTTCTCTGTAACATACCAAAACTCTAACATCTTCTAAACCAACATCACTTACGTAATCTTGCACATTTGTTCAACCCCACCAGCATCAACTGCGCGTGGATTATGTAATCGCTTCCCTTCTCCTTGTTGGTACCTAATGTCTTCTATTTCCCACCATTTACTGTAATGTGGGCCAAGCTCCGGAACCTTTGATGTCAACTAGTAAGCAAATATTGATTCAAATCAACAAGTACCTTCATTAGTTCCTCATATTCATCTGGTATCTTCAACAGCTGTTCCAACTGAGAAATATTTTTGCTAGATACTGGAGCACAGTAAGAATCCACAGACTGCCAAAAGCGGCTGGGAATTTCATAGGGTTTGATAAGATCACTGTTCAATTCTTTGTCTGTTTCTTTCATCTAAATTGACAAGAGTCTATTGATAAAAACATAATTTGATTGAAAAAGTAAATAAAGATCAATCACCGAGCTCAAGCTTTTCTTCCTTTCAGATGAAGATGTTGATTGTTTAGTTGAACCCTCCGACAACTTCATCTTCTTATTTTGCTTTTCATCATTGCCACCACGACATCTTTTGATGGCATAATTTTTCTTTAATTTAAAAGTAATATTACTAATTAGTTGACTTCCGGCGGCTCATAAAATAATATGAATAAGTTGCTAAGCGACTAACTACTTTATTTTTCTACTCTACAAATACTTCACTTTATTTTTGTCATTCTTGGAATGGTCTTGAAGACTTGAAATTGCTTCGCTTAAGTCTTTGGAATATTTAGTGTTGTTGACCAGTAGAATCTCGAGATTTGTTTGCAGAGTATCAATCTCATCAAGAGTAATTTTGTTTTTATAGAAATCTGCGTTCAAAATACTAATTAAAAAATTGTTAAAATTATAATTAAAAAAATAATCAATAAAGAAAGTTTGACTTACCACAATTTAAATGAGACAACCTTTGCAAATTACTCAACAAGTTATTAGCAGACATTTCATAAATTTATCAATTATCTGAAACAGATATTCTGTAAGTTGAATACCTAAATTAATCTATTTTTAGAAAAAAAAATTGTTTTAGTCTCAATTTCTATTTTCTTTTAGAGCTTGAAACTTTTTCTTTTCGTTTCTTCACATGCTTTGGAATTTTTTCACTTCTTTTTTCTCTATTTGCATCCTTTACTATTTTTCTATGAGCTTTTATTTCTTCTTTAGTCATATTTTTTCGGGATATAACGATATTTTTCACACGTTTTAGCAGAGTTTCTTCTTCTTCTTCCACTTCATCACTTAATTCTTCTTCTTCTTCAATTTTATTGGATTGAGTCCCCAACTCAACACCAGTAACACTTTTATACAATATATCATCACAACCACCTTTCTTCACTTTCTCCAGATCAGCCTCGAAATTTCGTACTTCATTTAAAGTTCTTGGGATAAAACGTTGTCTAAAAACCTCTTCTTCAACATCAACTTCATTTCTATTATAACCAATCTGATTAGACTTTTCAATTGCCATCTTCATCATCTCTGTGACTTTCTGGTCAATATTTCCTTCATTAATATTCACATCAGTAACAAAATCAAATAGTTCTTTGAGGCTTAGTACAGAAACTTTCTTTTTTGCAAAATATTCATTTATATTATGACAATCTTTTCGAAGAAAGTCAAGGGAATGTGGATGATCATGTTCGACAGACTGAGACACATCAATCACAACAACCTCTCCTGAATGATACAACAAGTTAAACTCACTTAAATCAGCATGAACAAGCTTACAATCCTGATAAAGTTTTCTCAAAATCAAAACACAATCTAGATAAAGTTGTCTATACTTTGAATCACAGAGATCAACATCCTTTAACAGTGGAGCAGGCCAACCTTGTTTACCAATAAACTCCATCACAAGCACATGACCTTTTAGCAAATACAATTGTGGGCATCTTACACCACCTTTAGCTATTCTTGCCAAGTTTCTGGCTTCTTTTTCAGCCCAAGCCTCAACCATTTTCCGAGGATTTTTTCGAGCATAACCTCGACGAAATCTGTGTTCACCTGTTATATACTGGTCTCTATCCTTAAATGTAAGAATCGAAGTTTTGAAAATTTTTACAGCTTTATCATTACCTAAATGTGAAGTAGCATGATATACATTTGCTTCTTTTCCTGTGCTTATAACACCATTTAACTCCTTAAAAACATTTTTAGCAAACAGTTTTAACAATATTAGCTTAGTTCTAGGATCTAGAACTCCTTCAACAGTCGCACGGTCAGATTTTTCCTTGGTTTTAAAAAAACGATCATTTTTATACTCTTTTGCTTTCATTGATTTCTCATAATAACCAAAATTAAGATGGTTCATATACTTCGATGACAACGCTTTGTCAACTGGTTGTAAGTGCTTCAAACTTTCTTGGCCATAACTTGAATAGTCTTGAAGAATTCTTTCTTCAATCAGATCAAATCTACTTTCAATGAAATCTTCTTCAGGGTTTGCATCTTTAATGATTCTTTTCTGATGTACCTCAACATCTGAGGACTCTTCTTCTGCATCATCAAATTGACCAGGAACAATTTCAGACATTTTTAGACAAACTATACAACTTTAACAACAGAACACTTATTAGTTTTTAATTTTCTGTATTTAGAATTATTTAAATAATTATTTAAATAATTTTTTAAATAAGTTTTTAAATACTTTTTTCACATTTTGATAATATAAAATTTTAAAATAATAAAATAATTAAAACATTTAAAAGATGACGGCAACAATAAATAGCTTTATAAAATCACCTCTAATATGATTATATAATTATCATTAAATTAAAACTAATTAACATTACAGAAAAAAGGATTATTTAAAGAAATTATAAACATTTTGCTTAGATAGAATTAAAAAAGATAGAAAACTGACTTCATAACACAAATTCAAAAATTAAAATTATACAAAGATTATTGGTATAAAGCCCTAGAGTTATTATCAAACTCTTTGATATAGATGAAATGTAAGGATTTAAAAAACAAATTTTCTAAAACATATAATTGATTGATATAAACTTAAATAATAAAATGGTTAAAGAACTCTTTATATGATATAAGCCTAATCATTTTTATTTAAATTTTAAGATTATAATAACATAATCATGTACATTAAAGCTTATAACAAAACAACTTTTTAATACATCATTATCTAACTTTTATAAACCATCTAATAATAACATTTAATATCTATTAATATAAAAATAATATAGTGATATAAAGAACAATAAAATCTAACTAACAATTGTTACTTTCATATTTAGCATAATATTTTCACTAAAAAGAAAACTGGTTAATAATTATAAACAGCTGTATATGATCTTTTTTTTATCCCGTAAAGCATGCATAATAATATGAGCTAAGTTATAATCTATAAATTATAAGCTCAGTATTCACAATGACCACAAGATCTGCGGTATTTATATTATTTACAAATAAACTATTCAAAGTATAGTTGTAATTTCATTCTAAGTAAACTTCAATATATTGTAAATATTTATCTATCCTAAGTTTCTCATTTAAAACTTAAGTAATTAGAAAACACTCTATCGACGCATAGTAGATTTTTTTAGCTTATACAAAATCTATTTAATCATTCATAAGTACTATTTTTGGTAGTTTGAAATAGAACTAAAATTCTTAGAAGTAAGTTTATTGTTTGACGTTTCTAATAGCAAAATTTAAGTTCATTTTGCCTTTTATGATGACCAATCTTCAAAACTTAAAAAGGAATTATTAGTCTTCTTGTTTAATAGAGAAAAATGATGATATATAATACTTTCTAAAACTTGCTCGCATACTTTCAGAAGCTAATGAAACCCCTGAAATTAGCTAAGATACTTTAAAAATACCAACAGGCTTCTTAAAGCTAGCTCCTAAATCTTTGGCCGTAAACTAAGCCAAATATAACTCTTTATGTTCATCGCAGGGTTATTCTGATGATAATGAAAATGGCTTATAGCAAATATATTGGTAGCTTTAACTTTTTTATAAAAATGTCTTCAACTAAACTCTGAAACTATTCAACTAAGCTCGGCAATTAAAAATATTGAATAGTTACTTCTGTCTCTCAAGCATTTTGATTTTATTGGTTTTTATGTTCAGCAGAATCAGAATTTATGAACATGATGATGTTATAAAAATGAAATTCCTTGAATAGATTAGGCAAAAGATTTTTGTAGATCGTAATTAAACAAATATGAGGCTGAATTCTTCTACGGATCAAAGACGATATCTTTCAGCCGTTTACTAATTCCTAGAAGTTTTCAAGAAATGAAGAAAGTGTAAGAATTAAAAAAAGATATCACAGCCTGTATCTCATCAGAGAAAATAGTTTAAAGAATTGCTATTTAATATAACCAACATAATTTTGTGCATTATTTATTTACAGTGTTACAATTACATACTGTTCTTGACAAAAGACAATTTTTTATATGTTAAACTCTTTTAAATCCTAAAATAAATGTTTACGATCAAAAATAAGCAAACACTGCATTTTTTTAAATTTTAAAATGTACGATATTAAGTTTAATTAGAAAATTATGTTGTGATGTCATATTTAATAAATAGGAAAAAATTTGTACTTAAAACAGATAAAGTCTAAAATATGATTTAGTCATTTTGTACAGAAAAACAAGTTTTGAAAAAACTACTGAAAAAACTAAAATAATTTAAGCAAGTTAAATAATTTATTATAAGGATTAATTATTTTGAATTAACTACTATATAAGCTGCCTCTAATTATTTTTATCAAATAGATTTTGAAGGAAAATCAAAACCTAAGTGTCAACATAAGTCTATTTGTATTATAAAGTATAAAATAATTGTAATAAAAATAAATTAATGATGAAATTATAGCAAAATTGCCAAACGTAATTCTGTAATTTACATTTTTATATTTAAAAGTATTGCAAAAACGTTTTTGTCTTCTTGGTTATATTCAATAACTTTTTTGTTTTTATATTTATCTTACTATATAATTTATTTTGTTATAAATTTATTAATAGATATAATGCAATTGTTTAAAATTATTTACATTTTTATTCAATTTATTAGAGTTGTGTTTGATATTTCATAATTTAGGTTAGGTTGATTACAGTTAATAAAATTTGTTTCAATTAGTTTATAAAATAGTTTGATTTGTTAAAAGTTATATAGTTTTTGTCATTTTATAAATATATTTTATTAATTTATAAAGCTACATCTTAATTTTATAATCAATTTAATAAAATTAAATTATTAATAGACAAAAATGAAGTTAAATAAAACTAGTTTAAGTAATTTAAGTTTACATTAAACTTTGTTTGAATTATATAACCTAAAATAAATTATTAATTAGGCTTTGAACATACTTTTATAAACTATATTTTTTGTATGTTGTTAGGTTTAATTGCTTATTTTTCAGGCTAAACCATGTTTCTTAAAACATTGCTTTTAACCTCATTTGTATTAACATGTTATGGTAGCCCTGCATTTCTTACAACAATCAAAAATAACTCATCAAAAACAATTTGTAGTGAGTTTAATCAAAAGTTCAAATCTCTTCCAAATAACTCACAAGAAACTGATATGTTTTTTGTTACTGACAAATACCCTGATTATGGTTGCAACAATCATTCAGTAAACTACAAGCAGAATTTAGTGTTTGTCAAACGTGGTAATTGTTCCTTTGCATTGAAAGCTAGAAATGTACAAAATAATAATGGTTCTGGTATAATCATTGTTAGTGATGTAATGATTACTCCAGGAGCAGATGATGAAGATTATTTAGATGTAAATATTTATGTTGCAATTGTTACTGTTAAGTCTTATAATAGGATAAAAGATTTTTCACAAAGTTTAAATATTAGTGTTATAAAAATGAAACTTTTACAAGCAAAATCTGATTATAGTTTGGTTTTACTTCAATTGATTGCTGTTCTAACTTGTCTTACTGGTGCTTGGTGGAAAAGTTGTTCATTTAATTCATTTATTAAGCAAAGATCTGGAGTTAATAATGTTCTAACTATCCCTGATGGTCAACTTTTGAGTAAAAAAAAACCTGCATATTCTCAATTGCTTATATATTTTATATTAATTTTTGTTGCTTCTACTTCTATACTTCTTGTCTATTATTTTTATAATTTTATGGTGTATGTCTTTATTGTTTTATTTTGCTTTGTGTCTTTTCTGTCAACTTTTTATATTATGAACCGGGTTTTTAGTCAATTTTCATGGTACAAAAGTGAACGATTTATTATCACGATTGATCAGATTAGAAACCAAACCAGTATTTTCCAAATTTTATTATTTCAGTTAATTTTAGTTTTGATAATAACTTGGTTTATTCTTCGAAAATCTACCTTTTCTTGGGTTTTACAAGATATATTTGGCGTATTTATTTGTTTATTTGGTATAATTAAAGCAAATTTCCAAAACTACAAACAACTTTCACTGATTTTACTTTTCTACTTTTTGTATGATATTTTTTATGTTTTTATTACTCCATTTTTAACAAGCAACGGTGAAAGTATCATGATGAATATAGCGACTTCAAGTGGCGGAAAATCAAATGAAGAGCTACCATTGTTGTTCAAGATGCCAAAATTTATCTCTTCAACTTGTTCAATGTCAATGTCTTTGTTAGGATTTGGAGATGTCGGAATTCCTGGAGTCCATGTAGCTCTTTGTGCTTCATGGGACATTTTGATAAGTGAAGTAAAGTCGAAAAAAACTCGTGTGTACTTCATCACTTCTGGTGTTGCATATTTTGCTGGTTTGATGCTTACAGCTGTTGCTCTGTACTTCATGCAGTCTGGCCAACCAGCTTTGTTGTATATTGTCCCATGTCTATGGTCCACTACATCAGTAGTTGCTTTATTGCGTGGTGAGTTTTGTAGTTTAATGCGAGGTGAAATGACTGCTGCTGATATGTTGCCTAGAACAGATGAATTACTTGTTGCTGATGGTAATGTAGCTTTTGTTGCTGATGGTAATGTAGGTTTTGTTGCTGATGGTAATGTAGGTTTTGTTGCTGATGGTAATGTAGCTTAAACATTTTTGCGAAATTAGAATTAATAAAAAAATTAAAAAATGTTTATTTTATCAATTTACTTTGATTTACTTAATTGTTTCCGGAAATTTTTAGATAGTCTTGAATTTTATTTATGTGTACAACGCGACAATGTTACTGCGACTGACAAATTCAACAGCTCTTATAGCAAACAAAAATCAAATATTATGAATAAAGAGGTAATTGGAAGGTTTTGGGTATCACAATTTAAGATTAATACAGAAAGAATAGAAACACTCTAGAAGCATAAGTAAAACGTAAATTAAAGAATTTGATATCATAAATTAGAAGAAGAAAGTGGGGAAACTGATAGTGTTATGTATCACCTGATAAAGAAACTACTTAAATCTTGTCTTTTTAACAAAATTTTAAAAGATGCGGTAGGTTTTGATGGAATCGGGAAAGGAATTCCAAGCCTTGGTTACCATATTTAAAAAGCTGTTACTCCACTGGGTGTTCTTAAAATTTGTTGAGCGGTTTACTTTTGATTGAAGAACCTCTGAGGACTTATTACGATCTGTCAAGTTAAGATAGCAAAAGCTATTAACAATTTCTATTAGTAATAGAAAAACAGAGAAAGGCGTCGATATAACAAAGATTTAATACTTAGCTTATAGAGAGTCTTCGTATGAGAAAGAGATATGCCACATCTTAGGAAAGTCTTCCTGGTGAATGATCTTTGGAGAGAACCGTCTTGTAATATCTTTCTTAAGGTGAGGACTCTTTACGGAAGAGTTGAATTTTAATTTAGGACGCATGTATTTAGATGAAGAGCTTTAACAGGGTTCATTTATTTCTTGTCTTAAAAGATTTGAAAACTTTATATGAAGTTAATGAACCAAAACTTTTTCTCCGAATCTAAACTTTAAGGTAAACTTATTTTAACGACGCTGGCAAAATTAAAGAACTAAATAAGACAAATTTAATTTTTTTCTAATTTGCAGTTTAAGATAAGTTTACCTTAAATTTTAGCTTCAGAGTGTGCCTATAATCCTACTGAGATGGTATGAGATTCTGTTCACTTTGTTGATAAATAGTGCCACTATGGTGGCTTCATAAGAAGCAAGGGCATGAAAGTAAACCCAGAGAGAAAAATAGAAATCTTTTAACAAAATTGTTCATCAGGCCGTGTCTCCAAATATCGGATTTTGAGAAGGTTCTTTAGGGCACGCTACTCTATATTGCTATTAAACCAGATGCATAAAAAAAGTATTTTATCGAACATACGCCTCAAAAAGCCTTATAGCGCTGGTGGGGGATTATGACATATGAAAGTCATGGCTCGGCATTCTATCTGTATCTGACAGCAAAAAAAAACTAGATCTATTTTTCTTATTGACCAAAACATAACCAAAAAACTTGATAAAAAAGTTATTTAGGCTTTTCCATCGTTAAAGGAATACTAGGATAATGGTAGGCTTTTAACATATTAGTTTTCAATTTTAGAAATATTTTAAATAAAGTTTTTGCAAAGCTCAGTTAGTTTTATATCAAGTTTCTTAACAAGTAAAATTGTTTTCTAATTGCTTTTGAATGAATCCTTTTATTTTTTCTGGTTTGTTTTATCTAATTTTCTCAAATTCAATGTTAATTCAGTTTGTTCACGCAACACCGTAAAGAAAGCTGGACAATGAAAAAAAACTTAAAATTTACAATGCATTTTTTTTTGTATAAGCGATTGTAATTCTTTAAACTAAAACGGTTTTAAACTACTTTTAGCACAGTTATGAAAATTTCTACTAATACAAGTAAACAAAAATCATAAGACACATAAGCAACTATTAAAATCTTTAAAGTATGTGTAACTTATTCAAGTATACTTTTATTTTAAGTTCTTATATTTTAAATATCAACATTATACTATTTTTAATATTATAATATATATAGTTTTGACTTTAAAAGTATGAATATAAAATATGCCAAAAGTAGCTAAGTCCATTTCTGTCGGGAATTAACCAAAAAACTTTTATTATGTGCTTGTTACACATCAATTTTCAAAATATTTAGATGAATTTATTTCCTTACAATTATTCTAATTATCATACTATTTTACATATTTAAACAGACAGTTTACCTTATTGATATTAAGGCAATTTATTTCTAGATATTTAAATTTTTATAAAAACATCGTTTTATTAGTAAACACTTTCACAATATTTTATAAAGATTTGTACACAAATATAATTCTATTATTAATTATCCTAATTTCATAACTCATATCTTGATTTTTTAGATATTTGTTTCATTTATAAGAATGTCAAAGTTTGTGAAGAACTCATTAAAACTTGCTAAGAACAAAATCAAAGACAAAGATTTTGAAGGAGGCTTGGAGCTTGCTCAGGTTTCTCAGCTCAATAACTTGTGTGTAAAGCATTATCTAAAACTTGCTTTTTTTCAACAGGCAGTTCTATTAGCTGACTCAAACAACTACTTTGCTTTTATATTTGCTGGCAAATGTCTAACTGAATTGCTGCAACAATATGAAGCTGTAGAAAAGTACAAAGAAGCTATTAGAGTTGATAGCAGCCAGACTTTATCCTATGAAGGTTTAATTAGTTTATTTACAAAAAAATGGACTGGAGTTTTATCAACTGAAAACTTGAAGTTGCTTTTATCTTCTTATTGGTTTCTTTATAAACAGACTGATAAGTAAGCAACATTTATATATTCAAATATTCCTCTAATTCAAAAATTTTCTCTTTTATTTTTGAAGTGAAAATGAAACAAAAAAAGTTGAGTATATAGTTGGATTGAATAAAGCTTATCATGAGTTGCAAAAGTATGATGATATTTGGAAGTTGTTGGAAACTGAATTTGTTAATTTTCCTACAAATAAGCAACTCTGTTCAAGCTTGGTTTCTATTATTAACAATACTGAAAACTTAACAAATGTTCCTAGTTGGGTGAGTTTTCAATTCAATTTTCTAATATTTGAAAAATTAAACACATAGCGTTTTAAACTAATCTTTGTTTCATTTAGGTTCAGAAAAAGCTCATTGAAATTTGCTTAATGGAAGGTTTTGGAGTTAATGAATATGAAATTTCATTTTCATTTCTAATTGATAAGTATTCTTCTCAAATATCTCTTGAAAAACTGCTTGAAATTTGTTATAAACTTTTTGATAAATTAAGTCAAGCTCAAGATGTGTTATTAGAAGTTTTGGTGCAAAAAGGTGAAATATTCAAAGATAGTTTGATAATTCATGATATGAAATTATATTTTTAGATAATAGTGATTGGAGTATTTTTGAAAATTATACTGGAAAATATCAAGATGTAATCAAAAGTAAAAATCTGATTAATCTTGGAAAAGAGGATGATGCTATTGCACTTTTAAAAAAAACTTTATCAGAAAACTCATATTTTCTTCCAGTGCATATAATGATTATTGAATTATACCTCAAATCCGATGAATATTTAAAAGCTGAGAAAATTTGCAGGTGATTTCATAAATAAATAAATAAATAGATACTGATTTTTAGAGATTTTTAATTGCATTAAAAAGCTTCAGCAACTTTTGTGTGATCTTAAATTTTCTTTTTTGTATATTTATAGAGCTGGTCTTCAAGTATGTAAGATGCTTGGAAAAGATCTCAAATATTTTTCTGTAAATTCTTTTGAGTCAACCAAACTAAACTTAACTTACCTATTATCTCTATGTTTAGCTGGTTCAGAAGTTAGTACAACAAAAAGGCTGTCAATAACTACATTTGAAATGGTAAGTGTTTCATATTAAAATTTCAATCTATTACAATTATTGCATTTTCTACTTTATGTTTTACAGATTCTCAAAAAAGAAACAAAATATGAGAAAGAAATTTATTCAAAATTAATTGAAACATTAATTGATCTTAATGAATATGAAAAGGCTGAAAGTTATTTATTAAAAATGAAAAACAAGTATGGCTTGACATTGTTATTACAATGTCATCAAATCACTTGTAGTTATTTGGTACTAATTTGTAAATGAACTGATGCTTAGAGATTAATATAATTACATCAACAGATCCACAAAAACGAAGAAGCTTTGAAGCAAATTGAGATATTTATTTCTACAAACCCAAACTTCTTTTACGGCTATTTTCTTATTGGACAGTTCTTATGGAATCTCAGTGAGGAATATCAAAAAGATAAAAGCAAATGTCTCACCTATTTCTTAAAAGTAATTATTTTTTAAATAGCAACTAAAATGTTCTTTTTTCAATCTGCTTTGCTATAGGCAGTAAAGTTAAATGTCAACCACGGCCTTTCATTTTTTTATCTGGGTCAATACTATTCAAAAATAGCAAATGATAAAGTCAAGGCTTTAAAGTGTTATGAAAAATCATACAGACTAAATCCAAGCCACCAGCAGACTGGAATATGTCTAGCAGATACCTACATCCAGCAAGGTTTAGTCATGTTTATCTCTTTATTGTGAACTGACTATTTTGTTCAGAGAAACTTGAAGCAGCTATCACGCTGTATAAGCAAATCACTGATAAGAGTGGGACTGGGTCGTGCAAGTGGGCCTGGCTTCGACTTGGTCTGTGCCATTTAAAAAATAAAGAGATTGAAGAAGCGATTAGGTGCTTTCAATCTGTTCTACGCATCGACCCAGACGATTCGTAAGTCGCTAGCATCTTTCATCAAAGATCACGATCATCTAACTTGTCCTCAGAATTTGCTGGGAGTGTTTAGGAGAGAGTTATGTAGCAAGAGGAAGTTATCCATCGGCTTGGAAGTCTTTCAACAGAGCTAGACGGTTGAACCCGAAATCAGTTTTTTCCATTTATCAAATGGGTGTTGTTAATCAGGTTTGAAATCTTTGACGAGTTCTATTTTTCTACAAATTTCTTTTTACTTCTTTTTTTGTTTTTAGTTTTTGCAGAACTACTCTGAATCCATAAGAGAATTTGAAGAGGTACTCCAGTTATCACCAACCTATCTACCACCTCTGAAAGGTTTCCACTTATCTTTCAATCAATCATTCTTTCATATAAAATATTAAACTAATTTAATTTGTTCCATAAAATTTGTTTTTTAAACTTTTTATAAACTCTCAGAAAGTTGTTCTTTTTATCATGAATTTAACTTCATCTTGTTCAGGGTTAGCCCAATCTCATTTGTTTCTGGCTCGAAAGATGTTAAGTGAAGGTCGTGATGAGACTTGCATAGATCATATCAACTCATCTCTTTATCAACTCCACCTAGCGTTGATTGAAAAGTATTTCATTTACCTCTATTCGCTGCGAGTTACAAAAATATCACAATTTAATATAAAAAGAATAAGACTACTGTAGAGGCATAAGTAAATATAAATTATTCTTCAAACATTTAATAAAATAAGTGAAGAAACTGGTAGTAGCGTTTATTAAACGACTCTGTTGGAGTTGAGAATTTTGCGTTGATTAAAGTCTTAAAATGATTTCTTTTTTGTTATTAGACCGAACTTCTCTTGTTTGTGGAAGCTGCTTGGTGATTGTTGCTCCTTAGTTTACCCCATTGCTGACTCGCTGGTGGATTTGAAGATTCCATTAAACATCTGTGAAAGAAATAGTGAAATGATCTCAAGAAACAAACTTCAAGTTAATAAGTTTCCAGATTAGCTGTTACCTTTGCAGAGATCAAATGATCTTCATCTTACAGACGCTTGAGCTTGGTTGTAAGTTTTATCTTAAGTCTTTATCAACTAATAGCAAGAATGGAAACTTGTGGAATGATTTAGCTACAAATTATTTTTATCTTGCTTTGTGCAAAAAAGATGTTGAAGCAAAAGAGTTAGCAATTAAATCTCTGTTGGTAAATCCAATTAAATGTTTCTGATGTAGTCTCTTACTCTAGTAACTATTCTGATTACAGATTGCAAAAAAAGCTGTGTTATGTGATCCAAATAATCATCTAATATGGAACAATTTGGGAATAATTGCTGCCAGTCAACTTTGTGAAGTAAATTCTTGATTTAATGATTTTATTTTCATTAGTTTTTAATTTCAGAACAAAAAACTCGCTCAACACGCCTTCATTAAATCAATTGAAAAAGAAAGCAACAATTGGAAGGCTTGGGGCAACTTGGGGGTCTTGTATCTAACCTCTTCCTTTATAGAGTTGGCTCATCAAGCTTTTAATGTCGCTCAAAGTCTGCAACCGAATTTTGTGAACGTTTGGGTTTGCCAGGTTCATATTCCGTATAAAAATCGTATTTGTTAAAATTCTATGAATTCAGGCTTTAACTGCTGAAATGATTGGAAATTCTGACTCTATGGACTTATTCAGGCATTCAACTGAGCTACAATTTCATCCTGAGGCTGTTTCAGGTGAGATCATTTTTCAATTTTCTGATAAACTTTGTGATTGGTGTTGAAGGTTATATTTGGTGGGTTTGTCATATGATAAGCACACGACGATCTAGTAAAGAAGAAATGTGGAAAAGTATTAGTTCAACTTTACCTCAATTAGCCATGTACTGTAGAAGAAACCCAAATTGGTTTGTTCATTCATAGATTTAACAATTTTAAATTAAATTCTTTGAAAGGCATACTTGTATATGACATAAAATTAGAGATTCTAGTAACAAACCTGAATTTAAAAGTAAAATTAGAAAGCAACCTGACAAAAAACTAAACAAATTGTGACCAGTGCTCCGATGTGGACGTCTCTTGGATTTCTTCTGGAGGAGCAAAATTTGAATTTAGAGAGTGAAAATGCTTACAAAAATTCGTGGATGTTGAATAAAGATGTGAGGAATTCGATCAACTATTCCCGGATTTTCAGGTGAAGTTATCTTTCTACTTCATTTTAATAATTGTTTTTTATTTTAGTAAAAATTCGAAATTTGAAAAAGCAATTGAGATCTATGAAGACATTAAAAGTGATTTGAAAGATTTTGATCACTTCATTCAATTTGGAGCAATCTTTTCTCGAGCTCGACTAGAAGCTCTTTCTAAGCATAACTATTTGAAGGTGAACTCTATGTTAAAAAGAATTAATTTTTGATGACTCGTCTTCAATGTATTTAGGCAATTGAAGTGTCTCGGAGTAAAGAAGAGAAGAAAGAAGCACTTCAGGCTCTTGCATTTGATCTTTGGAGCCACAACAGATCAGAAGAAGCCAAACAGATCTTTCATCAGATCAAATCTTACAGTTGGTTGCTTTCGATTGGTTAGTATAAACAACATCTGAAGCTCTTCACTTAACTCTTACTCATTCAGCTTTACTTGAAAATAACAAAGAAGATATTAATAAGATCTGTGAAATTACAAACAACTTAAAGAGAGATACTTTTGATGACCACTTGGTGGCGGTGATGAGTCATGCAAAAGTTGAAGATGAAAATTTGGCGATGAAATGTTGTGACAAGCTCTTAGAGAAGTGAGTAAGATCATCCAATCTTTCGACTTATCTTCTTTTCAACAGATATCCCGATTCATGGCAATACCATCATTTAAAATGCCAACTACTGTTTACTTACAAACAAAAGAACTTCAACTTACTCCTCAAATCCATCAAGCAGACGCGAGAACTTTTCTATGATCTTCAAGTTAACTCTTTAAGACATCAACAAACTAAATCTTTCGTATCAAACAACGATGATGACTTTTCAACTCATCTTATTCTTGTTCAGTCTCTTCTCGCTGCTGGTTCTATTTGTTCAAACAGAAAGTAACTGATCTTTTTTTAGTGTTTCCAAACTCATTATTTAACTTTCAAGGCATGAAGCACTAAAAGAAGCTCAAAGATTCGTGTTTCGTCATCCTGGTAGCAAAGAATCTTGGATTCTTCTTGTTGGAGCGATTCAAGCCGACTCGATTCTTCAAATGTTTGAGTTTATACTACGTCATAAATCACGTGACTGTTTTCTTCTTTGGTAGGTACATGGGCAAATGTGGTCAGTTTGTAGATGTGGACAAGCTACTGAATCACGTGACCACTTGTGATGATGCAATTAACACGTGGATCTTATCAAGCCAGCTGGTCACGTGTTTAATTAATAAAGAATTTAACAAAATGGAGGAATTAATGGTTAGTGTTGAAGATGAAAGTGAGAATTTTGAAATTTTTCAATTTAATTTCAGTCCAAATTGCCTGAAAAGAAAAAACTATTTTTCAAAACATGGAAAGAAATTAATGAGTCAGGAATGGATGAAGAGAAAGTGAAGAAGTTGACGAAATATGCAAATGACGACAACAAGCAGGTCAGCTGATCACTTTTACAAACAAATTCTGATTTGTTCTCACATCAGCTGGTTGCTCATCTTTTACAATCTTGTAAATATTGGAAGGAAGCTTTTGATATCTTAAACTCTGATCCTGGATCTGCTGATTCTTACAAAATCGTCAAATTGACTCTTGACGCTTTTAATTCGACTAAAGATCAATTGTGGAAAGAAGAGAGTGCGACATCTAGCGAGAAGCTTCGTGGTGATTTTACATCACTTAGATGGCTTCTTGATGGTTTGGTCAAAATTGAGACTTCAACTCTGAGGTCGCGAGATCTTCTCACGTGACTTTTGTTTGATGGTTTAATTGGTTTGCAGAAAAAGTCAGAAGTCATTGAACCGTTCACTGTATGAAGCGGAGTTGAACGCAAATGATATTTGTAGGTCTCAGTCGATCTCTGCTTGGAATCTTTATAAAATTTTACACAAAAAGAAAGATGAGGAGGACCTCGAAGTTGGTGTTTAATCTAGATGTTGAATATTCAGTAAAAAACTTTTTTGTTTCACAGAAATTACGCTGCAAATGGCAGATTATTGACAACGACAAATATGAAGAGATGAAAGCACTTCTCATATAAACATCTTCATTATTTTATAACCAAATTAATAAAAGTTTTCATCAACAATTCTTTCATTTATTTTGCGACGAAATGAGGCAGCGTTAAAAAATCTCCTAAAATATCTCCGATTCCCTTCAACGTTTCACTTCAACGAGTTTAGAAATCTCGAATGTTCGATTCCACGAATCAAAAGAATCTCGCTTTCTAACTTCTTTCCCTTCTTCGGTATCAACATCGAAGTCTTTCTCCAAGTCTTCACGTTGCCGCATCCCCTATATCAATCAACCAGCATAAAACCAGATCATCACATGAGATGTACTCACCAACAAGATTTCGCTGGATATGGTTGCCAAGTGGTGGTTCGTTGCTGGCAGTTTGAACATTCCCAAAACTGCTTTTTACAATCTTTCCAAGTTAGTCGGTGAGCAAGAGTCTTGCATCTTTCGTGCGGACCCCAAAAAGTATAATCACAAGTGTGACATGTGACCACCTAGTGATCAGGGAGTGAAGATTGATATGAATCAGGAAAGAGGTTTCACCTTTGTAGAAACTTCGAACGTTTCACCCATTTTCGCTTCCATCATTTCTTTCTTGATTTTTGGATTGAAGTATTTTTCCTGCCGCTCAATCTCAGCCTTTTAAAAGCAACAAGCATAAAAACAAACACACAAACAAGTAAACTGACTTCATTTAACGTATCAGTATGAGATGAAGAGGCTTGTAAAATCTCATTAAACTCTTCTCTACTCATTCTTCCGTTGCTCATCAAAACTATAAATCAATTTCTTCAAATATTTGATACAAAATCAGATGAGGAGGTACCAGAAAGAGCGCTAGTAACTGGTGTGTCCTGCATCATCTGCTCCTCAGTCTTATCAGTCCCTTCTTCAACGTTCTTCTTCTTTTGATCTTCTTCAACCTTCCGACGGATCTTCTCCTTCAACTTCTTATTATCTTTCATCATTTTTACTCTTTGTAGCAAGACATTGTTCGGATCTTTCTTCCGGATGGAAACTGATCCGCTTTTTAATTTAGCGATTGCTCGTTGCTATAAACAAAGTTGACTTCAGTAAGAACCACCTCACCAACAAATCGTACTTTTTTGAAATCAGCAATAGACAATGATCCTCCATTTAGAGGACTTCTTCCGAAGTCGAGAAGCTTGTTGTTAGCATCAATGGTCTTTTGTAAAGACTCTTTTGAAGCAACCAAAGATTCAGAACTATAAAATAACAATCAACAAAAGCAAGGTTTGATTTGAAGCAAAACCTTTTTGTCTTTTTCGTTATCATCTTGTTAATCAAATCCTGTGAAGTTTTATGAAAGTCTTTTGAGCTGATGAAATTTATCGTGCTGTCAGAAGTTTTATTGTCAGAAGTTTTATTGTTGGAAGTTTTGTTGTTGGAAGTTTTGCTGTCAGAAGTTTTGTTGTTGGAAGTTTTGTTGTTGGAAGTTTTGTTGTCAGAAGTTTTGCTGTTGGAAGTTTTGTTGTCAGAAGTTTTGTTGTTGGAAGTTTTGTTGTTGGAAGTTTTGCTGTTGGAAGTTTTGTTGTTGGAAGTTTTGTTGTTGGAAGTTTTGTTGTTGGAAGTTTTGCTGTCAGAAGTTTTGTTGTTGGAAGTTTTGTTGTTGGAAGTTTTGTTGTTGGAAGTTTTGTTGTTGGAAGTTTTGTTGTTGGAATCAGTATTTGCTGATCTGAAACATTTAGAGTTTTATAAAAACGTCCCCAAAAATCAGAGATTCAGACTTCTGCTCTCTCTTCTTCTGCATCCGAAGCAGCATACGTTCTTTCTTCAGCCTCGCCACTTCTTCAGCAAAATCTTTGTGGTTATCAGGAACAATCCGTCTGCTAGTATTTGATTCTATTTGAGATTTTGAAGGCAAGACATCTTTCTTGGATTCATTCACAGGCTTCTGAGGCTGGAAATAAAAAATTAAAATACTATTTGATCAAGTGATGAAGAGTACTTGAGTGTGTCTTTGTTGATACTCTTTCAACAATTGGATTGAAGATGTCGATTTTTTCTTTATCTCTTCAGCTTCTTTCTTTTGCCGGAGATGAGCTAAAAATTGTCGAGATCCGTGGACATAATCACCAGATCCCAACATCTCCGTGCTGAAAAAGTCCTCAAATTTACAAAAGACATCGAAAATCATCCAAAAAATTTCAACTCTCGCAGATGTTCTAAGTAAAGAAATATCAGTATAGCCTGCTTTGCGCAACAGCGGACATGTATGTGTGTCAGGGCAGAAATTATGGAGACCCAGTTGTTACCCATACAGCAAGATTCCACTCTCTACACCAACAAGGTATGCAGCGGGACAGTAAGACTGGTGCAGCTGGCGTCGCAGGAGCTTCCAGAACGACACTGGGTACAGTGACAAACTGCCTACGAGGCTCCAACTCCGGTTTTGTCATTAACCAGACTCACAGGGCCCCCTTCTACCCAGATTTTAATGGACTTTTTCTTGTCGCTAATATGTGTCAATCTGGGATCGAATCCGAGATCTTCCGCTTGATGAGCGTTACACTACGAAGACGGACGAGTTAAATTAAAACATCTTACAATGAAGTAGAGCATCCAGACACTACTTGATCTTCTTTCAACTTCCCCAGCGACTGAATCACTTTCTGTCTTTTCAATTTCTGTTTTCCAAGAAATAACAAAATCTTAAATTAAATGATTAGATTGATGAAGAAGATTACCGTCTCATCTATGATCTTTGTTGAGTCTTCAAGGCTTTTAAAAGCAGTAGTCAGCTTTGTTTGATTTTCTTTTCTAAATTTAAAAACCAAATAATTGATTGAATAGACTCACAACACAAACAAACGTTTTCTTGTTGTTCGAGCCGCTTGCTGTTGGTACAGCGTTAAAGAGTTGTCCTCCGTAAAAGAACTGATCCTTCTTCACTTTATTCCACAAAGTGTTTTTGTACTTATTAGCAACCGGAGCTTGTGAAACCCCCTGTAGTTCACCTCGTGTTGCCCCAACTTTCTTATACGTTTTTTGCATATGAAATATACAAGTACTTCCAAATTGCCTACAATTCAAAAGTCAGTGAAAAAAATTCTAACAAAGATTGAAGTTACGTGTTGATAAATGATTGGCATCGACCAACTGGTGATTTATTTGCATATCTGGTGGCTTTGCACCAACCCAAATCAGCTGATTGACCAATCACAAGAATTCGTTCTTTCGTGTCAACAGTCAATGCCGACGAATCTGGATGTTTTGATCTATAAGGTTTTTAGATTATGATTAAAATCAGGTGCAGCAAATAAATTTACTTGTTTGAGGATTCCTCGGTCTTTGGAGGCATTATCGAAGGATTTAGTAAACCAACTACATCACCTAAAGCAAGCTTATTGTACAACTCACTATGAACAGAGCTGAAAAGAAATAAGCTGACAGATTTGGTACAATCATCTAGATCAGAAAGATGAAGGACACTAAATTTCTTCCCCTATAAAAACAAATACTTGAAAGTTCATCTGATGTATAAGAAGAAGCTTTTTACTTGCATTCTTTGAAGTTTGAGGGTTTAATTGTTTCACTACCACCCCAATTGTCACCCAGTCCTTATTTGCAATCGAATTTCTACGTAAATATATATCTGAGGTTTTGATAAACAGTTTTCCTTCCATTCGCTTCTTCATCTCATAATTATCAATCTTTCGAGATCTAAACATCACTTTAAGGTCATTTGTAAAAATGTAAATTAGAATCTTACTTTAATCGAATCCTAGAATAAGTTTCAACTTCAAATTTGCAACCAGCATTATTACTTGGTTGTGAGGAAGCAAATAAATTTTTAATCTTGCTGCTTTGAGAATGTTTATGAGAGAGATCTGATTCAAGACATCCAATTCTTCTTTTCTTTGCCAGAAGATTATTTGAACTGAAGTTATTCCGTTTTTCTACTGAATTGTTTGGTCTTTTTTGGTCTTTTAAACATTTGCCACTATCTAAATTAAATAGATCTGAGATACTTTGGCTACTATTTTCTTTTGAAGTTTCTTTTTCACTCAACTTCTCTTTCATTATTTTCATCTCTTTTTCAAGTTTAGCAATTTTTTCTTTAAAAAATGGAATACTTTAATTACTTGTAAAAATATATTAGCATAAAAACCTTTCAAGAGTGCTTCTGTATCACCCTCTTTCTTTTTATCATCACTTTTTTCATCATCTAACAAAATATAGATGGATTATTAAGATTACATAAAAAATGAATTAGCTTTCTTAATTAATTTTTCTTAAGATATTACCAAGAGCTACATCTTCATCTTCAGACATTTCAAACAGAGCATCTAATTCTTCTAATTCACTGTTTGTATCCATTTTATTTAATATTCTTGAAAGGAAAAACTTAATACTTTAACAACAAATTAAATAAAAACTCTTAAAACAAGTTTCCAATTTGAAATTTTATAAAATCTAAATAAAGTCATAAAAGTATTTGTTCATAAAATGATAAAACTGAAACAAAAAATCAAACAAAAATCAGTTAAAGTTACTTTTAATTCATATGAAATGTAAACATAACATGAAAATTACTACGACCAATCAAAATTCAGTATTTTTAAACATTCTCATTAAATACTTTGTATATAAAGACTTATCAAAAAGTTTATGTTCTTGATGTTTCCTGATTAGTTTCAATATCAATATCAGAAAGAAAGTTATCTTGTGACATAGTATAAATTGTATATCCATAAACAGAACCAACAAAAGCAAACAAGGCAGTAGCATGAATCCCAACTCTAGAACGAAACTTGGATCTATGCTTTTGAAACTGTTTTGAGCTTTCATTCATCATCAACTTTCGTTGAACTTCTGTTAAAGAAGGATTGTCTAAAGTAAGGCGGTGAAGCTTCTTAGGTTGCTTTGAATCACTCATTTTTTAGACTAAATTTTTTAGCCAAATTCTGCTTGAAATTAAAATTTTGAAGTAATATATAATGAAATAATTTATGTTATTGAATAATCAAATAATAAAATTGAAATAAATAAAATATAAATTAACCTTAAAATATTAAGTTTCATAAATTCAAAATACTTTTGAAAAAGAAAAATGAGAAAACAATTTTTTGTATGATAATATTTTATACTTTAAGACAGAATATTATTAAAGAAGTTTTATCACAAAATAGCATTCATAAAAAACTAAATAAAAAAACAGATTTTTCTATTAAAAACCTTCAAAATAATATTTCAAAATGTTTGATATCTACTGCTAGACAATATTTATTAAAATAAAATTACAAAACTGGAAGTATTAAAACCTTTATATAAAGCTAAAATTTTAGAAAAATAAACTACACATCTGACATTGTGAGATATTAGCGAAATCTTTATGATAGGAACTAAAATGGGTTTAATCAATAACAAATTGTAACATTCTGAAGCAGTTGTTAAATTTTGAAAAATTAACAAATTTAAAAATATATTTAAGCAAAGAAAAAAAAACTCTATCCATAATTTACGTCATACCGACAGAATTTGATTCCTAATATTTAATTATAATGGAGGATGTAGAACTTTGCTTTGAATTGTATTCACAACGATCTATAGTTTTTTTTATAGTTACAAGAGCTTATAGTGTTTTTTAGGCTTCAAAATAACTATCCTATTCAAATTCAGGATACTCTTTAGGCGGTAATACATATAAAGAATGGGTATAGTTGAATCACGATTACAATCAACACCAACTAGTCCCGTTCGTATCGTTCAGTAGTACCTTTAGATGATCGCCAAAGCTCCACGCCGCCGTTTCTCTGACTCTTCGATTCGAATTTACAATTAGGACGTTCCTTCCTTATCAAAGTACATACCCTAGATTCATCCAACTATCCATCCTTTTCCTTTCTCATCACTATATTATCATCTACACTATCATTCAATTCGCTTGGAAAAGCTAGTCGGGAACTATCCTCTATCACATTGTATCGAATAAACGTCAAACTCCTGGCCATCAGAACTTAGGTATCTGGCTAGATCTTTTAACAAAACGTTGGGATCTTTTCTCTTCGGATAATGAGTCTGATTATTTATTTATTGCAATAAATGCGAAGGAGGGTACCTGAAGAGAGTATTATTATTATGCATTAGATTATTCGCCAGTAGTCCAACCTTCTTTAAACTATGACCATACTTGTAATAATATTGACCTAAAGATCACCAGATGTCAAGTTCATCTTTAGTATCACTGAGTTTCAATTACTTTAATTAGAGCTTACTCAAAAAGCTACTCTGCTAAATTTACACTCATCTGAAAGTTTCTCTTTCTTAAGCTTTAAGAGAATTACATTAAAGAAACAAACGAAAGAAACTTATTGAGGAAAGAATTACGCAAGAAGCTAATCTAATAAACATGTTTGCTTTTACATTCAGTATTTTTTTGCCATCTAAAGAAGGCTCAACTTTTGATCTAGATCAATACTTTGACAAAGTCGACTATCCTTAAACTGATTAATTCTAGAAACTCTTGAAGATCAGTGATAAACTTATTTCATATTGATTTTTTTAATATATTGATTTACTACAATTTTTTTTGATAGTTACTAAATGACCCAAGTTGCCAAATAAACCCAGTTACAACAAAATCCATAATGTTTCCTTATTCCAAAATCAATTTTAGTATTATTATCATCGTGTTTTTAATATTATTGATTGTAGTCAATTATACGAAGAAGTTTTATTATTCGAATATATTATTAAATTTTCAAAACTTACTTATAACTTTGAAAAATTAATATAGATCTTTAAATAATATTATAAATGATTTACAATGGCATATATCGTTCACTTATATAATAGGTTGTTTTTATATTGTTATTTTCATTCTGTAGTAAATAAACTGAATTGAATTTTATTAATTTATACAAAATAGTTTTTGCAGAAAGTAAATTTTTATACAAGATTTCATTTGGACTTAAAGTATTGTCAATAAAAAACTATTATAAACTACACGTGGTAAAACTACTTAAAAATACTCAAAAATGTTATTTTTTCTTCCTGAACAGCTTTTGTTGATGTTTGTTAACAAATACTATTTGTAGCTTATAGAAGTCATGTTTAATTGATATTAACTTTACTATTTTACTCGTCTTTTATAAGTTTTTTAGATTATATAAGTTTGAAATTGTTTTTATTTACAGAAAAATTGTTAAAAAATGAAATTATCAATTTGTTTAATAACAATATTTTAATTGTTATCTTGTTATCAGCTTGATTTTCAATTCAATTCATTTTTTATAGCTTTTCCAATCGAAGAATGTTTCTTGTCATATTTTAGTTGTTTAAATAAATTAAAATATGAAGAAAGAAACTTGTTCAGTCAAAGTTGGGAATACATCTATGAACGCACTAAGTCTTTGTGAAACTAGTAAAAAGATTGTAGTAGCTGGTAGGTCTTTACTAAAAGTCTATGAGTATGATGACAACCAACGAAAGTTCACTGAATACCTCAATTTACAAGTTGGTCGGCGAGAAGTTAGTTTTTATCTATCAAGGATAAATTAAGATTTCAGAAATACTTTTAACTTTTCAGCAAGGATTAAATATGAGTAGCGCAGATGTAGCTTGGAGTAAATTTGATTCAAACTTAATAGCCACAGGTGCAACAAATGGAGCTGTTGTTGCATGGGATTTGAATACTATAAGCAGAAATAAACAACTTTCAATATTTAATGAACATTTAAGATCAGTTACCAAGATATCTTTTCATCCGGCTGAAGGAAGCATGTTGTTAAGTGGTTCCCAGGTTTATTATTTTTATTATTTTTATCCTTTTATTTTGAGATAAAAATGTAATAGTTGCAATTCACTTGTAATTAAATTGACAATTGAATTTGCTGATTAGGTTACAGTAGACATCCACTAATGTTCCTCTTTGATTGTAATATTTTCATGTTAATTGAGATATAATGAATTCAAAAAAGATGTTTTATAGGATTGTTCCATCAAATTATTTGACATCAGAAAGAAGCAATGCTCTCATACATTTAATGGTCGCGCAGATGGTATTAGAAGTGTTCAGTTTTCACCTTATAACTATTTTCAATTTGCTTCTAGCATGGATAATGGTTACGTTCAAGTTAGTCACAATTAACAAATATTTTCAAATATTTGATTTTATTTGTAACAGATTTGGGATTATCGCAGACCATCAAACTATTTGTTCAGTTTTATCGCTCATAAAGGTTCTGTTTATACTCTAGACTGGCATCCAAGTTCAGAAGAAAAAAATACTTTAGTAACTGGAGGAAGAGATAAAACTGTGAAGGTTTCAAAGACCTCAATGTCAATTATCAATTCTTCATCAAATTTCTGTTTTAGATTTGGAATATGAGTGATTCAGATTGTGTGAAGAAATGTGAAATTTTTACAACAGGATCTGTTTCTACTGTTAAATGGAGACCTCGTTATCGAGAACAGCTAGTCACTGCTTATATGATGATGGATTACAACATCAATTTATGGGATCTGAGAAGATGTTATGTCCCTTATGCACAATTTCAAGTTAGCTTCTTTCTTTTTGTTGTGCTTTGGCCAAGAATAGCCATGATGTTAGCTAGGGCAGAAATTATCGAGATCCAGTTGTTGCCCATACAGCAAGATTCCACTCTCTACACCAACAAGGTATGCAGCTGGACAGTAGGACTGATGCAGCTGGCGTCGCAGGAGCTTCCAGAACTACACTGAGTACAGTGATAAACTGCCTACCAGGTTCCAACTCCGGTTTTGAATTGGAGTTTCCGTCTCCTAAAAGTCTTGTCATAAAACAGACTAAAGAGACCCTTCTACCCGGGTTTTTTTATAGACTTTTCCTTGTCGCAAATATATGTCTACCTGTGCTCGAACCCGGATATAGTAGACGGACAGATAACATCAGACTAACGATTGATCTTTCAGGAGCATATGGACATTACAACCGGGATTGTCTGGAGTAACACGAATCCCAAATCGCTCTTCAGTTGTTCTAAAGATGGAACTTTGATGATGCATTCCCTAGATGAAGCTAAATACTCAGCAGACGAAATAAAAGCTGGGGGACTTGCTAACAATGACCACGGCTGGGTAATGGTGGCTGGTAATCTGGACCAGGACACTCATAGTCCACCAGCGAGTCCTCATTCTACTGATGAAAGACGAGAGGTTGGTGGAACTCAGATGTCCAGAGGCTTCTCGAATATATTGAATCGAATAAACAGCGCGCGATTAAGCGATGATGAGCATACCCTGTCCACATCGTCCCCTAGTAACCTGTCCACCCACCTGGGCCATATGATGCTGTCTCATGAAAGAAGAGGCGATTATAAGTTGGAAGAGTTTCTAAAATGTCCTTCGAATATTTTTGCTCATAACGCGAAAGAAGTGAAGAAGATCAGAGCGAGCGAACATCTCGATGATTATCGATCTCTCAAAGATGTCCTTAATGAAGAACTGACTATGTCTGGCTTTGAATATGCAGCCCAGAACTACATCCTGGACGGTTTCCAACGTCAACTTCCCTTCACTGAAGCTTGCCAACTAAACAGTAAAGTGGCCCTGACCGCCGGCCAGCCAGTTTCGGCCCGAACCTGGCTACTTGTGTCCCAGATGTACGAAAATAATGTTTTGATGACTGAATCACCGTCCAAACCTGATTCAGTCCAAGGTGGGGGCGTATTGTCCAGGACACATTCAGATGCGGCCCACATAGAAAGGGCCAAAAAAGGTGGAAGTGAAAAAGAGTCTAAGCGGTCATCACTAATAGTCAACAAGGTTAGTGTCCTGTCCACTTTGCTCAATTCAACTGTCAATCAAACAGGATGAAGTGCTGACGTCATCAGCGCACTACGCCGGCGACTACGATTCCGATTTGTCGGCGGAAAATCGAAACGGATTCGAACTTTACTTCTCTGATATTGCGCGCGGTCGAAGCGCTGAAAGTGACGCTTACAACTTCGGAAACGACTCTTCTACTTCCAGGTGACCCCCAATCCCTGATCTCTAGACTTCAACTCCATCATTAAGGTTTAATGATTCGATCCACCTGCGTGACGTCATCCACACCGCGACCGACTTCTCTGACAACGATGTCGAGTCACTTCGAGTTCCTGTTGAAGCCTTCGAATTTAAAGAAGTTGTGAATGGCGTTAATGACGTCATCTTATTTTCACATGATCATTAGGACATCAGTATGGATGCCATCTCATCTTTTGGCCACGTGGTGGCGCCATTCAGTGCAGAAGACGTGCGCGAAGCTGTTGCGGATTCAGAAGGCGGCAAGGAGTTGGTGGGGAGTAAAAAAAGCTTGAAGCAATTTTCCATCTCATCTTCAGAGGAAGAATATGATTCTTCGAACTCTAAAGTCGATTTGATGTTAACTTGTATCGAGATACCTCCAAAAGAAGACGCGATCTTGAAGCTTCGGGATGAAGTAATCCAGCAACAGCTAAAGTGAGATTTGATCTTCTAAATGATCCATCTGCTGATGAGTCTTCTTCAGATGGTTAGCAGAGAACGGTTTCGTACAAACTGCCGTTTGTATCTTGATTCTACTACAAACTTATCCAATTCATCCAATTGATCTGATCTCAGAGAGGACACATGAGTACTGGCAGAACGTCTACATCAGTTTACTCTTTCGTAGAAGACTCTTTGTACAGAGAGCTGAAGTGATTATACAGACGACCATTGATGAGTGAATGCCTATAAACTCATTTGTTTCAGGTGATTAAGATCAGTAAATTGGCTTCGGTTCAAGCACTCGCTTCTTCATCTACAATCCCAATGAAGTGTGGATACTTCCGATCAAGGCTGAAAAACGGGACCTTTGCTGTGGGTAAGACACGAAAAGGAACGAATGATCGACACAGATACCCCCTTTGTTCAATCTGTGTTCTTCCAATCAGGAGACTTCTTCTTTTCTGTCAAACTTGTGCTTTGAGTGCACATGAAAACTGTGCAAAGAGGTGGTTCAAACATCTTGAATCACTTGAAATGCATCCTGGCTGCCAAAATCATTCTTTTTGATGGTTTGTTTGAATCAAAGCAATATTTTTGTTGCTTCTTTATATTATTTATTAGCTGAAATTCTCACTTTTTAGTGTTATCATCAGCCACTTGTTGTTTTTATGATTGTGCTACAAATTTCATTATCTTATTCTAATTTGAACTAAATATTTTTCCAGAATTTTAAAGTTTGTCAACAAATTATGATTTCGATTTTTTTTTTTGGTTTGTGTTTTTATTAAATTGTTTTAAAAAGTGTTATTAACTCACTTTAGCTTTTAAAATTCAGCTTTTTCATCTAGTCTTTTGATGAAATCATATTTTGAAAGAAAGACTTTTTATATAGTTAAGGATTTTATTTTTCATAAAAAATTAAGTTCTAAAATCAACTTAAACTTACTAACTGTTTTATTTGAAAGTAAAAAGTTCATTTATTTTAAAGTTAACTAATTTATATCTTTAGGTAATCTAATGATCAAGTTAATTTTGAAATTAAAAAATTGTTCCAACAAATTCTGACATTTAAATGTTTCAAAAAAAAAGTCCGGTTTATATAATCGATAATGAAATAACTAATTGGTTAATGACACTAAAACTTGTTATCAGAAGTAAAGACAATAGAACAATTTGTTTTGCTTTTATTTCTCATGATTCGTAAAAAATAAAAATCGAAAAATATTTGGAATTAATCAGAGTCAGTCCATTTCTACATATAATTGACTGACAGAAAGTTGAGTAAATCTCTTAAAAGATTATAAAATCAAAAAAAGTAATCGATTGCACAATAAAATTTGTTTACTGATAACACAGCTGCTGACAGACAAATAGAAAGATACTGAGCTAGGGTGGACGCTAGTTTTTACCTTCAAACTAATTTACTTCAACTAAAATCTAACAACATTTATATAATAGAAGATGTCATAAGAAGGAATGATACTTCAGTGACTAGTCGGGTTTAACAGTGAAAACCAGTTGCCACCACAAATCTCTCATCAATATGACTTGCTGCTACAGCAAGAAACTCAATAGGCAATCAAGCAATAATTAAGGCAGAATTCAGCACAATTGCACAATTTAACTTACTTATACTGTAGGAAGGATATATGAGAAGAATTGAAAGAGTCTAACCAAAAAGTGAAGCTTCAAAACTCTACAAGATAACAAGTTAATGATTGGTTGGTGTGGATAAATCTCACCTGGTTGTTTGATGTGCGAGGGGATGGGGTTGGGGCTCCACTAGGGCCGTTATTGACCGGTAAGACTCCCTTTGATTGCATTAAATAGCTGTCAATTCCAGAAGCTTCATTTTGAGCTGGCTTGTTCATTTCAAAGTTCTTGAACATGTCTTGTTTGTTGGTTGAAGATGCATTTGAGGAAAAGAGGTCATTAAAAGGATCATTTTCAGGAGCTTTGTTTGGTTGATTTGGAGATTTGGAGCTGTTGAAAGCACCAGCAGCAGTTCTGGGTGGTACTTGAGGTTGAATTGATGGTTGCTGAAACATCATTTGTGATTGCATCATAGAATTTCCGCCGAATGGATTATTTGAAATATTTTGTTGTTGTTGAAAAGGTTGTTGTTGCTGAAAAGATTGTTGTTGTTGAAATGGTTGTTGTTGAAAAGCGGGTTGTTGTTGTTGTTGAAAAGGTTGTTGCTGTTGAAAGGATGGTTGTTGCTGAAAGGTTTGTTGTTGTTGAAAGGATGGTTGTTGCTGAAAGGTTTGTTGTTGTTGTTGAAAAGGTTGTTGCTGTTGAAAGGATGGTTGTTGTTGAAAGGATGGTTGTTGCTGTTGAAAGGATTGTTGAAAGGGTTGTTGTTGTTGAAAGAGTTGTTGTTGTTGTGGCATAGTAGATTGGACTGTACGAAAATGTCGAGTTTTTATTTAGTTTCAAAAATTTTGAATACAGAGTACAAAAATCAATAATACATGAAGCTTGGAATTATTAAACTTTAACGCTTTTAAAACAGCTTAGAAGTAAAATTATATGAAAATAAATATATAAACATTAGAGAGCATCTTTTAACAATCATTTTTTACAAATTTGTTCAAACCAAAACCTCAAAAATTCAAAACTATTTTCACAAGTTACTCTCATAAAAATCTCTGATTTGTAACAAATCTGACTAAATCGAGTTCTTATAGTTAAATTAAAAGTGTAAAAATTCATCTGTGATCACCTGAAGCTTGAAAAGCATTAAGGATCTCATCATTACTCTTCCTATTAAGAGTAAGAGGTGGAGGTTGCTCATTTGGAATCTGTAAGACTTTCAAGTCCTCAGAAAGTGATGAGACATCATTGGAGTTACTCTGTGAATTGTTTAAAATCAATTGAACGTAGATAAGGTTTAAAGTGAACTAAAACTTGAAACCTAATCATGCAAATTTGATGCTAAAACTGATTATTTAATCTGTAATAGTGTTAGTGGAAATATATCATGCATTAAAAGCTGTCCGATTTAAACAACTATTAGTTAAAGAAAGTAGCAGAACTCTAACCAAATAAATGATAAAGAAAAAAAATCATTTCTAAAAATAGAAATTCGATTGATCAAAAAAATGTTTCAAATAAAACTTCTGTTGATGACACCACTGTGGTCATCTTCAAACTAGCAAACAAAAGATAAAGATCATGTGAATATGCGGACATGCTCCGGATATTAGTAGAAATGCTGATGGTGGACGTCATGCGTTTTCATCTCAATCTTTAACAAACCTGGAGACGCTTCGGGATTGTTGGAAGCTTTTCACTGAGTGAGTTTGCTTGTTGAGGTTCAAAAAGATCCTCAAAATCATCTGGTAAGGAAGGGGGCTCGTCTGAAGGAGGAGATATACTCCTAGAAGGTCCTAGACTATGACATGATGATTCATCATCCTCTTTGACCCTCAACAAGTTGAGGCGGACGGAAGGTTTGGGGGTTAGGGGCTTAGAGTCGCTTAGAAACAGGTTACTAGGTCGTGGAGGGACCGGTGGAGGCTTCAAGACTGTTTCTAGAATCACGTGATCATGAGGAAGGTAGTTAGCAAGATCATCGACAGGATTAGAAAATGGATCGTCACTGACGCTAAAATCGCTGAAAGGATCGACGCGGTCGAATATTTCGTCATCAGTCGCTTCGAGAGCGATGGATGCTTTGTTGCTCTTATTTGCATCTGGAGACTCGAGTTTAGAAGAAAAATGTGAATCAAAATTGGCCCATGTTGTCAGTGAGTTATTATCGCAAGAGAGTGTCTTGTTAAACGCACGGGGCCTGGGTCGTGCATGGGAGAGTGGTGGCGCGATGCGCTTTGTGGGTTTTAAAGAGACATGCTGCTTCTCCGAAATCGATCTGAGTGAGCTACTGATCAGCTTACTAGGAGTAGAGGATGTACTTTTAACTTGTTCTTCTATAGAAGTAGTGAGTGAACTCGAAGAGCTTGAGAACGGTTTGCTCTTAATGACATCCAAACTACGAGAAGATAAGTCATCATTCGACAGCGGCTTCTTTAGGTTGCTAGGTGATGGCGTCTTGTACTTTTTTGATTTACAACTGGAGGAAGAGTTGCGGGAAAGCGAGTTACGAGAGCGGGTGTTGCTGGAACGTCTCAATCCAAAAGATTCGTATTCGCTAGATGTGCTGCTAGTAGTTGTGTGTAACTGGTTGATATCGATATTGGAACGACTGCTCTTTATACTGAAATTGCTACTAAGACTTGAAATATCGCTCAAATTCTGTAGGAAAGAATATGATGAGGTTGGGTGAGGTGAAAGACTTCGGTGGTTACATATATCATGCAAAGTTTTATATGAAAACATCTTGAAGATAAAAATGCTTAAATTTCCATTGAGTTGCTTTCAACCTCATCGAGTGACATTTTGAGGATTAGGTGAGGTAGAGATGATGTGGACACATGCAAACAACATCTTTCTGCAAACCTTTAATGTTTTGTTCCAGCTTCTAACTGACAGCATAGGAAAGTTGATAGTCTGCTGCGGTGTTGAAAAGATAATTTCAACAGACCAAAATCGTCTAATTATTTAATAATTGAAAGTAGAGTAGAGTTTTAAAGGAAGTATTTGAGTCGATTCGAGAAAATAAAGAATATTACCGTTCCCGATGCTTCTGGACTAAATAGATCTGCTGCAGTTGTATTTTGACTATCTCCCAGCATATTTCCTTCTTTAAACTGTAAAAAATTGATGAGATTCAAAATAACACTTTTGTTTTAGTGAAGAAAAGTTTTTATCAAATATCTTGAAATAGAATAAAGTTTAAAAGTAGTTGGTAGAGGGAGGTTAGCTAAAAAACTATTTTAGCAATTGGAGAATTTGAAGAGCTATCCGGTTTACTTGTTCGATACTTTCAATTGTCTGCAACATTTCACCAAGCTTCTGATTTCCACCATCTTCACTAATCAGACTCTGCTGAAATTGTTGGTTAGATGAAGTATCAGCCTACATGAAAAACAAATTTGATAAAAAACGCGAGCAGTTTTTTGAGCATATTGATTTTAGAAATAAAAATAAATGAATGAAGGTCATCGAAGAAATTAGCTACAAGTGTACTTGTAAAAATAGCTAACATCTAAATATATTTTAAAGGTTGCATACGAGTCTTTAAATGATGAAATTATGTCAGGGATAAGGTAGTACCATTTGCGCTAAGGGATCCTTATCACTTTCCAATTCTTTCATCCTCATATCATAAACAACTTGGAAAAGATCACGAAGAGACAGAACCACAGTTTCAGCAACTTTAGCTGTTTTGATACCATATAACTCATGTTCCCCATCATCTTTGCTAAATATGTAGGCAAATGCTCTTCGATCAGTTAAATCTCGTGCGACAAAAGAAATTTTATTTATTGGGTGAGAACTCTGAACTTCCTGAAAAAAGTTTTTGTTTCATTTCAGTTAAATTTCCAAATAAAGTTAATCAAAATATCTTTTAACTAACTAAATTCTGAAAATAGTTAATCGAAAATTTATAATAATTCATTTAATGAAGTCTAATCGAAAATTTAAACAAATTGTTCATAATAAAAATAAAGAAATTATTTTCAGCTGGTTAACTAACTTACTCCAGTTAATAAATCAGATATTTTGACCCCATCTAATGAAATATTTAGTAAAATCTTCTGCTTATGTTGACCCGAGATTTTGACTGCAGACTATCAAACAATTTCATTTTATTCATTTAAAGTTATGCGATGACAAAATGCTACTTTTAATTTCAAAATCGAGTCTTGACACATTTTGTCGCCTCGTGAGTCGACCACTTTGTCAATTCCGATTAGTTTTGCCTTAAAATTGATTCCAACTCCACGAAACTGGCTGGCAGGGTCATCACTCGCTACCAAAAAAGGTTTCATTAACAGGTCAAAGTCGACCATTAAACAAATAAAGTTTTAAAAATTATTTAACAGTTTTGAAAAATGAGTAAAAACCAGCTTCATGCAGTTGTTTTTTGATAAATTTCAATATTTTCTTTACAGTGTATGTATTTTTAGTGTATTCAGCCTATTTATTTTAATTAATCATTGATAGCTGTTCATTTATCTCAAAAAATGATGCAGAAAATAAAGATAGATAAAGGGAAAGACAGTTTTTAATTCTAACATTATCTCTAATGACTTAAATAAATAATTTTCAAAATTATATGTTAAAAAATTGTTTTCATTTCTCATTTGGAATAATTAATTGTTTAAAAACAGCTTTGTTCTAAAAACATTAAAAGCCCCCAATATTATTGAGAACTCCAACAAACCTGTTCTTACAAGAATTTATTTTCTAAGTTTTTAAGTTAAATTTTTAAAGGTTTATAAACATTGAAATAAAAAAAATAAGCTTAGAAAATATTATACCTCCTTGTGCAGTAGTTGAAGGCTCGTCAACATTTGGATTATTAATTTCACTACTTCCAGCTTCAGTCATTTCAAATTGAGTAAAATAGAAACTTGATTAGGACTTCGCAGATTTAATGATTAAAACAAAAAGTTAACAAACTGATTTTAAAAGAGAAATTTGAAGTTAGTCTACTTCTGTGAGCAAATGACTGTTAATAATTAATTTATAAGTACCCCAATTTTATCATAATAAATTAAGTAAATAAAGTAGATTTGCTGTACCATACATACCTTTGTACCAACAAAGTTTCCGACATAAAACATTTTAATACAAAATAGCAAATCTATTTACAATACTTAACTTAATATTTGAATGTTAAATAATTATAAACTTTGTTATAAACAAATAGTAATAAACTAACAATACTTTTTTCAAAATATAATTGTAGTTCAAAAGCTCGTTCTTATATTAGTTATGAGAAAGCATTTTTTATAAATCAATTCAAATAAATAATTTAATTACATCACCTTTGCAAAAAACAGATCAATCTTATAATTATATAAAAAGAAGTAAATTATTGAGTTTTCGAGAAACAAATTAATAACAGTTATTTTTATTTGTTAATAAAATGTACATTATAATATAACTAATAAAGATTATAATTATAAATTAATAACTTATCAAAAAAATTATTAAAATTTATTAATTTTAAAAGCATTACAATCTTTCTAAAGAATTTTTTTTAATCATCACTATTACTACTAAAATAATTTCTTTAATATATGTAAAATAGAAAGATTTATATAATTAGAAATAATAAAGATTTCAAATAATTTAACAAATTTTCTTTATTTGTAAACTAGAAATTAACTATCAAATATCTTAAACGTAAAAGAGAAATCTAATGATATTTTGATTAATAAATGTTTGTATTTTATGAATAAATAAACGCATTTAAACAAAGATATAAACTTTAAAAAAATCTTTTAATTGAAAATAAGCAATCATTTTTATATACAAATCGATTAGTAAATATTTTCTACATTTCAAACAACAACTTCAGAAAAACATTTTGCAAATAACTCTTTAAAGCTTTCCTCATAGTTTATATGAAATGTCATCTTGTTAGAAATTGATGGTTTGCCATTCGAGATTAGCATCATAATTTAATAGAATTGACTTATTTATGAAATATGTGTTTTTGGATCGTTACTTTCTTTAGTTTTTTAAAGTAGAAAATGTTACTGTAGTTGATTTATAAGAAATAGAAAAACTTTCTAAAATAAATAATTGATTTTTTAAAGTAATAACAAATATTTATACTTTAAAATAGTCACGAGTTAATAAGAACAAATCAATTTTTATTCAATTCATTTGAACTATAAGATCAATAAATTCTTAAAGAATCATAATCTTGTTAACTAATTAAAAACAACAATTTGGATTCTATTTCAGCACCAAAAACCTTAAAGTTGTGAAACCAGTAAATTATGGAAATACTAACAAACGAAAATAAATCTAAAAATCTTTCTATTGGAAATTTTACAAACTTCTATTGAAAACAACAATAAAATCATCAATTGTAGATCTATATGAATAATCTATGAAAGTTCTTCGCACAGATAAAAGAATCCTTACTCTTTTTGATGAAGCAGTCACATTTACTTAACCTTCATGATTTCATCAGCTTTTTAAATCGGTTTGAATGAAAGAATAATAATGAGAAAAGATAAATACAACAATTACATACAAATTGGTTACAGGTGTTAATGACGCGGAACAATTCTAATTTTTCATACACTAAAATGGACTTGACATTTTCCAAAATAAATCAATATTAGTTCTTTTTTGTTTCCAATTTTAAAAGCCTATTAAAAACCATTTATTCTGAAATTCTTGTATACAATAAAATATATTTCTTATCTAATCTGTTGTTCGTGCTAAACTATTTTTCGAGACTTGCTTCTAAGTTTAAATAGAAAGGAAGCGATGAAATATCTTTAGAGTTGAGCTTTCAGCAAGACTTCCACATCCAACACTCCGCATCTTTTTGTTTTTAAACGCTTTAAAGAACAATTTATTTGAAAAACGATTCAAAATTAGTGGATGTTTTGAGGGTCAACCTGTTTTGCAAATTTTTCTAGAGCTTAAAATTTAATCTAATCAAAACTTAAAGATTATAATAAATCATTTTTAAATTTAATCACCGTTTTCAGATCAAGTTCTAAAAAATTTAAATGTTTTCAAAGAAATATAAACGAAAAAAGAACTTTAATAAATCATCAAATATATGAAAAAAACTTTGACTTGAAAAGAACATAAAGAACTGGAAATGAGCAAAGAGAAAAAATATATAGATGAGCTTCAATAAGTACATTGAAAAATATCAATAAATGAAGAAGGATGTTTAAGAAGAGGTGCGACTTTGACGAATGTAATTACAAGTCATAGCCACCATTCGTTTATCTGCCTGAACTTCTTCATTCGTAGTTTCACGAATTGATATACATTGTAACTGTTCCTTTGATTTATCGAAGATACCAACACAGCGATAGATTAAACCTCTTTTCATCGTAATCATCTTTCTATCCTGAAAAGAGCAAATAGTTTAATCTCTGCTTGAGAAAGATGAAAGATTTTTACAGTTTCATAGAAGACACATTTTATGGTTCTTGTCTGGTTATCTTTGAGAACAAAGGCTTTACCGCCAGTAACCTCTGAAGGTCTTGCGTTTAAGACTCCTACAATAAAATCAGATAACAATTAATCACAGAAGCATCTCGAAAATGCAACTTTATAGTTTATTAGTGTAATAAAGTCCCACAGAGCTGTTTCGGCTTCTACAATTTCGTAAAACTATTTTTTGGTAAACTCACCAAATATCTCAAAAATAAAATTACAATTCTTCATATTTTGAGCCCAAAGGCGGACTCCATGAACATTGACAGAAAGGAACTTTGTTTCTTTCTTTTGTGATGATTGTATACTACCCCCTTGAGTAAGAGAATACTGAGTTGAAAGTTGGGTTTGTTCGATCTTATTGTCATCATTAGAAAGTCTATAACTTCTTAAATTATTTGGTTTTTGCTGCAGAATCGGTTTATGAGGCTTTTTGATTGGGTTAGAAAGTGCTCGATTATAAAGCGATGGATTATCGGGTTGATTTCGTGGTTGCCTTTCCGCGGTTTTATGCTGCTGCAAGTACGGACGTGGTCCTTCACGAGCGTTTGGATGCGGTCCTTCACGAGTGTGCAGACGTGGTCCTTCACGAGTGTGCAGACATGGTCCTTCACGAGTGTGCGGGCGCGGTCCTTCATTGGTGAGATTGAATTCCATATTAGGAGTTCGGTTTGTCGCACCTGAACTACCAGATGATCTAAAAGACCATTTAGAAGTATGAGGGGCTGAGTAATGAGGTTTTATCGGCATATGCTCATAGTTCTGTTGTTGGTAATAATGATGCAGTGGTTCATCCGTTTGATTTTCACAGTTATAATCATAAAATGAATCTACAAAATAACACAAATTTGTAAGACAATTTACATAGGTGATAATTGTTTAGAATAAAAATATAAATTCTTCAAACCATTTTGACGAAATGAATGATTGTTTTGAAAACGTTGATTTGGAAATTGACGAGACATACTATAGTCGATAGGAGGCATTTGCACATAGGAATTATCAAATGATGGTGGATAATATGAGTTCATGCGAGATGCATTGGGAACACTTGGTCTTGGACCATCATATCTAGAATAATTCATGCTTATAGAAAACTTCAAAAGCACCTAAAATTTTACAAAAAGTTTATTTTCATATATTTTTATTTATAGCTTTTAGAATAAAATTGTACTATGTATAATAAGAGAATCGTCAAAATCGATATTAGCCCAAATTGAAGTTCAACCAATAAAACGTAGGTAATGATAAACATAAAAACTAATTAATCATTTTAGTGTCACCGTCAAAAAAATTAATTAATAGATTAATAACTAGTATAAGCTTTACTTCATAAATAAACAATTTGTATTAACAGATTATTATTATTATACATTTGTTAAATATTTTACTGAAATCAGTTAAATAAATACTTTGATACAGTTAATGATGATAAAGACAAAATTTGGTGGAAAAAAAACTTTTAGAGAAATTATAACAATTTAAAAAAACATCGCAATCACAAAAACATTAAGATAGAAAAAACTTTTTACAATTTTGTAGTGATTTTAACGTCAGAATCTGATAGTAAAGAATACGATATATAGTATTTAAAAATAAATATTAGGAAAGAATTAGTTATTAGTAATTTTGTTGTTCTATTAATAAGTTATATTAATTATAACTAATATTTTTATCTGTTTATACTGAGGAACAAAAAGAATATTCATAATTGATTTTATTAGTAAAAAATAGGGCTAATCCTAAAAAATACAATAAATATTAATTTCAAGATAAACAAAATATTTTTTTTTAATTTATCATAATATACTTCAAACAATTTTAACGTAGTCTTAAAAATTAGCATCAATAATAAAAACTATCATTATAAAACAAGCCTTAATATTTAAAAAAGATTTTGAAAATAAATTTGTATTTAAATCACGAAATAAAAATTATATTAACTGTTAAATGTATTATGTTAATCAACATTACAAAAATAAACATTTAACTAATTAAATATTTTTGTAGTAGTAATTAATAAACTGAGCAATTCGGATCTCCTTAAAAATTGTTCCTACATATTTGAAGTTAATTAATAAATATTTTCTATTTTAAATAATAGAATGACGTTCAAATTTTATAGAACATTTCTGTTTCTATGATATATTGAAGTTTACAAAGTATAATTTAGCTGAATAAAAAACAGTTATTTACAAAATCGATTACGGCAGTTCATAAATTTCACAATTTAACTAAAGACGCAGCGACAACCGACAAATGAATAGTTATCTGATCTTTGAATTTCTAAATTATATTAATTACTTTACTCCAAATATGGTCATTACTAATTTATAAAATTTCTTTAAACGAACAATAATTAAGTATTACTTTTTCTAAGACAAAATATCTATAAATATTCAATCAGATTAAGCTGAATGCTAAAAATATTTTTAGTATAAACCCTCAGTGTCATTCAATTTCTTCATATAAAAAAGTAGAATGCGTATGTTTTCTTGTGCAGATAGAATTTAAAAGCTAAACATTTTTGAGCTAAAGTTTTAAAAGTTAAGTGTTCTATTTAATAAAAAATAATTGTTTTATTGCCGTTTATTTTATAAGTTGTTTTATTAACCAGGCAGTATACGTAAAACAAAGAAAAATTTATGAAGAAACCAAAAAATAATAATTCATACTACCTTCTTAAGAGCTGTATTAGAACCTAAACTTGTTGCATTTGCCTAATTAGCCATAAAAACTATAATTTGTCAGAATGATCGATGCCTGTATCAATTGACTTAAGTAACATACATTATATATAAAGATGGTTAATCAATTTTAGTAAAAACATTTTGTTCTTAGCTTAAACTTAACCAACTCTTTGATTATTTAGTCAAATTTTTTTGTTAAATAAAAATTAGATTATTCAATAATAAATATTGAAAGTTTAGCTTATTTTTTTAACTTTTAATACTCTTATTATCACTGAAAGTTTTCTTAAAACTATAAAACAATTTGTTTTTCGATCATATTTATCACTTTTTAGGTAAGCCTTGCAACAGGGTTGCAAGATAGGTTTTCTAAGATTACTCTATAAAATCTATCTTGCCGGTGATTTAAGAATAAATCACTTGAAACTTGGAGCTTGTGAGGCCTAGAATGTAACTTTCGCCGGAAATGTTTAATTTATTTTTGATGCAAATAAACATTCAATTAAATTTATTATTTTTCACTTTTGTTGTATCAAAATATGGAAGTATTTTATTAAAGATTTTAAAAATTTTGTTCAAAAACGAGTTTATTTAAATTTTGTCTGTAGCGTCAGCAGTTTTATATATATTTATAGTTTAATAATTTTTGAGACTTTATATTTTAACTAAACATTAAATTAGAAAGTTTATTATTAGAATACTTTATTCTATAATTTTATATATACTTTGTATAAAGGTTTAAGCTGATTTTTATATATTTTTTTGAAATTAATATATTTTTTTAACTATTTTAAGTTCTATAACTATTTTTTTCCAAATTGTTTAAATTATAAGTTTAATTTAATTTTTTGATATAGTAAGAAAGAATTTGTTTTTAGTGTTTTAATGTTTCTTAAAATAAATACCTTAATTTTATTTTTGATAATTATGTAAGCTTATTGTTAGATGATTAGATTTCTCTCGCATTTATATTTTGATTACTTTAATACTAAACATTTTGTATATACTATGAATATAAATTCTCCTAAAATATTATTAACTATTTTTTATATTTTTTTTATATCATGAGTATATTTGCTTTTTTATTTTAAAGTATAATTTCTTTCATGCTTTTTAAGTTTTGTTATGATAGTAACATCTATATTTTGTCTATTTAATTCTTATGTTTCTATTTGCTCTAATATAAAGTTTTATTCAAACTGAATTATAAATTTAATACAACTAGATAATAAAAATCATTAGCTTATTTGATTTTATTAATTTTGTTAAGTGAAATAAATAATTTAAATTATTTTTTTTGTTTAATAAGATCAAATGTTATTTTATATTTTAGAATATTTATGTTTAACTTTATGCTGTAGTAGTAACTTGGTGGTGATATTTTATTTTTTAAGTTTAAAACTTACTTTAATGATAGTTTATAATCTTATGATAAGATTGCAAATTATTTAAATAATTTTTCTGATATAAAGAAACAAATCTATCTGTTATTGATACTAAGTATTTACTGATATTTAAACATTTCCTAATGTTAGTTTATTGACTAATTAATCTTATTTCAATAGCTTTGTTTCACCTTTTTGATATTTTTTTTTATATGAATAAAGTTATTTTTAGTTTATGTTTAAATCTTCAGTGTTGAAAGTTTATTCTAAACATTTTTTATAAGATTTATTTTTTAGTAAATTGAATTTTTTGATTATAAATCTTTTGAAATAGTCAAATTTGATGGATTATTTGATAACTTTTTGCAGATATTTAGAAAAGTTTCAAAATTTTCTTTTTAATAGTACTGGTCAATTGAATAAATAGAATGGCCTGTGATGTTAAGGAGAAAGGTATCTTTCAACTATTATTTATATTTTAATGAACAAAATTACTTTAAAATTAATTAAATTATTATAATAAAAAGATAACTTTAACAAATATGAAATTATGTTTTCTATCATTAATACTTCATTGTAGTTGATATATGGATGATTTTTATTATTATCATTATTGTTTCTTAGTTAAAATTTAGATGAATTTTTCTACATATGCTTCATATATAAAAAGTATTTTGCTAAATATAAGTTCCTATAGGAGGAACCTCAGCATCAAGTGAGCTTCAATGGTTCTTTTCTCAAGTGAAAGGAACAAGTGATGAAGATGATGTATCAGAACGTTAGTTTGAAATATAAATTTAATTAATAACTCAGTAGTTAGGATATTGTTGAAGATTAGCTTGGTATGCAAATATCTTTTTATTATTTTGAAGCATTTGTAGCTCTAAATTGATTTTTAAGCTTTGTTCTTTTTATGATTTTAATTGCTTTGTATCACTATATTTTGATTTATTTGAGTAAAATAAACAATTTATGACTGTTTAACATCAATATTAGTTTATAGCTGTATAGATTAAGTTATGTGTATACATATATAACAAATATATAAGACGTTTCATGTTTTAAAATTATTTTGTCGTCTTTTTTAGTAGTTTTAAATCTTTTAAAACGTTACTTTTAGTATATTAGAAATAGTTTTTTTAGTATTTTATGCTATTTAGCTAGCCTCCACCTAAAACTTTAATATTGATAATTGTTATTCAGCTGACATCATCTCTACCGTTGAGTTCAATCAAGATGGAGAACTACTTGCTACTGGTGATAAAGGAGGAAGGGTTGTTATCTTTCAAAGAGAATATCAATCTGTTAGTCTCAAAAATTAACATTTACGATAATAAAACATTGATTAAAGCTACCAAAAACTTTCAAAATATTTCAATTAAAAAGCTCTTAATTTTATACAGGTCAAAAATGGTAGCTCACCTACTGGTAGCGAATATAACGTTTATAGTACATTTCAAAGTCATGAGCCTGAGTTTGATTATCTTAAGAGTCTTGAAATTGAGGAAAAGATAAACAAAATCAGATGGCTCTCCCGAAGGAACCAATCTCACTTTCTGCTATCAACGAATGGTTTGTACAAATTTGTTACAACTTAGTAATCTAATATATTGAAATGAGATGTAAAGTAAATGTTTGGGTCTTCAACATTTTATCATATTTATTCTTATAAACATACTTCAATTATTTGACAATTCATTCTGAAATAAGTCAAGAGGTTGTTTTATTACAACTTATTTATTTTCAGATAAAACCATCAAGTTATGGAAGGTGTCAGAAAGAGAAAAACAAGCTATCGGCTTCAACCTAAGAGATGATAAAGGAAGTTTACTGAATGCAGATCGTTCAAATAAACTAATAGTGCCCCATTACGAACCAATGGACTTAATCATTGAGGCGTCCCCTAAAAAAGTCTTTTCAAACGCCCATATGTATCACATTAATTCCATATCAATCAATAGTGATGATGAGACATATTTGTCTGCCGATGATTTAAGAATAAATCTGTGGAATCTAGAAATCACAGATCGTAGTTTCAGTAAGTTTCAATCAATCTTGTTAGTAAGAAACTGTTTGTGAGTTTGAACTGCTTTCCTTATCTAACTGTCGCTTTCTTTCAGATATAGTTGATATAAAACCAGAAAATATGGAAAATTTGACCGAAGTAATTACATCGGCTGAGTATCATCCTGAACACTGTCATACTTTCGTATATAGTAGCAGTAAAGGAACTGTTCGGTTATGCGACATGCGAGAGGCCGCCTTGTGTGACCAACACGCCAAAAGTAACATTCAATTCATACAACCTGAGCTTGTCCAATTAAACTTCTTGTCTTAGTATTCGAAGAATCTGAAGACCCTAACAACAGATCTTTCTTCTCCGAAATCATCTCATCAATAAGTGATGTAAAGTTCAGTCACAGCGGTAGATATATGATCACACGTGATTATTTGACGGTTAAATTATGGGACTTAAATATGGAGAGTAAACCCGTGGAAACCTTCAAAGTCAATATTTCTTTTACAAATTTTGTTTAGTTAAATATTTATCGAGTTCCATGATTAAATATAGTCTTGGCAGTTTCTAGAACGTTTTTACTTAATTATAAACTGATAAAAAGTGATATTTTGTAGGTACATGAACATTTACGGACTAAGTTATGTGCTTTGTATGAAAATGATTGTATATTCGACAAATTTGAGTGTTGTTGGAATGGAAGCGATAGGTAGGAAAATAAAATATATCGAACATTTTCTAACAATTAAGCAGCGCGCTGCATTCAATCGTTTGTAATTTCAGCTTCCAATTGATTAAATTCATTATAGAGACAATTCCATGTTTAAAATTAATCATTTTTATGTTTGTGGTTTTTCATTTTTAGCTTAATCGATGTACAATAAATCATCTACTATAATAAAAGAAGTTTCTTGTAAACAACTGCATCTTGAATGTTTTGTGATATTACTTTTTTATTACAGCGCTATCATGACAGGCTCTTACAACAACTTCTTTCGAATTTTTGATCTACAGTCAAAGAAAGATGTGACTTTAGAAGCATCGCGAGAAAACACTCATCTTAAATCCCTCTTAAAACCCCGAAAGGTATTTTTATAAATCGATTGCATCGCGACAAGTTATGACGTCATGGTCAGTTTTAGAAATAATTAAAAATATTTTCCAGATTAATCAAACTGGAAAAAAGAAGAAAGATGAATTTAATCCCGAGAACTTGGACTTCACTCGAAAGATCTTACATACGGCATGGCATCCTAAGGATCATATAATAGCGGTTGCTGCTACCAACAACTTATACATCTTTGATGGCGGTGAAGATCCTGTGTCTTCTATAGGAACAGATCGTTAACTTTTAGTCGCATATCCGACAGCGACTACTTGTTTACGCCGCTCATCTTTGAGCCGATGCCTCTACTGAAGATTTGTAGCAAGCCACTGGTTCAGGAGGCGACCTATGCGCGCCTGTCAATAGTATTTTCAACTTGCTTAATCTTTACATAGATATCATTTGTTTGTCTGTAATTTTTGATACGATCTTTATCTGGTTACCATTGCGATTAAATATAACAAAAGAAGATTAGAAGCATATGTTGATAGAGTTAGAGAAGGGATAAGATTCTGGTCAACGGCTGGTCACTAACCACTGCTGGTTGGTCCAACATTCGACCTGATAAGAGTCTGTCTTCTTTTCAACCAACTTTTATAGATTAATTTCTCAAATGTAAATTGCTTACTTTAGGAAATACTCATCTTCAGACGACTGTTTTTCATCAATTCTTTTCCTTTAAACCATTTATTATTGGATAGATAATGAGTTAATGTGTTTTGCTGCCTAGTTGAGTTACACTAGAAATCAATTAATGCATCTCACTGAAAATCGACAAATTGTATTAGCTCAAAAATAAACCAGCAAATAGCTCAATCTAAAAACATTCCTTCTTCATCTACACGCATGTTTAAAGTAAAACAATTCTCTTTTAAATTTTTCTAGTAATTGAATTGGTTTCTGCGTGGTGATTTAATCTTGTCTTTTTTAGATTAACTTGTACGTGACTGCTTCTACGTCTAATCTGTTTCTAACTCTTCACAACTTCTTGCATTTAATTGGTCATATCTACACCGACACAACTCTTCTATTTACGTACAAATTGCTTATCAAGCTTCACCCCATCTTTCTACTTTGATGCTTCTATATTAATTGGTTTCTGTATTAGTATCCTGCAGTTGCAATAAAGTCCAATACTTTTAAAAGCACTTTTGTCTCTAGGAGTCTAATATTTTGCTATTTAATCATCTGCTAGCTTAGAGTAAATATTTTAGAAGTTTTGTGGTATCTAAACACTTACTAGTTACAGCCTAAACAGAAAACTATTTAGTCGAAAAATTATTTAAATATTTCTTAGTGTGAAACAGTTTTCAAGTATTTAGTGTTAAAACTAAACAGTTTTATTTAAAGCTAGTTTTTGCATTCAGTAAGACATAAATCACATTTGTTGTAATCTTTTTATTTCATTTTTTTTAATCAGATTTCAATTTTTATCACAATTAAGAAAGAAAAATAAAACTTACAATTTTTATTAGTACAACTAGATGCGGTCAACTATAGATATAAGTCGTTGGTACATATGAGTACTGCTTCTAATGAACACAAAAGTTGAACTAGTCAAAAAAAAGGCAGCAAATAAAACTACCACAAAAAAGAATAAACATACAACAAAAGTTGTGCCACGAAAAGATGAAGGGACAAGCAGTTGAAGTCAGTTCTCATGACAACTTCATCTTATTCCCTTGTAAACTGATTGAAACCGCACGCTGTGACTTCTGACGCTTTTTCTGTTCAGCAAAATTCTTCAGATGCTTATCAAGCCGCGAGTTCTTCTTCGGTTTGACCTTTTTACGTCTAAACTGGCTCATGTCTTCATTGCTTCCACTTCCGACTTTCCATTTTGGTCTGATCAAGTAGTCTTTATGTGATGGCATTGGTACTCGAGCCCTCATCACAAAACCTTTGTCACCAGGTCTTAAATGGTCAGAAGTTTCAGCTTCTGAATCACCTGGTATAATCGAGCTAGTAGCTTTTGTAACTTTCCTCTTTTTCGATTGTGGCATTTGTTCGAGGTCTCGCTGCTCCCGTTCACTTCTGGACATACTTTTAAAGTTCTCATTAAGACCAAAGAGAGGTCTAGACCATTTACTAATCAAGCGCCCGGCAAGTTCTTTATTGGCTCGAATTTCATCCGGGTGTTTAAACAAATACATCACAGCTCGACCAACTTTACTTGATGATAAGGTTTCAGAGCTGGCAGGTGGAAGCGAATGTAGAACTTTCAAAAGACCCCGTCTGATGCTTAGGTGAGGTAAGCTGTACTCATGAATAGGAGTCAACCAATCAGCAATCGCGCTATAAACTCCCATTTCAATAAAAGATTCCTTCAAATCTTGTTTATTGATATGTGATATTATACGAGTTAACATCTTGAGCTTGTGTAAAGCTGGTTGAGATTTCTTTGCAGCTTCCCGGTCATCGTCAGCAGCTTCTTTCATCTCTTTCAACATGTTATTAACGATGTCATCAGCATCTGAAATTGTAGTGCCTCCATCTCTTCTTCTTCTGGACTTCTTTTCTGCTTTCTTCTTTTGCATTATGATATCGAAATCACAAACAGCAGGTTCTTCATCTTCACTTTCTTCTTTATTGCCCTCACTGGCGTTTTTAGTTTTTTCTTCGTCTGATTGTTGTGCAGCAGGCTCTTCACCATCTGAGTCATATACTAGCAGTTTTCTTTTCAATTTCTTCTCTTCAGCTTTTCTTTCACTATCAAAACCAGTAAACTCTTCATCTTCATCACTGTCACCAAAGATATCTGCGATGTCTTGAGCAATATCTTCGCCTTCAACTTTGGTTTCTGAAGATTGTTTAGCTTTAACATCATCATCATCTACTTCATTTAATTGAATTGGCTTATCCTCAACATCTAATGTTTTATCATCTGATAAATTATGATCAGAAACCATCTCTTCATTTATTATACTCTCTTCATTGACATTATTAACATCATCATCATCAATTGAATTTTCAAACTTTTTTCCTACCTCAACATCATCATCATCAATTGAATTTTCAAACTTTTTTCCTACCTCAACATCATCATCATCAATTGAATTTTCAAACTTTTTTCCTACCTCAACATCATCATCTTCTTCAACATCTAAATCACTTTTTTCAAAAGTCAAATTACCACTATCATCATGTGAATCTGTTGATAATTTCAAATTTGAAGTGACATCTTCTTCATCAAAATCTTGACTATAAGATTCAGTATCTTTTTCATCAATATCAACAATAGCTTCCTCAACTGTCATATCTTGATTACAAACTTCTTGGTCTTGTAAAATAGAGTCTTCATAATTTGAAATGACATTTTCTTCAACAATAACTTCATTTTCAACAATCTCTTCAACCTCAACTGAAGTAAAGTTATCTATATGATCGAGTGTAGGCTCTAAATCTTCATATACAACCTCTTCTTGAACTTCTATATCTTCATTATCTACAGACTCAGTGTCTATCAAATCCATTGAAAACTTATTATAAGTAAATCTAATGAAAATTATATTAAGGTAATATTTTATAAAAGTAAACATATTTATGAAAGATTTAAACAAATATTTTAATTAATAAATTCCCAAGAATAAAAATATTGTTTATAAAATTAATAACAGTAATTCACTAAGAATAAAAACTTATATTTTTAGAAGCAAACTTTCATTTAAAGATTAAATATAAAAGTTTAATATAAACAAACAAAAAGTTACTCTGATATATTTATTAATAAAAAAAATATTGTTAAAAATTAATAAGAGAATATAAGCCTTTCAAGTAAAACTATAAAATAATTGTATACAAGGCATAGAACAATAGAGTGAAAAAAACATATAATAAAATCAAAAATATAGTATCTATTAAATTATATAGAAATGCTAATTAACAAAATTAATAAATATTAAATTTCTACTAAATATTAATCAATAATATTAAAACTATAACAAATGTCGCTATTTCTGCAATATAGAATTAAATATATAAAGAAAAAATAAGTCAAGCTATAAAGTAAATATAAAGGTTAAGTTAAAATTGGAAACTAGAATAGAAAATTTATTTCAAAATCCGCAAAAATCTAAAAATAAATATAAATGTTTTTAAGATTAAAAAGCAATATTGGGAGCAGCTATATTTTGCCAATTACAAGAATTAATCTAAAAAGCCTTTAAAAATGTAAAAATGATTTAACGCGTCAATCTCTGTAAGTATCTATCAAAAATTACCGAAATAAAAATGGAGTAGCTCCTCATACATTAAAATAAAACTGCCATAATTAACATATTAAAGTATTCTGTAAAAACGCTATTTCGCAATAAATTATAAAAAGTAATATGTAAAATTATGGTCGATTACTTTAAATTTGAAAAATATTACTTTTAAATTTGAAGTTTTAATGATGGTTTTTCACAAAGTTATAAAGCAACACTCTTTAATCTATAAAAGCTTACAACTAGTAATTTTTTTTTTAATATTTCCACCTAGTAAATTCATGAGAATAGAAAACATTTTAAAATCATCTTTTAGTATATTTAAGATTTAAAAAATAAGAGCTTTACTTCTACTTCTGGATCGATTTCTGTCCTATACCATATACCAACGCTCAGAGCCGGTAAATTATTCTTTTGAACTTTCCTACGCACCTCTACTCAAAAATTATCTATAACATGCCAAGCTCTTCTCTATAAAAACTTTATGTTTTTATACTTTATTTAATTCTCATCTGAAGGGGCCTTATGTATGAGAAACAGAAAATTATATATATTTAAAAGACTGGTTTAAGAAGATAACTCCTAACACAGAGTCTTGAGTTACAGTCAAAGAACTAATTTTACAGTGTTAGTTGGCTTAGATTTACTCTTGTGTTAATTGTGTACAGTCTTGAATATATTAAACGTCAATTAAAGAGTTTTTATAACTTCAATTTATCACATTCTGACTATCACAGTAACAGTTTTATGTCAGGTTAAGGTTTTTTCTTTGAAAATGAGTACTCTATTTAAACAAAAGTTCTGTCTAAAAACCCAAATAGTTATTCAGCAGCCCAAAAATGGCGTCACTGAAAGAAAACTGTCAAAAGTTTCCTAAACAAGTTTATGATTTATGGGAATTATGATTTTAAAAGTCCTTTATGAGGGGCTTGTAGATCAGTCAAAACTGCCGTAAAAAAGCAGTAAAATTGATGGTACTCAAAGAAGAGAACCAAGCGGATCCGACAGTAACGGAAGTTTCGCGCTGTAACAACCTTAGCTTTATATCTAATGAGACTAATCCATCTATAAATGAATTCCGATGTTCTGCTGCCGTTGGACTCTTAAAACCACAGTTCTTGGTTAAATGTACCAAATGCATTGAAAGTCTTTTTGAGATTGACTTGGCTTCTCCGTTTTTAGTAGACGCACAAAAATTTCAATTGGGTTTTTATATACAACCGTTCCATCATCATTTGAGCTTCTTAGTATGGCAGCTCTCAAAGTATTCATACACGTCTAGAGTTGCACAAATAACATATCCAGTTAATTTATCTTTATCATTCCCATCTTACATAAACTTGTTAAGAAAATTGGTAAAAGTTTTCCTCCAGTAAAGCCACTCTTTGGCTGACGACGAACTATTCGGGTCTATAGACAGCACTTCAGGTTTAAATATCGAATCCATTTCTTTTTTCTTTTAAATAAAAAATTTTTGTTACAGTCAAAGAACTAATAGTACTAATTCAAATAATTTTTTTTTTCAAATCTATGCCAGGTATAGCAAAAAGAAACTATCTTAACCGTTGCTAAGCTCTAAATACCCTATGCTCCAATAACGCCTCAGCAACTGGCAATAATTCGACCAATTCTATTTATTTGAATAAATTATAATGATAATGTCTCGTTATACAGAGTTCTAATCAAATTAATAAAAGGACCACCACAATGATAAACATATACGTACTATCTACAACAAATCCTATATCGAATGGCAATAGCCTATACGATAATAACATTGAAGTCAGCGGCAAAATAACTTACTTTTATACCGCACTTCCTTTTCTTTGATGTATTTTTTCTCCAGTTTGCGGAGTATCATTCGGAGCTATCCGCTGCGATATCCTTCCAATTACTGGTATTGGTATACCACATAAGTATTATAAAAATAGTTGAGTCATGTCTTAAAGTTGTGTTTTGTGTTATTGGTATAAGTACTTTATACAAATTTCGATGATTATTTTCCATAGTCCTTTTTTTTCAAACTAAACAAACTACTAAACACAATCTACTTTAATCAGTTGCTTGCTAAAGTCGTTGAAGAAATAGTTGACTATCAATGTAAACTTCCAAAGAAGTTTCGACCTATTTTAAACTTAAATTTTCATCGTCGGTGTTAAAATTGTAATAATCGATTGTTGAAATGATTTTATGGGAAATGGCTGAAAAATTTTGAAGAGCGAAGAATAATGGACGCAATTCTTAGTATTGAGAGTTTTACTTGGATCTTTACTTTTTTTGTTCTGAATTTTTATGAAACAATACAAATTTACGTTTATAAGAACGTTTTTGTACTCATGTCGATAGAAAAAAATGTTAAAAATCGATTTTTGTGGATCATTATAACTATTTATTTTCGTGATGCAATTTAATCATTTTCTATTATTTGATGAGTGAAAAAAGAGAACAAGTTCTAGTTTCGTTATTTGGCAGCAAAATCACAATTGAAGATTTTACCTTTAAATAACTACTTAAAAATGATATAACTAAAGTATATCCCTTTTAGAGTTAACTTGATCTCGTGACTTTGGAAGATAAAAGAGAATTTTATTGCAAAAACTTTTACCTTTGATTGCAAAATATTCTATAGATTTTTTTCTTCATCATCAGAATTGATTATTTTTTACCTTATAGCTTGAAAATTACTATTAGACTGCTTCAACTTTCTTTAGTCTTTTCAAACTATTTACAAGAATCGTGCAGGTCATTTTTATGTATTCTAAGTCTTGTGATGTCTTTCTTATTCAATATCATCAAACAAAACTGTTTTTGTTATGAAGGTATTAATACATTTTTTCTATTCGATACTTCTCCATTGGTCCTTCCCTCAAGTTATATCATCTCAGATAACAGATAACCTTAATAAAACCATTTCTACTGATATTCTAATTAGAGCAAATTTCTCTCATATTGCACAATTAATACTTGGAGCCAGCTGCCATCAGACATTGTCATGTTTGAATCTTTCGTACTGTTTAAGATGAAGTGAAGTGAACCATTTTAATATTGGCTTAATTGTCATTTCTAAACAGCGATTCTTTTCTACTTCTTTATATTATAACATTCTTTGAAATTATTCAGTTCTATATTGTATGTAGACCACTGAAATGCAATGTGTTATATACTTTTTTCTTTATTATTATCTTAATAATTTATAATAATATTAGTGAGAATGTGTGTTAGTGAGAGGTGCTCTTTTCAGTCCCCTTCACATTTATTACAATAAATAGATAAACAAATAATTTTACTGCAGCTGCAAATCTCAAGATTGAAAAATTATTTTTATAATATGTACAAGGCTTTCTTAAAGCTAGTTCTTGAATACTCATCTGGAAGATTTTTTTCAAAATTATCTGACATAACAGCCTTTAGAAGGCTGAAAAGACTTCAATAGAGCTCTAGTTGTACTTTACGTGCATATAGATATAAAACGTTGGATGCTCTTATAAATGTTTCAATGTAATAATCATTTAACATATAATCCACACATTTATAAATAAGCTTCACTTCAAACTGAGTTTATTTATTTTATTGTGCTTTATTTCCTTTAAGTTGTTAAATCACAAAGATGCTAAGAACTGATTTTACTTTTCAGTTTTGATTTAAAAATATGTAGCTATAAAATATCTACATAGGTTTTCGTCCGAAAAAGTCTTCTCAAAAAAACATCTTTACAATGAAGCTACTTAAATTCGATTATTATTACAACAAAGCTTCTAGTACCTCTATTTCTGCATATGTATATTGTATCACTCTTAATAATAAATTGGTAGTTTTTAGATTATTTTGAATAATACTTTATTAGTGAAAAATGAAACATGTGTTTATGAAACATTTTTGGTAAATTTCTTTCTCTATTGTCGCTTTTAGACAAGTGCTTTGTTTACTTCCAAAATGAAATTATTAGTGTTTATACTCTTACTGCAAATTCTATAGATTCTATATTATTTTTGTAATTTGCTAAGTAACTAGTAATATAGTTTATAAGTCAGTTATTTCTTCTCCTTATATTAGGTGCTTTTAATGAATTAGTTAATGATATTGAAATATTTTTTGTAATTTACAGATAGCAGAAATTCATCTATAATGTTTTTTGTAAGATTCAATGATATGTTACAGATGATTTTGAAATCATGAGTTTATTTTTCACTGTTTTTTTCTCATTTCTTTTTGTTGGGTGTAAATCACAACACTTAAAAGGTTTGAAAAATACTTTACTTTTCATAAACTTCTTATTTTTTCATTCATTTAATTTATGAATATATTTAATTATGTTTTATTAAAGCTTATCTAGGATTCTACACATTTAAATTTATACTTTTTGTGATAAATTTGTAGTGTAAATTATTGTCTGGTTGTATGTTTTTAATAAATTTATCTAAACTAATTCAACTCTCTATCACTTTCTTAATTATTATCAAGTGATATATTTTCTATATAAAAATTATATCTAAATAATCTACTATTTTAGTAAATATTTTCTTTTTTAATATTTAAAATATATTTACTTTATGAGATTTCTAAAAATTTAGTGTTTAAAGCTTGAAGTATTTTCCATCAATTATTATTTTATTCAATAAAATTTTATTTAGAAAGTGAAATGTGAACCATTTTCAAAATAAGGAATAGCAAAATTTATCTTCACTTTCAATAGAATTTATTAAATAAAATAAGCTTTAATCAATTATTATTTGATAAATTATTACCAATCTTTCTCAAAATTAAACAGAATTTCGAATTTTTAGAATAATTTAGATTAAAAATGTGTCTTGTTTTTCTATAAATACATCCAAACCTAATATTTTTGTTCTATCATTTCAACAATATCTATAGAATTGTTGATTATTTTTAGTAAAAGCATTCTAAAAAACCTTTAGTGTATTTTATATTTTACTTTTGTATTTTATAACTTATTTATTAGTTTTATTTACTGATGTTTTGACTTTTTTATTAAATTTATTATAAATTTATGACTTCAAATATTGCTTCAACTTAAAAAAACTTAAAGTAAATTCAAATTCCATCTGATATTTCTTACATTTGATTATCTTAGACATCACAAATTTTATTTTGAATTTGTTTACTGAAATATTTTCATGATTGAATTTTTACTGACAGGATGTTTGTTGACTTCTGGAATATGTCCAATTCCTAGCCAGTTGTGTATAGATGGTTTGTAAATTTTTGTTTAGTTTCAAAACTTACCAATTTATTCAATGTAATAGCTCTAACTGAATTGAATTATAAATTCACATAATTTACTTTTAAAAATAAATAAAATATTTCTAGATGGAATATTTGGAAGATGTTTGGATCGATCTTTGTTTGGAGGTAACACTAATTCATCTTTCTTCTGATTTAACACTAAATAGAGAACTAATTTTAGTCCAATATGTTTTTCTTAAAAATTATAGAAATATGATCATAATTTTCATCAAGTGTTGTCAAAAGTAACCTGAAATTATGCTTAAAACTGATTTTTATTAATTTAAATGTTTCTAATACCCATTAGTTCATACTAAAATATAAGACAAAGTCTTTCATTAGCGTTGTACGTCGTCATCAAGTTACTTTTATAATGACGTCATCAGCACTTCCTTTTTGAAAGTTTTTATAAATTTTTAGAGTCTATCACAAGCTCGAAATTTTAGTGATTTTATGAAAAGTTAAAAAGATTTAAACTTTTTAGATTTACAATCACAAAGCTTACAAGATGCTAACAACAAACAGTTGATATATAAAGTGGATTTGAAGGTAACCATTTATCCTAAAACATCTAATAGTTGGTTTTAAATCTACTTTTAATCTGATTAAATATTGTATTAGAATTTATCTATCAACAAATCAACTTTTTTAAGCCTAACACAATCATCTCTTATATTTTTCTTATCAGTAATACAAAATGTGAGCTACATTGTGAACCAACCAACCAATTAACTTTCTCATCTATTATTCATGAGAATGTCTTAGTAATTTTGCTTCTTGCAGAGATGTAAATGTTGTTTAATTAATCTGTAGAGGAATTAGTGAAAAATGGAATTACATTGAAGACTATCGTATTTTAACTCTAAATTTTCTTCAATTTCTTTTTCTTGCAAATAATTTTTTGAAACTTATACAAAAAAATGACTTTTAAAAATTTCAAAAACATTATTGAAATTAGCACAACAAAATCAAGCCTTTTAAGATGTAATTTTTTGACTTTTTAAATGTCTTTAAAGATTACTTTTTCACAAAAAAGTGTAATCTTATTTACAATTTCAGAATGGAAAAACTTCAACTGGTTTAAAAGGTAATTATCAAATATGCTTTTGCTACAATCTTGCTCATAATCACCAATCCAATTTCAAACATCTAACAGATACCAGTTTGTAATTTCAGTTTTAGTTTGTTATATTGTCCTCTCCTACCATATAACAACATCCAAGTACATGGGTTATTTCCTTTTTTATTTGCAGATTCTGCTGAAAAACTTCTTAGACATTTCATCTTGTATTTAATTGATAGTGGTATTGATGCAAACAAGATATCTAGAACGAAGATGCGCGCTTTAATACGAGCCTTCTTCTACAAGACGAATAAAGGTCAGATACTCAGTGTTGTTTCTGTTCTATTGTCTACATTTACTTGTAGATAAACAAGCTTGGCCTCGCAGACTTCTTTCCACCATCAACAGTGCTCAACGGTTACTAGAGAGTAGTGGCATCCTTTTAAGTGATCTGACAGATGCTGAGCTGGATGTTTTATCTCATCTCATAGCTAAGATCTTCATGAAACAAGAAAGTCAGATGTTTATGATTTTTTGTCTTTTGTTTCATCGTCAATCTAAACTCGGAATTATCGATTTTTAATTTTTCATCTTACTCATACACCATCTTATTAATATTTTACACAAAACGACGCATTTGTTATCTTGACCTTTGTTTTATTTTACAAAAAGTTTACAAAAATTTAAATTAAAGTTATCTTCGTAAACGTGAATATATCGTTCAATGTTCAGCTAATTCAAATCCAGAAAAGATTTTTGAACAGCAAGCTCTAAAATAATTTGATTTTAAAAATCTCACTTACTAATGGCAACATTTGCTAGATAACCCTGCAACATATGTTCTTATCAGCTTCACATTTTTATTCTTGCTCTTTTATTAAAGATATTTTGATAAAATAAAACTTTCTTCAGATATATTTAGTTGGTTAGTGGTTAGATTATCTCTTGTCTTTATCACATTTATTTGACAAACACAAATATTTATTTAATACAACTTATAACTTAACAAACTTGTAATAATTTTGTATAAATAAAATCATTTAAATTTTTTTGTTTTATTCATCTTTGTTTTTGATCAAGTTTTTATCTGAAATATATTTTAGCTTACAACATAAAATAGAAATTCTTCGTATGTTAAGCTAATGTCAAAATGTTATCGATTTTTTACCAGCTTCAAATAATCTTGCTTTTACTATTTTCTTATATTTTCGAAGATTTATTTATTTGTTAATTAAACTTCGTTTAAATTCAAATTTTTTTCATCTAAATTCTTCCTCCTTTGATGATAAATTATTTCATCAAACAAGTAATCAATAAAAATTGAAGTTTGTTGAGAGTTTTTCAAAACAACTTTTTTAGAGACAGCAAGAAAAGTTCATTTAAATCAAAAGTCAACAAATTATCTAAATCCATTTTTGGCATTTATCAAATCAAAACTTTATTCCATGAAAAGAAAACTCGAAAAAGTTCGGGTTTTTTGTTCCAAATCTTCTACTAAACTAGTTTTATCCAATATTTCTTTCCATCTTCAATTTTCTTCTTTCAAAACAGCTTGTGCTGGTTTCGTAATCCTTCCTATATCAACTAATACTTGTAGTTTGTTAATCGACTTTCTACTCAACAGAAGCAAGACACTGGCTTCCTGATGATCACAATATCATCTTTCCTAATCGGTACAAACTTGGCTCTAAAGTAAGACATCTTTTATTCTGTGCATCTTCTGCTACTAGATTATTTCTAGATTCATTCCACTGTCGACAACTTTTCTGATGGTTTGAATTCGGAGAATTACAAAGACATGTCTCCGTCATTACACGTAGAGGTAATCTTCAAATTACTAAATCATTAACTACATCTCATCTTGCAACAGTCACTTGTAAATAATTAATCGTTATTTTGATTGAAGGTTTTGTTCGCATTTAACTTTATTGTTGCCTAATCACTATTTTCTCACAGCAAACAGCAACTAAAAAGCTGAGAGACAGTAAACACCAACAACAGTAAGTTTGAATTTTTTATTATAAAAACACTTTCACAGTTAAATAAATCGTCTAGTAATCGGTTTTAAGACTTTATCATGAAGCTGTTGATTAAAGTTACAAAACTCCTCAATTCACAACTGAATTTGGCGCCATCTAGCGACCAACTAAAGTTGTTCATTTCACTGCTTGAAGCACAAATCTACTTAAAATTCAAATTTGATATAGAACAATTGATTTAAATGTCGATAAAACTTGCTTGTTCCAACGCACTAGAGTTGTTAAGAGTAATAATCAGTAGATAGTGGTTGGCTCGTAGCTTAAACAGCAATTTAAATAAGCCAATAAACAAACATTTGCTTGTTGCTGACTTTAATCATCAGCTATCTGTCATATCAGTAAATGAAATAAGGATGATTTAGGAAGACACAAGGATGATGCAAATATTTTCATCTATTTCACTTTCTTGTCGACTTGAAAGGAATCTTTAAAAAGTTTCAATCAACTAGTTAGTTTCTAGCTTCGAGCAAAAAACTGATGATGAAAATGTCGAAAAGCTGAAAAAGTTTGAAATAAAAGCAATCCAGGAAACTTGTCAAAATGAATAGCTGGTTGTATTCGGTGATGAATAAACAAGTTTGAAAATAAGTTGATGATTTTGTGGAAACTTTATAAATAGTTCTTCCACTGATAACACCAACTACTCGCTTGTATCTGCTTCGCGTGTTTCTTTTTTACTTGAATAACTGATTAGTAGAAGTTGATGACGATTACTTTGTTAGCTGATATGTTCAAATGAACTTTCAATCGATCACTTGAAACAATTGCCTTTCAAATCTTCTTCTTCTCCTTCTTTATTGGTTATCTGTCTAGCTGTGTTTTATCTTCATTAAAAATTCATGCAGCTTGAAGATAATCTGCTGCTAGCCAACCAACCAGCTCGTAGTAGCTATTGCTTCGCTTTTCATCACTTCAACACAGCTTCGTCTTTTGTCATCTCGCATTCTTGAGTCTTACCAGCTCTTAACTTCATCACGTGACTACTTGCTACGCGCGTCTCTACATTCGAGTCCAGCTTCCCGCTTAAATTTCACGTCCCAGATGGAAGCCGTTGCGTTACCATGCTGGTTACTAGGGACGCGGCCCCCCACCACCCGTTGGGCTCCTAATCATTGTTGCCCGGTAGTGCTTGAAATAACTCGAGGGTTTTTAGTGCTCGAGCGTTGGCCGCCATTGTGTTGTTGCGAGGCAACACAATCTTCAACCAACCAATCACAGAACTTTAACGACTCTATACTTGGAGGAAGCGCTTTGAATTATTCACGAAATAGTCTTGTTCATTAGCAACCACTACTACTCTTACTCTCCTCTTTTTCGTCTTTCAATATTCTTTTAATTTCTTTCATCTTCTGATCTTCAAACCCAGCTTCGCATCTTCAATTCGATTTTCTTTATTTATTTCTCAATCAAATGGAAAAATGTTGATGTGCTTCTCCACCGTCTCATGTCCGCCTCCCAATCGCTGCTCGCCTCTTCGTCATCGATGTGTGGGTTTCCTGTTTGAATTATCTTCTCAAACAGTCACCAAGCCTTCTCCAGCTGACCAATTTCTGGCATACTTAATCAGCGATCATTTCTAATCAGCGTGCTCAGCGAAGCGTAACGGTCAGCAAACTTCTCTTAAAAATTTCAAATTTGGAAATTCCTTCCCTTCCCTGACCATTTGTCCAAACTATACTGCTATTTGCTGACCAGTGACGCGTTACGATGACGCACCGATGGGTCATGAGGGTTTTTTTCACCGCGCGACTCACTTGAAAGCTCGTCATGCATCACTGATTTTGTCTTCACCGAAATCCTATCTGAGAAAATCGTTTGGAAAATAATCTTCCGAAATAAGACTGAATCTGATTGGTCAATAACTCGATAGAGCTGGATGCTGATTGGTCGGTACTTCCCGCTCACTGATTCCTTGATTTTGAGTTGGAATTGTTAAAGTCGTTTTTTTTTCGATGAATTCTTCAGTTTCTATATTCTGATCAAGTTTGTTTATTGTTTTTACTTGGAAATGAAAAAAAGGAGTTTTTTTCCGAGCACTTTATCAAAAAGCTCTTGAAAAAAGAACATAAGTGCTTTTGAAACAACAAAATCAGTTTCAAAATATTCCAATTGAATCGATCGATTTTCAACTAAATTCAGTGAAATTCAGGCGCTTGTGTCTTTGACAACTGAAAACTGACGACGATGTCGTTGTTAACAAGCTGAATATTTGTCCTACAAACCAACATGTTTGTTGTTTTATCCTCTATTCAACGTTTCAACATCAACTCTTTCCCACTTGTCTCTGATGTTTATAACATTTCAACATGTATATAGCCGCAGGCTGGTCGATCACGTGACCATCTACTTCATCCAAACTATCCTGCTTTCATCTTCACCGATCCCAACTTTTAATCACTCAATTCAATCGCATCATTGAGATCTGTGATATGATCCAGTAAAGATCTTCGCGTATCCACCTAACAACCATATCCAGCTTTCATTTCACACTTTTCACAGTTTGCTTTCTCACGCTCTCTTCAGATGATGACGTCATCCATCTCCACGGGATCTCGATGTTTAGAGTAACCGCTTTTGGCGTGATTGAGCGCGCGCGCACTTATGCTTCACTTCTTCCACAGCAGCTTCGTTGACATCGTCTCTCTTTTTACCATTTTTTTCTGCTTCTTTTTTCTGACTTTTCTCGACAAGTTTCTTTTACCTCCATCATTAACATAAGTTTCTTTTTCTTTCTGCAATGCAACGGGTCGGTAGTAAAAGCTCTTCTTATGTTTTTGGTGAGTTTTCATCTTTCACTTTCAATTTTTTATTTTTTTTTCATCGCCTTTTTATTACTTTTGTTTTATTTGAAAATAGCTGAAGCTTCTTTATTATTTTTTTTTATCATATTTCCGTCTCTATTCTTTAAATTTGTTCGAATTTCATCGAATATTCTCTTTTTTCACTCTCTTACTTGTATTCAATTTAATCTTCTAAATTTTCTACTTTGAAATCAATTTTAATTTATTGATTTTCTTTCTGATTGACGTGTTATGTTGTGACCTTCAAACGACAATTTTTCCAACAAATTCTTTTCTTATTCACCCTCTTGTGCTGCTACTCACCAATTTGCGAGTCATTTGCATATTCCTTCATCATCTTGTTCATATCATCACCAGGCTTATGTATCAAAAACAAGATTTTTCTATATCTCTTCTTTAGAAGACTTTTTTTTCTTGGAAACTTGCGTGTCAACTTAATTACGACTTTTTAACTCTCTACTTCGTGTGGTTGATTCACGTTTCATCATTTACATGAGTGTTGGAGTTATGGCGGGAAGCAACCAATCCGTTTGTAGCCTGTAGCGATCTTGTTGCTATGGATTTTGTTAAGGGCAGACTCACTCAGGCTACAAGCTCATATTTCAACTGATTTCAAACTCGATTTTCTTATCTGGCAAGTTTCTATATTTACCAATTCGATAGAAAAAGAAGTTTTAAAAGATGGAAGTTATCAAAACATTACAAGTTTTCAATTATCAAACTTATCATAGAAACAACCAGTAACTGGTTCAAAGTCTCTGGTAACTGGTTCAAATTCTCTGGTAACTGGTTCAAATTGTCTGGTAACTGGTTCAAAGTCTCTGGTAACTGGTTCAAAGTCTCTGGTAACTGGTTCAAATTCTCTGGTAACTGGTTCAAAGTCTCTGGTAACTGGTTGAAATTTTCTGGTAATTAGTTCAAAGTCTCTGGTAACTGGTTCAAATTCTCTGGTAACTGGTTCAAATTCTCTGGTAACTGGTTCAAAGTCTCTGGTAACTGGTTCAAAGTCTCTGGTAACTGGTTCAAATTCTCTGGTAACTGGTTCAAAGTCTCTGGTAACTGGTTCAAATTCTCTGGTAACTGGTTCAAAGTCTCTGGTAACTGGTTCAAATTCTCTGGTAACTGGTTCAAATTCTCTGGTAACTGGTTCAAAGTCTCTGGTAACTGGTTCAAAGTCTCTGGTAACTGGTTCAAAGACTCTGGTAACTGGTTGAAATTCTCTGGTAACTGGTTCAAAGTCTCTGGTAACTGGTTCAAAGTCTCTGGTAACTGGTTCAAATTCTCTGGTAACTGGTTCAAAGTCTCTGGTAACTGGTTCAAATTCTCTGGTAACTGGTTCAAATTCTCTGGTAACTGGTTCAAATTCTCTGGTAACTGGTTCAAATTTCTGGTAACTGGTTGAAATTCTCTGGTAACTGGTTCAAATTCTCTGGTAACTGGTTCAAATTCTCTGGTAACTGGTTCAAAGTCTCTGGTAACTGGTTCAAATTCTCTGGTAACTGGTTCAAATTCTCTGGTAACTGGTTGAAATTCTCTGGTAACTGGTTCAAAGTCTCTGGTAACTGGTTCAATGACTCTGGTAACTGGTTCAAATTCTCTGGTAACTGGTTCAAAGACTCTGGTAACTGGTTCAAATTCTCTGGTAACTGGTTGAAATTCTCTTGTAACTGGTTCAAAGACTCTGGTAACTGGTTGAAATTCTCTGGTAACTGGTTCAAATTCTCTGGTAACTGGTTCAAATTCTCTGGTAACTGGTTCAAATTCTCTGGTAACTGGTTCAAATTCTCTGGTAACTGGTTCAAATTCTCTGGTAACTGGTTCAAAGTCTCTGGTAACTGGTTCAAACTCTCTGGTAACTGGTTCAAATTCTCTGGTAACTGGTTCAAATTCTCTGGTAACTGGTTGAAATTCTCTGGTAACTGGTTCAAATTCTCTGGTAACTGGTTCAAAGTCTCTGGTAACTGGTTCAATGACTCTGGTAACTGGTTCAAATTCTCTGGTAACTGGTTCAAATTCTCTGGTAACTGGTTCAAATTCTCTGGTAACTGGTTCAAATTCTCTGGTAGCTGGTTGAAATTCTCTGGTAACTGGTTGAAATTCTCTGGTAACTGGTTCAAAGACTCTGGTAACTGGTTGAAATTCTCTGGTAACTGGTTCAAATTCTCTGGTAACTGGTTCAAATTCTCTGGTAACTGGTTCAAATTCTCTGGTAACTGGTTCAAAGTCTCTGGTAAATTCTCTGGTAACTGGTTCAAATTCTCTGGTAACTGGTTCAAATTCTCTGGTAACTGGTTCAAATGGTAACTGGTTCAAATTCTCTGGTAACTGGTTCAAATTCTCTGGTAACTGGTTCAAATTCTCTGGTAACTGGTTCAAATTCTCTGGTAACTGGTTCAAAGTCTCTGGTAACTGGTTCAAATTCTCTGGTAACTGGTTCAAATTCTCTGGTAACTGGTTCAAATTCTCTGGTAACTGGTCCAAATTCTCTGGTAACTGTTTCAAATTCTCTGGTAACTGGTTCAAAGTCTCTGGTAACTGGTTCAAATTCTCTGGTAACTGGTTCAAAGACTCTGGTAACTGGTTCAAATTCTCTGGTAACTGGTTAAAAGTCTCTGGTAACTGGTTCAAAGTCTCTGGTAACTGGTTCAAATTCTCTGGTAACTGGTTCAAATTCTCTGGTAACTGGTTCAAATTCTCTGGTAACTGGTTCAAAGTCTCTGGTAACTGGTTCAAAGTCTCTGGTAACTGGTTCAAAGTCTCTGGTAACTGGTTCAAATTCTCTGGTAACTGGTTCAAATTCTCTGGTAACTGGTTCAAAGTCTCTGGTAACTGGTTCAAATTCTCTGGTAACTGGTTCAAAGTCTCTGGTAACTGGTTCAAAAATTCTCTGGTAACTGGTTCAAAGTCTCTGGTAACTGGTTCAAAGTCTCTGGTAACTGGTTCAAATTCTCTGATAACTGGTGCAAAGACTCTGGTAACTAGTTCAAAGTCTCTGGTAACTGGTTCAAAGACTTTGGTAACTGGTTCAAAGTCTCTGGTAACTGGTTCAAAGACTCTGGTAACTGGTTCAAAGACTCTGGTAACTGGTTCAAATTCTCTGGTAACTGGTTCAAAGACTCTGGTAACTGGTTCAAATTCTCTGGTAACTGGTTCAAATTCTCTGGTAACTGGTTCAAAGTCTCTGGTAACTGGTTCAAATTCTCTGGTAACTGGTTCAAAGACTCTGGTAACTGGTTCAAATTCTCTGGTAACTGGTTCAAAGTCTCTGGTAACTGGTTCAAAGTCTCTGGTAACTGGTTCAAATTCTCTGGTAACTGGTTCAAAGACTCTGGTAACTGGTTCAAATTCTCTGGTAACTGGTTCAAAGTCTCTGGTAACTGGTTCAAAGTCTCTGGTAACTGGTTCAAATTCTCTGGTAACTGGTTCAAATTCTCTGGTAACTGGTTCAAATTCTCTGGTAACTGGTTCAAATTCTCTGGTAACTGGTTAAAAGTCTCTGGTAACTGGTTCAAAGTCTCTGGTAACTGGTTCAAATTCTCTGGTAGTCTCTGGTAACTGGTTCAAAGTCTCTGGTAACTGGTTCAAAGTCTCTGGTAACTGGTTCAAAGTCTCTGGTAACTGGTTCAAAGTCTCTGGTAACTGGTTCAAAGTCTCTGGTAACTGGTTCAAATTCTCTGGTAACTGGTTCAAATTCTCTGGTAACTGGTTCAAAGTCTCTGGTAACTGGTTCAAAGTCTCTGGTAACTGGTTCAAAGTCTTTGGTAACTGGTTCAAATTCTCTGGTAACTGGTTCAAAGTCTCTGGTAACTGGTTCAAAGTCTCTGGTAACTGGTTCAAAGTCTCTGGTAACTGGTTCCAATTTTCTGGTAACTGGTTCCATAAGTAACCGGCTGTTGTTGTTGTTGTTGGATGTTATTGATCGAATTTTTCTATAGCATTTTCAATAATTGATGAAACTTATTCAAGTTTTTTTCCATTTGTAGACTTGATACTCCTGGAGAGGATGTTAAGTCTCTACTTCTATTTACCAAATCCAGCAAATCTAATCTCCCGTTTTCAAGATCTGATGCAGTGTCCGAAAAATCCGATTTTAGGACCAGCAGTCCTAGCACTGGTTAGAAGCCCATCTTATTCACTTTCAATTTGTTAAATCTCTAATATTATTTTAGCATCGTCTTCATTTCTAGATCCAATCTCATCACAAAATGTTGTTCAAACTCCAGTGAGTAATCTTGTGATGTTTTTACCGCTACCGCTAGATGTCGCTATCACTTACAGTTAACTGCCGCTGAACTACTTCCAGTAGTAATTATAGTTGTAGTTGTCTTTTGTATCACATTCTTCTTCATCATCTTCCACTGCATCCGATCTGTTAAGAGTGCTGACAAAGAAGATAAACTAAGTAGAGGGTCTTCAGTTGGGAGAAGTGGTCGTGACTACCAGGTACCCTTGTTCTATATTTGATCCAGTTTACTTGACCCAATTCTAACCTAGGAGCTCTGCCGTCAGCACTTTGTACAGGAGCAAACCAAACTTGTCAATCCCTCCTCGGTTAGTCTCTCTTTCTATTGTTGCTATGGTAACAACCGATAAAGTCAGCCAATTAGGCTATCAATTTATTGCCGTCTTCTTTGTATGACGTCATCATCTCTTTTTCCAGGATGATAGCTCGACGTCTGTATCTAAGTTGCCGTCAAGTCGCGGTCAGTTGCCACACAACACGTTGTCATCTTCTTCATGGTGTGAGGAGCCAGTCTCACACACTCTTGACATATCGATGGCTCATGCTATCTTGGTTAGTGTCTCCCATGGTTACGTCACGTTGATGTCATCATTTCACAGACTTATATGGAAGATCACGTGAGCAACAAAGAGAGACTCGACCAGGAGTGGGAAGCATTGTGCCGATACAAAGCTGATAACGTCTCATTTAATGAAGCTGAAAAAAATTGGCAAAAAAATCGAAGTGACCAAGCGTTACCATGTAAGTAACTGCTGTTGCTAGGTGGTTGGTTGCTAGGTGGTTGGTTGTTCGTATCCATAGTTTAATGGTTATCATGACCGCCTAACACGCAGAAAGTCAAGGGTTTGAGCACAGGTAAACATATATTTGCGACAAGGAAAAGTCTATAAAAAAACCCGGGTAGAAGGGTCTCTTTAGTCTGTTTTATGACAAGACTTTTAGGAGACGGAAACTCCAATTTAAAACTGGAGTTGGAACCTGGTAGGCAGTTTATCACTGTACTCAGTGTAGTTCTGGAAGCTCCTGCGACGCCAGCTGGGCGTATCTGCATTAATCCATCTGTTGGAATTTTTAACCTGGTTAGCGTAGAGAGTGGAATCCTGCTGTATGGGCAACAACTGGATCTCGATAATCTCTGCCCTAGCTAACATCATGGCTACCCCTTCATCAACTGATTTTATATAACTTCTGTAATATAAATATCATAAATAAAAATTGAAAATAGAAATTAATATTAACGCTTGTACAGGCTTCCTTTGTAACTTCTTCTAGTTGCTGGTTGCTAACTGGTTATTACCTTTTTTAGATGATCACAATCGAGTAATTATCAACAGCAGGAAAGAAAATGAAACCATCAACTACATCAACGCAAGCTTCATCGTGAGTACTATCATCTGTGTCTTCTTCATCTATGTCTTCTTCATCATCTTCTTCATCTGTATCTTCTTCATCTGTGTCTTCTTCATCTGTGTCTTCTTCATCTGTGTCTTCTTCATCTGTATCTTCTTCATCTGTGTCTTCTTCATCTGTATCTTCTTCATCTGTCTTCTTCATCTATCTTCTTCATCTATCTTCTTCATCTGTGTCTTCTTCATCTGTATCTTCTTCATCTTCTTCATCTATGCGTCTTCTTCATCTATGTCTTCTTCATTTTTCTTTTTCAACAGATCGATAACGACCCGCGCTCTCCACTGTATATAGCTGCACAAGGACCTTTACCAACCAGTGCAGATGAATTCTGGCAAATGATTTGGGAACAAGGTTGTGTTGCTATAGTGATGCTGACACCACTAGTCGAAGAGACCTCTCCTCAGTGTGCAAGATACTGGCCAGATGAAGGTTCAGTCACATATAGCACCTATGAGGTACCTACAACAAGTCATCATTCACAACTTATACCATCTGCTGCAGATTCATCTTGTATCAGAACACATCTGGTGTGAAAACTATCTTGTTCGTAGCCTTTACATCAAGAACCACACCACAGGAGAAACCCGCACCCTAACCCAGTTCCACTTCCTCTCATGGCCTCATGACTCGGTACCACCTTCAGCTAAACACTTGTTGGAAATGCGTAGGTAAGTTATTTGTTTAATGGACTGATTGGTGGTAGGCGAAATTTCGCGTCAGGTCGCTTTCTCAGGTCATTTTTCTACTATGCAACTTTAAGTTCTCTATAATATTAGTTGCATAGTAATAAAAGTGATCCTGAGACTGAAACGACAAATTCAACATTTCTGCTGGTTGCTACGTGGTCAGCTGGTTGCTACGTAGTTAGCTGGTTGCTACGTGGTCAGCTGGTTGCTACGTGGTTAGCTGGTTGCTACGTGGTTAGCTGGTTGCTACGTGGTCAGCTGGTTGCTACGTAGTTAGCTGGTTGCTACGTGGTTAGCTGGTTGCTAAGTGATTGTTTGAAAAATAGAAATAAGTTAAGATAGATAGTACAAGATGTTAAGAGACTTTATGCGATCGATGAATCGAGAAGTTTCGCAACAATCCAGTAGCAAGTGAGATAGAAGTTTGTCGAGGAGCGCGACGTGATGTCTGTAAAATCGATGAAAGTAAATCGAAGTTATTAACAGAAAAGTCAGCAAATGCTATCGAAGTAGCAACCGACCTGTACTGGTCCACTGTAGTGACGGTGTTGGTCGTACTGGGACTTATATCCTTCTTGATTTGGTGATTAACCGGATGTTGAAAGGAGCTAAAGAGATTGACATCGCAGCGACTCTCGAACATCTGCGTGATCAAAGAGCCGGATTTGTATCTTCTAAGGTAAGTTCATGACTCAATTACTTGTTGATGCTGATGAGTGTCTTCCAGGAACAACTTCAATTTGCTCTTGCATCTGTTGCTGATGAAGTTAATGCAATTTTGAAAAAGCTTTTAACTGAAGAAAGTTTGACGACAACTTGATAACCACTTTCACTCAATTCTATTTGCATGGATTCTATTTATTTTTGTTGATGATAATAGAGCTTTTTCATTCCCTACAATCTCAATCTCTGCGCTATTTTTGTTGTCATCTCTTTTTATTTTCTACTTTCTCCTGTGACATAAATATAATGGGAAATTGTTCAGTTAAATCAAGCTTTCATCATCAAATCTGTTTTTAATCATTTTTTTAACTTTTTTCAAATCCCGACGTTTAATTTGAAAACAAAATCATTTTATTGGTGATGTTGTGTCGCTTTTAGAACTGTCGTCTTTTATTGTTTTCAATTTTGTACTTAGTTTTGGCGTAAAATTTTCATTTAATAAAAATTGATGTTGTTGACAGAACAAAATTCAGTTTCGATTTTTTGAATAATTTAATAAAACTAAAATGCAAGTCAGCATCTGTAGATGAATGTAATTACAAACAAATTAAAAACTATTTGCTTATATGCTTCACTAGCTAACTGTAATTACAATTTTCAAAATTATTGTATTGTTGTTGGTACTTCAACATTTTCAAATTCAAGAAGATAATTGGTTGAAGCATTAAAGTCAACTTTGATTCCTAATCAAACATTCTTGAATAAAAACTTCTTTGACTTTAAAAATCAACTTTAAACGCCGCTGAGGGCTTGCTGATGAAGAAATCTACAAATTGAAGCTAAAGTATCTTTTAGATTGTCTGATTAATTGTTATGATCTTAAAATAAAAGTTCATATTAATTGAAACGTTTAAAAAAACAGATTATATTGATGATCAAGTGTAATGTCCATCAGCAACCGAAGAATTCAAGTAAAATAACAACTTATTACCGATGTCAAACATCGAAGTGAAAGTTTTTCTTATCATTTACACTTTGTAACAAGTTTCAATGTCACTTTGCTGTTTCAATGGAATGTTCAACAGGATTTTTATCATAGCTTTTTTTATTTTGTTCAACAAATTAACTCCTTTATTTGATAACTGAAGCGATAATTTGAATTATTGGCAGTTAAGCTAACTTAATAGTGAGTTTATTGAAGTTAGTTTGAAAATCTGACTTGCTTTTAAGCTATTTCTTTACACTTTTACTTGCTGATTGCTCCAAAGTGTTTTAGTTTAGTTGTACAAGTATTTGGTCAACAAAACTATTTAAACTTTATAATGTTTATTTGAAAAAAGTTTAGTTATTTTCAGAAACTTCAAAAAATTGATACTTTCCGGTTATTAAAATCATATTTAAGTTACAACTTTACTAGATTTATTTTTAAACCTGTTCTGGTTGAAACTTCATTTTTTCTCCGTGACTAATAACATCAAGTTTGTTATCAAAAACTTTTTGCCTTCAGGCTCCGAAAACTTGCTCAAAATTGCAAATTAATAAAAAGGTAAGTTAAAAATAAACAAAAGCAACAGATAAGAAAAAATGTCAACTCTTTTATCACTTACTTTTCTGGGCAAGTCAGACAATTTTTATTGTAACCTTAAAAATAAATTTTACATTTGTTAAAACATTTATACTTATATTATTTGTATATTTCAAACATTCTAAATTGTTATTTGTTAATATTCTTCGGAAGTCATATTTATCAAAGTTATATAAGGAAACGACCAATTACTGTTACTATTTAGTTATACTTTTGTTTCAATAGGTTGTGTTTGCTCTTAAAAATGTAATGACAAATAATTGAACATGTTAAAAAATCAATCATTGAGGATTTAAAAGATTTGGGAACATCCGTATACTAACAAATTATTTATTTTTCCCGGTAAAAATTGAGATTTTATAAAATACAAAGTTAAGCATTGATATCTGATAATAAAAGTTTTCTTAATTTTTTGAATTATTAAGTTTATTAAAATAATATTTAAATTTTAAACACTATTTCATTATAAGTAAGAATTGTTTTGATGTTATATTCCATTTTAGAAAAAGTGCCTTTTCACTAGCTAATAATTTCTTATTAGATATGTCGTTAAATTAATTTATTCAAAAACTTTAGTAACACCCAGTGGAGGAACAGCTTCTTTAAGAGAGTTAGCACAGCTTGGAATCTTCGTCCCGAACCTATCATTACATCAAAATCTATCACCTCTTTTTAAACTTTTACCTTTTTTTAAAAAATACGATTTAAGCAATTTTCTTAATAAGTGCCACCGTCAATTTCTTAACTTATTTTGATATATTATATTTTTGATTCACAATTTACTTATGCCTCTGCAGTATTTCTATTCTTTTTATATTAATTATGCTAAAATCTAGGACCTTTATATTATCTCTCTGTTCATATTGCTTTTAGACCAAATTAAGAGCTGTAGAATTTGTCATCTGCAGCCATGCGTTGAATAAATAAATAAACTTAAGTTATCAGAAAGTTCAAAAAGTTAACCACATAAAACTTGACCTACAAACATTTTAAAGATTTCTTCTCTATTTTTCATTTTCAACTAAAAGTCGCCAGTTTGTATTCTTGGTCGTTTTCCGCTTTCTTTAATTTTGAAAAAAACCTTGTAACTTAAGGCTTTGAGAATAGCTAAGCAAACAAGTTTTGGCAAAAACATTTGAAAGCAACTGTTTTGTTGATGCCATTGTTCAGAAGCACTTAAAATAACGTTTCTTGTTCAAGTTGCTTTAAATAGAACGTAAAGCTCTTCAACAAATCAAAAAATTATATTTTTGACTGTTTTTAGGTATATTTGAAATGGTTCAATTTTACTAATTATCAAAGTTAATTAGTAAGATAATAATTTTCATCGACTACTTTTACATAACTATTAATAATATTGGATTAAAAAGTTGTTAAAATAAGTTGGTCGAAAGAAAAATACAATTTAGAAATAATCCGAAGACACTTGCAACAAATTTGATTCAATGCCGTAAAAAGTAAACAATAATTCGGAAGTCTTTTATTTACAGAAAAAGTTTTTAAAATGACAAATAATAATACCTATAATGTTAAATGATAAAACTATCACTGCAAAAAACTTAAAATTACATTTACCACAAAACATGTGGTTACAAAAATGTGTCTGTCCTGCTTTAAAAAACATTTCTCAAAAATGTCCAAAAAATTTGAAAATTTCAAAATAAAAGTTTATATTTCAAAAAGTAGTAAAACTTGCAAACAATTTTTCTGGTGGGTAGAATTGTTTCATCATTATAAACGATGTGTACTTGCAAAGATGATTAAAATGACTAATTTCAATTTTTCTTCTAATAAATTTGTTTTAAAATAGCGTTGTAGTAATCTTTTTGCTACTCAATTATTTAAAAGACTGTTTTAATCATATCTTTTGATGAAAGTTTTATGAGCTAAGTTTTATGAGTATATTACTCTAAAACAAAAATTAAAGTAATTCTTAATTAGTTTGCTCATTTGTCAAAACTTAATAAAAGAGCTTTACTTTCAAATGATTTGTCCATTAATAGACCAAAACCTCTTGAAAGTCTGGCTATTGAATAAGGTTAGAAAATGTCTGATGCTCTAGCCTATGATTTTCATAAGAAAAGTTGAAACAAAAAAAAAGTCTGTTATTAAGATCAGTATTTCATGTTATAAAAACTTAATTAAAAGACAAAATAAATTACTTTTGATACATTTCAAGATTTTATCTTTAAGATTTTAAAGTTTTGCATATACTTGTACACCTTAAATAACCAATTTTTAATAATAGCGGTAAGTATATATTTTTCATGTTATGTGATACAAGTTTATGGGTATCAAACTTGAGTTTAATATTTTCAAATTTATATCAATAAGACTTTTGAAATAAAGCTAACATCTGTTAAGAAAAATTATATTTATCCATATTTATATATTGACAGTATAAACATTAAAAACCTTTCACCTAGTAATGAAAAAACCACTAATTTTTAAAGTTTCAAAAGTTTTACAAAAACAGGTTCTACTAAAATGACTGATTTAGAAAATAAAAAAAAAAACGTTGTCCTGAATTAATTAGTTTTAAGACAACTAAATTAATTTTCTATAATTGACAAAGATTTTCGTAACAAAATTTATTTGTAACAACTTTAAATACTTTAAAACGTTGTATCTGTTGCTTGAACCCGTAAGGTAATTACATTTGCTAAAATTTTCAAATCTAACTTCTATATAAGGTGTAAAGCAAGACTATATTTAATATGATAAATTTTAAAATTAACTATTTATAAGCCTACATACAAAAAAGTTTTTTTTAATTTTATTAAATAGTCTACAACATTTTAATAGCTTTAAACAAATAATATATTTTGTAAACCTGTTTCTTACATAATTAAACATCTACTTATAAAATAAAAACTTATAGTATCAGAATTTACAAAGAAATTTCTAAAAATATTTGTAAATTAATTTTTTAATAAAATATATATTCAATGTTATTTAATCACAGTATATTTATAGAAGATATTATTTGAACTCAAAAATAATTTTTTGATTTTTTTGATTTTCAAACATTTTATTGCGATTATCAGGCGTACATAATAATTTGCATATGCTAAAAAAATGACAAAAGTAAAATTACATTTTGCTGAAGAAATGTTGTTTCTTTAAGTATGTTAGTTTCATCAGTTACAAAGTATAATATTTGAAATAATTTTGTTTATTTCTCTTAAAATGTAATTTCTAATGAAGTTCTATTAGAAGTTAAAGAAATAGAATTTTAAAACAATCAATAATATAAAGTTAAAGAAATAATATCTAATAGTATACACAATCTATTCAACTATAAAATAAAGATAAACACAAAATATAAGTATCATTAAAATAGAATCACTCATTTTAAAATATTTGCAAATAATTCAAACCTAAAATGTGAACAATATAAGAGCTTAGTTGAAAAAACAATTGTACAAGTTTTGATTATAAAGAAATCATTTTAAACTAATTTGAAAGCGTATAAAAATGCATAAACAATTATAAAGTTGTGATGGTTTATACAATATAAAGTTACAAACTAACCAAAGAAATTGACAGAATTAGATTATGAGTCTTTATTAGTAAAAATGTGACATTTTTGATGAGTGCCATAAGTTATTTTGTAAAAAATCTACATAACTATTAGATTCAAGAATATACAGTTTCATTATGAAAATATAATTATAGAAATGTTGGAAAAACATTTTCTTTAAAAAAGTAACAAAATAAAAAACAATTTAGATGAATTTTAATCTTATAAGAAGCTTTCAAGCAATGCCACTTTAAACCATAAGTAATAAAAAAATATTCTAAAGATGTAGAAATGATAATTATGTTTTTATCTCAATCTCACTCAAAGTTATAAGAATTAAGAAACAGAACATCACAAAGCAACTAAGCTAACAGTAGTTAAAACAAATTTACATTTTTCCATTTCTTAGATCTAACGGATAATTTTCTTCATTCTTTTTGTCATCATTAATCAAATTCATATTTTGTGATTGATGATTTATAGCTGATTGTTTAGAAGTCATTGATAAATCTAGCGGTTGTGAAATTAGTTCTAAACTTTCAATTGAATCAGTGCTGATAAGAGGAATTTGGGACACAAGATCTGTTTTCAGCAATCTATCAAAAGTTTCCTTATCATGTATATCACACCATATTCGATGTAATTTAAAGTTGTTGATGTCTGAGAGGTAAGCATCAAATTCCACACTATCTTTACCGAAATCATTATTCAAACAATCAAACTCTGGGACACAAACTCTATCAGGTGCAGCTAAAGATGAAGAATATTGAATATGAGTTTCAAGAAAATGTTGGTTGATTTTGGATTTGGCAATAATCCCAGATTTATTTTGGATAGTAAAAGCACAATATGGAACACCACAACTAAAAACTACCATTATAAAAAACACTAAAAATTGCTTGATACCAGCTAACTCCTGTAATCAAATGAAAAATTAAGTTAATTTGTCAATATTATATAACATCTATATTTTCATTCCATAATTTTCTAAAAAAATGTTTTAAGAAATAATTAACTAAACTTCTAAAATATTTTTTTATTTATCTATTACAATAAACGTAAGGGAGGGTGCCTGAATAGTACACCTTTTACTAATACACATTCTCACAAATAATAAATTTAATTTATGATAGCTTCTGAAACAAGATAATTTAGAAAAAAAAAGTTTAAAACTTTTTTATTATGATTCCTTTTTTAAAAATCAAAATATAAAAACTGTTTTGATATAATTAAATAAATTAATGAGCTTTTTTATAATTACACAATTATATACAAGCTAATTTTATACTTAATTATACTATTCACCAATCTAATAAAAACATGTTTTGTATAAATACGATTTTAGAATAGTAATTATCAGTTGCTGTTGAAAAACTCGTTTATAAAAGAAAAACACATTTTAATGTATTTTATAAATCAATTAACAGAAACTAGGTTTAAAATGGCTTTTTTATATACTGAAATTTAGGTACAAAAGCAAAAGCAAATAAAAGCTTATGGCTTGAAATGAAACTAAATAAAGTTATATTATATAAAAAATAGTTGATGATTTCTTGAATTAAAACTACTAAAAATATGATGATTTGATAGAAAAAATAGAAATAAAAGAATAAATGCAATCTGTCGTTAAAAAGAAAACATCTGTTCAGCAAAATTAGTAAATTAAATTAAAAAAAAATCTCTAAAAAGAAGTCAACAATCAAATTATACAATTTTGTTACTATTTTTGACTAACATATGTTTATAAACATATGTTTAGAAAATTAGTTTGTAAAATGACTCTTTAAAGATTGTTTGAAAGAATAGAAATTAATAGAAATGAAAAAAAATTGTAAAGTTTTTTTTAACATTTTCACCTTCATTTAATTTCTTATCCTTTTGACAGAAATTGTAAGTCCCCTTAAAGTGATGAGCGAGATTAGTGTTTAAATAGATTAGCTTTTAAACCATAATGCATAAATTAAAAGGCAGGGGTCCCTCCTCGTCATCGAAGATACGGCATGTCGTGCCATGTTGAGTCACTAGCTAAAGAGTGCAAAATTTATATTTTCGTTTGTGGGTAAAAAGTACTACTGAATGCTCCAGAAGAAATAAAAGTTAGGTCATTTGGCCAAGTTATCAAAGAGCGCATTTAAAGAGTAGATACAGTTTAAAAAGCGTTGCACTCTATTATAACTATGAGTAGTTAAAAAGACAGTTTAGTAGCCAACTTTTTTTGTACATCGTACAAAAAGCTGGTCTACTAAGTTGCCCTAAAAGTTTTCTCTGGTGAGCTATTCAAATGTTCTTAGAATACTTATTTCAATTCTGAATCTTATAAAATACAGAATATAACTAGAATGAAATTTACTTGTAGATAAAATATGTTAAAACTTAGTAATAATTGCTTCAACTTTCATAATCAAACAAAAATGTTGGTTTGTTCTAATAGTGGTGATAATTCCAATTCAAGTTGAAAGATTAAGGCGAAAACCTATTCGAATCAATTAAATTGTTCGGCCTTCAACACCAACTTTCGAGAAAAATATCTAAAAGTCATAAAGACATAAAGTCAAATTTTATTCGGTAGATATTGTTTTAAAATTGTACAACATAAAGTTGACTTAAATCATCTAACTCAGATGCTACTTTTAAAAGGAGAATAGTTGCACCTTACTAGAAAACAACTTCTCTTTTTATTATTAAAACCTTATTTAATGTTAAATTCAAATCAAAAATTTATTTTTATTTACATTACAAAGTTTATTTTGTTATGTGTTTGATAGATTAAATGATATTGTAGAAGATTATCCTACCGCATATGTAAATATAACTTTATTTAAGTCTATACCGGCACTGTCCGTCTCTGTACTATAGCTGTCATCACGCCCACCTAACACACGGAAGTTTTCGAGCTTGACTGACACATATTTGCGACAAGGTAAAGTTCATAAGAACCCGGGTAGAAGGACCTTGTTAGTTTGGTAATGACAAAATTTTAAGGAACACGAAACTCTAAAATTAAGATCGGAGTTGGAGCCTCGTAGGTACTTCTTCAGTGTATTCAGTGTGGTTCTGACAGTTCCTGTGACGCCAGAATCAATCCATCTGTTCCGCTGCATAACCTTGTTGGCGTGGAGAGTGGAATCCTACTACATAGTCAAAGGCTGGTTTTACATAACTTCTGCCCTGGCTTACAACATGACCATTTATTACAAATCATTTATGATTGTTGTTATGCAAACTGTTGCCAGTTGCTTTGTTTCGTTGTTTGTTAGTATATATTACATAAATCTTGTATCCTATTTTAGTTGTTATTTTGTTTTATATCTGAAGAAAAAATGGATAAGCTGTTTGACCTGGACGAGATATCTGCTTAAATAGTCTGTCGGCAGCCAGTAAGTGGCTTCACTGGAAGAAAACTTTTACCGACTTTATAGAAAACTGTGAATGAAACTTTGACATTTCAGCTGAAGAACTTGAAAGTTCAGTTAAATTATTATAGTTGGAATTATTAAAGAAACAGTAAATAACTTTATATAAGAGTAGAAAGCAATTTGTCATTGACAGCTTGCGTGTAGAGTTGGTGCTGAAATTGGATTTTCTCGAAAGTCATATAAAATGCTTGAGTTAGAACTTAGTGGTTGGCGGTAAATATTTAAAAATGAAATAAACACGAAATTGTCGTGCCAAATAGTGACGGTTTTAGATGAGAATAGAAGGGAAATTAAAGGAATGTATGTGATCTTTGAATAGGGTTATTCAAAAAAATGTGATTAGTATAATATAAAGCAGTGTTGCTCTGTATTATTTACCATTTGTGTTGTGTCCAATGTATAATACAATAAAGCTATATTAAAAAGTTATTTTTATTACAATGTGCAATATAAAGTTTAAAGAATAAATTGAACGAAAAACTCATTTTATATTCATTATTATATTTAAAAAAAAATGTTTTATGAAGTTGATTTCTAGGCCAAAAATAGTTAAGTATCTGAGATCTTAGATGAAATCAATAGATTGTATTTTTACTTGTCAGACTTATCTTAACTTTTAAAATATTAAACATAAATAGACTAGACACAGATTCATTCTGAAAAAATTGGTTTTATAATGATTATAAAAATTTATTTTGTATTAAATAATATAATAACAACATTGGTGTGTAAATTTAGATAATAATGAAAATAATTTGTTTTTAATAGAACATACTCCTAAATTATCATGACAGAAGAGAAAGTTATTAATCAAGATAATCAATAAAGATATCATTGGAAGAATAAAAAAAAAAAAAGAAGCTTCAGATTAATATATTGACAATACTGTTTTAGTCGAAAGCTGATCTAGAATAGACTTCAAAACTGTTGATAGATTAAGTTTTACTTTTGTTGAATAAGTTTTAAAGCATTAATAAAAGGCAGAATAAAAGTGAGTCATTAATAGATAGATTTAAAATCAGAAAGATTGTTGGAGCTATGATGGCTTCTGTAAAGTCTAAAAAACCGCAACAACATAATTAAAATCAAAATAGAAAAATAATTTTAATGACAAATTGAGAAAAACTTGTTCACTTAGTATTTATCCAAACAAATTCTAGCTCACAACTTTACAGTTTAAGCAGATTAAGATTTTCAGAAAGTTTCGACAAACCGTTTTTCGGAATAACAATTCGCCAATTAAAGGAAATTGTTTGATCGACGTCATAGCAATGAGCTATATAAAACTGAGAAAAAAGGTGATTAAACTTTTTGTAAAAAAAGAAAAGAATAGTGTTACTAGGATGAGATGAAAGCTAGGTGATGGTATGCATAATTTTAAGTGGCCTTAGGACATAGACACAGAAAAAGCAGAATATAATTAGAACATTTTAAAGTTAGGTATCTATATATAATTAATATGTTAGAAATTACATGAAATTTGAAAAGTTTTTTTTTTCTAAACAGTTTTCTTTACTCAAAATAGTAACAAAATAAATAAATATATACTTTTTTTTATGATTAATAAATATTAGTATAATTTTCAAAAGTAAAGTATCTCGCCTGTAGCCCAGCTACTACTTTTGTGGTTGAATTGATGGAATAATATTTATATATTATTATATTACTGATATACCGATATAATTTATGAAGTTTATATTTAAATTTTCACTTCATAAAAATGTAACTAAAAATAAACTTCAAGATATTTTGAGTTGTTTGATAATTTCTTAATTTATATCTTTATATCGTCAGTTAAAACGTCACTTAAACAATCTTTAAGATATTTTGAGTTCGCTTTTTATGTGGACTTAAAATTAAAAGCAGATTTTGATACTTAAAGTTTAAGTGATTACAGAATTATACGAGAATTATGAGCGTTATTATTAAGCCTGTTGTCTGTACCTTCAGTAATTACCATGTTTGAGATAATTTCTTTATTTGAAAACGCTTCTCTATTAAAAGTCATTCAAGAACAAAATGTTGAAAATTTTATTTTCTAACTGATGTTAATTTCAGTAGATACTCGTTGTTAGATTCATATGAAATGTTTTCTATAAGCTTACAAATTGCTAGTTATTTATTAGCCATTTCATGGATTGTAACTACAACTAACGGTAAGTTAATTTTGTTTTCTATTCACTAATTTAATCTTCAATATTTTCGAAATATAATCTAAATTTTTATATATTTTTTTTAATAATTATGACATTAAATATTTGACATTATTCAATTTTCTCTGGCTTAGTAAACTATTTATAGCCTAGTGAAAGTTTTCTTTTTAAAGTTTTAAAAGTATTTGAAAAATGCCAGCTGATTAAGATTATTCAAAAGTTCAAAATTGTTTCGTTTCAGACAGTATATGATACTTTTCATCTATTTTTGTTCTATATTTTTATATATACTGTTGAAATACATTATTTTCTAAATTAGGTTAATACCAATTTCTATAATATCTAATGGTTACAGTGTAATTTAAAAACAGTTTCATTTTTAGTTTGCTGAAACAAAATATCTCTACTTTCATTACAACTTTAAGAAAAATCAATAAAACCTCCAGAATTACTCAACTTAACCGTTGCAATAGAAACTCATTTCTCAAAATAATTTTCAGTATAACATTTCCAAATCAGCTGATTTAATTTAGTAGGGCTTGATTGGAACTGTACGGTTGAAACAAATAAAACGATCACTGTCGACAATGGTTGGCCTTTAAAACTATCATGTGATGAAGCTATGTTCTACATAGAACGAGAAGATGAGACTTCGAGAGTTCAGGTAAATTTACGTATGACTTTTCAAAATCATAATTTTTTTTTTATAATTTCCTATCCGATATTTATGTAAAACTAATTGAAGTTACACAAGACACTATATTAAAGGTGAAAAAATCCTTAAGTAATTATTCATGATGACACTATTTTCTGATATTGCTGAAATGAAAAGCTTAATTATAACCAAATCTTGAAATAATAAGTACCTTGCAACATTGTAAATTAATAATTAATCGAATTTAAAATTATAATAAATACTTTATCAATCTAAAACTGAACCAAAACCAAACTTGTAGCAAACTAAATTTGAGTTTTCAAACAGTTTTCTTTTAATCTAAGAATAAATTTACAGGTTAAATTTGATATATATTTCTTCATTCATGTTTTTCTTTGAATATTTTTCTGATTATATTGCAAATGAGGTATATATAATTCGTTGTAATAGAAAAGAGGAAAATATATTACTCCAAAAATAACACTTCTAGATAAGTATTGCTTTCAAACCTAGAATATTCTTGATAATTTGAAAACTTACTTTATTCAAATAAAAAAATATATTTTTCACAGTGTTACATAAGTGATGAGGATCAAGAGATAATTCTTTTGAATGAAACGATCGACTTGTTGCTGGATGACCCGTTTGAAAGCTATCCAGAATACAGAGTTTCTGAGAAGTTTATGAATACTTCTGTAAACTACAAGATCATGATAAAGGTGTTAACTATTCGTTGATGCTTTAAAAAGCAATGATTTCGTATTAATGATCTTGTAGAAAATGAGTTGCTAGAATAGGTCTATATAGATTTATTTTTTGTAAATTTGTTACAAACAATTTTAGAATATTTATCATTTGTTCAGCTATTATCTTGAATTTAAACTATTTCTGTCCAATTTGAAGAAAAATCATGAATTATTGATCAGTTTAAAAAACAAAATAAAATGTGTGTCTTCTTGAAAATACCGTAATTAATTACAAATACTGCTTAATATTAAGATGTAAAAACCGATGAAGTCTCTGTGGGTTATTCAAATTATTTGTTTAGATTATCTACTCCAACTTTTCGATCTGTTCTGCAACTAATGTAAATGTCAAAGTGGTCAAGTTTGAACAAGAAACTTGTCAGCAAGCGGTTAATCACAGCAACCTAATGCTTTCAGATGCAGAAGAAGGTCGTCAAAAAACCTTTCTTTGTCATGGTAACAGCTTTTTAAATCTTTTTTTAATTTACTGTTTATACTCACTAACCTAATTATATTATAAATTATATTTTATGGTAAGATGTATAAGAAACCAATTACTATTACCTTTAAACCTAAATATCAGAGTCTTATATTCAAGAAAATTGTGACAAAATTATTTTTAACATTTAGAAGTTATGAATTTTCTCTAAATTTTGAATACTTAATTGAGATTTGATAAAAGGGAAGTTGTCTACAAGTAAACAAACATTTTAACAATTAATCCAGCAAAAAGTGAAGCTGTCATATACATTTGAAAAACTTACTTGGTTGATAAAAAAGTTGTTAAAGTTTTAATTTTTCTAATTTTAATAGTTCTGAAAGGTTTTTGAAATCAGCTCATCTAGTGGTTTAGATTTTAATGAAACTGGTTTGATGCAATATGCAAGCCACTAAACAAAGTTAAAAATCAATGAGATTTTTCAAGTAGCAATCTCAACATTTTTAAAATTCTGTCAACAGGGTGTAGTTTAGCTGTACAAACTAAACAGTTGCAGCTACTGAGTATTACTACCTAAGTTTAATAAGCTATTACTTATTGGTTTTACTAATTCTTTTAGTATTTATTCGTAATAATTAACATTTTAACCTAAGATAACAAAATTTAAAATATTTTTTAGATGTAGATCAAAACATTGAGTATGAATCAGTAGAAGAAAATAATCACACAACATCTTCTCCAATGAGATTTACTTGGTTTAAGAACTGTGAACCAATAGAAAATGGAGACAAAAACCGAGTGAGTTTGTTCCTAAAAACTTGTAGACTCATAAAAATCTCTTTTTTTCGACAAGTATGCAGTGATGAGAATGACCTTTGACCATCCGGGTGTTTATACGTGTGCAGCAACTTACCGGAACATGACAAAGTTTATTTCTCATTACAAAGTTTGTGTTAGACGTAAGTCACTTCTAGAACTTGATACAATTAAAAGATAATTTCAATTAACTTCAGACTTCGATCATATTACGGAGCCTTCTGTTATTTGTCGAAAGAATATCGAAGCATCTTTGGGATACAGTTTTAATCTTACTCTCACCACACAGCTTGGTATTGGAAATACAAATACTTTTACCACGTTCTCATCTTGGTACAAGATTAGTGAAGTAAATAGAATCCTCGAGCTTCTTTCACTAAACATAGATTTGCAGAAGGCTACTAAGTCATCAAATTTAATCTGTGAAAATCAAGATGCTGATATAATAAGAGCCTCAGGAATTAACGATGATATCACGTGTTCACTAATCACTGACACTGAAAAGTGATTTGATTAGCCTTACATCGAACTAATACTCAAAAATATGATTTTTCACAGATCTAAAACACAAAACAAATGTTTTCTAAAACCTCCAGTCGATAAGATGCGAGAACCTGATAAAATCATTCACCATCCGCAACTATTTTTCAAGTAAGTCTGCAGAAATCATTAGGAAGATCAGTTAAATATGATTTCGATCTAATTTATAGAAAGCTAAAGAAGAGCGATCTTGGCTTCTATGAGTTCCAAATATTTCGGATAGGTCACGCAGAACCCAAAAAATGTCGCATTCATTTAAAGCAACCAAAGCAGCAATTCACAAATCGTCTCATTGCATCTATCTGCGCTCTTTTACTTGTAATATTTCTCATCATTCTTGGAGTTTACTATCGAGTCTTTATAAAGATCTGTATCAAGAGAAGCTTCATACGAAGTAGTATAGGTATGACATCTAAGCAAATCAATTTCTACTATGGAGAAATGTCTTGTAGATTCGTGTAAAGTATTTCTTTTCTATCGTTACTCGAGTGAGATGAATGAGAATGCCCAGAAGATGGTGAAAGAGTCGGTTCAATCCATCGATTGTCATCTGAAAAGATTTGGATGTGAAACTTTCGATGAAAATCGTGATGGAAGAGTATCCTTTAGTGAGTCATCACTACTTTGCGTAGTCTAATTAACAAGTGTTGAGTTTGTTAAAACTAAACAGATACAACTGAAGACTTGGAAGCTATTATTAGTGGATGCGACAGAGTGGTCCTTCTTCTTATTTCTACAGACTTCATTGAAGATAATTGGAGTATTTTTAAGCTTCAAAAAGTTGATTAGTTGTTGATAAAGCTATTCTTGATTTTACAAATTTGATAATATTTAGAGTTTTGAAAAATCGATGGAAACAAAATCAAAGTTGATTTTTATCCTTGGCCCAGGGATGAGAAAGATGATAAAAGAGTCCGCATCTTCTAATGATACTTGCTTCTTTATACAACGAGCTATGAAGGTTCGAAATAGAATTAATCAAAATCTTTAAGCTAAATATTCAACAAAATATCTGACCAGCTTCTGTTTGGCTTGATAATAAAATTTTTTTTAATCAAAACTATTTATAAATCATTAAGACCTTATTTGTTACTTCAGATAAGTCACGTGATTGAATGGTCTGCTCAGCGGATGAAGACTCAAAGATTTGTTTATGAGCTAGAGTTGGCGATTCCAAAAATACAATCAAGGAATAAGCAGCAAGAAACACAGATGTTCAAACTTCAACAAGATGAAGAACAAAGTGAGTTTTCTTTAATTCAAATCATTTTTTGATATTTTACTAAACTCCAAATCTTTATTTTCAGTTTGATGAAAGTCTTCTAGTATCATATAAAAGAAAAATTGCTTTTATTGATCAACTTTTTGAGCTGATCACTTTTTAGCTGCACGTACGTAAGGTCATCATTGTGGACAAAGTTTTTGTGATACAATTGTTAGATCTCCATTAGCTCTCAGCTTAAACAAAGTATTTAGATGGTGATTACAGTAAAAAAATATAAAAACGTCAGAATGGTTTTCCGATGATTTAAAAAACTTGTTTGGAAATACTTTCTACCACAAAAATCATTTAAAAATTAATAGAAAATTATTTTTTTTATTAAACAATAGAAATATATGAAATATGTTTTGTAGCTTTTACTTTACGTGCTGTAGTTCAGTTTTGCTTTTATTTTACTAGTAATTTAACTAAATTGTTATCTCTACTGTGTTAATAAACAAACCTTTTATATTTATTTAGGTTGAATTTTATACAAGATAAGTTTCTGTTAAACTAATTTTTGTGTCTACGAACTGATAGCTTGATAAGATCTTTGATTTATAATAGATAAAGGACTTCTTGCAAGGCAAAAATAGATTTGAAAAGTATTCAGTTTTACTTTTGATTCATCAACTTAATCTTAAATGATTTTTCAAACAACTTTCCTTAACTTGAAAAAGTCTTTAAAAAATTTGCTGCTTTTTAAAAGTTGAGCCTTTTTTTTGCTTCCTGTTATCGATAAACGAACTTCACGAGCTCAAGTATTTTTTACAATAAAAAATTAATTTGGTTTTCCTATTCCACAAATTAAACTATCCAGTATTTTCGCAAAAGATTGCGAAAATATTTTAGGCTTATTCTAGTTCACTTCTAAAAATTCTTTCAAAGTATCAAATAACTGATAAATTCGTAGAAAGCGAAACTGCTGAAGTTCTTTAACTAAAAACGAAGCTAAAAACTTCATGAAAGTCAAAGAATATGAAAGTTTATTCATCTTGTTAAAGCTAAAACCAAAATTTTTGTCTCAAGCAAAATGTTAGAGACTATGAAATGATGAAAAAGTAATCTGAGTATTCTTGATTAGATTTCGACTTCTTCTTAAATTATTTTAATCAGATGTTCGTTTTTAGTAATAATAAGATATTTCCTAGCCATATGCTTCATAGGGGCTCTTCTCTCTATTTTAAGCTGTTATACAGGATGTCGCTAAATATTATTTATGTCTCCAATTGTAATTAAAAACAAAATGACTTTAAATAAATGAAAAAAAAAATTAGTTTTTATAATAACACAAATCTGTTTTAGTTATTTATAACCTAATTGATAATTGAGTTAATTTTAAACATCAAACTATACTTTTTAAATATAAGTTCCTACTGAATTTAAAGATATTTCATTATCGATTTGAACAAGAAGAATTTTCTTATTGTTAATACTCGATTAAGTTTGTTCACACTGAATTTAAACTCAAATAAAAACCGAAATAACTTTTTAAACTAACTAACATTTTTGATTTTATACAAATCAGTTTGTATCAATAGTTATCAATAGAAAGTTTGAAACTACTATTGGCAGATATTGTGATATTATATATATAAATTAAACATTTACATGTTTTTGATTTCTAAGCTACAATTAAGGAGTATTTCACAAAAACTTTGAAATTTAATTATCTTATATTCATCTAAAAGAGATTTTGTATAACTAAAACTGAACACAAAATGCTGTAAGCTGCTGCAAAACAAAATAACGCCATAAAGCTGTAGAAGCGTAACAGTAAAAATCAATTGTCTAGCAAATGGAATGATTGAAAAGCTACAAAAGCACAAGAAACCAACAAATATAATTCAACATATTGATTTAACATTATATTTTGAGCTAAACTAACCAGCTGATAATTGTGTTACACATTTTGTTGATAACTAATTCATTCATATTTAAGGAATAAAACTAGCCAGCAACACCAACTGAAGTTTGTTTAGGATTAAGTGAAAGTTAATTTTCATGCTTTCTTACTTTTTCTTACTAAACGTCGATAGTAAACATAGTGGTAAAGCTAAAAACAATAATAAAAGGTTATGAAGCTTTGGGGATTTCTCAATTAAATAAAAAGAATTTATTTTAATCAGTTTCTAATTCATTAAAATTTTTCTTTAAAATCGAAACCTACGCCAAAAAATTATTTTCAATGTCTACAAAATGGAAATATAAGAATATGGTTTTAATCTTTAATTTTATTTTTATTTTATTACAATAAATGCGAAGGAGAGTGCCTGAAAAGATTATATATAATTTAGATAAAAAAGTAGAAAAAAAGGATGTAGTACATGGCAGTTCAGAAATCTTCGTTCAATATAACGATGCATAACAACACAGAATGCTAATAACATAAAAAAGAGAAAAATAGTCACAGTTTAGAAATGATAATTGTGGCAATCTTAAAACAGTTCAACTTTAGCTTGAACAGCATGAGTGATTCTGACATGCCAATGTCTGATAGCAACTGATTCTAAGTATTAATTGTGCAGTATAAAAAAAAACTGAAGAAGAGAAAAGAAAGCCCAGCTCTAATGAAAAGATAGAAACCCTAAAGACTTTTTATATTCCATTTCACTTGCTCGTATACTTCCTCCGCATCTCACTGTGCTTTGTTTTTTAACATCATCACTCAGAGCACATCCCGTATGGTCATTCTCTACCAAAGCAGGTCCTTATTACTATTATGAGAAAAAATTTACTCTAATTAAATTACCAATTAAATTATGGGCTTATTAAGGTGTAATATGTGTCGGCTGAGTCGATATAACTTGAGAGAAGGATTAGTGGAAAAAAATGTATCGAATTTAAGGTCAACTAAATTGTGGATAATTTTAAAGATGAAAATTAAGTCGTATTTAATCCGTCGAATTTTTAAAGTATCTATGTTTAAGAAGTTAAATTTTTAATTGAAATTGTTCCTTTAATTTTTGTAAGTTGTAAATTTTCTAAGCAAACTCTGATAAAAGCCAATGCCATAATTTCTGTGGCATGCCGACTTAATAAGCTAAATCGAAAAAAGATAAAATCTATATGACTTAAAAATGACATTTAACATTGTTTCCTAAGGTAACATAGCTGAGATAACATGTAATTTCAGACCTGGCCATTTGCAAATAAAGATACCGAAGCCTAAAAAATGTTGCTCGAGTATTTGTTCAGAACCCTTTTACTGAAATAAACTTATTTAGCTAATTTTGACATGAAATAAATATTGTTTTCAAAATAGTTCACGATGCACAATAATTAAACTGATTATTTTTGTTATTTAGCATTCTTGTATTTATACTAAAAAAGGTCAAGCTATGACCTGATTCTTAATTTCTTTTACAATTTCCTATTATTTATAGATTTCAAAATCATCCAACATACGTATGGATATGGTCATAGAATAATGTGAATTTTGACTATTTGAATATTTGAATAGTCTTATGTAATTTTTGACATATGTAATCTTTACTATTTATTCAAATGCTACCAACCTACCAAACCGGAGGTTCCGGGTATTTTGTTTTTATTATTTTTTAAAATTATTTCTATTATTCATTATGGTGTTTGTTTGTGATACTTTGTTTGTATTATTAACGTTAAGTATAACCTGTGTGGTACTGTATAGCTTTATTTTACGTTAAAGTATATTTATTTCTATTAATTATCATTACGGAATAAATATCAAGCTAAAAAATAGATTATTAAAATTTTAAGCTATTTTTCAAGAAAAATGCTAATAATTTTGCATTACTTCGAAAATGGCTCTTTTTCCAGAAGCTGCTTTGGTCAATAAGAATTTATCGAAAAAATGTTTTATTCTATTTTATCGTTATTTTGTTTGTTTATTTTTTAACCTAATTATTTTTTAACTTTGTGAAATCTAAAAACTTGCATGTATTTACGAAATATTTTTAATGAACAGGTCACGCAAACTATGCGCTCTAATCTGTTTTTCGATTATTAAAAAAAATTAAGCCTTATTAATTTTATGTTTATTTAGGTTGTTAAAATAATTGTAATTTCTCAAGAGTATTTTCTAATTATATAATATTATTTTTATAACAAATTGTTGTAATTTTAAAATTTAATATAATTTTTCATGTATTTTGATGTATATAAACTATAAATGTTTTTATTAAAGTATAACATAATCATTTTATAAAAGTAAATTATTATTCATATTCTTGTATAAGCCACTTATAATCATATAAAGATAAAAACGATGTTATATTCAACTAATTATTCAGATAAACCTTATTATGATATTTTATCAGCAATACCATTGTTTATAAATATATGCACATTTTTAAAACTATTATTTGATGGTTTATATTTCCTACTGTATGATCTTTATTTTTATTTATTTATTGGTAACAAGCCAAATTAAACTTTGACTTTATATCACCATACAAATTACTTTACAGTTGCCTAGTTAATTATGTATATATATTTATTTGTGGTTGGTTTTTGCATGTTTATTTCATATTTATTTAATTCATCAAAATTGTTATTTATAATATTTTATATACTTTTTTAATTTTCTCTAAAACAGAATTTTTCATTTTATGTAGAGAATTAAAATTTTTATTGCTTTTGATTTCTACTTTTGATAAAACTTAAAATGGTTGATCCGACCCAGCTTTGTGACTCTTTAATTTTATGGGTAAGTTATTTTAAACCTTGATAAGTATTTGTCTCAAAAACTTTCTGATAACTTGCATTATTTGATGATATCATAAGACTTAAGAGTTTAGCTGTAAGTGATTTTTATCATAGTATTTTGTTTCTTTTTGGTAGGTATCAACTTTTAATATTGATGTAGAACATACACAAGTACGAAACTTCACAGATGGCGTTGTTGTTGCAAAAGTCTTACATCTGATGTAAGTTTGATTTGTTGTTAGTACTATTTAAATGATCAAAAGTTAGTATGAAACCTTTATAATAAACTTGTATGTGTCATAGCATTGAGTAAATGAACTAAAGTAACTTTTTAAATATTATTTTTGTTTTGTTTTTGTTAAACTTCAATTACATATTTGATGCTGGATATATTTTTCAATGATTATAAAACCTATTTAAAAAAAGGGATGTTTATTTAACCTTGTCTGTACTAGGCTTACATCTGCTAATTTTTTATAAACAAACACATGAACTATATAATCATATAGCATAAGACTTATACAGCTTAGAAAATTTTACTTTATTTAACTCAAGCATCTATATTAAATGATTTGTAAAATATTTGTGGTATTTAATCAAATCTATCTTTACTAATGATTAATCAATTGCTTCTAGAGATTCAGATCACTTTTCTGATGAATGGCTGACTCGCATCAAGCTTGGTGTTGGAGATAATCTTAGATTGAAGGTTTTTTACTGTTCACTTTTTAGGATATATTCTTTAGTTTGATTTAAAATATTGTTCTTTATAATCGGTACAATTAACTGTATAAGTCTAGCTGAGTTTGATTCAGTAAAATCTGATTCTACTTAATCTCTCTTTCGATTGGTGTTCTTCTATTTTACTTAAGAGTGATTATTCTTAGATGAAAGTTATTTTGAAATTTACAAAAAAGCTGATTACATAAATTTTATTTTTTTTTGTTTCAGTCAAGCAACGTAAAAAAAGTAATCTTTAAGATGGCTGAATATCTAAAAGAAGTAAAAACTATGTTATTCTTATAGCTGTTTTATATATATTTTTAAGAAAGTCATGAATTTATCCACATTTTTTAATAATGTCTAATTCATTAAAGTTTTTCTATTTGTAAAATACTTTTTTCCTAAGTATTTTTTTAAAGATTTTAGTTTAAACCTTTTTCAAAGAATGTTTTAAAGATAGACTTATAGCTAACTTACCTTTAAAACTTTTTCATCTAAAATAATAACTGTAAACAAACAAATCTGAAATCAGTAAACTTATTCAAGGTAAATTATAAAACATCTTTTCTTACCAACTATTTTAAAGATTCATCAACTGGTTTTTGTAGTAATTCAATGTCTTCTGAGTAGGTTTGTGGATTCAAAATGATATTTTACGAAATGCCTGATGTAAATCGTATCTGTGAACATTCTGACCCTTACCATGTTAGTCAACTGCTTCAAGTTCTTTTAGGACTTGCTGTTAGCTGTCCGAACAAGCAAAGTAAGTGACATTTATTTCAATCAGAATTGTTTTGATTGAATTCCCACTTTTATAGTTTTATTTTTATCTTCAATTGATTGGTTTTTACACTTTCAAAGCCCCCCATTTACATTTTATTGACATCTTCATGTTTTTCTGACCCTCTTTCGAGTTTTTAATTGAGAACTTCAAGGAGTTGTAAATTTCTTTCATCTTAGAATACATCGAGGATTTGATGCAGCTAGATGCAAACATCCAACAAGTCGTAATGACCGCGATTCAGGTAGATATCTTCTTGCACTTTTGTAGCTAACCAATCATAATCCTAGGATGTTATGGATCACTTTGATGATGAGAGCCCTGCATCCGAGGAAGTTAATTTCAATCAACAGTTAAAAGATTTGCAAGATAAGTTAAATGATGCGGTTGGTGAAAAAGAAGAGATGGCTCAGCGCTGTCATGAGCTGGACATGCAAGTATGACATCACACAGTCTTTTAAATGATGCCAAATTCGATTTTTCTGTCACTAGGTGGCAGTCCTGCAAGAAGAGAAAAGTAATATTGAAGTTGAAAATGATCAGTTACAAAAGCGGTTGAACACGGATAGTTACGATGATCCAAACTCTTCTGCTTCTATAAGACATACTCAAATGATTCATCAAATAAATGAGCTTCAAGAGGAGACTTACAAGTAGAAGACGATCTTTTTATACTCAAACTCCTTTACATATTCAATTGAAGGTTAGAAGCTGCCCTGGAAGACTACAAGTTAAAGTGTGAGGTCCTAGAGCATGATCTTTCAGAGTCCCAAGCTAAACAAGTCGAATATTCGGATCTGGCTGAAGAATCCAGGTACAGTGTGACGTCATCAGCTCGATGATGATGATGATTTGTGTCTTTAGGAAATTGAAAGATGAAGTTGATTACTTGAAGTCTGCAAATGATAAAGCGACGAAACTGGAAGATTTAGTTCAAACCTATAAAGATCGTCTCACCGAGTTCAACGAACTTCGTCATCAGGTGGTGATCAGTAAAAATAAGAAAGAGAGTTGATGAAGGAAGTTTTGATGTTTCAGTTGAAGTTATCGGAAGATAAGAACACTGAATATGTAGGTAAGATTGTAGCACTTGAAGATGATCTAAAGAAGGCGCAAGTAGCTAAAGCTCAACAAGAATCAAATACAAGAAAAGTAAATTGATTCGTCGATTGATCATTTGAAAATGATCTCTTCAAATTGCAGCTGGTTGACACTCAAACAAGATTAGCTGAAGAGACTAGAAGAGCCAGCAAAGCTGAGTTTGAGATTCAAAACAAGAATGAAAGCATCAAAAATTTGCAATCGGAAAAAGAGGTCTTTAACTACATCTTCAAATATGTTTGCTTGATCTTTGAAATATCAGAGACTGATTGCTGAGCGGAATTCACTTCGGCAAACTAATGAAGATCTGCAACTTGCTCATTCAGGCCAGCATGGTTTTATGAATGAACAATTACTCTCAGAAGGAAGTCACGAAACTCAACTACAACTGAAGTAGGATTTCTTCTGTGATCTTTTCTAAAGACACTAAAGTTGACTTTGTCTTAGGGAGAAAGTGATTCGGCTTGAACATGAAAACAAGATGTTAAAATTAGAGCAGGGTGAACGAGGTGATGAACGAATCAATTCACTCAATGATGATTTGGATGCTGCAAATTCAAGAATCAACGAAATTGAAACTGAAAACAAGTTTGTTCTGATTGGTTAACCTTCAACCAATCACAAGAGCTTATTTTAGGATCAGCAAACAAAGAGTTACTGAACTGATGGAACAAATAGCTGAGCTACAAAAGCAACTCCAAGATCACGGTGATTCAGATGATGAGGTTCGGGATGTTGATTTAACTTCATCAGTTTCTAACGACTCCTAACTAACCCTATTTCGTTGTTTTTCATAAATTCATTTTTTGTTTGCATGTAAACCTCACTAACTCTTCTCACTTATCATGCATGTCTCTACTTTTCAGTCAAATGTGAGTCCCACTTATTATTTTGCACGCTGAAACTTTTCATTCGAATTTATTTATTTGTCAAATTTGTAATCTACAACTTTTTGTTTTTTTACAGAATGCTGCTTTAAGAAGGAAGGTAACTGAACACCTGTAAGTCATAGAAAGGAAAGTTGTTTTATATTTGGTGATTAATTTGTTGTTTTTTCAAACAAAGGTTAAAGTTGAAACAAACTAATGAAGAATTACAAAGAAAGAACAAATACATCGATACCTTTGAAGGGCATATTGCTCAAGACGGTGATTAGGCTGCTGTTCAAAACCACTTTTTGTAATTTTCTAATCTTTTTGTAGAGAAAATTGTTAATGAATTGAAAGAACAGCTTCAGCAGAAAGAAAAAGATATGAAGTTGATGGAAGAAAGATACAAAAAGTATTTGAATCAACCACATAAGCTCAAGATGTTAACTTCTATCTACATTTTCAGTTATTTGGAAAAAGCGAAGAAAGTAATTCGAAATTTAGACTCCAGGCAAAATCAAGCCTCTGACCCGCAACTAACCAAACTGAAGATGGAGATAGCAGATAAAGAGAAATATATTAAACAATTAGAGGTAAAGTTTGAGATGATTTGTGAAAATAATCATGTTGTGATGTTGATGTTACAGAAAGATTACGAAAAATCTTCACAAGTTAGGGACCAAGAAGAGAAATATATCGTCAACGCATGGTACAACATGGTCAGTAGACATCTAAGTTGGTAGTTGGATTAAAAAGACTTTTTTCAGGGTATGCAATTACACAGAAAAGCTGTAGATGAAAGATTATCACACACAAACCCAGGACAATCGTTCCTAGCCAGACAACGACAGGCTTCGTCCAACCGGAGGCTACACCCAGGTCATGTACACAGGTACAACTTCCTTCTTTAATAGATTGAAAGTAGATAAATCCTCGATAATACCTTACAGTGATAATTGGTCTGATGCTAAACGATATTTCATGAGAGTCATAAATAAACAATGAAAATTAACACATGGTAACTTGCTTATAGTTGCCTGTAATAGATAGCTAAACAAGGGGAACTTGCTAGTACTAGTGGTGAAAGGGACGATTTATATGTCTGTTTAGTTCACACTAATTTGCTTTATTAGTTCAATATCGTACCCCGATTTGTTGAAGATAACAAAACTGTTTAAATACTTGCTTCAACTTCTAATAGTATGATTGAGGCTTATTAACAAACTTTATGACCATCAATTTTCAGTTACTTGACAAATACAAGCTAAACGAGATAAGAAATCATTGGTAAGACTCTTATTAGCCTAAACCACTTAATTATTACAATTTATTGCTTCAATTGCCAAGTTTATCTCTCAATTAATATGCGATCAAAAACCTTCTAATCAGTCTAACTAATTTGTAGAAGCTTTCTTCGTACTAATATTTGCTGTTTAATTGAAATCAGCTATTAGATGCATGCTTGAAGCCACACACTGCATGTCGTTTTTGTTGTTTTTTTTGATATGTAAAAGTGAAAATCAAATATTTTCGTGTTTGATTACTATTTATGTTTTTTGTTGTTTTGTTTTTGCATGAATATTTTGTGACGTTTAGGAAGGAGACCAGCCAACATCAACAACAGCGCAACCGAATGCCTGAAACCTTAGCTAGCTGGACTTATATGTGATGGTGGACGAGTTTACATAATCATTAAATACGTCTCTAGTGTTTGTCCAGTTTAGCCATCTAAAATCTGTCACGTGTATACTACTAACTTCAAAGACAATCTTAACTATTTGAGGCACTTTAGAGCAGTCTTCTTACCTTCGTCCTAATCTAACCTACAGTTGATCTAAAGACTTTTGTTTTTGTTTGTAAAATCTTTTATTTCTTTATATCAATCAAAATTGTCTTTTTTTCTTTTTGCTTTTTTGGTGTCGCTTTAATGCTTACAAGCAAAAATTCTTTTCTTTTTGTTCATTAGGTCAACTGATGCACACACGTTGAGTGATTATATCAGACTCTTTTCATAACTCATGAAAATTGTGACAACTTTAAGCTTATTCAGTTGGAATATTTATGAAAAAGATGACTTTTATGAAAAGCTCCTTGAACAAGACCTTGATTTGATTTTATAAAAGAGTTAATCACTTGAAGCTAACTTGTAATCTATCAATAATTTTAGAATCTTTTTGCTATTTGACATCATTACACATTAAAACTAATCTAATTTCTTGGTATGATTATTTCAGTTCAGACTTGACCCTTGTTTTAAATATTTTAACTGCCTCCATCTTGCTTACAAATATCATTTGGAACAGAACTATTTTCAGTCAAATTTCAAGTTTCTTCTCTTTCAAATGCTATCATTTCAAACTTTCATACTAACAGAACAAAATCCTTTGTTTATTTCAATAACTTTTAGATAAAGATGAAATAAAGTTAAATTGACGCTTCAATAAGAACTTCTTTTATTCATTTTATGGTCAGCACCAATTTGATGTCAAAGCTTTTTAATAAATCTTAGTTATTCAACTTCTATAGAATTTTGTAAATATTTTATTTGAGTTTTTATCAATACACCAAACATTCACTAAATATTTTTTAGTTTTAAAAATATAAAAATTCTTCAGTTTAATAAATAAACAGAAAGAATATGATTTTTTTATAAACAATTTATCTAAAATTAACAAAACTTTGAGATAAGATTTGTTTAAAACTAGGTAAGTAAATTGAATAAACTGAATGGTGTGTTAGTCACATGATCGTTGCATGCCTCATTCACCACTGAATTGAACGATCTAAAGATGTTGACATCACCTTTTCTCATTTCAAACTTTTGCAATGTTTCGTTCTGTGTTTACAAAACTTCTTTTAAGTTTATAGTAAACTTCTTATGATATAACTGTTAGTGATATAGTTTTGAAATATAATTACAAACGTTTTACACGTTATCAGCAAACTATTATGGAATATGGGTACAAAAATCGAGTAATAAAATTAACTTTTTAAACTTAAATATTTCGATTTTAACTTATTTGAAAGTTTCAATATTTAACTCTTAAAAAGTTCATACCGAATATACTGACAGCCTCTATTATCTTCAAATATATTTCGATAATTAAGTTTGAATAACTTCTGTATTTACTCAATAATTTCATAAACTACCCTTCTCACTACATATATTTATCTCTTTACAAAACTTGAAAATGTTTGATCTGTTATTCTGATATTTAATAGAAATTTTAATCAAATTTTTTTCTTGGTGTTATAGACAACTAAATATCAGTCTTTTGTACCAAGTCACACTAGCTTATAAGTTTTAATAGTTGATGTGATGACTTAATTTTTCTATTTTTTGATCTCTGCAGAGTTTCCGATGATTTATCAAATGGTGATAACACTTCCAGCTTATCAAGGTTTTCCGCTTTACATAAACTATTTACTTCTTAAATTGTTGTTTATATTTCTTCGTTTATTTTGCCTTTATAAATTGCAATTTATTGAAAGATAATCTGATCAAAATTGTTGTTGCAATAACATTTGTTCTTGTAAATTGTAAACTGTATTATTGAAAAATTAATATTAAAAAATGAAGTCAACAAGTTTTCTTTTTTCTATCTATATGCGTCTGATTTTAAATCCATTTAACACTTATTCACTTTTTCTAATATTTAGAGACATAATTGTCTGACTGGAGAGGTTCACTTGCCTAAAAGAATAAGATTTTGTAGTTTTTTGGTAGCAACAAAACTATATTTGATATTTCATTAAAACTTTTTGTAACTCACCGCTAAAGTAGTTCTGAAATAAAGATAAAAATTTAAAGTTAATTTTTCAATTTTACTAGAAATTTAATTCATTTAAATATCAATTTATTTAACAAGAGTTAAAACTCTCACTTAAGTTAAAAATATTCTGAAAATTTGTTACTTTATTTGGATTTCAAAACATAGATTAAGAATATTAACTATTCAGGGTACAAAATTAAGTTAAATGTGGAAACTAATTACTCTAAATTCCAATCTAAATTGATGATTTATTGTTTCCTAAATAGTGGAGAGGGTATGATGAATGCATGAGATGAAAACTACTTTCTGTAAAGACTTTTGTGATGAATTAAAAAGTAGTTTATCAAATTTTTTTTGAAGCCAAAGAGTTCAAAATACTTTTCAATCATGAGATAATATTAGAATAAAATTAAAATCAAACGATCGAATATAAAAACAGAACCAAGCGATAAAGTAATTCTAATTTAAAAATTCCTTTGCTATTATGACCTTTAAAAATAGTTGACTTAAAATTAGCAGAATTCAGTTTGTTCGATTTAAAGCAAGACTAATTATAAAAAGCTAATTTATTTTTGATTAAACTTTTAATAAGAATTTTATAAACCATTTTTACAGCTCTTTAGCTATTCAACTCCTTCAAAATGAATCTTAATCTCAAACCTTATCATTTTTTTGTTGTTGGTCTATTTCTTCCATTCTCATCTAAAGCCATAATGACTTTGTACATCATTTGTTTGTTTCAAATCTAATTTATGTCGTTTTCTACTTCTAGGTCGAGAAGATTTAGAGGATTGTAAAAGTTTTTGCGCCAAAACTTAAAAATCTATTGATGAAAATGTCAAGTGAAAATCTTAGAAAAATATTTTTAACCAAATTAAAAAATAATGGAAACAAATTAAAAAGTAAAAACAAAATAATAATTAATTATAATTGCTGAAGAAGTTGGTAAGACGTCAATGCAATCAACTTTTTATCCATTCAGGGATATTCCACAAAAATTGTCACTTTTTAGCATACTATCATAAAAAGGAAAATGAATGAAATCTTATAAGTTTTCAGAAGTTTACATCAATAAATCTTTATTAAAACTTATAAAATAGTGTATTGTAAGTTTACCTAATAAAAAACTGAAAATGATAAAATAATACTTCTTGTAACATAAATGCGTCAACTTTAATTGAATTTAAACTTTTAAGTTTTTCTGTATAAAGTACTGAGTAGTAATATTCAATTCACCTAATTAGCTATATAAACAATTTTTTCTAAAATATTAGAACTTCACCCCGTAATTATCCCAGGAATATCGACACTGGTAAAATATAACTTTCCAGTTCTTCACTTTGTTAAACTGTGACTATTAAACATCAAGTTATTGAAATTAGTAACATTATAAAAGTTTTCAAATATTGCTAATTTAACTCCAGTATTTCCAATTATTTGAAAAGAAACTTTAATGAAAGTTTGCAGTTCAAAATTCAGATGAAAAGTTTCTCCATGTCATCTGATTACTTAATAAATAGAAGAAAATAAGTTTGTAGATTTGAGTTCTTTGTTTTGTAGTTAGTTTTTAGAAATTTGTTACAAGTATAGAGAGTGTTTTACAAATTAGTTCATTAGATTGTTTTATTTCAAAAGTATTTATATAATTTCAAAGAATATTTCTAAGAATAATCTATAGGATAATAAAGTGATTAGTTTCATTGTTAGTGATTTATTGTTTTGTTACAATCTAATGTGACTAATTAAATAACTAAATTTGGACTGATATTAATCTACATGTAAAAGACTTGTATGGGAATAACAGAAGATTATCTTAATGCATATGTAAATTATGAGTAATAAAATTGTCAAGTAAGTTATTAAGATTACGATAGATATAAATATATTTTCTTCAGTTTTATTTTTTTAATTTATTCAACCAATGGCTGCGACTGACAAATTCAACAGCTCTTATAACAAACAAAAACCAAATATTATAAGTAAAGAGGTAATTGGAAGGTTTTGGGTATCACAATTTAAGATTAATACAGAAAGAATTGAAAAACTCTAGAAGCATAAGTAAAACGTAAATTAAAGAATTTGATATCATAAATTAGAAGAAGAAAGTGAGGAAACTGATAGTGTAACGTATCACCTGATAAAGAAACTACTTAAATCTTGTCTTTTTAACAAAATTTTAAAAGATGCGATAGATTTTGATGGAATCGGGAAAGGAATTCCAAACCTTGGTTACCATATTAAAAAAGCTGTTACTCCACTGGGTGTTCTTAAAATTTGTTGAGCGGTTTAGTTTTGATTGAAGAACCTCTGAGGACGTATTGCGATCTATAAAGTAATCTGTGAAGTTAAGATGATAAGGTATTAGAATAGATAAATCGTTTAACAAAATAAAGAAGTAATCTTGATGTTGTAGAGGAAAAATTTCAAGATCAGTGATGATAAAGTCATCCATAAGATTATATTTCTTAGCTCTAAGAATAATGTTTTTACAGTCGTTGTCTTTTGAAAGTTTAGGTTTAAAAGTTCAGCTTTTTCAAGATTACTGAGATATACATCATCAATAAGAAGTGGTATGGGTGATCTGAAGTTTAATTTAGATTTAATAGATTTATAGAATTTGCGTGATGAGCCGCTGTCACAAATTTTACTTTTCCTATAATGGTGTTGCTGACTAGCTTCAGTTTCATATCCCTACACTTAAGCTTGTAGTTTGCTTTTTATAAGTTTTCTACTTTAGATTTTTGTTGGATAACAAGAGTGTGATGGAATCTAAATACGATTGGAAGGAGCTTTTGGTGGACAACATTTGAATAAAATTGCTCAGAATTTAGTTTGTAAAGATATCTCTTCATTAAGCTTACATTTTGAATTAGAGGAGGATATATCTTTTAAAAGTCTAACATCCAAATCAATTAACAACTTTATGACATGTTTTCATCTAAATCAAGCTTTCAAGGTTTGTTTGACTCACATTTAATATGTATAAAAGTTGAGGCAGTCAATCTTGATACTTTCATTAAACTTATCATTTAAAACGTTTCGTTTCTATATTTTACAAGCTCAATGAAAGTGAAGATTACTCCAAAATCTGATCAGATGTGACATTAATCTAGAGAACCTTTGAATGTTTTTCATATTTTTACTTTGATGATAAATTAAAAGAATTTAGAAAGTCTTAAATTTTATTTAGGAGCTTTTAAACTTTGAAATAGATAACCTAAATAACTAATAAAGTTAAAGCATTTTTAATAGGTAAAAACTATGAATATTTATTACAATAAAAACGCTGGAGAAAGGCAAAAAAGGAACACTTCTCGCTAACACACATTCTCACAAATAATATTATGTATAATAATATTTCAAATAACAAAAAAAAATCATTTTTTTATTAATTTTCATATTACAATAAAACTTAACATAACTGACAAACTTTAAAAGTAAAAATGAAGTTTTTATAATGTCTTATAGTGAAAATACAATATTTATTTTTTTACCTATTTCATACAAATATTATTGTCAGCTATTTAGCAAACGTTTTGTTTTTAACCGTCAAAACAGGTTAATAAATAACAAAACATTAAAACTAGTTGAAAAGTAGGTAAAACTTGTTGCTCTATTTTATATTTAAGTTTAGCTTATAATTTGTGTAAGACCTTTTAAATTTGACTAATACCTTTTACCTCGTCAATGAATAATTAATTAAAATATTTTTAAAGATTTAAAACTTAAAATAATTACTAAAAAAAGATTTAATAATTTTTCAAAGAATAAAATTTGAATAAATTTTCAGAGACAAATAAATCGAAAACCAATTAATTTCTACAACTAATTATATTTGCATGAATTTTTTTTTGAGTAAAACCCTCTACAACCGTCTACAGCACATGCGCACTCTTGCTAAAAACAAATCAATTATTTAACAGTCGGAGCTTTTTCTAACTCGGTCAGCAAACCACTGTTTCGTCCATTTCTAATATGTTTAAGGCTTTGAATAGTTTACAGCAAAAGTAAAATCAAGTGACGCTGCAAAGTCCTGATAATTAAGTTTATTAGAAAGTTGTTTTTTAGACTTTATGAGAATTTGAATGTTAAATATAATAAATTAAGAAATTCAGTTAGAGAGCAGATAGACTTGAAATTGATTTTTGAATATTATCAAAATACTTTTATAGAAAGAACAACTATTTTTTATATTTGTAGAGTTGTTAATGAGTATTTGTAAACTTTGTTCTGAATTCTGCTTTTGACTCTAAAATGTTGAAAAATCGCGACACTGCTTCGAATCCTTATCGCGTTCCTCCCCAACCCACTCCAATTTGGATCAAAATCTCTATTCTTCTTCTTTTTCTAACTAACATCGCTCTAATTGGAGTAGTCTCATTTTTAAGTAAGTTTGTCAACATTTTGAAGGTCAAAATTATGTAAATTTTTGTAATTTCTTTCAAATGTTTCATTAAAATTTAATTTCTTCATCTGTAGGAAACTTTGTTCAAATTTCTTTTTTTATATATCTCATAAATAAATAAACATTTACTCTTAGGTTTAATTTAAGTGAACAAAACGTAAATGTCTTCAAAAGTAGTTTGATAAAACGAAATTAAGCTTCTTGAATATAGATGTAGACCATTTTAGTATATTAATAACATTCAAGCTACTAAAAAAGTTATTCAGAATTTGTGTTTTTGACTAGACTGTTAAACTAATCAGCTAAAAAATATCAAAATCAATAATTTAAAATTTTAAATAGAAAAAATATTCTTCTAAAAGGAGTTTTTGAAATGCTTTACAACTTTTTATATTTCCAAATTATAATTTTGATATGTGTTCAACTGCATGTCTTAACCAGAAATGCTGCAGCCACCCTTTAAACCATTTTATGACATAAAATTGAATCAGACAGCAAACCTTTGAGCTTCTTGATCAAAAATTTAAATTTAAAATCAATTAAGTAAATCCCTACTTACAGTTTTTCACCAACAATTTTCCATAAATAACTTTCCACTAAAACTTCTAAAGTAGAATCGCTTTTTGATCAATTTTAGTTTTTAACGACCGGTATATGAAAAATATGTCTTTTGTGTAAAGTCTACTTCTTGATTAAAATGGATGAAAGTGTTGTTTGATGGATGGTGCATGGATTGTCGCACATGATGTATCTTATATAAATAATTCATTCAAATACATTACTTACTATTCCTTAAAATTTTTACATCCAGTAAAAAAACTTTAACAATTTTACTTCAAATACTTTTATAAAACAAATTTTTACAGCTCTATCATTTGCAAATTAATTTATTTTTTAGCTATTTACATGGCTCAGAACAAATTGAATTTAGATAACAGAAATTGTTTGGCTAACCTAGTGAGTCAAACTTCTTTATCCCCTAACTTTTAAATTTAGAATGAAACAAAAAAAGTCTAGTCAAAAACTTAAATAATTCATAATTCTATATTACGGACAGTTAACATTTTGAAATTTGAAAATTTCTACTTCAACACAAAAGTATAAATGCTAAAACCAAATATTGCAAATATTGTGTTTTTTTTTAACTTTTCCAAATTTGATAAAATAATCTTAGGTGTCAGTTTTGAAAAATTCTGTTGACTATTAAAAGAATTAAATTGAAGATTTTTTAACCCAAAAATCTGAAAACTTTTACAAAACTTTGTTTACGCATCAAAACAAAAAGTAGAAATGAACATATGTACAAGTGAAGATAGAATTTGATAACATAAACTTGCACGCTCAAAAACTTACATATTTACATTGCTTCCATCTGCTTGAATCGATTAAACTCACTGCAAACGCCAAATAGCATGAAGGAGAGAAAGAAGAGTTAGATGCAGGTGAGCAGTTCTTAGAAGGTGAAAAGGTGATTCAGCGAGTCACGGATTCCGTCTGCTGTATTGATTATTATTCACCATTGAATCCTTATTTTTAAAAACTACTTTGAAGTTTTGGATTGCTTCAACCATCAAACTCCCAGCTGTTAATATTTTGTTTCTATTTGATTGCTTGAATTGTTGAACTCTGCTGTCAGATTTTGATTAAATCTCTTATAAAAAAGATAAATATCAAAAGTTTTTGTGGAAAGACAACTTTTATTTTGTTTAAATTAAAAGTCGAACCTAAACTTTCAAATGTTTCACAGATAAAAATACTTTTATTTTATCTTCCTCTTATCTATATTGATTTCACAAATTGTATAATATTACGAAATGTCTCAATCACAGAGGTGTGTAAAGATCTTTCAATGTGGTATTAGAATACATCTTACAACAAAACAAAATTTCAGCAGAAACTTATTTTTAAACAAAGTTATTAAATGTAAGTTAAATTAAAGTAAGATTTTATATCAGCTGTAAACTTGTAGAAAAAGACAAAAACATTTTAATAATTATTGTGACATATGGGAGGTGGAAACAACTTAATTTGACATCAAATTGCTGTATAAGTGCTTATTTGAATCATTAATAACTTTCACTATAAAAGTTATTTCTACTTTGTTGATGACAATTTAAAGAAGAAAAAACTTGATGTGAATAAACAATATTATTTTTTTAAATAGGAAATTGCTTCTGATACAAACCTCTTAAAAAGCTTGACTGAAGTCTTTAGATTTATTCTTGAAAAAATCAATGGAAGTCGCTTGTTTCTATAACAAAATAAATCATACTAATACCATAGAAAAATAAAAAAAGTGAACAGCTGAATGATGTTCCAAACACAGAATTTGAAATCAGCTTAAATACAATTTTTCTCATCATGTTTTAGCTTCTGTTTACTTATTATTGAAATTTTACAAGTAAACTAAAGAAGCACTTTTCTAGGGATAGTGATTTTTCTAAGATGAGATTAAAGTTTTTAAACTTTAAAATAATTATTTTTTAACCATTGCTACTTTAATTATTCAAATTTTTTAGATGATTTTATCTGTAATTATATTAAGGTAAGTGAAAACATGACTTTGAAAAGAAAACGTGTTTTATTTTAATTATCCATTTCTGCAATATAATTGTTTACATCATTAAGTATTTAAAAATGTTGATAAAAATAATTTTTGGCAATGAATTATTAAGTAGAATAACATGTGCAATAAAATTGTTAAAATTAATAAATTCTTCTTATCTAGCTTCTGGTTGTATTTTTTGTAAACGTTTTGAAATAATTTAAATTAATTTGAAAAATCTCTTTAAGAAATTGGTATCAAGCTTTCTATTTCTTTTTAAGTTAAAATACTCACAACATTCAAGAGATACATTTTCCATTTGGTTTTATCGATTTTCTAAACATCTAATTTTTATGCAATGTCTGAAAAATAAATATAAATATACTTGAAGAAAATTTATTTTAATTTGATAACTTTTCACAAAATTTTCATTTTCATTTACAAACTTTTAAGTATGTTCTGAATTGGTGTGAGTTTAAACTATTTTTTTTTTGCTTGATTTTAATAATTTATGAACAAATAACTTTAGAAGATATTTGTATTTAGAAAGATATTTATCAACAATTTTATGACCATTAATAGATTCCAACCCTTTGAAAGAAAATATTTTTGTTTTAATAAAAATATTATTTCTTAAAAGTAAACAGTTGTTGTTTTGGGAAATAACAACTGACCTTTAAAATCTTTATAAAAATCATTACAAAAAATCCACTCAAATCTATTTTGGAAGCTTAAAAGAGCTGTAGAAATATTGTTTGAGTGAATTTTTCCAGTCTAGTTTTATCAGTTCATTTTTAACTAAGTTTTATTGCTTCTGTCATGATGTCAAGTTACAACTAACCACGGAAACTCGCTACAAACCACTCTTAAAGATAACAAATCCTTTGCAGCCATGACGCGACAAGACTGTGTCGTCGCGTGCTCCCAGGAAGTAGCTCCAAAAGCTGTAGACCGGAAGCCGATGACAGATAGAGAGGTTCAACTTACAGAAGCCGCCAAGTCTGCTGAGCAACAAGCGATTTGGTCAAGGTTCACTGGTCTTGATGAAACGTTGAATGATCTGAGAGAACGGTTAGATGACGTGGAAAACCAATGTGACAGGTTCAGAAGACTTTTGAGTTAAAAATATATTTTGTTAATTTGGCGAAAAATACGTTTCACTAAAACAAAATATTACTGAAAAAGTTTAGAAGATATATTTTTGTGTTTAATGTAACTATATATATTTTATCTATTATTCAAATTTCTTGTTTAAAATATGAACATTTTGATAAACTTCGGTAGGTTTGTGGATATGGAAATTTCCGAGCTAGAAGTTACAAGTAAAGTATCAGAAATGGAACAACTGACTGCGTCACAGATAACCAACATAAGAGAAATTCCACAAATCAAACATCAAATCAGAAGTATGTTTAATGTATACCACAGAAAACACAAAATATAAAATGAAAATATTTAGAACAGTTTTATCTGTTTAAAGTTGAAACTGATTTTCAATGAAGAATTATTTGAAAGTGTTTTAATTTTAGAACATAATATCGATTCTTTGAGGAAAAAAATAATATTTTAAGTATAATCATTAAAAACCTAAAAAAACAAAATTGCAAGAACCTTGCTAGATGCCAAACTCAATGTAGATTAAGATTGATGCATTTTGCTCAGAGATATCAAATTTAGACTCATTTTTAGTTAAACCTTTTAAATACTTCTGCAGACGCTTTTTAATTCATTTCAATTTGAAATCAACTTAAGTTTAAACGTTGGGTACTTAAATATTTTTCAAAATATTTAAAAACTTTTGTGTGCAATATATAACAAAATATATCAATATTTTTGTGCCAAACTAGTTTAATAAGTTATTAGTAATGAACTAGTTAAACAGAAAAAAAATAATTTACAAAATTATAACCAGCATTTTTGCACTTTATAAACAATTTAGTTTTCATTTCTAGTTTTTGAAGAAAAAATTGGAGATATGCTGATGAAAAACTCTCTAAGTACAGGTGCTTATACTTATATGTTAAATATATAAAAGTAACATTGTATTGACTAACATTTGTTTAAAATTGTATTCTAAATTTATTGATCTGCTTTTTGTTCAAGTTATTTTATTAAATAAGAATAATATGCTAGGTATATAAAGATTTTTGAAACAAATAAATCAAACTAAATCAAATTACAACGCATGCTACAATATGTAAATATAAGTTTTTTTCTTACTTTCATCACAAACATTGAATAAATTTTACTTTTAATTGTTTTCTTTTTATCTGTTGCAATACATTTTAGTGATTAGTTTAATTTCTTTTATATCATTCTAAATTACAAGAAACATTTTTATGTTGAAGGTTAAACAAATGTTTTTAGTTGAACATAACTTTTACAACTTCAGTTACCAATGGATTTTTAATGAGTAAATAGCTTCTTTGAATAAATACCAAACCTTAAAGTTTTATAGAAAGAATGAAAGATTAATTTCACTTCTTTCGAATCATTTAAGATTTCAAATTTAAATAGATTTCTACTTTTTATAAATATTATTTTTTCTCTTGCAAAATTAATTTTGAATAAAATACTTTTCCATAAAGCCATAGCTAATTCATTAAAATGATGAACTGTAAACGTTTTTGTTGCCTGCAAAACTATTCTAAGCAATTAACTTGTTTTCAAAGTGACAACTTTAGTTTTGTTAACAGTTTGTCCTCTCAAACACTATCGTTATGGATTACATTGTTATGCAATTGATGAAACACAAGCCACTCAGCAGAAAGCAAGTTCATTATGTAAAGAGCTGTACGGGACATATGCGACATTAGCCATGATCAAAAATCAGTTTGAGTTTGTGAGTCTATTTACTGGTTTCAGATGAAATTATATTTATAATTTATTTAACTAATTAAAATATATGTTCGACATATTCACAAATTGTTGGGTAAAAATTTAAATACATCTTTATAGGAATTCATCACAGAAAAATTTCCTGATGTAACACACTCATACTGGATTGGAGTCGAACAAGACTCTTTCTTCAACAGATCAGCCTACAACTATATGGATGGAAGTCAGGTACGTCGTGATGATTGGACGAAATGGTATGATGGTTTTACTCGAAGAAGTGGTGCAAGAAATGGTAAAAGTTGTGTTTCAACCTCTTATGATAGCAAAAGATCAAAATGGTTTTGGAATCAAGCTTCTTGTACTGAAAGAATGAACTATGTCTGTCAATACTTTATCTTCTCTTAAACGATTATTATTGATATAGAAAATATCTAAAATATTTCATTTAAATTAGGTTAGTCCATTTTTACCTTTTCCACATTTTTTATTGATATACATTTTGAACAAATTAATAAAACTTTTAGTTAGTTCTATGTAAAAAAATTAAAATATGTAAAATTTGTGAATTAATTTAAAGTAATTTATAATTTATTCTAACTTCATTTTTCATTCGTCACTATTCTTCGGTGTCTTGCTTTTTGTAAATTGTTCTAAAAAGAAAAAGGAATTTGATGTATAAAACAGCTAATATCAATTTGCATGTTTAGTCATTACACAAGAACTGTTTAAGAATAAATAATCATTTTTCTTAAGTAGAACTTTTCAGTATAAAATTGTTTAACTTTATTGCCGTTTTTTTTAATAAAAACCATAAAAAATGTATTCTAAAAAAAGGTTTTTTAACGCAAAAAATAAAAACATAAAGTAATAAAGACAATAACAGTATAAATTTATATAATACAGCATTTAAACTAACTATGTTTGCTTTATCAAAATATTAAAGATTGTGAAACAAGAATTTCAATGAACAACATTTTGTGAATCTGTTATTTATTTAGGAAAAACTTTTGCTTCAAATTCAACCCACATTTGTTATTATTGAACATTTCAAAGTTATCTTCTCTAGAGATTTGAAATTACATTGATATCATAACTCTATAATAACTTTTTGACCAACCATAATCTGAGGATTCTAGCTAGAAATGTTTAGACATCTTAGCAATCAGCACTAAAAAGTAGTATATTATTTACAGGCAGTTTATTGTCCTTTTGGCAATAATCGCATTCGTGATTAAATTTCAATTATAAGTCCTAATTATAGGCTTCACGAATTGGTAGTTACCAAATGTTTACAAACAAATATCAATAAATATTTGTTTTCTTATCAAAAGAATCTTAAAGTGTTTTTGCTGAAATCAGAAAAACTTGTGAAAAATGTTCGTACTGGCAATTGAATCAAATATATATTTCTTATCTCATCATTACATCTTGAAAATCAATTCAATGGATTAATAATTGAACTAAGAGAAACTATTTTTTATTACTCTATATTTTTGGCTACTAAAGTTTTACTGAAGACAAATAAAGGTTAAATTAACAAAAGTTTGCAAATTGAGTCTGGAGAACTAAAAATACAAATGTGTTCTGTGAGACGAATGTTATCAGAGGGTTTACCAGAAGATGATACCAACAGTTAAGCCATTCTTCTTTAAGTTTTCACTTCTTCATTATCACATCTAGCTGATAATTTGTATAAAGATTTATTGTCCGGCTTTAAATTTAAAAATAATATTATAATCTCAACCAAATTATTATAGCATTTTATCTTTATTCTAAGTGATATTGTCTTTTATTCAAGTAGATTTTACTTCTACTTTCTGTAAAAAGTTTATACCAAAAAAGCTATTTTATTCCTTCCTATTAATAAGTACTTATTTTAATTCGATTTTTATAATGCTGGTGTATTTTGTCAAACCATTTTTTCTTAAGGTATTAGACAGCTAATTTTTATAATCTTAGTGGAACTAAAAAATATTTTGGAAAATTAAACATAAGTTGTATTGATTCAATTTTAATTGCATTAAAATGATTTTTAAATAATTATTTTCATATTAATAAATTAAGATTAAATAAAAAAGTTATTTTACAAAAAAGCCATTTTGTTTCCACTAACTAAATTTTACAATATTTTAATCTTATTTTAATTGACATAATTTATCTTTTAAAAGGTATTCTATTGAAATTTGTTTGTTAAATAGTAACAATATAATTTTTCAGAAGCTTGTTAACATAAAAAAAATATATATGTAACTACTGGTACTATAGCTGATTATAAATATAAATTTTCCATAGAATAATTTTCTGACAAAAATAAAATTTATTTTTTTAATTTTGATTATTAAATAAGAAGAACTTTAATTTTTGTTCATTTTTTATTAGTAGTAATAAAATTATCATTCAATTTAAAACTTTTAAATTATAAACTTGATATTTACCTTTATATATTCACCTATTTCAAAAGAGGCATTAGAGTAATTATATTTATTTAAAAGTATCATTATTGTAAAAAAATAATAATTATAAAATGTACAAAGTTAATTTTGGGCTGATAACTTGTTTTAGTTTTGAAAACTTCATAAACCAACTTTCATATTATTATAAATATTAAAAATAACTTATTTATACTATAAAGATTATTATTTGAATATTTTACACAGCAAATAAATATTTATATTATCTAATTGTTACAATTTGATTTTATATATAAGAAATTTAATTTATAAATTAAGTTTTTATAATCTCAAACATCTTTTAAAATGTTTTTGTTTATAGAAATCAGTAATAAAAATAATGGAAGATGGACATAACGTCTTACCAAAAGGTCTTTGCACTGCAATGTGCCCTAAGAAAGAGTTTAATTTTAGAAGAAAGAATAATCTGATTCATAAACTAGAGAAAAATGCTGAAGGCAAAGTAATATCATCAATACTATTTATTTTATTTTTGATCATTTTTGTAGATATAAAAGCAATCAAGTGTTAATATAACTGAAATTTCAACATTTCTTCAAACTTTATTTTAGTTTCTAATTAGACAAAATATTTAAACAAATGCTGATACTTAAAAAACTTCAAATTTTTAAAATTTAACTTCAAGAGATTAAGTTGGATATTTTTTAGGTGGAAGAGAAGCTATGCGTGAAGGAATTCCATCGTTCTGCTGCGGGAGAAAACATCTCTAACCCAAAGAGTCTTAGGCCAGGAAAAACATTGTTGGAAACAATAAAATACCTTTTTGAGGAAATCTCATTTCGTACTGACGTTTCATCAACTTTGGTTTATAATTTTGTTTTTGACAGGTTAGAAATTTTTCAAGTATTTAGTGATTTTGGAAAATACTTTTTCAGTTGTAAACTAAATTTGTTGATTTCAGATTAAGATGTGTTCGTCAAGATGCCATTATTCAACAAATTATCTTGAAAAATCCGTTCATAGCGATTGATATACTTGAAAAATGCACCAAATACTATATTTATGCAAAATTTAAACACATAACTGACTTAAAGTTCAAAATTGATGAGCATATTAACTCAAATCATCTTAAAGATTGTCTTTCATCTCTTCTTGATCTTTATCTAACTGAATCATTGTGGAAACATGCCAACATGAGCTTCCAGAATCAGGAAGTGATGATTGCATGTTTGCTTCTTAACCTAAATGATCATTCTGTTTTAATGAAAATATTAAACTATTCCAGTGGTGTAAAAGCAGAGAAGTTCTTCTCGAAGGCTATCAAGTTTTGTCTTTTAAACCTCACAAAACATTTCTTTGGAATGTTAAAAATAATTAAAAGTATTGTTCTGGATGATGAATCCTCTAATTTTATAAAACTTATTTTTTCGTTGAATGCTGCAAACTGTAGAAAGTGTTTGCTTCATACTTTGTGTCATTCACATCATTCTAAATCTAGTTTCTTTCCTTTGGAAGTTTTGACTGAATGGCTTTTTCTTGAAAATTTGCAAAATACAGAAAATTTTTGTACCAACTTTGGTTTGGAAGTAGTAAGAAACAAACAAGTGAAACTATCAAAAACTGACTTTGTTTCTGCCAAATCCTCTCATACTAATTACTGTCCCTGTTTTAAACACTTATTAAAAGTGCCACCTGATAAGTTTTTATAACTTCTCAAATAGTCTGAAAGTTTTTCAATCTTTTTGTTCTATGTATTTATCAACTGTTTTTCGATATTTGAAAATATTTAAATAAATATAGAAAATGGAAAATCTGTTTGCTAATCACATATTTGTTGTTCGAACTATAGCTGTTTTTGTCTAAGCAACAATTTAGTTGAAAGCACTTAAACAATTTTTAGGCATTTGGAGTGATCCTATAAAACGTTTTTTGTTGGAATGTGTTTATCAAATCTTGACATATTTCAAATTTGTCAATTAAATGAAAATCTAGCTTATTTGTTTTGTTTGATAATGTAATACTTTGAAAGTTTTTGTAAAAAAACAGATTTTTTCACATTATATAATAGATTTCAGATGACCTAAAACAGTTACATATAATCATAATAATATTAAATAAAAAATAAAAAATCACAGTTTAGAAATGACAATGTTGGCAATATTATAACGGTTCAACTTCTGCTTGAACAACATGAGTGATTCTGACATGACAATGTCTGTTGGCAGCTGGTTCCATGTACTAATTATATAATGAGTTGATATAACTTGAGAAAAAGACTAATGGAAAAGAAATCATCGAACTGAAGTTCAATTGAATTGTGGATAATTTTAAAAATAAGAATTAAGTCGTATTTAATTCGTCGAATTTCCAAAGTATCTAAATTTAAGAAGCTGAGACGATGTTTAAAACTATCATATTTAATATTAAGTTTCCTGCATACCAATTTCGTAAATGTGACCTGAACAGACTCAATTTTTTTGATATCACTAACTTGATATGGCATCCATGCACTAACATTGTATTCAAGAATTGGACGTAAGTAGAATTTGAAAAGATTGATAAAGAAGTATTGATCCTTAGAATTAAAGATCTTTATAATAAGGAAGACAAAGTTGATTGATTTTGCAAAGATTTTAGAAACAGTTAAAGTGAGTGATTTAAAGTCAGATGATAGAGTAATGCCAAGGTCTATGACCGAAGATACTCGTTGAATAATAAATCTATTGATGGAGTATTGGTTCAAGGAATTTACAGCTGGTTTACGAGAAAAAGTTATAAGTACAGACTTTGTGGGTTGGATTCTGAACTACCAATTCGTAGACCAGTTTTCTACAGTGTGTAGTGCAGTTTGAAGTTTTGGAGGATTATAAGATAATAGCTTGATATCATCTGCATACACAAACACTCTGACATCATCTACTGCTACTAGTCTTCTGATGAAAATTAAAAAGAGAAGGAGAACCAGAACAGAATCCTGAGGAACACCACTGGTGATTTGACTAGGAGTAGATAAAGATCTTTTAACACTAGTTTGTTGGGTTCTACCTGATAAGTAATTTTCAAACCACTGTAAGATAAAGCTGTTGATTTTTAAGTATTTTAATGCAGTAAAGAATTTAGTGTGTGAGACAGAATCAAACGCTTTAGCAAAATCGAGGTATATGATGTCACAGGGAGTGTTACTTTCGTAATGGGCTGTAAGCTCATTAAGAAAAGTGAGATATTGAGTCAGGGAAGATCTCCGTTTCACAAAGCCATGCTGGACATCAGGTATTAGATGGTGCTCCACCAAATGACTGGTCATATGATTGTGAATGATATGTTCTTGAGTTCTACAGATAACTGAAGTCAGCAAAACTGGTCTGTAGTTAAGTGCGGTGTTTCTAGGACCCTTTTTATGAATTGGAGTAATAATAGTTTACTTCCAAATTTGAAGAATTCTTCCTCAGATCAGAGTCATGTTAAAAAGTAGCGATAAAGATAGTGATAAAGAGGAAGTAGTTTTTCTTAAAAACAAAGCTGGGATCTGATCTGGGGTGTTGGAAACTGATGATTTTAAAGAAGAAATGGCCTTAAATACCATATCGACCGTTATGTCAAGATCTGCAGAGACATTTGAAAGAATGTCGGAGTAGGAGAGAGAAGGAGTATTGCTATCATCGGTTATAAAAACGCTATTAAACTGATTGTTTAGCATTTCAGCTTTATTTTCTGGTTTCATCAAAAGCTGGTCGCTGTTATCAAGTAAGGGAGGTAATTGAGATCTCACCTTAAGCTTCTAATTTATGAAACGAAAAAAAAACGTTTTTTTGCTAGATGATGTATAAGCTGAATTCAAATATAACATCGAGATCAATATCTTATATCAACAAATGATCTATAATTATTTGGTAAAATATTTGTTCTGAAGCTACTCAGCCGAATCAAGTAAATCTATTTGAAGCTGATTAAATGAGCATAACAACTTGTAAAGTTTGAAAAACAACTGAACCGTTGTACAATTGAATTTTAATGTTAACGAAATTTTAACTCAGTATCTTACATACTGACGCAGTGAGCTTTCTAAAATTCTAATTAATTACAGTTCAATCTCTTCATCCATACATTTTGAGCGTCGTTTCTGGTTAGAAGGAAAGTGATGTCCGATTAACAACTTGTATACAAGGCCACCAAGTAAAGCTCCTATAATAGGTGCCACTATTGGGACCCACCACCAAAACATTCCTTTGGGCTCACTATAATTGAAATGATTGAAATTGTCACTTAGTTTTTATTTAGAATTTAACTAACGTAAAAACCCCTGAACCATATCCAACAACGAAAGTAAACAGTCTCGGTCCAAAATCACGAGCAGGATTAAGTGCAAAGCCGGTGTTAAAACCATATGCCAGACCTGTTTATATAACATATTTTATATTTCTTTTTATATTACCACAGAAAATCTTTTTGAATTTTTATCACCGATTGCCATAAGAATAAATCCAATTAAAACAGGCGTCAGTCCATCAGCAACTTTATTATTGTTACGGTCAGTTACTACTAGTATCAGAAGAGATAACCACGCAGTTCCTATAACCTAAAGTAAACAGAGAATTGAAACTGTTCGGAAGTAACATTGTATGCAAAAAATACTTAAAATAAAATTAAGATATAAGATGCTAGAAACAGTTTTAAAAACTGTTTTCAATCTTTTAGTTCAACAATCCAATTAATCATTACCTGGTTTTATGTTTTAATTTTAGATTATTGTTTATCAGCATTTTTTTAATTTTGTTGTTTCTTTTTTAGTAATTTTTATAAAGATGTTATAGAAACAATTAGTCAAAAAACGTTTTGTATACCAACAACAACAACAAATTTTGTAAAATTGTCAAAATATATCATAAAAATATAAATGATAATGATTTTAAGAAATTAGCATTACTTCGTTCCAAAACCCTGTCGAAAGGGACACAAAACTTTGTGGGTATGTAGAAAATATTCCTGCTGTTGCATTAGCACCATACACAATAAACTTTCCTCCGTCATATGCGTTTATCGCATCTGAAAATTGATGATGTAATCTTAATTAAACCTATCTCAATTTTATTTTCATCAATTACAATCTAATATCTGTCATTTTTGTTTCAATTCCTGTTAAATCTAAAAGAACTAAATCAGAGCAAATACAAGTATATATAAAATTTATTTTTATTATTTTGTATGTTTTAAAACTAACTTTCACTTTTAATCACCTATATAAGCTGAGTATACGATAGCTCCAGCCATAAAGCCTCCAAACATTTGAGCAAAAATATAAAGTGGTAATTTCCACCAAGGTAATTGTCCAAAAAAACTAAACATCACCGACATTGCAGGGTTTACATGACCTCCTGAATTTACAAACAATTTATTTAAAACAAATATTGCTGTTGATTATTTCTTTATATAATCTAAAATGTTGTAAGTTACCTGAAATATTTCCTGAAGCATAGACTGCCATTGCAACACCGATTCCAAACCCCCAGTTAATTGAAAGAAAACCCCCAAAAGCGCCTCTGCTTAATACACTTTGCGCAATAGATCCAGTTCCAAAGCACTAATAAAAATTGCATCAACAACAAATTTATTTAAGAGTTGGTTTTTTAAATAGTGGTTTTAATAAATCTTATTTATTTTATTTAATGCTCACTCACAGTCAATATCAGAGTTCCTAAAAATTCAGCCAGCATTTCTCGTATGACAGGTTTGTTGACTTTCAACAAATTGAAAAATGATTTCAGTTGATCACTTTTAAGAAAATTATCTGTTCAATCAAAAAAGCACAATTTTTATTGCAAAATATTCCTTGTTGTTTTGCAGCACAATAGATAGTGTGGTTAAAATTCTTTAAAACATGAAACTTTGCCATCTTCAAATCTCAGTTGATAAGTCTCTTTCAAAAATTATTTTAAATATTTAGCGATTTGAATATATGCTAAATGTTTGAGTCAATATATTTAAGTGCATCAGTTGCCCGAGGCAATTTAGACATTTATTTTGGGAACTTTAAAAAATGTTTTAAATTTTTGAGAAAACTTATCCGAATATCTTTCTAGAATAAGCGCTTTTTTAAACTTTCTTTAAACATTTTTGCTTTTGGACTTTTTGTATCGTTTTTAAGTCAAATTTCTCCAGCTTTTAATCAAATTTATTAATAAACTATTAGATTTAAAATTTACTTTTAAATCATCACTTGAAAAGGCTATTAGTCGTAAATTTTAGAGAATCTAATTTTTTAATTAGTTGTTGCATTTCTAGCTTGACTAATGAATGCAAAAAAACTAACTAACCGTAAAACGTTACATGCAAGTTATTTTTAGATAATAACAAAAAATCAGCAAAACTCACTGTATCTAGAAGTCATTGTTGTTGTCCAGATGTTAGAGTTGAAAAAGAATTATAAACTTTTTATGCACAAAAATGTTGGTTAAGCTTAATCCTTTAACTGAAAAAACAACTTTAGTGAAACTTTAATTAAATCTATGTAAACTTTTAGGAAAAAGTTAAAAGAAGATATGAGAGATATTCAAAATATTTCTTCTTAAAAATACTCGTCAAAAAAGTGAGTGTTCATCATTAAAACTTTTGTTTAATCACAACATCATATACTGTTTAAAAAACTTGTTTCCGTGAAACTTACCGCAGCTTATTTTGAATAACTATTTTTTTCAAAGATATCAGCCTTAAAAAAAGAAAAAAGTTTTAAAAAGTCAGTTGTACCACAGATTTGTTTTTACTTCAAAGAACAATGAGCTGCTTTGATTTTTTTTTATCTTAAGTAACTACAGCTAATGATTAAAAAATTTCAGCTATCTTTGTAAGAAGTGCATATTATTTTTGAAGACAAGTGAAAACTTTTAAAAATAAGAACTAATATCAATTAAAAAACAGATTAGCTGACAAAATTCTACCAATCGCTATCAAAAACTATAGAAGTAAGCAAAATTATTCTACTATTTATTTAAAAACCTACAACAAAAACCTTTTTCTAGCTAAAAGCAGAGTAAAAATTGTAAAAGATTTTTCATAGAATATCCTAATTGCCAAACTTGATATAATTTATTGTTATTTTTAAACTAGAAAACTCACACAAGTAGCAACTCTCGTAGATATTTTAGCAAACTTTTCTACATACAGAATGCATGTTCAATAAACTTGCTCTGATGTAATTTGGTCTGATTGATGTATAACAGCGCTTATTCGCAATAGTCCATTGACATAGGATAATTAAATTTAGATTAACAAATTGTAGTTTGTCTGTTTTGGCCTAGATCCAAAGTCTTTACTACTCCTGAAATTATAAAGCATCGTTCACCCATAAAGGGAAAGATTAGTTTTCGCGCTCGTTAGCTAGTGACGTAACAACGCGCGGCAAATGTATCTTCAACGACAGGCGAAATTTGAACTAATACATTCGAAGCTCAATTAGATTATCAGCTAATTCACTGTTTGATCTTGCCTCACTTTAAACAACTTGATAATTCCTTTATTCACATTATATTAATCAAATGAAGTCTGAGCAGTGGTAACTCCCAAAACATCTGTAGATGTTCTTATCGTTCTGATGTTATCAATAGACTTTGTGCTAGCAAAATTTCTTTTAGAAGTTTATCTTTATAAGTCTTAACTTTTTATGTAAAATGTCAGAAATTCACTGATGAAAAATGCTTCTAGTAATGATGGAGCTCTTCCATTTTAAGGGTGTGTAACTGAAAGATAATTAAGAATTAAAGACATAAGACACATATTTTCTATAGAATAGAAAACTTGATATAAAAAACCTTTGGTCAGTTTATAGGTTTCGTTTTAGCTGAATTATGCATCAACAGAGAGTTTGAGCTGTCTGGATTGAAGCCATAAGCTAGTAAACTCCAAATAAGATTGAAAAGCAACTGATAAGAACTAAAAAGTGTGGCATTGTTAGCAAAGAGCATTAAATTTCCAGAACAATTTAGTGATGTAGAACAGTCTGATCTGTCATTGATATAGATATTGAAAGACAGTTGTAAATAATGACTTGCTGTTGTCTATAGTTAGGAAATTGCTCTATCCAAAAGACAAGAGTGAGGTAAGTATCAAGCTATCTGAGAGTTTTTACTAATATGCGATGCGAATATGAGTCAAAGATTTTGTGAATGTCTGTATAGATGATGTTGGTTGTTGAATATAGCCAGTGGTGAAGCCAAAACAACAGCTGATCACTGGAGGATCTTTGAGGAAGGAATCCAAATTGACCATCAGAGAGTAAGTTATTGTGGAGAAGATGAATTTGAATTTTGTATGAACAAATCAATTTGAAAGATCGACTCGAGCTAATACTGAGAGAAATTGGTTGACGGCGTAGTGAATTACTTCTGTTGCTTTTTTTATGGACTGAGATAATAAAGACCTCTTTCATTGGAAAAGTGCTGGAGGAGAATAAGATATTAAAGGCATGAAACACAGGTTTTCTATAGAATAGATAGATCTCTCAATTAAAGTATAAAGGTAATTTTCAGATGTACAAGTTGATTTGTCGTTGATGTTGTGGAGGGTAGTGAAGATGTCAAATTCAGTGATAAAAAAGTCATTCATAAGATTAGATCTTTTTGCTTTAAGAATAATGTTTTTATAATCGTTGTCTTTTGTGAAGACCTTCTGAAAGCAAAGATTAAAAAGTTCAGCCTTTTTAAGATCACTGAGATAAAACTTTTAATTTTTATCAAGAAGTGGTATTGATGATCTGAAGTTTAATTTTGGTTTAATAGATTTATAGGATTTAAGTGAAGAGCCGCTGTCACAAATTTTACTTTCCTTATAGTCATACCACTTAACAACTTCAATTTTATATTCCTTAAACTTGAGCTTGTAGTTTGCTAGAGTTTTTTGTATAAGAGATGCTTTCCAGTTAATAAACGTTTAATATGTGGTGAAGTTTTGTGCCATTGGGATGGGAGGGAGCTTTTAGTGGGACAAACATTTGAATAGAATTATTCAGAACTTGTATGAAGTTATCGTAAAAATAGCTCTTTATTTAGACGAGAACAGATAGATGTTAATCTTTTGAAGTTAGTTCTATAAAAGTTCTATCACTATTGAGAGGATTTATAGATGGTTTAAAATGAACTTGAAAAGAGATAACTAAATGCTCGCAGGTGGTAAAAAAAGGAAGGAAAATTTAGCTGAAGAGAAAGCTTGACAACCGAATCATTGATAATAACAAATTTATCACCGCTCTTACTCACCTTGGTAGCCTCTCGTTTTTGACGCAGCTCTCTTACCAGTCTCTTGTGAAGCTCTTGCTGCTTTTTAGTTCGGTCTGGATGTATGTACCCACGGTTAGTTTGGTCACGGCAGTTGATGATGAGGTTTCAGAGTTTAAGTAGTTTATTTTTAGTTGATTGATTAGAGAGCTTCTTGATAATTGGTCTGTTGTTAGAAGATGTTGAACCGACTCAGTAAAACGTCTTGACGTCATCTTTTGTCAGAGGAACTCTGTCCTCCACCGAGCTTAAGAAAGTTTGAAAATCTATTGAGAATTGAGTATTGAGAATTGGATCATCTGTTTTAGACTCGGGATGCTGAAGATACATACGTTGAAATATTCCCTTTTTTGCAGTAAATTCAGCTTGGAATTTCATAGTTGTTGTAATGTTAGAGGATACTGCTCTTAAGCTGTTCTCCATTAAAGAAAACTGATTAACTTGTTCATTTCCTTTCAATCAGGTTCTTAATTTCATCGTGTATCTTAGTACTTGCCAAAAGAGAACTACTTTCACTTGGTTTAATGAGAACTTTACAGTTTTTACACAAGCATTTGAGAAGACAGAAAGAAACCAATGACCTCTTCTTGACATTATTTACTTTAGACAGAAGAACAGATACTTCTTTTGTCGTGCAGCATTTGAAATGACTCAATGCTTTACAGTGCATGCCCTTTATTCCTGATAATTTCTTATCATTGATGTTATCTAAGTATACACTACAGGTGAAAGCTGCGTTGGCATATTTCTTTATTGAGTCCATATCAACAACAAACAATACAATTGTATCTTTTATAAACTAGAAAAATATTTCAAAACTAAATTCTTGCTTAAAGTAAACAAGGGAAATTCCCAATTTATTATAGATTTAAACATAGGTAAATATTTAGAAAAACTTGTTTTTCTGTTCATTTTTGTACATTTAATAACTGCCAATATACTGCCAATAAACGTCATTGATTTCTCATTCAAAAGTTTGTTACACCTTTTCTGAAGTCAAGCTTTTTAAATTCATATTTTTATGTTTGTTATAAAAGCTGTAGAACTTATCATCGGCAAATATATTGGCAAAATAGAATTATGTAAATGAGAAATAGTTATTTCTAATTAAAAAACAGAGATTATTTATAAGCTTTGTAGGATAAATGTTGTAACAAAGCGTGTATGTATATTTTATTATTTCTATATTAATTACTTTTTTACAGGTGTAGCTAAGAAACTTCCTACATAATTTTGATTGATTTTTCAATCTTAAAGAGAAATTTATATTCTTATAGTCGAATTTAAACTTTTAAAGTTTTACATCAAACATTATCTTAACTTGCTTAATACCAGTAAAAAGTTATTTACTAGATAAAAATTAGCTTGAACCTGTTTTTAAAGTTTTTCTCATACTTTCACACAATTTAATAATTTTTTCGTTTTGAATCTGTTTATTTATATAATATTTTGTTATTTTAGAATTAATACCTACAAAAAATAATTAAGAAATCATATTTTAAATCATATTTAATGTTTTAAGTATAAATGATTATTAATTTTGCGAATGACAAACTCAATAAAAACTTGAAAGTTTGCTAAAGATGCTTAAAAAGTATTATTTTTAGGTTTAAAACATATTCTTAGAATAATTCGTAAATAAATATTAATAAAAATCTATACAAAATTTCAAATTAAAAATTTATATAGAGTTCGTTTTTTTAAGTGGTTTCAAAATTTCCTTGTAAAGCTTTATAAAAATTTTTCAGGAAGTGTTCACTACAGTTACAGCAGAGCAACTGCCAGAAGCAAGCCCACAGTGAAAAACTATACGAAAGCTAACAAATTTTTTGTTTGTTTTGTTGGTTGAAAAGCCTTTTTATTTTTTATAGTTAGATAGTAGTATGGCTAGCTTCAGTTGTTAACGGCCATCGATACAAGATTTATCATTTTTTGTAACTCATCCAGAAATATCAGTAATTTCTAGTCAGTTAATAAAATTTGTGTAATAATTTAAAGATTTTTAGTGATAAAAGATAATTATTTAAAAAAATACGGATAGTTGACTATAGGCAGTTACAAAACTCTCCGATTTAATTAAATTCGTTTATTGGTATCTTTTATAAACTAGAAAAATATTTCAAAACTAAAATTCTTGCTTAAAGTAGACAAGGGCAATTCCCAATTTATTATAGATTTAAACATAGGTAAATATTTAGAAAAACTTGTTTTCTGCTCATTTTTGTACATTTAATAACTGCCAATATACTGCCAATAAACGTCATTGATTTCTCATTCAAAAGTTTGTTACACCTTTTCTGAAGTCAAGCTTTTTAAATTTATATTTTTATGTTTGTTATAAAAGCTGTAGAACTTATCATCGGCAAATATATTGGCAAAATAGAATTATGTAAATGAGAAATAGTTATTTCTAATTAAAAAACAGAGATTATTTATAGGCTGTGTAGGATAAATGTTGTAACAAAGCGTGTATGTATATTTTATTAATTCTATATTAATTACTTTTTTATAGGTGTTACTAACAAACTGAAAACAAGCATAACAACAGGCATCATAATGCCTTTTGATTCGAAAATTTTTCAACAAAGTTTTGGGATGCTGAAACACCGAGAAAAATTTTTGTTTAGGTTTTTAGCTTCAAAAGATTTCCGACAAGCCAACAAACTGGTTTCAATGTTTTTGACTCAATCAAAAACTTCCAGAGGTTTTAACTTTCCACTTAAAGAAGCAGAAGTCATATCAAAGTGGTATTTAGACAACAATCTCTGCAATGGAATGTCATTTGGTTGTTTTGAACAAAGCACCAAAAACATGGCGGCTGTAATGCTTATTAGTCTAAAAAATTATGGTAGTGAGTATATACCAGCAAACTATCCAAAAGAATATGCTATCAGATTAAGATTACAAAGTGCTGCAGAGAGCAACCTGATGTCAGGAAAACCAGCAGAACTTGGAAGGTATCTAAACTCACTTGTCGTTTCAGTACATCCCAAGTATTTTGGGCATGGGATAGTAGCTGAAATGATTAGTATTGGTTCAGAGATTGGTAGACCCTTAGGATGTTTGGAATTCGTAGCAACAATGTCTAGTGATAGCGCTTTAAAAGCAGTTTTAAAAAATGATGTTGTTATTCGAAATGTCATTGAACTTTCAGAGTATGTAGATAGCGAGCTTGGGATTAAACCTTATGAAGATGCTAAAGCTCCGAACGACAAATTTTATTTTGTTTCAAATAAAATTAAATATTAGTTTAAAATATCTTTCATTAACTTTCTATCATTTTGTTGAGCTTCATTGATTTAGTAATAAATTAATTGGTTAGTTTGCGATGCACATATAATATTTGTTCAAGTTTATGATATTGTTCATTTTTGAGTTTCGTTTACATGATCTATTAAAAACTCTCAATTTAAAAACAAACTTATCGATTTGGTAAAGTGTTTTCTGAATAGCTTAATGGACGAATTGCTTATTTGCTACAGGTATTAATATTTGGTACAGGTGTTAATACTTGGTACAGGTTTTAATTTTTGGTATAAAGTGTTAATATTTGGTACAAGTGTTTTAATATTTGGTACAAGTGTTAATATTTGGTACAGGTATTAATATTTGGTACAGGTGTTAATATTTGGTACAAGTGTTAATATTTGGTATAGGTGTTAATATTTGGTACAGGTATTAATATTTGGTATAGGTATTAATATTTGGTACAGGGTATTAATATTTGGCACAAGTTTTAATATTTGGTACAAGTGTTAATATTTGGTACAGGTATTAATATTTGGTACAGGTGTTAATATTTGGTACAAGTGTTAATATTTGGTACAGGTATTAATATTTGGTATAGGTATTAATATTTGGTACAGGGTATTAATATTTGGCACAAGTTTTAATATTTGGTACAAGTGTTAATATTTGGTACAGGGTATTAATATTTGGCACAAGTGTTAGTTTTTGGTACAGGTTTTAATATTTGGTATTGGTGTTAATATTTGGTATAGGTGTTAATATTTGGTATAGGTGTTAATATTTGGTACTGGTGTTAATACTTGGTACAGGTGTTAATATTTGGTATAGGTGTTAATATTTGGTACAGGTATTAATATTTGGTACAGGTGTTAATATTTGGTATAGGGTATTAATATTTGGCACAAGTTTTAATATTTGGTACAGGTATTAATATTTGGTACAGGTGTTAATATTTGGTACAGGGTATTAATATTTGGCACAAGTGTTAGTTTTTGGTACAGGTTTTAATATTTGGTATTGGTGTTAATACTTGGTACAGGTGTTAATATTTGGTATAGGTGTTAATATTTGGTACTGGTGTTAATATTTGGTACAGGTGTTAATATTTGGTACTGGTGTTAATACTTGGTACAGGTGTTAATATTTGGTATAGGTGTTAATATTTGGTACAGGTGTTAATATTTGGTACAGGTGTTAATATTTGGTATAGGTGTTAATATTTGGTACTGGTGTTAATATTTGGTACAGGTGTTAATATTTGGTACTGGTGTTAATACTTGGTACAGGTGTTAATATTTGGTATAGGTGTTAATATTTGGTACAGGTGTTAATATTTGGTACAAGTGTTAATATTTGGTACAGGTGTTAATATTTGGTACAGGTTTTAATATTTGGTATTGGTGTTAATACTTGGTACAGGTGTTAATACTTGGTACAGGTGTTAATACTTGGTACAAGTGTTAATATTTGGTATAGGTGTTAATATTTGGTATAGGTGTTAATATTTGGTACAGGTGTTAATATTTGGTACAAGTTTTAATATTTGGTATAGGTATTAATATTTGGTATAGGTGTTAATATTTGGTATAGGTGTTAATATTTGGTACAGGTGTTAATATTTGGTACAGGGTATTAATATTTGGCACAAGTGTTAGTTTTTGGTACAGGTTTTAATATTTGGTATTGGTGTTAATATTTGGTATAGGTATTAATATTTGGTACAGGGTATTAATATTTGGCACAAGTTTTAATATTTGGTACAGGTATTAATATTTGGTACAGGTGTTAATATTTGGTATAGGTATTAATATTTGGTACAGGTGTTAATATTTGGTACAGGGTATTAATATTTGGCACAAGTGTTAGTTTTTGGTACAGGTTTTAATATTTGGTATTGGTGTTAATACTTGGTACAGGTGTTAATATTTGGTATAGGTGTTAATATTTGGTACTGGTGTTAATATTTGGTACAAGTTTTAATATTTGGTACAAGTGTTAATATTTGGTACAGGTATTAATATTTGGTACAGGTGTTAATATTTGGTACTGGTGTTAATATTTGGTACAAGTTTTAATATTTGGTACAAGTGTTAATATTTGGTACAAGTTTTAATTTTTGGTACAGGTTTTAATTTTTGGTACAGGTTTTAATATTTGGTACAGGTATTAATATTTGGTACAGGTTTTAATTTTTGGTACAGGTTTTAATATTTGGTACAGGTATTAATATTTGGTACAGGTTTTAATTTTTGGTACTGGGTATTAATATTTGGTACAAGTGTTAATATTTGGTACAGGTGTTAATATTTGGTACATGTGTTAATTTTTGGTACATGTATTGTTCATCGGCATTCAATCAATTTTTGTTTCTAATGATTTTAACAATCGAGTCTGATTCGGCTGAGAACGGCCAACTGAACACAAATTTTGATTTTAGTCTTTTCTAGAATAGCAATTGATGGTTGATATCGTCTATATTGTCCAGTTTTGCTAAAAGATAGCAATAATACTTGACTTTGACATCGTCAAGATTCTACCTGGGCGACATCTAAATAGGGTTATTTGGTCCAGGGCAGTGAAACGACCTGTTTCTAAACTATTTGTGCAGAATTGAGATATTTATTGTTTAAGTAGCCTGCGCTCAATCTAATCTCATCTAACTATGGAGTTTTCTCTTATTTAAATAGAATCCACTTAAAATCGATAAGAAATTAAATTGTTAAAATAAAAACCAGTAAATATTTAAAAAAAAAGAAGGAAAGTAAATATTAACAATTAATCGATATTTATACTAAATAGTAATGATGCATTCAAAACAGCAATAAAATTAGCTTATTGAAGAAGCAGGGCGATACTAAATTGGACAAACTATCTTAATCAATTCAACTATCTTATTTTGTAAAGAGTTTTTTTCGAGAGGATTGATAAGTAATCTTGTAATTTAATACAAGACGAGATTGATAAACAAAGTTCACTATCTGAATAAACAAAATTTTATTTACTTATAAACCAAATAAAATCAATTTCAAAAGATTTATTATTTTTCTAAAGTTTTGCTAATCTTTAAAGCAAAACTCAACTGCCTCCAGAGAGAATCGAACTCTCGACCCCTGGTTTACAAGACCAGTGCTCTAACCCCTGAGCTATGGAGGCTGATATTCTTGTTGATTACATTATAACAAATTTTGGTGAAGTCAGTTTGTTGTTATTTTGTCAAGTGCTTTCTTTTGTCAAATTCAGTAACTTCAAAATCGGTTTGTACAAAATCGTGGATTGAAAAATTTCAAGAAATTTTGTAGTAAATTAAAGAATTTTATAATTCTATTTTGATCTAAAAGCCACTATTGAAACGTAAAAACAAATCGCGGAAAGTTGTACTTCGAAAGTTAAATGAGGTAATTAATTAGAAGTTTTATATCAAATTCACTCAGATCGGATCTTCTCCCTCCAGCTCTCATTATAGAAAGATAGAACAGTCATCATGATGTAAGATCAAAAGATCCTCTATCAACCTTCCTGCTCAGAAGGAGATCCCAATCCTCATCATCGTGATTGGTCTACCGCCATGATTAAATGACGTAGTCAAGATACATCCTTTAGAAATGATCCCTAAAAGTATGATCTTAGTTTATAGCTGAATACGACGGAATATATTTAAAAACATAAGTTTAAGGTTTGTGGGTACTGGTGACGTCAAAAAGCGAGACTGAACATAAAAAAAAAAGAAGTTTTCTTTTGAAGATTCGTTTCACAGTTTTAAGATGTTTTTATATTTATTAGAAATAGAAACTTACAAAATCGCTAGAATGATTGAAAACGTGTGATTAGTTTTTATCGTTTTATTTTTTCACTTCAGTTGTTATCCAAAGTTTGATTTTGAACATTATGCTTTTCAAAGAATTTAAAAGTTCAAAAATTATTTCGTTGCAGAAATCTTTTTGGATTAAATTCAAGGAAAATGGTGACGAGGAAGAGTTTAACATAAAAACTGATTCACTGAAAAATAACAGAATCAATTCAATTTATTTCCTCAATAATTGTACAAAATTAAAATCAAAACTTTCTGAATTTGATGAAAGTGTAATAATAGAATTTATATTTTCACAAATTTATATCTCAAACAAATCTACATCTTTTGAAGAATCATTTTTATTCAGAATTTCTTCTTGGTCTTCTTCAGCATTTTCAGTTTTTAACTTTTTCGATAATTGGTTTGAACAAACCCGTTTAGTAATAATAGAAAGAACAACAGTAGTAATAGTTGTAAGATTGTGGATGATAAATCAGTTAATTCTATTTGAATAAGGTTTTCAGGTTATATTATATTGAATAGTGTTTGTAATAAAATTATTTTTAGTAGTGATTTGTATATTAATTGTGATAAATTATTCTATCTGGATAAGAAATCGATTCAACATTTTTTGGTTAGGTTACACGACAAATCTTCCATGAAAGTAAAAACTTAGACAGCCACAATCCTAATTCATCCATTTCAAGTCATGCCTTTGTAAGCTTCCTTGATGCCAACAACTTATCTCAGATGGTTACTTTTCCAACCCAATTTAGTGGCAATACTTTGGATCTTCTTGGCACATCAAAACCTGAGAACATTATCTAAGTTGATGAAAAACAACCTTTTGCTCCGATATGCGATCACAACATGATGGAATTCAAGCTCCATCGAACTTTTTCCATGAACGTTAAAACTTCAAGCAAACGGAATTTTTATCGTGGAAATTATAATGCTATCAACCGGTCTCTATCAGGTGTTGACTGAATTTTTGTTTAAAACATTGATTTATCAAACTACTTAAAAATGAATTTCCTATGAATGCCGCTTATTTCTTGAACTTTTTGGAAATTAACTATCATTTTATTTATGTTTAAAGCAAAACTCAACTGCCTCCAGAGAGAATCGAACTCTCGACCCCTGGTTTACAAGACCAGTGCTCTAACCCCTGAGCTATGGAGGCTGATATTCTTGTTGATTACATTATAATAAATTTTGGGGAAGCCAGTTTGTTGTTATTTTGTCAAGTGCTTTCTTTTGTCAAATTCAGTAACTTCAAAATCAGTTTGTACAAAATCGTGGATTGAAAAGTTTCAAGAAATTTTTTAGTAAATTAAAGAATTTTATGATTATATTTTGCCTTAATTTAACTAGATTAATCAAATCTGTAAAACAATTTTGCTTTTTCTTTGCAGACTAAATACTACGATGGGGTTAAAACTATTGTAAATGAATTTAAAGCTACCTTATAAATTGTGTTAAGATTAAATCGATTGGCCGCTAAATTATTGTGCATTGTACGCATGTGTTCAAATCCCACCTCATCTTCAAAGATCTGACATACTCTACACGATAAAAGCGTCATCTGGTGATCGCGAAAAGTATCTATCCCAATTAATGGTAAATAGTGCCACTAGCTTGTCACTAAACAGCGGATCTAAAAAGTCGAATTACCGAATAACACTGTAAACAAATGTTATAATAAGAATTTGTGCGCATGCATAAAGTTTACAGAGTTTAAAAAAAGATTAAGTTTAGTATTTAGGCTGTTTACGCCATCTAGCGACAATGATGATACGATGAAAGAACAAAGTGAAATTTCTAAATTAAAGATTATTTTTTATTCATTGGTAGTTTATCAAACTTGGTAAATATTCAAACTTACAAAACTGCATCAACTTACAACTGCAATTCTAAATTACTTCCAAAGTGAATCTGATTTTATTTTTTTTCAATAAAAATCTTGAAGGAAATTCTGTAATTCTTCAAAATTTCAAGCTACAAGAATAATTATTTAAAATTAGTTAAAATTTATTAGTTATTAAATCAATAATCCATCATTTCAAATCGATATACTTGGCAATAATCCCAAAACTTGTCTCATATTATAAAAACTGACTCTTTGAGGTACATACGAGATAGACGGGAAACTCAGTTGAAAGAGTAGTAGGTGAGGAAAGAAAATATTGAGCTAGAGTTTGCCCTGGAAGCTGACCCAGAATAACATCAAGCCTAACATTTATAGATGAAAATTTCCAAATCAGACACTAAGAGACTTTCTACTAAGAGAATTTTATCTCGAGTTTAAACTTTTTATTTTTTTAGTTATTAAAACCCTAAGAGGCCATCATGATAAATGCAGAAGCTTATTGATGCAGCAAGTTATTTAAAATAACTTTTATTACTCAATCATTTTGAAAACATTTAATTCTGTAGAACAGCAGAGGAACTTATAAATATTTGATATGAATTGTTTATAAGACTTTGTCTATTTTTAAGTTTGTTATCTTTAAAGTGTTCAAAGAAAATCTGCTTTAAAGCGAAGCTATATTAAAACTTTTACAGAAAACATTTAACAATTACTTTAATTAGTTACAATTATTTTGACAAGCATTTTATAAGAAGTTAACTGCTCAAATAGCAATCTAAGGTTTTCTTTCTCGAAAACAAATCAGATCTTCGTTTTAAATGATTTAGAATCTTTTTCTACGCTAACAGAATCGTATTTCGTAAACTTTTGTATGGCAATCTGATCTAGTTTTCAGTTTGTATCGTTATTTGAAATGTTGCCTTTTAACTTTAAACATTACCATAACTTTAACCCACAAACACTAGACTTAACTGATCAGATAAAGTGATTAATTTCACTTTCGATCTGGATAACCTCTCTAATTAATTTAAAGAGTTAATCTCAGTCAGCTCCTGATCAGGGCGGACACGTACTCGCGGTGATGATGTCTCGACATCTCCCCTTGGCATCAAGATTGATTACAAATGAATCAATCTGTCTCTAAACTTATGACGATCGATCAAATGCATCAATCGTTGTGACGATAGTCGCACATTCTTTCGAAAGCAGAAAGATTGTAGGGGAGGTGATTCGATCTGAGTGAGTACTCTACGAAATCTAGCTGACATCAAATGACTGCGATTTGCATCAAACGAATCTTTCACATGTAGTTAGCCAAAGCCATTTGTATTTCATGAATGAATTATGTAATGAAAATTTACAAAAATTGTCGTATGAAAAGTTTAGGCTGAAAAACTTTTCTCAAAGAAAGATTTTGAGGTGGTAATGGTAAGAATTCCCCTACTACTGTTAATAGTAGGTAAAAAAGGTTATATTCCTCCAGTAAAGGTATATTTGATTAGAAATTATGACTTTATTCAGGAAATCCTCAAAACTAATTTCTTCAATTTTTTAACTATCTTTTATTTTTAATAAAAATTGGAAAATTCATTTGATCAACCTTGCTATTTTTAACGAATATTTAGCGGACATCAAAGAACAGAATTGCGATGCTCTTTTTTTGTGTGAAGAAATCATAATTGAGTTACTGCTTGAATTGAGTTCAGTAATTTTATTAACTTAATGACAAAAAAAGAATATATAGTTAAGATATGAATTAGATCATATCAAAATGCTTCTGGATTTAACAAAGTAGTTGGGGCACTAAACGAATACCATTTAGTATGAAAAAGTTTGTACAAAAAACAACATTTTGAATTCTATTGCTTAAAATACATCATTACAGGTGAGATAAAAACAGGAAAGGTATTTAAAACATTTTATTGCCGGGTACTCGCTGTAGCAAGTTTACTACTCGACATTGATGTAGGATTTGTAAACTATTTCCAACTGCAACAGTTCAGATCTGTAATCAATTCAATAAAAACTTTACTACAGTTTTTGTAAACGTTATTTCCATACAGTTATTTTAGAATAAATTGAAATAGTTTATTTATTAATATATTGTAGTCAAACTAAGTTTTCCTTGAATTTAATCCAAAAAGATTTCTGCAACGAAATAATTTTTGAACTTTTAAATTCTTTGAAAAGCATAATGTTCAAAATCAAACTTTGGGTAACAACTGAAGTGAAAAAATAAAACGATAAAAACTAATCACATGTTTTCAAGTATTCTAGGGATTTTGTAAGTTTCTATTTCTAATAAATATAAAAACATCTTAAAACTGTGAAACGAATCTTCAAAAGAAAACTTTTTTTTTTTATGTTCAGTCTCGCTTTTTGACGTCACCAGTACCCACAAACCTTAAACTTATGTTTTTAATTATATTCCGTCGTATTCAGCTTTAAACTAAGATCATACTTTTAGGGATCATTTCTAAAGGATGTATCTTGACTACGTCATTTAATCATGGCGGCAGACCAATCACGATGATGAGGATTGGGATCTCCTTCTGAGCAGGAAGGTTGATGGAGGATCTTTTGATCTTACATCATGATGACTGTTCTATCTTTCTATAATGAGAGCTGGAGGGAGAAGATCCGATCTGAGTGATTTTAATATAAAACTTCTAATTAATTACCTCATTTAAATTTCCAAGTACAACTTTCCGCGATTTGTTTTTACGTTTCAATAGTGGCTTTTAGATCAAAATATAATTATAAAATTCTTTAATTTACTACAAAATTTCTTGAAATTTTTCAATCCACGATTTTATACAAACTGATTTTGAAGTTACTGAATTTGACAAAAGAAAGCACTTGACAAAATAACAACAAACTGACTTCCACAAAATTTGTTATAATGTAATCAACAAGAATATCAGCCTCCATAGCTCAGGGGTTAGAGCACTGGTCTTGTAAACCAGGGGTCGAGAGTTCGATTCTCTCTGGAGGCAGTTGAGTTTTGCTTTAAAGATTAGCAAAACTTTAGAAAAATAATAAATCTTTTGAAATTGATTTTATTTGGTTTATAAGTAAATAAAATTTTGTTTATTCAGATAGTGAACTTTGTTTATCAATTATAGTCTTGTATTAAATTACAAGATTACTTATCAATCCTCTCGAAAAAAACTCTTTACAAAATAAGATAGTTGAATTGATTAAGATAGTTTGTCCAATTTAGTATCGCCCTGCTTCTTCAATAAGCTAATTTTATTGCTGTTTTGAATGCATCATTACTATTTAGTATAAATATCGATTAATTGTTAATATTTACTTTCCTTCTTTTTTTTTAAATATTTACTGGTTTTTATTTTAACAATTTAATTTCTTATCGATTTTAAGTGGATTCTATTTAAATAAGAGAAAACTCCATAGTTAGATGAGATTAGATTGAGCGCAGGCTACTTAAACAATAAATATCTCAATTCTGCACAAATAGTTTAGAAACAGGTCGTTTCACTGCCCTGGACCAAATAACCCTATTTAGATGTCGCCCAGGTAGAATCTTGACGATGTCAAAGTCAAGTATTATTGCTATCTTTTAGCAAAACTGGACAATATAGACGATATCAACCATCAATTGCTATTCTAGAAAAGACTAAAATCAAAATTTGTGTTCAGTTGGCCGTTCTCAGCCGAATCAGACTCGATTGTTAAAATCATTAGAAACAAAAATTGATTGAATGCCGATGAACAATACATGTACCAAAAATTAACACATGTACCAAATATTAACACCTGTACCAAATATTAACACTTGTACCAAATATTAATACCCAGTACCAAAAATTAAAACCTGTACCAAATATTAATACCTGTACCAAATATTAAAACCTGTACCAAAAATTAAAACCTGTACCAAATATTAATACCTGTACCAAATATTAAAACCTGTACCAAAAATTAAAACCTGTACCAAATATTAATACCTGTACCAAATATTAAAACCTGTACCAAAAATTAAAACCTGTACCAAATATTAATACCTGTACCAAATATTAATACCCAGTACCAAAAATTAAAACCTGTACCAAATATTAATACCTGTACCAAATATTAAAACCTGTACCAAAAATTAAAACCTGTACCAAATATTAATACCTGTACCAAATATTAAAACCTGTACCAAAAATTAAAACCTGTACCAAAAATTAAAACTTGTACCAAATATTAACACTTGTACCAAATATTAAAACTTGTACCAAATATTAACACCAGTACCAAATATTAACACCTGTACCAAATATTAATACCTGTACCAAATATTAACACTTGTACCAAATATTAAAACTTGTACCAAATATTAACACCAGTACCAAATATTAACACCTATACCAAATATTAACACCTGTACCAAGTATTAACACCAATACCAAATATTAAAACCTGTACCAAAAACTAACACTTGTGCCAAATATTAATACCCTGTACCAAATATTAACACCTGTACCAAATATTAATACCTATACCAAATATTAACACCTGTACCAAATATTAATACCTGTACCAAATATTAAAACTTGTGCCAAATATTAATACCCTGTACCAAATATTAATACCTATACCAAATATTAACACCAATACCAAATATTAAAACCTGTACCAAAAACTAACACTTGTGCCAAATATTAATACCCTGTACCAAATATTAATACCTATACCAAATATTAATACCTGTACCAAATATTAACACTTGTACCAAATATTAACACCTGTACCAAATATTAATACCTGTACCAAATATTAACACTTGTACCAAATATTAAAACTTGTGCCAAATATTAATACCCTGTACCAAATATTAATACCTATACCAAATATTAATACCTGTACCAAATATTAACACTTGTACCAAATATTAACACCTGTACCAAATATTAATACCTGTACCAAATATTAAAACTTGTACCAAATATTAATACCCTGTACCAAGTATTAACACCTGTACCAAATATTAACACTTGTACCAAATATTAAAACTTGTACCAAATATTAACACTTGTACCAAATATTAACACTTGTACCAAATATTAACACTTATACCAAAAATTAAAACCTGTACCAAGTATTAACACCTGTACCAAATATTAATACCTGTAGCAAATAAGCAATTCGTCCATTAAGCTATTCAGAAAACACTTTACCAAATCGATAAGTTTGTTTTTAAATTGAGAGTTTTTAATAGATCATGTAAACGAAACTCAAAAATGAACAATATCATAAACTTGAACAAATATTATATGTGCATCGCAAACTAACCAATTAATTTATTACTAAATCAATGAAGCTCAACAAAATGATAGAAAGTTAATGAAAGATATTTTAAACTAATATTTAATTTTATTTGAAACAAAATAAAATTTGTCGTTCGGAGCTTTAGCATCTTCATAAGGTTTAATCCCAAGCTCGCTATCTACATACTCTGAAAGTTCAATGACATTTCGAATAACAACATCATTTTTTAAAACTGCTTTTAAAGCGCTATCACTAGACATTGTTGCTACGAATTCCAAACATCCTAAGGGTCTACCAATCTCTGAACCAATACTAATCATTTCAGCTACTATCCCATGCCCAAAATACTTGGGATGTACTGAAACGACAAGTGAGTTTAGATACCTTCCAAGTTCTGCTGGTTTTCCTGACATCAGGTTGCTCTCTGCAGCACTTTGTAATCTTAATCTGATAGCATATTCTTTTGGATAGTTTGCTGGTATATACTCACTACCATAATTTTTTAGACTAATAAGCATTACAGCCGCCATGTTTTTGGTGCTTTGTTCAAAACAACCAAATGACATTCCATTGCAGAGATTGTTGTCTAAATACCACTTTGATATGACTTCTGCTTCTTTAAGTGGAAAGTTAAAACCTCTGGAAGTTTTTGATTGAGTCAAAAACATTGAAACCAGTTTGTTGGCTTGTCGGAAATCTTTTGAAGCTAAAAACCTAAACAAAAATTTTTCTCGGTGTTTCAGCATCCCAAAACTTTGTTGAAAAATTTTCGAATCAAAAGGCATTATGATGCCTGTTGTTATGCTTGTTTTCAGTTTGTTAGTAACACCTATAAAAAAGTAATTAATATAGAATTAATAAAATATACATACACGCTTTGTTACAACATTTATCCTACACAGCCTATAAATAATCTCGGTTTTTTAATTAGAAATAACTATTTCTCATTTACATAATTATATTTTGCCAATATATTTGCCGATGATAAGTTCTACAGCTTTTATAACAAACATAAAAATATAAATTTAAAAAGCTTGACTTCAGAAAAGGTGTAACAAACTTTTGAATGAGAAATCAATGACGTTTATTGGCAGTATATTGGCAGTTATTAAATGTACAAAAATGAGCAGAAAAACAAGTTTTTCTAAGTATTTACCTATGTTTAAATCTATAATAAATTGGGAATTGCCCTTGTCTACTTTAAGCAAGAATTTTAGTCTTGAAATATTTTTCTAGTTTATAAAAGATACCAATAAACGATTTTAATTAAATCGGAGAGTTTTGTAACTGCCTATAGTCAACTATCCGTATTTTTTTAAATAATTATCTTTTATCAATAAAATCTTTAAATTATTACACAAATTTTATTAACTAACTAGAAATTACTGATATTTCTGGATGAGTTACAAAAAATGATAAATCTTGTATCGATGGCCGTTAACAACTGAAGCTAGCCATACTACTATCTAACTATAAAAAATAAAAAGGCTTTTCAACCAACAAAACAAACAAAAAATTGTTAGCTTTCGTATAGTTTTTCACTGTGGGCTTGCTTCTAGCAGTTGCTCTGCTGTAATTGTAGTGAACACTTCCTGAAAAGTTTTTATAAAGCTTTACAAGGAAATTTTGAAACCACTTGAAAAAACGAACTCTATATAAATTTTTAATTTGAAATTTTGTATAGATTTTTATTAATATTTATTTACGAATTATTCTAAGAATATTTTTTAAACCTAAAAATAATACTTTTTAAGCATCTTTAGCAAACTTTCAAGTTTTTACTGAGTTTGTCATTCGCAAAATCGATAATCATTTATACTTAAAACATTAAATATGATTTAAAATATGACTTTTTAATTATTTTTTGTAGGTATTAATTCTAAAATAACAAAATATTATATAATTAAACAGATTCATGACGAAAAAATTATTCAAAAAATCATGACGTTCATTGCCAGATATTAAATGTACAAATAAGAGCAGAAAAACAAGTTTTTCTAAATATTTACCTATGTTTAAATCTATAATAAATTGGGAATTTCCCTTGTTTACTTTAAGCAAGAATTTTAGTTTTGAAATATTTTTCTTGTTTATAAAAGATACCAATAATCGAATTTAATTAAATCATAGTTAAAATTATAATTGAAAAATTAATCAAAGTTATGTAAGAAGCTGAAGCTCAGGCAGCATTGTTGTAGCTGCCCAAAGTAGAAATACCAAAAACGGAAGGGTAAAATAAGTACAAAATATGCAAATTTTGTTAAATAAACATATTAACTGAATTATTATGACGTCATAAAATCTAAAATGATCAAACATATGTTTAGAGTTTCAACGAGGTCCACAAAAAATTATAAATAAGCACCAAATAGCTAACCAACGATTTTTGTCAATGTTTGTTCGTAACTGTTTTTGTGAAAATGGAGTCACTCGAGCAGTCTTTAAACGAAGGATTAATTTCGTATATGAAAATGATGGTTCAACCTAGCGTAGGATTATTTTACAGAGAAGATGACTCAGATTCAGATTCTTCGGGAAAAAATACCAAAGCTATTATTTATGAATCAGCTACTAAATCCAAAGAACTTGAAAAAACACTCAGTAACATGGGTTACAATGAAGAAGAACAAAAACAATTGCAAAAAACTTGTGAAAAATATGGCCCCATGATAATTTCTCCTTCGGCGGGTATCTTCCCTCTCTTCCCACCTTATGATATACTAATCAAAGAAGCAATTGCCGCCCTTGGAGGTGGGAAAGGTGCTCGCCGAAAAGCTATCATTAAATGGATAGCTTCGAAAGAGAAGTATTTGACCAAGTCAAGCTGTACTAAAGGGGTGGGTTTAGCTTTGAAACGAATGACTCGATCAGGGTTTCTGTATCATTCTGTCAGAGGTACTTATCTCATGACCCCCAAAGGAAAACTTCTTTCCTATACTAAAGGTAAGAAATTTAATCGCAAAGTTTGCTTTGAAAAGTCACAAAAAAGTTCCAAGAAAAAAAGATCAGCGATAAAGAAACGTAAAGTTAGCAAATGTGCCCCTAAAAGACGGAAAGTTAACAAACGTGCCTCTAAAAGACGGAAAGTTAACAAACGTGCCCCTAAAAGACGGAAAGTTAACAAATGTGCCCCTAAAAGACGGAAAGTTATCAAATGTGAAAAAAAGAAGGTTAAAAGAAATAGATGTTGAAAGTAATTTATTTACAAAACTAACCCTCTTGCTGACTTCCAAATTGTGTAATGAACTGAAAATGTCAAATAAAAATTTTGAATCATCATGCTATAGTCTTTTTTACAACTAATCAAAGAAAAAAATCTAAACTTTTAATACTAAAGTTTGCCTGCTAGCATTCTTTTAACTTGCAGAGTTATAAAAAAATATATCTTACAAAACTCAAACTGAAATATTTCAGATTTAAGTTATGATGGTAACTATTGTCTGTTAAGCACTTAAAATAGTCAGGTGCCCTAGTCAATGCTTTACTGCAGAAGAAAAATTGGCTGCTGAAGAATATGAAATGTTCATAAATATAGATCATCAAAGTTTAATTTTATCAGATAAATTGTATTACGAGATTGATCCCAGCGTTAGTAATCAACTAAAAACCAAATTGTTACTATTTATAAAGATTTGTAATCTATTTTAAATCTTATAAAGTAATGACCCGACTTACAGGTGCTAGAAGTCTCAATTGAAAAATTTTTGGTCACAAATTGTACCCCTATGGCGGATGATGCTGAAAATCAAGTTTTCGTTTCAAACTTTCCTGCAAAGGATAAGAGCTTCACACTATTTTGATACTTTCTACACATCATTGAGAAACAAAATCATCATGAACTCATTACTCAAGTCTTATGCTCACCAACATCATCACAAGTACAATCATCTAGCAGAAGAACAGCTTAAAAGTAAAAAAAGCAAATATTTGTTTACTTGAAGAATAAATATTCTTCCAAACTATAAGAATCAATCCTTAATCGAATTTCCTTGATTCAAAATTCACTGAAAAACTCATATAACAGAATGTTATGAGCAAATAGCACACAAGTTATTAAATACTTGAATACTATTAATACTATTAATAATTGAATACTAATAAAGTATTTATAAATAAAATTAAAAAAATTCCGAAATTTATCTGCTTCTTTTGCTGTTTTATAAAAAATATAGCGGTTTGCTGAGTTCTGACATTACTTACAAAAAAGTGGAACTCTTAGAAGTTTTAAGTGTAACTGAGTAGTAGATGGAAGAAGAAAGTGGACTCGGCCGCGAACGGTTATGCGTATATATGTGCCAGATCAGAACTTATCCAGTTGTTGCCCATGCAGCAGGGTTCCACGCTAACAAATTATGCAGCGGTACAGACAAACTGATTCAGCTGCAGCTGGCATCGCAGGATTTGCCAGAATGATAATGAGTAGAGGGAACTGCCTACGGGGCTCCAACTCCGGCTTAAAATTCGTAGTTTTAAGTCTCCTAGAAGTGTTGCCATTTTACCAGGCTCACAGGGCCCTTCTATCCGGGTTTTTTTATATGAACTTTCATTGTCACTAATATGTGTCCACCTGGGCTCGAACCCGGAACCACCCGCTTGGTAGGTATAGTATCTGCTTCGTCACACAGATGAACGAGATTAGTACACCAAGGTGTTGAAGAAGCCAGTTAGTTTAGTCATTAGATGCAAGTTTGATGTGCTGTGTTGCCATAAGATATGGTTAATGTTTTTAATAAACTTTATAATTCTTTTACTTCAAGGTTCTTCTGCAAATGTAGGCCACAAATAAATTAGACTGTGTTAGATGGAGGAAAACTAAATGACTCAATTTAGAAGATGGTTTTTTGATTTATTACATCTAAAACATGTTTTGGCAGCTTTTGATGAATGACTAGATCGGTTTTTGCCGAGTTAAGGTCCTCTAATTTTGTAAAACTATTTTTAGCAATTGAAAGAATAATTTTTTTAGAATCTTCTAAAAGTGACTGCAAAGAATAATTTGATTCCCTTTCATGTATTTAAAAATTATTTCATTTTTTAATCACTTTGAAATTAATGAAGTTTTAAAAAGCCTTTTTTGGTATGCTTTTAACAGTAAAAAATATTTCAGCGAAATCTGGTTGTAAATCTTTACTATCGACAGCAAGCTGACAACAAATTGAAGCTCTTCTTTGTTAGCTACACTAAGAAGGTAAATTATGGTTAGAAGTTATATAAACACTTACATCAAGAAAGTTCAACAAGGTTGTTAGAACTCACAGCCTACATAAATATTTCAATTTTAATCAATGAGGGTTTTGAAACTTTGAAATATTCTGGACAGTAAAGTAAAAAATTCCATTTATGTTGTGATAAAAAGTTTAAAGGGAAAAATTCTGGATGACAAATCTAAGTGGTTATCAGAAACATAAAATAAAAGCTTGAATATATCTAATTCAGTTTGATTAGTGATAAAAGTTTTAATAAAATAGATTATCGCTAAATTTAAAACTGTAAATATCTGTACGAAAACCAATGTAGAAATGCTAAAAACAAATTTTTAACTGATTGGTATTCCAGCTGAAAATGTGAGATGAAAGACATCTTTTTCATGATTCTTTTTACACAGGCAAAATTCAAACAGTTCAAGAAACAAAAAGAATTTACAAGTTGAAAAATAAACTCTTCAAAAAGTCGGTCAAAAATATTAAAAATTTAATCAATCTATTTATTAAAATCTTCTCAAAAGACCTTAAAAGATTTCATCCCCATAAAAAAACTTAAATGAAAATTCAATTAATCTTATTTTGTAAAATATTTTTAAATAAAAGTGAAGTAAATAATAACGCAGCCACCAAAATCAAATCGAAGATCTCTTGGATGAAGATTCATTCCCGGTGAAGAAGAACGAACAACCCTAAAAATCCTAGGATTGCAAACTGAAAAAGAAATTGAATTCAGATGATTTCATGAAAACCATTTTTACCTTCAGTTTTGGATAATCATTCATCAAAATGGTGACCATTCCAATGTAAGGGACGAACCCTCGTGCACGTCCTACAATATGCTGTCTTTCCACCCATAACTGTCCTGGCTTGTACAGACCTCTGTCATCTACTTCATTATTGTCGCCTTTAGTCAAAAATTTCACTTTTCCATTTTCACTATAAAAATTATTTAAAAAAAAAATTAAATTTCAAATTCAGATAAAAATTTATTACTTCTCGTGAAGTTTTATCACTCGGTGGACTATAGGAATGTCACGACCTTCAATTTTGAAAACAACAATTTCTCCGGCTTCAATCTTATCTTCTTGATAATTAGTCAAAAATAAAAGATCGCCTCGAAAAAAAGCAGGCTCCATGCTCCCACTAAAATGAAAATAAAGATTAAAAATAACTGAATAAATAAAAGGCAGAGCAGTTTGCCAGCCACCAACCAGGTCACTGAGGATCACAGGCTTACTAGATAATGAATGAGTTGGAAGGTTAGCAGAAAAAGGTAGATGGAAAATATTTGGTAATGTATAAGGTTGTGAGTAACATTGAAGATAGAAAAGCTTCAAACTCAGCATCAACATTTTTAGCAAATATAGATTATTTATATATTACTTAAACTATTATTAAAAATAAAACTTCTATTTTTTCAAATCATTTCATGTTAGCATATCTTTCATACTAAAACCTAAATTTATAAAATATAATTAGATTGAAAACTTAGAAAATCTTGATTTTGAATTATTATATTTGCAAAGAAGATACAAAAATTTAGAATTAAAATAAATTTCAGGAAGACAAGTTTACTAGACTTTGTACAAATTTCAATTTTTTACCTCAGAACAACTACAATTGGACTTTCGCTACCAGTTACAACCATCATCCCTTTCCACATCATTAAGGCTGAAGCTACAATCATGGCAAAATTTAAGGCTTGGAAGTACACCTTGAATAAAAACAAATTAATGAAGCAAGTAGAAAAAATGTCAACTTACTTGACGTTTATTCATTCGTCGAACTTCTGCAAACACATCTATTGAATCCAACATCTTGTATAACTAATTTCAATTTATCTATCTTTAATAATTTAATAAATCCTACTGAATAACAAAAGTTTATAGATTAAATATTAATTCGTTTAAGATTTATGAAAGATATATAAATTATACAAGCTACTCAAAGTATTCAAAAAATAATTATAATAATTATTTAGCTTATAAAAATATATATTTATAGAATAATTTCAATAATTAAAATGTTTAAAAAAATAGGATTTTCAATGAAATTATAACTGAAAAAAATGAAAGTTTTTAATGAAAAAATTGAGTTTCTATAAAATTTAAATGAAAGTTTGTAAGAAAATGATCAGAAGATTAAAACTGTTTCAAATAGATCAATAACTGTTTTTACCAACCATGAATATACTATATTATTTTCTAACCAAAAAATAATATCAAACTATTAGCATAAATGGTTAGAACATTTCAATTAAAGTAAAAATTAGTTAAAAACAAATAAATAGATTATCTTGACTTCTTCAATCAATAAACAATTTTTTTTTTAATAATTTTAAATAAATAAACTACTAATAAAATATATAACGCATTAACTTAAAATCAAAAATAATAATTTTGTTTAAAAAATTAAAGAAAAACTATAATTGAAAAATAAAAGCAAAAATAAAATAAATCGCAATACGTGTACCAAAAAACCCTTAAATTAAAAAATCCAATTTTAATACATCTCGGGGAAAGTTTTTTACAGCAGAAGTGTTTTTACAATTGAAAGCTTCACATGAATATTTACAACTAACTCCAAATAAAAATATTAAGAATTAATATAATTTTGAGAATAAAATGAATAATTATAACATAGCACTTAACTTAGCATACGGTAAATTTAAAGTTGTATTTTTTTGAAATGTATATTACACCTAAAGTAGATTTAACTGAATCCGGTATTGTTATTATTAAAAAAAAATCATACATTATTTGAAGAAAGTGATTATTTTAAACCTTCGAGAGCAAAGTTGATCAACTTTATCCGAAAAGGCTTTACTAGCCAAAGTGCCAAGTTCACAAAACTACCTTAAATTACAACTTTGTACAAATCTAGAGGTTAAATCAAAAATAGTTGATTTATATGGTTTTTAAAAATCCGACAAATAAGTTAAAATTCTATAAACCTTATCAAGTAACTGACTTACAAATCTATCACAAGAAACGGTTTTTTTTTATAAAACTTTTTATTAAATGAAATATAACAGAAAATCTTTTTAAATGAATTTAAATAAGGATTTTAGGATTTTTTTCGTGTGAAACGAAGCCACCATCGAAAGATGACTTAAGTTCTCGAGCTATGAAGTATAGAGCCACTGCTGATATCTAACAATTTCTTTTACCTTTAGTACAAGGTAAACAAGATCACCGCTAGACATACCAATTAATGTCTCATTACATTATAAGTGGTTTTACGAGCTACATGTTAGAAAACTATACAAAGTCCAAAAAGCACTGTAAAGACTGTGCTCTGTAAATGATCATGAAACCAAGGCAAAGCTCCAAGATTCAAACAGAGATTAAAAGTCTAATTTAAAAAGTCAGCATCCTTGAAGAAGAAGAAGTGATAAACAGGATCCAGACAGAAATCTCCTCAACAAAATACCAAAGATCTTAACTAAGCAACAAATTTGCTTAATTAAATTCAATTTATTTAGAACTTGTTTGAATAGAACAACTTAAATCATTTAAGTCGACAATTATGGTCGACTATTTAAACTTGAAACCATGAACCGATTTTGTCTTCTTGAATGTCTTAATATATCAATGCTATCTGTAATGTTACTTTTTCAAGTACATATGCTTGCTTGGAGATTTTATTCTTCTAAACATATTTTTCCATGTCTAGATGATTCTACCCATGACACATTTTTCAATTTAATATATTCAAACCTCTTAAAATGTAAAGTTATCCTCAATTTAGCATCTAAGGAGTTAACAAATTACTATTTTTGTATTCCGCCAATTGTTATTCCTCTCCTACCTACGACCATTTTGTTATTTCTTTTTAAAATTTAATGTATTCCATCTACAAAGGCCACTAATGGTAATAATTCATTTTAATGGCTTTGAACATTTTGAAGATTGCAATTTCTCATACGTCTTCAATTTATCGTTAAAAATTACTCTCTTACTGACTTTAGCTCCTTCAAGTAAAGCTTTCTCAATAGGGATCTTGTTCTCAACTCCATAACTGCAATAAATTTACAATCTCTTTCAAAATTATGTTTAAAAAGTATTATTCGAGAAAGGTTGCTAACAAGTGATTCATAACATTACCAATTTCTTATATTATTTTGTGGTTCTGACTAGTATTTTTTTATTTTAATAATACTTTTACTAAATTATAGCTTTTGCTTAAATTTTATAAAACTTTTTCATTATTTTTCTGTAGTCATATTGTTCTGTCTTCACTCGCTTTTGTCATCTTCAGCCATGCATTAAATAAAATAGATTTTTAAAGTTTTATTTTTATATTTAAATTTATTTACAAAAATTTTCAGAATAAGATTTTGCTTTTATAAAATCATTTTTTTAAACTTTGTTATTAATTTTTTAACATTTTGATTTTGACAAAATATTAAAAAAATGTTTTCTTTGTTTTTATTTAAATCTGTACTTTTAATTTTTATCTTTTATTCTAAATTTTGAATTAAAAAGTAATTTTTTATTTCAATTAAATTATTTAAAATTTCATTTTGAAAAAAGGTTTCTTTTGTAAATTTATTTCCTCAAAAATTTTCAACATAAATCAGTTTTATAACAATTTTTATATCTATTTTAAACTTAAAAATTTATTTTCTTTATTTATATTTAATTTTCTGTTTAATAAAACCGATGAAACTTTGTTTTTAATACATTTTGATTATTTTATTTTTTTAATAAGCAAAATAATTTTTACAAATTTTAAAGAATATTTTTTCAGTTTAATCTTTTTCTTTTTATAAAACAATAGTTCCAACATTATGTTTAAAAACTTTTTTATAATATTTTTTAAATGTTTTAATTTCGTTATATTCTAAAATAAATTTGAAATATTTGATATTTATATAATTTCAATATTTTTATCAAAAATTTTTCTCAATATTTTCAAAAAGATTTCATAAAAAATGGAAAACGAAAAAATTTCTTTTGATCCAGAAAATATTTTGTAAGTATTCAAAATACCGTAAATATCTTTAAAAATAATAATATTTTTATTAAATTATTTTTTATTTTAGGAATTCTCCACCTAAAAAAGTTATTTGTTTGAAAATTGTTGATAAAGATGAAATTAATTTTGAAGGAGTCAAAAAGAGAAATCATTTAAAAGAAAGAACTTTAAATAATTTTGGTAATTTTTGTTTTTTTTATAAATATTTTTCAGACTTTTAATTCTTAGAAACAAACCTGAAAGAACAAAATATAGAAGAAACCAAAGAATTAGAAGAAAAAAATCAGTTTGTTTCAAAATGTACAAACTTCAAAAATGTTCAACAAAAATTTTTTTCAGAGAATTAGAAATTGAAAAATCTGAAAAAGTTGCTGAAGTGAGGTAAGATTCAAAAATTCTTTAATCAATTTTATTAAACTTTGCTTCTTTTTAGAACCAACAACGAGCAAACGTAAGCAGTGACGTCATCAACTACTGACGTCATCAAGCAGTGACGCCATTAATGTTTGTTGTTTAGGTGTGAAGTGAAATCATTGAGACGTTCAAATCGAATAAAAATCAACCAAAAAATGCCCCAAAAAGTGAGTCCGGTTGCTAAGCAACAACTAAATGATGACGTCATGATGACGTAGAAGCGACAGACGCCGATGGGATTACCAAAAGCTGAACGATTGGACAAGAAAAGAAATTTCACCCTTGAAGAGATTTACACAAACAAAAATTACTCCACTCCAAAAACAAAACCTCTTCGGACAATCTACGAAGTCCCAAAAGAGCTTCCCGACGGTCAAATCAGGTGATGACGTCATCAAAAAGTCATCAGTGATGATGACGTATTGTATCGCGCAGATTCGAAGACCGAAGGACGCGTTATCGCGGAATTCAGTTCTCAACTCACCCGCGTCTGAGAGTCGCCAAAAGACGGGTTGGTGACGTCACTACTGATAACGTCATCACTTCACGATGTAATTGTTTCAGGACAAAAACAAAACCCGAGGAATTCGCGAAATGCAGCAAAATCGAAAACGGAATCGTCTCGATGATCAAGTTCTGATGGAGACGCTTCGTCGAGTCTATGATGACGTCATCGATGACAATCAGGATGACGTCAGCAGCACTTCGGCGTCAAAATAAAATTTCTGTAAATATAAAGGCGATGACAGGACGTCATAATCATAATGACGTCATCACCTGTAAAGCAGTGACGTCATTAACGTCTATATGAGAAGGAGGCAGTTTTGAGAAGTGAACTTTGGACTTTTGGAAGATCTTCGTCATGCATCGATGATTTCGAGCTAAAAATCGATTAACTTCGAAAGGATCGCGAACATCAAAAGATGAAATCTAGATGAAAGTAGTGACGTCATCTATTTAAGTTATAACATCATCAATTCACTCTTTTGGGCAACTTTTGTTTGGTTGCTATAGAGACGCTGTGATCGATTTGTTCAGAATAAAAGTGAAGAAATTGAAGAAGAAATTTTCCACTTTTCGAATTTTTATCTTTTTTTAGACTCCAAATTTCATTCTTTAAAAAAAAATCGTAAAAATTTCAAATTTTCAACTTTGAAACTCACTAATCGATCGATTTGATTAAAATACCACACGTCCAAATTTTCATACATTTTTTCGGGTTTTTTTTCTCCAAAATAAATCTGCAAAATTTAAAATGATAAAAATATTCAATTAGATGTAGATATAGCGAATTACTTCCTGTAAGACTGGAAGAGCTTCGATCTGTTGTAAGAAATGAATACAAAGAATTACATAAGCATAAGAACTCATATACTGCTTCTTTGAATTACTAATATCACAAATTTTTGTTAAATATTTTACAGCAAAAATAAAATGAGTAACTTCTTCATCAATCTGTGAATATCTCTTTAAAAGATCCGTGTTGAAAAGAGCCTAAAAAAGTTGAGCAAATAAAAGATAAAAAAATTGAAATGGAACTTTTTACCAAATGATTTGATAAAGAAATATCTCCAATTAATTGACTTTTTTTGTGCTTAAACTCAATGATTGGTATTCTAGCTTTTGAGATAAAACGAACATTTTCAAAATCTCTGCTCTTCTTTAACCAGCTACTTATCCTTAAACCCATCTTTAAGAACAAATTTATTATTTTTTAATTCATTTTTTATAATTTTTAAACCTTTTTTGGTTTGTTTAATGTTTCTCTGAAAACCACACAAACATCTAGATCTGATTTATTAAATCCAAAACCGTTTGAAGATGAACCAAATGAAGATACAACTAATTTCTTTTGATAATTTACAATTAAAACTTTTCTGATATTCTTCAAAACTTCATTCCTCAAATTTTGATTCTCTAAATTTATTTTATTTTCATCTTTAAAAAAAAAGATTTTTATAAATAATTTTTCAACAAAAAAATTCGAGTTTAAAAAAAAACTCACAGAAAATTTTTCTACAAACTTTAGTTAGTAATTGATGAGATTCAAATGAAAATAATCTGAACAAAAAACGATTAAAAAAAGAAATCGAAAATGCTCAAAAGAACCTTTTAACTTCTTTTATAATTCTCTCTGATTTTACCTGTAAATAAAAACTTTAATAGAAATTTCAGAAAAATTGAAATTTTTACCAGAAATCCATGAGAGGATTGAAAGTTTAATTTTATAAAATTCATTTCAAATGAAAAAAAAAACAATTTTTTGCAACTTTATGTAAATTTGAAATCCAAGTTTAATAATGACAAATCTGTTAATTAAAAGTTACATCAAAACAAATTAATTAAAGTTTAAAAATAAAACATAAATTGAAAAAACCTAATACTATAAAATAATTTGTAAAGCAAAATTTCTGACTTTGAAAATTTGTAAAAACAATTCCCTAATCTGAAACTTAAACTTTTTTGACTTTTTTTATTATAAAAGCAAAAATTACTAAATCGGCTGAAATGATTTTTTCACAAATTATTTTGTTAAAATTGTTTATTAATACGAGAAACACCTGCATATGACAAATTATACTCCACTTATAAAAATCACAGAATAATAAAACTGTAAAATAATAATCGAAAGTTTTAAGTATCCCTGTTTTACATAAATGCTACAAAAAAATATATATAACGCTGTTATATTTATCTTTTTATTCATGTTTCAAAAACACAAAATAATTCAATCAGTGAAAAATAAAGAAACTGGCGCCATTATAATTCAGTTAAATTAATAGATATTACTCAAACAGTAAATTATTAAACAAAATTCTAAAAGAGGTGATGAATTCGATGAAGTGGTAGAGTCGGGAGAAGATCCCAAGCCCTGATCCAAACTTCAAACTTTGTTTCAAGCCTTGATTGGGTGTTATGAAAGCTGTTGAGTGAGTTAAGTTTGAATGATGAAGACGAATTGTGATTTCTAAAGGAAGAAGACAGTTAAGATGACAGAAACAATTAATAATTTTAAACGAGGTTGGGGGAAAGGCTTTAATATATCTTTGCAAGGATTTAATATTTAGCTTAGAGAGTTGGTATTTGTATGAAGAAAAAGGTATGCCACATCTAAGGAAAGCTTTAAATAATTTTCACCAAAATTTTATTTTATTGCATTAAGTGTAATCGATATAAATATTGAAAAGAAGATGGGCAATAAAACTATTATATTAAATTTTAAAGAAGTTGTTGTTTTATAGTTTCATAATTTAGCTAGTTTTATAAAGAAAGTTTATTTCAACAAAGTTACCTATTTATTGTGATAAAATAAAAGTTTGTCTATGTAATAAACATTAATAGTCATAAAGAACTGGTAAAAAAGTCAAATATTGTTGTGTTAAAAATTTTAAACTTTTGTTTATTTTTATAAAAATTAACAGATTATAAATTTCTACTGTTTGCAGTACTTAAGCTGTATCTTTAGTTAATCATTATTTTGGAGGCTTATAATTTAATGGAATCATTTAAATAAAATATAAAACGCTAACTACTCGTAACTATTAATTCAATTTTTAAAGATGTTAACTTTAGTTTCTATCTATTCACAACACCATTTTGTTTAACAAATTTTAGGTCTTTCTTGTTAGAAGCCATAATTGTCAGCTTTCATTGCTTTTCTACTTCGTAAGTTAACAAGTTTAACAATATTTTTTCAAATTTTTGTTTCTTATATTCTTATTTCAGTTAATTTTAGTTTATTAATTTTAGTATTATATTAGTCTTAACAAATGTGTCTATTAACTAAATTTATATGTTTATTTTTAATAAATATATTTAAACATTACAAATATATTTAAAAACATTAATTTTCAAATCTGATTTAGATAACTTTTTTAAATTAAAATTATTTATTTTCTTAGAAGTTTCTTTTGTCAACAAATTTTGGTTTTTTATAAGTTTAATAGAAAAATATAAGTTTTATAATAAATTTTTTTAAATTAAATTTTGTACAAAATTTGACCAAAAAATTACATAATTTTGCAGGATATTTCTTCATGGCTTCTATAATAACTAAATTTCCCTTGTTAAAATATTCTAAAGTTAATTTAAGAAGTTTTAGTTCAACTTTATTTCTTAAATCTTTATATCCTGAGGATGTTTTGAAGCCTATGCCTTATCCTATTTTATATTGGGGCAAATTTGATCCCATCAAAGCAACATCTGATTTTCGGCCAGCTCCTTCAACTAACACCTATTCTAATTTCTTTAATCAATCTGTTCATGAGTTAGAAAGAAAATTTTTAAAGAAAGGAAAAGGTTATATTGCAGAAGATTTAATGAACCAAATTTTGGAGAACTTGAAACTTAATCAAGTTACAAAATATCATGAATCAAGTGAAGAGGAAAAACAAGAGATTGAATTAAATCCTATCGTTGTACTGAATGCTGCAATTGAAAATATTAAACCAAAAATTGGTCTACAAAGTTATCGTAAAGGTTCTCAAAGTTATCGAGTACCATATCCACTTTCTGATAGAAAGCAACAATATTGGGCTTTGAAATGGATGATAGATTCAACTCGGGGCAGAAAGAAAAAAGGCCGTTTTGTTGATCGGATGAGCGCTGAGATTTTGGCAGCTTACAACTTTAAAGGTGAAGCTATGAAACGAAAACAAGCTCAGCATTTGCTTGCAGACGCTAATCGAGCATACGCCCATCTAAGATGGACTCCAACTAAGCAACCAGCAAAATTGAGGGGGAGAAAAGCTGCTAAGGCAAAAAGAAGTCGTTTTAGTCGATAAAAATTTTAATAAAATTTGACAAAAAAAAACTGTTGTGATTTCTAAAAAGTTTTTTTTTCAGTTTTATTACAAAAAAATGACGTCATAAACGCGGTTTTCTATTCAGAGTTCGATTTAGCTGAGTTGAGGACAGGGTTCCATCGTAAATGCTTCAGATCAACTTTCAGTCGAAGCGGTTTGTAGTGATGGGAACATAATAAACTTCGAATTGTTTTTGAGTCAATTCGAAACTGTTTTGAACTGAAATAATGGAAACAAGTGATTCTCATGGCTTTTAAAGAAGCTAAAATATCTGAATGAGATATGCTGGTTCGTTCACTAATTTCAACTAGAGATATAGTATCCAATTCCTTCTTTAAACAGTCCAAAACTGCCTGTTTCCAATAACTTAAATAAGATTTTCTACCCAAATCTGAAAGCGGTTTTTCGGGCGATCCAGTCTTCTTCTCAATTTTCGACAGTTCGTAACTGAAGCTGATCAGAAACTTCCCAAAACTTTTTCGTTGAAATGGAGGGAAGACGATGATACAAGCAACATTGTTGTTATCAGGGGATTCCCGTTCCTTTGAAAAGTAACCCACCGTTTCAAAGTTCGTTCTATTCTTCTGAATTAGAACGTAGAACAAAAATGGTTCAACGTCATAAAACAAAGTTTTGTGATCTAGAAACAACTTAGCTAGAAGACATAATTTCTGACAATAAAATTTCTGTTTAGAACTATCAACTTCATAGACTGAAAGATCGTCTTTATGATAGATTCGTCTTCCTGGAGGTGACTTGACTTCACAGTTTGTAAAATGCTTCCAGTATAAAAATTCGTCATGATGATACAACAAGCAGTAGCTACAAATAAATAGAGTTTGCTGTTGTGAATATTCTTCTGGGTAAGGTGAATAATACCAGGCATTCATGAAAAATTCTCCAAGTTGGACCTCATTTATATTTTTAATCCTAGTAGCTTTCTCTCTTTCTTTTTCATCTCTTTCTTCAGCATCAACAACTTCTAAATTCTCCTCATTTCGTCTCTTCTGGTTTCTTGTTACAAGATGTTCAGCTTCTTGAGCATTTGAGCATCCGTCCAACAAGCAACTTACATCTATCTCTTCCCCAACAACCCATCTATCATTTCTTGCATCTGTATCTTTGAAATGAACATAATATCTTTCTCCTTCTTTATTTCTTTCAATTTTTAAAACTTGGGCTGGCTTCCAGATGTTTTCAGAAAACTTACAGCTATAAGTGGAGAACTGTTGGATGGTGACGTCATCACTTCGAGATTCAAGTCTAACTCGTTTTGGAGAATCCATTTTAGAGAAACATTTTTTTAATCACAAATTTTAGATTTAAAATATATTTTTAGGAAATTATTAACAATATATGAATTATTATGAAATTTTTATAACTTGGAAAATTAAAAATGACAATTACAAAATAATTAGAAAAAGTTAAAAAAAAATGTTTCCAAATTTAAATTAAATAATTTTAAACAAATTAATAATAATAAGTTTATTATAAACCTATTTTCGTAAAGAAAATAGATCACAATTTACTAAATCAAAAAATATATAATTTATAAAATTATAATTAAATTTATCTAATTCATAAAAGTAAATATTTTTTATAAAGTTTTCAGGGAAAACTTTATAATAAATTTTAGTCATTAAAAGTCAAAATTTACCAAAAATAAAACAAAAATTTATTAATATATTTCAGAATGAAATATATACTTTTATTTAATAATAAAATTCTATCAATTGAAGAAGCATAAATAAAATAAATTACCATGTTTAGAAATAGTTCTAAAAGTTAAAAGAAAAAAACATTTTAAAAAAATTAAAGTTTTTTCTGATTTTCTGAATTCCTGTTCAAATCTGGAAGCTTTAAAAATACATTCGACATTCAAATTGTATGAAATAGTTTAATGGACTTTTTGTAAGCTTTATAATTTTATCAAAACAAATATCTTAACAAAACCAATTAATTTAAAATCAAATTTTAAAAATCAGAAATTAGGAATAATGCTTTCTAATAAGTGTAAGATCAATTAAAAATTTTTATGTATATATTTATGATATATATATTATATACAATATATTTATATGTCAGTTTAATCAGAAAGCCTAGATTTCTTTACTGCTGATACTATCTTTAAGGTTTTGTTTTTAAATCATTTATATATTGCAATAAATGCGAAAGAGGGTGACTGAAGAGAGCACCTACCGCTAACACACATTCTCACAAATAATACCTATTAAGTTAGAAATATAGAAAGAAAAAGCTTGGCATTTCAAAAAAACACACAAGGCATTTCAGTAGTTCTCAAAGCATTTCACAGTGAACAATTACATAGAATGTTAATAATATAAAAAAGGAAAAAGAACACAGTTTAAAAGTGACAATGTTGACAATATTATAACTTCTGCTTGAACAACAGGAGTGATTGTGAAATGACAATGTCTGATGTCAACTGGTTCCAAGTAATAATTGTGCAGTATGAGGAAAAATTTGCTCTGACCAGTGTACCAGGTGATATAGGCTTAATAAGATGTAATGTGTGTCGTTTGAGCTGATATAATTTGAAGGAAGGACTAATGGAAAATAAATCATCAAACTGGGGGTCAATTAAATTGTGGATAATCTTAAAAATAAGAATTAAGTCGTATTTAATCCGTCGAATTTCCAAAGTATCTAAATTTAAGAAGCTAAGACTATGTTCATAACTATCGTATTTAATATTAAGTTTCCTGCATACCAATCTCGTAAATGTAGCCTGAACAGACTCGATTTTTTTTTATAACACTGACTTGATATGGCATCCATGCACTGACATTGTATTCAAGAATTGGACGTACGTACAATTTGAAAAGATTGACAAAAAAGCATGGGTTCTTAGAATTAAAGATCTTTATAATAAGGAAGACAAGGTTGATTGATTTTCCAAAGATTTTGGAAATATAATTGCGCCATTTAAAGTCAGATGGTAGAGTAATGCCAAGGTCTAGGACCGACGATACTCGTTGAATAATAAGTCTATTGATGGAGTATTGGTTTAAGCAATTTACAGCTGGTTTACGAGAAAAAGTTATAAGTACAGACTTTGTGGGCTGGATTCTGAGCTGCCAATTCGCAGACCAGTCTTTTACAGTGTGCAGTGCAGTTTGAAGTTTTGAAGGATTACAAGATAATAACTTGATATCATCTGCATACACAAACACACTGACATCATCTACTGCTCCTAATCTTCTGATGAGGTCTTCAACGGTATCATCCACTGTAAGATAAAGCTGTTGATTTTTAAGTTTTTCAATGCAGTAACGAACTTAGTGTGTGGAACAGAATCAAACGCTTTAGCAAAATCGAGATATATGATGTCACAGGGAGTGTTACTTTCGTAATGGGCTGTAAGCTCATTAAGAAAAATGAGTTGTTGAGTCAGGGAAGATATCCATTTCACAAAGCCATAATGGACATCAGATATTAGATGGTGCTCCATCAAATGACTGGTCATATGATTGTGAATGATATGCTCTTGAGTTCTGCAGATAACTGAAGTCAGCGAAAGTGGTCTGCAGTTAAGTGCGGTGTTTCTGGGACCCTTTTTATGAATTGGAGTAATAATAGCTTTCTTCCAAATTTGTGGAACTCTTCCTCACCTCAGAGTCATGTTAAAGAAAAGCGATAACGGTAGTGATAAAGATGTAGTAGTTTTTCTTAAAAACAAAGCTGGGACCTGATCTGGGGTGTTGGAAACTGATGATTTTAAAGAAGAAATAGCCTTAGATACCATATCGACCGTTATGTCAAGATCTGTAGAGACATTTGTAAGAATGTCGGAGTAGGAAAGAGAAGGAGTATTGCTATCATCGATTATAAGAACGCTATTAAATTGATTGTTTAGCAACTCAGCTTTATTTTCTGGTTCCATCACAAGCTGGTCGCTGTTATCAAGTAAGGAAGGTATTTGAGATCTCGCCTTTAGCTTGTGATTTATGAAACCAAAAAACGTTTTCTTGTTAGGTGAAAATAAGACTGCACTTTCTCTTTCTAAGTAGATATTAGAAATATATTTCTTGTAAACTATACAAAGATTTTTATATAGAGATTTGATGAAAAGGTCTGCTTTAGTTTATTTGTATAGGAGGGTTTTACAAATGCTGTAAATTCCTTAAATATTTAGGGAAATGTGGTTTTTTGTTGACTCGATAAAAAGTTATGAATTTCTCAATTGACTCTTCAACGATGTTAGTAAACCTTGAGTAAATAGTATTGATGTCTTCGGAAGAGTTGAAAACATAAATCCAGTTAACATCTGATAGAAACTTGTTAATACCGTTATAATTTCCACAGTAAAAATTCCTTTTGCTTGAAGTTTTAATGTTCATAAAAAAAGTTTGGTGGAGCTTGAATTCAATCATATTGTGATCGCATGTCAAAGCAAAAGGTTATTTTTGATCAACGTAGATAATGTTCTCGGGTTTTGATGTGATAAGAAGATCCAAAGTATTACCACTAGCTTGGGTCGGAAAAGTAACCATCTGAGATAGATTATTGGCATTGAGGAAGCTTACAAAGGTATGACTTAGAAAGGGTGATATAGTATTATCGATATCCAAGTTAAACGATTTTCCACTAAATGCTAAATTCGGGTTATTCCAATCAATTTTACCAAAATTAAAATCCCCCAAAATATATAACTCAGGACCCACAACACTCTTTAGAGCCTTCAATAAGGCCTTAACAGTAACCTCATCATTAGTTTTAGAGGGTGGTAGATAGGTACATATAAAACGAGAAAATTTGGACTTTGAGTAATGAAAATCAAAGGCGATAATCTCAAACCCTGGAAAATTAATGGGATCGATTTGAATTCTAGAGATCTTTGGTGCAAGAGATATTTTGTAAATTACGCAAACACCGCCGCCTCTATCATACAGTCTATCACAGCGCAAAACACAAAAAAGATTATCGTCAACCAGAAAAGAATCAGGATAAAACGGTTTCAACAACATTTATATCCTAACTTCACTGCATAGTAAAAAACAATTTATTTTTCACAATACTTTTTTTCGTTGACTATATAAACACTTCTATATAAAAAAACATTTCTAAAACTTTAAAGAATTCTGTACAATTTCCAAAAATTGATAAAAGACTAAAATATTTAAAACATTTTTGTTTGAAGCATTAGAGAATAATGGTTTCAAGATTTTTTATATATTATATAAAACTAAATAGAAAGATTTTAGATAATCTCATTTCTGTAATAATACCACAAATTATGGTTGATGAAAATCATCGAAAAAATTTCAATCATCTACATCATCGTCTAATAAAATTTTCATATTTTTTATTGAAAAAAGTCTAAAAGATTGTCGAAAATACGGAAACGACATTATAGAATTATTTAGTTAGTTGAAATTGAATTACTTTTCTAGGAAAACTTTAAAAAGACTAATTAGTGATAGAAGTTTAAAATAATTTCTTCAGAAAGCCAGATATTTTCTTAAATATATTGAAAAAAATTTTAAATCTAGATAAAATGTTTATTCCAAATTGTTCATATTATTTCTTTTGAAAGTATCTTGAGGTATTATTAAATAACCTTTTTCTGATGGAAAATTGTATTTGCAACATCTTTGATAGTTTTGCTTTGTTAGGAAAGCTAATTTCTTATTTTATCAATAAACTGTATAATTTGAAAACAGAAAAAAAAGTTTGTTGGTAAATTTATGAGATTTTGAAAACTGTTATAGAAACTTAAAACTTTAAGTAAAATGTTATACGAATATTTTAAAATATTAATTTTTATTACAAACTTTTAAAGATTAATTTTATTTTAAAACAAAACTACCAACTAGTAGGTTAAAAAAATAGGTTAAGTACCATTATACAATGCCAATAAAAAAACTATTTTTATTTAAACATTAAAATATGATTGAATATAGAAAATTCACAATCTTTTTATAAAAATATATTCAATCAGTTATAAAAATTAAGCCAAATCTTGAATATATTTGATCAAATTGATGATTGATTAGTATAAACTATTTTGTGTTTTACTTGGTTATGTTTAGTTTAAATAACCAATTAAACAAATTTGACACAAATATTTTCAATCAATCTTACAGTTTTGAATAATGGAAAAGTTTTGACAAAATTTTTTTTTAAAAGGATTGTTTGTTGTATTTTGAAAGTTCAATATTTAAATAATAATTTTCTAAATATTCAAAGTTTTTTGTATCTTAACAAGTTTAAAGTTTTTAAACTGAAAAATTTATAAAGATTTTGTTAAAATTAGAAATATTTACAAATTAATCAAATTGTTTAATTTAATTAGAAAATTGAAACAACAATTTTTAAGATTTCAAATTTTTAATTAATAAATTAGAAACTTTTAATTTCTAAAAACGAATTAAAAAAAAATCTTTCTTAAAATTTAACCAAAAACGTAATTCCGAATTTGATTTTAATAAAATTAATTCTCATTTTTTATTTAGTTCCAATTTCAAAAAGTTAAAATAACTTTCCTTAAAAAGTTTGATTTAAATTAAAAGTGGTGACGTCATCAGATGAATAAACAAGTTTCCGATAATGACGTCATCAGTACGTGATATTTGCGGGAATGAATCCAGAATAATTTTACTTTTAATTTTCGGATCTTATTTCTAGAGTTTTGCAAAATGTAGTTTGAATAAGATTCGAATTTTTTTTCTATTTTGTTTAAAAATACTTTTTGAAAACCTTTTTTTTGTTAATCCGTGAAAACCTCACAAAATATTTAAATGTCACCTTTAGAAAAGTTTTTAATGACGTCATTTTGAAAAGCTTTGGGAAAAGCTGTTTAAATTTTGAATTTTAAAACGTTGAAATAAAATTTGGAGGAAAAAAAGAAATACACAATTTTTTTTAGATTAAAAAAATATTTCAGTTAGCATAAATTATTTTGTAAATAAAAAAAATTAATTGATAAAATAATCCCCAATAAAAGAAAAAAGTTGCTTCTAATCTAAAATTGTTTTTCTGAATTCTAATTAAAATTCAATTTGAATGTAATTTTAGGAAAAAAATTCTTTTGATATTTTAACATGGCTGATATAGAAGATTGATTGATAGAGAAGGACTGTTATGATAATAAGCTTTCAACTCAGCTTTAATTACTGTTGTACTGTAAGCTGTTGGTTTTGCTTATCAAGTGATGCAAATAAATGTTCAAAAAATTTTTTTTTATTTTTACAGAAAGTTGATTTTCATAATTTATTAGATTGAAAAGTTTTAGACAATTTTTTTTAGTTGTTATCTTTTAGCCCTAGGCAGAAAAATGCTGAAAACTATTAGAACTATTAAACAAGAATTTATTTAATCAGAAACATCTTCAGAAATATTTTGTAACAAATCTTTCAAAACAAAAAAATTTAATTGCATTAAAAATCTTTAAACCTTATGAGAAATTGCTAAAAGTATTTGAAGGTCTTTTATTAGGTATTTCTTTTCTTTTATTATTTATTCATTGACATTCTAATTTTTAAATAAATACAAAAAAATTTTCGTCCTGAAAAAAAAACAGTTTTAAAAAATAAACAAAAACAAAAAAAGCCTGAAATTTGCTTAATGCGGCCAAATAATCGTCAAATTTGAAAATTATTTTATTTATTTTTGCTTTCAGATATAAAATAGAACAAAATTTGAGATTTTTTCAAAACGAAAAATAAAGTTCTTTATTTTAATCCAAAAATGAAACTTTTAGAATTTATGACAACTAAAAACTAAACAGGTTGTTTACTTAAGCAGTTTTGCTTTCATAAAGGCCAAAAAAGGTAGAAGCCAATTTAGACCTTTAGATTTTATTTCTTCAAATTTAAAATTATAATATTTCAAACAAAATCGAACAGTTTGTTAACATTTATGATATCAATTGTTATGTTTATATTCACCAATAAAAGAATAACTTCAAATGTTTTAGAATTTGTGTAAAATATCAATTCATTATTTGTAAAGAATAGATCCGGTTATGTTTAATTCATTTTTGAAATTATTGATCCTATATTGAATAATTTTTGTTAAATTATTTATCAAACTTCACAAAAGACTTTTAAATTTGTAAATATTTTACTCTTTAGAAAATCGTAATGATTTTTATTTTGCTTTTGGTTAAGTTTAAGGTTGTAAAATTTTAATGTTTTTTAAATATTGGATTTTATTTTGAAATTATTTAAAATGAGATTTAACTGCTTGAAAATATTTAATGATTTTAAAATTAATTTTCGAACGGTTTTTGAAACTGCAGAATTCTTCGGCAAGTTTATCAAATGCATTTTTAAAACATCTTTTATTGAAAACTATAGCATATCATGCTTTAAAATTTATGTATTAAATCATATACCGGTTTAGTCAAATATTTAAACCACAATTTTTCTAAATTGAAATAGAACATTTTTGACAATTTTTAAAGATAAGAACATTTAAGCAAAAACTTAAGGATTTTAAAACCGGTTTTCCCCCTTAAAATTAGCAGTTTTTCAAATCAGCTTATTAACAGTTTTGGCGCTTTTCATTTCTGAATTTTTATTATCTACTTTTCTGTTTAAAAAAGATTCAAATTTTCTTTAAAGCAATTTATGACGTCATTACATCTAAATCGCGTTTGTATTCGATAAATATACGTTTGTATATTCTTTTAAGACGTCACAAAAAGCTGTTTACATAAAATCAAAATAAAAGCTTTAATGATGCCATAGAACTAAATTCAAAATGTTTCCTATCAACTAAACATTTTTCGAAGATTTTTACGTCATCAGCGCAAGTTCAACTCTTCGTGACAAAAATTGATGACGTCATAATAGCTGTACAGAACTGAGATTCGAAATTTTGCGATTTTATTTTCACAACAAAATCATCGAGCTGTGACGGATTTTGTTGGTCAGTAATGACGTAACTAACGCGACAAGACGCTAGAAGAAGCCTGTTGCTAGGTTGTAATTAAAAGTTTAGAAGTCAAACAAGTTGATGCAAAAGAGAAATTGAAGAAAAAAGTTTTTTTTTGAAGTAAAAATTTTTCGATAAACTTTTTGTAGAAGATAAAAAGTTTGCTGAAAAATTTTTAGTTGCTAAAAATGAGGATCGAAAAATTTGAGTTTTTTTTATTTTTCTTAATAATAAATTCTGATTTAAAAGAAGCCAGAAAACGGAGTAAAATAAGATTCGAAAATCTTTCAAAGTTTCCGGACAATTGTTTCCAAGAGGTTATTTATTAATTTATTTATTTATTTGTAAAACAAATTTCATTTTGAATAAAAATTAGTTTACAATCATCTAAGGTAGTTAGTGGAAAAACTTCAGAAAATTTCAGCTTATTTCTGTGGCTTTCACCGAACAAAGGTTTTTAAAGCGTTCAGTCTTCTTTTTCTGACGTCATCAAATCAATCGACAACCTTTCATTGAGGCCCTTCAAATGTCAACTAGTTCACTTGGATGATATTTGATTGAAAATTGTCAAAGAAATTTTGATCAGATTTTTTAAAGTTATAAAAAAAGCAAAAATATTTTTAAGTTTGAATGTAAAATTTCTCTGATCTTCATCTTTCAATCTTCATCCTTTGAACTTCATCTTCTGTTCTTCTGATCTTTATCTTTTGATCTTTAAGTTTGAATGTAAAATTTCTGTGATCTTCATCTTCCGATCTTCATCTTCTGATTTTCATCTAACTGATCTTCATCTTTTGATCTTCATCATCTACACTTCATCTTCTGATCTTGATCTTCTGATCTTGATCTTCTGATCTTGATCTTCTGATCTTCATCTTTCGATCTTCATCTTTCGATCTTCATCTTCTGATCTTCATCTTTCAATCTTCAATCTTCATCCTTTGAACTTCATCTTCTGTTCTTCTGATCTTCATCTTTTAATCTTTACCTTTTGATTTTGATTTTCTGATCTTCTTCTTTTGATCTTCTTTTTTTTATCTTTATCTTTTGATCTTCATCTTTTATTCTTCATCTTCTGATCTTCTTCTTTTGATCTTCATCTTTCAATCTTCATCCTTTGAACTTCATCTTCTGTTCTTCTGATCTTCATCTTTTAATCTTTACCTTTTGATTTTGATTTTCTGATCTTCTTCTTTTGATCTTCTTTTTTTTATCTTTATCTTTTGATCTTCATCTTTTATTCTTCATCTTCTGATCTTCTTCTTTTGATCTTCATCTTTCAATCTTCATCCTTTGAACTTCATCTTCTGTTCTTCTGGTCTTCATCTTCTGATCTTCTTCTTTTGATCTTCATCTTTTATTCTTCACCTTCTGATCTTCTTCTTTTGATCTTCTTTTTTTTGATTTTCATTTTTTGATCTTCATCTTCTATTCTTCACCTTCTGAATTTCTTCTTTTGATCTTCATCTTTCCATCTTCATCTTTTGAACTTCATTTTCTGTTCTTCTGATCTTCATCTTTTAATCTTTACCTTTTGATTTTGATTTTCTGATCTTTTTCTTTTGATCTTCTTTTTTTTGATCTTCATCTTTCGATCTTCATCTTTTGAACTTCTTCTTTTGATCTTCATCTTCTGATCTTCATCTTTCGATCTTCTTTTTTTTGATTTTCATCTTTTGATCTTCATCTTCTACTCTTCACCTTCTGATCTTCTTCTTTTGATCTTCATCTTTCGATCTTCATCCTTTGAACTTCATTTTCTGTTCTTCTGGTCTTCATCTTCTGATCTTCTTCTTTTGATCTTCATCTTTTATTCTTCACCTTCTGATCTTCTTCTTTTGATCTTCTTTTTTTTGATTTTCATCTTTTGATCTTCATCTTCTATTCTTCACCTTCTGAATTTCTTCTTTTGATCTTCATCTTTCCATCTTCATCTTTTGAACTTCATTTTCTGTTCGTCTGATCTTCTTCTTTTGATCTTCTTTTTTTGATTTTCATCTTTTGATCTTCATCTTCTAATCTTCACCTTCTGATCTTTTAGGAGTCGGATTCTCCTTCGTATCTTTGGAGGCTGGAGAGAGGTCCTTTTTATGAACCAGTTTATTTCTTTGGAACAATTCATGTTTCCTACCCACGAGTCTGGCCCCATGTCCCAACTAACTCAAAGGTGACGTCATAATCCGCATTTATGACGTCATTCCTCATGATGACGTCATCATAACAGGAAGTGATAACGAATAGCGATGAAATTTATTTCGAACTTGACTTGACTGACGAGCGAACAATGACGTCACTACAGCGATGTCAGCTTCTTCCTGATGACGTCACAATCGATCAGCTGTTGCCCGAATCCATGTTTAATCGACTTTTTAGTTACATCAATTTTGCGAAAACGAAGATCGCTGATTGGATGACAAACAAACAATGGCGGGAAGGTAACGATGACGTCATAGAGCACATGTGATGACGTCATCAGTGTTTTAGGGTTGACGTCAGAGATGTTGTTTGAGATGGTGATGAAAGATTGGAAGAAGAAAAAAGCTTTTTGGTTGAGTTTGATCCTTCAATCTTTAAGTGAAGATGAAACTAAGATCAGACATCTCTTATCATTTGATGTCTTCCTCATCAGAAGAGCGAATGATCTGAAAAAATCTTTTAAATCAATAGAAGATGTTGAAGAGCATTGCAAGATGTTAAATGGATTGAGTTTAGAACAGGTGAGATGGTGTCTTCTCTGCTACTTTTTTTGGTCTTTGAGATTTTCTTTTAGGAGATTTTTGCTTTGAATCAAACTTTAAAACAACTTGAAGAAGTTCAAAACGGAAAAAGAAGTTCGCGAGACGAGATGAGGAATGATCTGATTCGTCAATATACTTGCTTGCGGCTCACTCATCAACACTTGCAAGCTACATTACCAACAGTGAGTGACGTCATCACAACAAGTGACGTCATCTTCATTAGTTTGATTCAGAAAAAAGCTGAAACTGAAATTGCTTCGAGTCTCGACGAATATTTTCAACTAAATATGAACTTGAAGCGGAATCTTCGAATGTCGAAAAGAATTTTAAAAATTATCAACAAAAGTTTCAACAAAAAAATTCTTTTCGTCTTTGGAGTCGGTTAGTATGCAAATTAGATGAAATATGCAAATTAGATGAAACCTTATTTTCAGGTCATTTTTTGGGCAATGGTTCTATTATAGATTTATTAAAAAAAAAAGGATTTAACATCACGAGAATTCCAGCTTCATTCGCTTCGACAAACAGGAACCATCGTTCTCGAAGCCACAAGTTGATGACGTCATCGTTAAAGAAAATCTCATCTCAAAATATCGGTTCTTCATTAACGATGACGTCATCGTCTATTCACTTATCTATTCTTTTTTTTGTTTTTTATTTTTCGATTTTTAACATTTTTTAATTGAAATTTTTGATAAAAATCTTTTTTATTTTTTCAACTTTTGTTTTTAATAAATTAAAGTTAAAATCGAACAAATGTTTTGAGCCAACAAACTAGTAAGTTTTCAAAAATCAAATTTGATAATTTACAGATAGCAAAAGGAAATTATTTTCAAATTCTACATAAAAAAAAATAAGAAGAAAAAAGAATCTTTATTCAGAAATATTTATAAATTTATTTCCAAATTATTTCAAACATCAAGAATTCGAATTACAATCAGTTTTCCAGCTGAAGTTTAAAGTTGAAAATAAGTTTATAAAATAATTTAATAATTTATCAATTAACTTTCACAATCAAACTTTTGATTAAAAATTTTAGGGTTGTATCTTCATCAGAAGCATCCTCAAAGATGATTACTAGAAGCAAATCTAAAGTTGTTCCTTAATACTCCTTCACTTTTTTTATTTATTACAATAAACGCGAAGAAGGGTGTCTAAAGAGAGTACCTCTCGCTGACACACATTCTCACAAATAATTAAAATCATTTTGCTAACAAAAAGTTGAATTATATAAATTCATATTTAGATATATCATTGCTAATAAATTAATTAAATATAATTCCGTATTAAACGTAGAACCATGGACATAACATCTACCTCTTCTAATTCTAATTCAAACCAATCACCCGACATCAGCAAATCTATATCCGCTGAAATGGTCAAATTTATATCTGAAATTGGCAACGATGTTGCCAAAATCAACGAACAAATTTCTAGTTTGTCTAAATCAATGGACGAAATTGATGCCTCTACAAAGAAACCTGTCACATGGGCCTCGGTGGTCGGGGATTCCGGTTCCGACAAAAATGCTAGCATGGTGCAGCTTCTTGCCGAGAAGGTCACCGACACGCACAAAAAACTTACTTCAGACCGTGAAGACAGAGAAAGCAATGTCATCATCTTTAATGTCTGTGAGACTGATACAGATGATGTCATAAAGTTTTTTAATCAAATGTACTCTCAAAGCCTTGATTTTGTGGTCCAAAGGTTCCAAAGACCAGTTTTGGAGCGAAAAGCTAAGATCATCAAAGACCGTTGAAAGTGTCCTTTCAGGAAAGTTGGAACAAACGCAAGTTTCTTGCCAATCTGTATTAGCCAAAGCTTGAGAAAAAATTTGAGCGCATTAGAGTAAGTGCTGATCGCTTAGAAAATAAGCGTCTTTTAAAAGAGGCGTATAAACGAAATCAGAAAGAACAACCAACTGGTTTCAAATACAAAGTTTGAGGTCCACCATAGGCCTTGAGAAATGTCCAGGTTTTTTTAAGAAACGGAAGTGACAAATAACCACTGGTCCCACATCTTCTTTTTTTCACATTCTTTCCGCACACAGTTGTGAATACCATCCTTCCAGCTCAAGATATCAATTTACCTATCATCAAATCTCACAAGCGTCAAAAAGACAATTCTTCTATCACATTAGGTGTGTTCTTTAACGCGCGATAAATTATCAACAAAATTTTCCAATTGAAAGCTATTTTGCATTCTTGAAATTTCACATTTGTTTTTATTACTGAAACTTGGTTGAATCCGTTGTGTCCTGGTTCTTTTTTGGTTGACGATAATTTTATTGTGTTTTAACATGAACGTTAAAACTTCAAGCAAACGGAATTTTTATCGTGGAAATTATAATGCTATCAACCGGTCTCTAATATATATATATTAGATATTATATATATAAAACAAGTTTCTATCAGGTCTTGACTAGGTTTCTGTTTTCAACTCTACCGAAGACATCAGTACTATTTACTCAAGGTTTACTAACATCGTTGAAGAGTCAATTGAGAAATTCATAACTTTTTATAGAGTCAACAAAAAACCACATTTGCCAAATATTTAAGGAATTTACAACATTTAAAAAACTTATACAAACAAACTAAAACAGACCCTTCCATCAAATTTCTGTACAAAGATCTTTGTATAGTTTACAAGAAATATATTTCTGATATCTACTTAGAAAGAGAAACTGCAGTCTTATCTTCATCTAGCAAGAAAACGTTTTTTGGTTTCATAAATCACAAGCTTAAGGCGAGATCTCAAATACCTTCCTTACTTGATAACAGCGACCAGCTTGTGATGGAACCAGAAAATAAAGCTGAATTGCTAAACAATCAGTTTAATAGCGTTTTTATAATCAATGATAGCAATACTCATTCTCTTTCCTACTCCGACATTCTTACAAATGTCTCTATAGATCTTGACATAACGGTCGATATGGTATCTAAGGCTATTTCTTCTCTAAAATCAACAGTTTCCAACACCCCAGATCAGGTCCCAGCTTTATTTTAAGAAAAACTACTTCCCCTTTATGACTACCTTTATCGCTACTCTTTAACATGACTCTGAGGCGAGGAAGAGTTCCACAAATTTGGAAGAAAGCTATTATTACTCCAATTCATAAAAAGGGTCCCAGAAACACCGCACTTAACTGCAGACCAGTTTCGCTGACTTCAGTTATCTGCAGAACTCAAGAGCATATCATTCACAATCATATGACCAGTCATTTGATGGAGCACCATCTAATATCTGATGTCCAACATGGCTTTGTAAAACGGAGATCTTCCCTGACTCAACATCTCACACTTCTTGATGAGCTTACAGCCCATTATGAAAGTAATACTCCTTGTGACATCATATATCTCGATTTTGCTAAGGCGTTTGATTCTGTCCCACACAACAAGCTCATTACTGTATTAAAAAAATTAAAAATCAACAGCTTTATCTTACAGTGAATTGAAGATTACTTATCAGGTAGAACCCAACAAACTCGTGTTGAAAGATCTTTATTTACTTCTAGTCAAACCACTAGTGGTGTTCCTCAGGGTTCTGTTCTGGGTCCCCTTCTCTTTTTAATTTTCGTTAAAGACCTCATCAGAAGATTAGGAGCAGTAGATGATGTCAGTGTGTTTGTGTATGCAGATGATATCAAGCTATTATCTTGTAATCCTTCAAAATTTCAAACTGCACTGCACACTGTAGAAAACTGGTCTGCGAATTGGCAGCTCAGAATCCAACCCACAAAGTCTGAACTTATAACTTTTTTTCGTTAACTAGCTGCAAATTCCTTGAACCAATACTCCATCAATAGATTTATTATTCAACGAATATCTTCGGTCTTAGTTTTTGGCATTATCCTATCATCACATAAAGACCTTTAATTATAAGGATCCATACTTCTTTATCAATCTTTTCAAATTGTACCTACGTCCAATTCTTGAATACAATGTCAGTGCATGGATGCCATATCAAGTTAGTGATATCAAAAAAATCGAGTCTGTTCAGGCCACATTTACAAGATTAGTATGCAGGAAACTTAATATTAAATGTGATAGTTATAAACATCATCTTAGCTTCTTCAATTTAGATGGTTTGGAAATTCGACGGATTAAATACGACCTAATTCTTGTTTTTAAAATTATCCACAATTTAATTGACATTCAGATTATTTCTTTTCCATTAGATCAGATTTACACCTAAGCCTACATCACCTGGTACATTGGTCAGAGCAATTTTTTTCTCATAACACACAATTAGTACTTGGAATCAGCTGTCATCAGACATTATCATGTCAGATTCACTCGATTTGTTCAAGCAGAAGTTGAACCGTTATAATATTGCCAACATTGTCATTACTAAACTGTGAATTTTTTCTCTGTATTATATTATTAACATTTCATGTAATTGTTCACTGTTATATGCTTTGAGTGATATCGTAATGCCATGTGTTACATCTTTTACCTTCTATATTTTTGACTTAATAGATGTCATTTGTGAGAAAGTGTGTTAGTGAGAGGTGCTCTCTTCAGTCACCCTCCTTCCCATTTATTGAAATAAAGAAATAATTTCGGCGGAGATGTAAGCTGATCCGTAATATTCAACTTACAGCTGTATACTTTCAATTATCATTCAGATCAAGTTACTTTTCTATTAGTAATTTTTTCATACAGAAAGTATAAGTTTTTTTTTTTCAGTAATCCTACAAAACTTTCTGGTTTTTTAAAGAAAATAGAAATGCTGTGAAATTTATTGATCACGATTAAAGTTAAGTTTTGTGACAAGAAAATATTAGTAACTCACACACTGTTTTTCTTCATCATTTGCCAGTGGTTTGCTGAAATTATTAGTAACTTGTTATGTTGGTTTCAACTTCTTTACTTACCATGTGTAGTTTAATTGACAGCAAAAATGGTTCAAACAAAACTGCTTTTTATGTTTAAACTCTTAAGGTAACATTTTCTATGATATCTTGTCAGTTTTTACTAGTTGGCAGGTTCTGCTGTACTTTTAATTACAAAGCCTAATTTTAGGATTTCAATAAAATCCACTTGCTGAAGCTAGAGAGTAAACTATTCATGTTTATTCAATTATTTGTTTAAAATTTAAATAATTTTATTTATTGAAAATGATGCAAGTTTAAAAAACTTTCTAACCTTGAAGGTCACCAAACACTAAAGTTCAACTTTAATTTATTAAATTAATTCGAGAAATAATTAATTTCAGTTACTCGTAGAACTTGACATATAGTTAACCACTAGCTACGATGTTGAAAATCTACTTTTAATCGTTGTCAGGTTTATTCTAATGAAGTAAAATACCTCAAAAAATATTTCACATCAAGCAAATAAACTCAGCATCTTGTAAACAAGTTGAAATTGTTTGATAATTAAAACGTTACAAGAAGATAGTGTCACATCTTCTGTTAATATTTACATTAATTAATTCAATTAACAAATGTTAAGTGTAACTTGTGTTTTAGAAAACAATTACACTTGTGAGATGATTACAATTGTGAAAATATTTATCCAATTCAAGTATTACTAAAGAGGTAATAAAAATCATTTGTCATTGTTATAGATCTTATTTAATCTCCGTCATTGAGTGATCATTAAGATGTTTTTTAATGGCTCAATAAATACCTTGATTTAATTCAAATTACTTTCACAATAAAAGTTACATCTTTTTCAAAAGTTCGATTTTATTGATAAGATCACAATTCTGATATTCAACAATTTTTCTTGAAAATGTCAACTGTTGTGTAGATATAAACATTACAAGTCCATTTACTTCTATTTCAAACCTCAAAGCGTTGTTTAAACAAAAATGTTGGCTGAAAAATAAATTTTTTATTTCAAATTTCTCTCACTATTTTTGTTCAATAAGCGAATGAAGAAAACCTCAATTAGAAAATTTCAAATAGCAGAAAATAATTTCAATCAAATGTTAACATCAAGTCCCACGTATTTCGAACAGATTTACTTGTTGACATTTACCACAAGCTCAGAAATATGTCACTTAAACAAAAATGTCAGCAAGTTCATCAGATTTACTTGCATCAATTTAAATGATACAGACACTTGAATGGAAGAGCTCATCAGTAGAGGATCACTTTAAAAGCTTTCACATGCCGGCCACAAAATAACTTCCAAATCCAAAACCTCAAAATTTCCAACTGAATGAATTTGGTTGAAAATAATGAAGTTTCCTGTTAGCAGCAGTAGCAGTAGCAGGAAGTTGGTTGTAGTAGCGACCAACTCATTTCACGAAGTTTTCTACCTCTAAAAGAACTCTTACTGGCTGTTTTTGTAAGTTTGACGTTTTATTTTGACTTATCAATTGAAAAGCAGAAACGGTTTATAAACAGAAAGAACTTCAAACTGAAGAAACTTCTCAAAAGATATATAAGAAAAAAAGAATTGCTGATCACATGATCAAAATAAAAATATTCTGTTTAAAGTAAAAAAGAGAATAGGGGAGAGAGGGTTTGGAGTGAAGTTAATCGAAGGGAATGCAGTTAGTGATCAGGGAGCCAACCTCTGACGGATCAATCAAACACAATTGATGGAAATACTTGATTGGGTTTACTGCATATTTACACAAATTCCGCTTACAGCTTCTCGCCACTATAAAGCAAAATATCCAAATAAAGAACGAAATGTACCGTCACCATCACTCGAAGCAACTATTTGCTGACGTCATCTACTCGCTCAAGGAATGTTAGGATTGTTTGAAAGGTCACTGCCCTACCTCCGGTCCGGCCCACTGGTCGGTCGGTTGGCTAGTGGACGAGTGTGGATGGATGTAGAGCGAGGAAAGGAGTAAGTCAGTGAGATGATCGATTGAGAAGTGATAATTTACAAGAAGTAAACGGAAAGTTAGGATAGTAGCAATCACGTGACCGCTTATTTGCCGTAAAACTTTTTGTTGAGAAGATAGATGAGGAGATTGACGTTGACGCGAGCACGATCTTCAAACATTTTCATATGATTCACACCTTCATATTGTAACTGAAGTAAATCCTACAAGACACACAATTAGATTCCTTCAACCAACAAACACTTCTTACTTGGAACACCAAAGTCACTTTCTCCATATTCACACCGAAGAACTTAGCAGCGATGATAAACTTCCCGCCATCTTCTTCACACTGTGAGATCTCAAACAAGACATCGCGAAACCTAATCAACAAGTGCGTGATCATCTGCTGATGACGTCATCATCAGGACACGTACTTGGAGATATCGAGACCTTCAAGTTCGAGGACGATACGTTTACGATGAAGTTCAGCAGCTGTATACTTGATAGCAACTTTCTTCTTCTTCTTCTTCTTTTTGGTCATTTGTCTACAGGGAAAACGAGATGAAATGAAGTGGGGCGACTGGGGCACGGGGCTAACTTGGCGTTGAGGCTGTCCAGACAACTCTTGATGTATTGATTAAAGTATTCAGATTGTTCTTCGAGTAAAATTGATTTTTGCTTCAATCTGTCGATATTTTGTCGCAACTTCGTCAATTCTTGTTTACGTCGTTGTCGATATCGGCGTTGGTTACGAATGTCCTACAATTGTCAGGTTTAGACCGGCTACCACAGCAGCTAGAAACATCAGGACCAACCCTGGCAATCATGTTGACAATTGCTTGGTAATTATCAGCAACAGTGACTATGCCGTGAGCTTCGAGTTTCTCGAGATTTCGAAGAACGCGCTTTTTCATATCCAGAAGAGGCAACTTGTTCTCGTTGAGTAAGGATCGAGTCTTCAGCACCGACTCTTCATCCTCATCATCCTTCTCTCGTTCGCGCTTCTTAGCTTCCATCTTGTTAATATTAGCCATGTGGATGTCTTCCTGCAATCGAGATCGATGACGTCATCACATCGCGACTATCAGCAGCCACCGACCTGTTCATCACTAGCGTTGGTCTCCAAGACTTCCTTCAAATTTTCACCGCACTGAATCCTCACAATATCAATCACCATTCGCTTGGTTCTGAAACAACCACAACCAATGACGTCATCACTTCTCGACGTCATCAACGCACCTGAGTAGAAGGTTCTTGATGTCGGAGTCGTCATCTTCTTGAACTTCAACCCTGCTAGCAAGAGTCAGTGAGATTTCAGCTTTCAAGGCTTCATCATTTTCTTCAACTTTCGAATCAGAGTCGACGGAGCTCGCTGTACGACAACAACGCGTCAGAGAGTCGATTTCGCGAAAACAGCGTTAGACGCGAAAAGCCGGTTGCTAAGCGACCCGTATCGAGTTAGTGCAAGATGGAAGAATAATTAAATTGACGTCATGCAAATTGATGAATGACGTCAGAATGTTGGTTTTGAGGAGGACATTGATAAGACAATCATGCTGATGGTTGAGAGGACGATGAGGTATTAGCTGATGTCGACTGGTTTGTAAACTACATGCATATGGTTGGTTTGGTTAGCTGAAGCAGGCAAGCAAGCAAGCTGGTTGGTTGAAGGCATAAGCGAGCTGTCAGTCACTCAAATCAATACCGTTGCTGCGTGATTCCCTTTTTTCACGGATTGAAGATCGATTCTGATAAGACGAACCTTGGAGGTGGCAAGAAGTTGAGAGAGAAAAAAGTGTATAATTGAAATCGGAGTGAAAATAAACAAATAATTCAACGAGATGTTTTGATAAATACCTAGAAGAGTAGAATATTCGGGAACTTCTCCTAATTCTTCCAACATATCATGAATAGGATCAGTTGCATCCGGTGCAATCTCTTCAGCATGCTCAACTAGCAATTTATGAGTGTCTACAACTTCCTTCAAACTAATGAAGATCACAGGCTTCACCAACAGCACTGCATCACTAAACTCATCCATGTTGTGCTTCTCTTCCGGCTCCGGGACATCGCACACAGCGATAAAGAAGTTTCTGATCAACAACATCCAACAATGATCTTTTGAAACAAGGATGAAGATACTCACTTGAATCTTTCGTAAGCATCTTTTAAATAATCGTTGATCGAGTCCAAATAATCCAAGTCTCCAGCAAACTAGTGCAAGGGGTCAAAGGTCAATTCAATGATGAGCTGTATGCAAATGAGCTCACCGTTTTCCCAGTGCTTGCAAACTGAAGAACTTTTGCGATGGAGCCGAGATTTTTACGCTGATCATTGTTGAGACCCGATCCGCCCGCTGTGACGTCAATGATATCGAAGACGTCGGGACCGATCACAGCTGGATTGATGAAGCGATAATAAATAAGATTTCCGACCATCTGAAGATGTAAGCGTCAATAAAAGAAGTAGATGGCGTGACGCGGAGAAGCACCTTGAGAACTTCCTCGTCGGCTGTATCAGGGAATTTATCCATCAACAAATTACGTAAGCACTTCGCGATGTATCGGAGCCCGTATCTGTCACGTGACAACATCAACTATCGAATCGAGGATGGGGGCGATTGGGGCACTTACGGAATACTTTCCAAGTTGGTGAGGATGGCGTTCATGAATCCTTCCGTAGCTGCTTGTAGCTGATCAACAGAATCAGCAACTCGCTTTCTAACCTCTTCGTGTTCCATCGCTTGCTCAATATTGACCGTGTAAGGCAGAACTCTACAAAGTTGGATTAGATGAAAGGGGGGCGTGGTTAGAAAGATGAGGGGTACTTACGAGGGTTCGCCGGTCTCCGTTTCACGTTGATTGATCCAATTTTTATAGATCTCAATAGGACTCGTGTTGATGTTGTGCTTCTTCTTCATTACTTCTTTTACCTTTTAAAGATGAGACATGTTAGTGGGGCGTGGAAGATCAGGGGCACCTACTTGAGGAGCGAGGATTTGTCGCAGGGAGCTGTTTCCTTTTGCCCCTCGATTGAATGAGACGACCATTTTGATGACGAGAGGATTTCCGGTCGCAATCTCTTTCACTTTATCAACTTTTGATCTTTAAAATCGAAGTTGAGATGAAATTTTCATCAATTATTTGAAGTAAATCAAAGAAGAAATTATTGAAGTCTCAAAATCTCTCATCAAAATCATTTTAATCTTTGAAATGAGATTTGAAAATGAATTAGGGATGATTTTGTCGAAGCAGTATTTAGTTGAAGATGAACAAAGCTGAAGCGAATTGATTGAAGATGATTTTTCGAATTATGAAATTAATTAAAGATTCGACAACATGCAATCAACAGTAGATCGATCAAAGATCTTGTTCATCAATAAAATCAAAGATCACTTTGATGGCGACAAATCTCAAAAAATTAAGATTATTCTTCTGATGTTTACAACTTGTAACATCAGTAAGTGTTGCTAGGAGACAATCATTAGAGCTGTTACCACAACATCAGCTACATGCTTTATGGAAATACTTGATAAGCAGCAGGGGCAGCAGCCGACAACTTACCCTTCAACTTCACCCGCTATAAAGCTTCAAATCAACTAATTGTTAATCACCTGAAAGTTCCGGGAGCTATTCTAACTTAGTTATCCTTGTTACATGCGACTTTATATTAGTTGAAACTAAACCACTAAATATGGGTCTTAAATAAAAACTGTTTAACATCAGATGATGAATTCGATGGTAATCTTAAGACACATGCGGATGTAATGGGGTCACTTACTCGATCTCTTCCTGAAGAGCAGTTCTAAAGAGCTTTAACAAAAGATATTCTTCCCTGGAGTTGGAAGCGTAATTATAAACAGCAAAGATGACTTGCTGCATGAAGTCGGTAGAACGACCAGCTGGCATCTTGAAGATCAACTTCCCGAAGTAAGTTGGATTTGTCTGAAGATCACAGATGATCAGATAATCATCATGATCAGATGATCACATACTTGTAGGAGGTAGAAAAGATGTTGATAAGCTTCTAATCGAGCTCTGTTGGTTTTATTGAGAGCTTTCAAACCAGTCGCGGCCCCACTTTCATTTGAAGCCATATTTTTGGTGGTCTTCTTACGGATATGGTGGCTGTGATTGATGACATCCTACAAACATCAATCAGATCAACCAATCAGCAATTAGAAGCAAATCTTTACTTGTAGAGTGATACGATTTTTGACGAGCAAACCAATCTTGATATCCATCGAGTTCAAAGCCTTCTCGTGTTCATTGTTGCCTTTTATCTTGCCAATCACCGACTTTTTCAGTTCTTGAAGTTCTGACAAATTATTTTTCGAGCGTCACGCATCAGTGAGCACGTCACACATCAGTGAGCAAACCAACCCATTTCTTCAGTGAAGTCGTTAGTACGTTGGTCTAGTAGGTGCACGAAACGCTGAACCACTGGTAAAGGAGGATTCTCGACTCCAACTGCAAAAAAGCAAAGTTAGCGATGACGTCATATGCGCGAGACGAATCATGTTTGATTTTAAAAGTAGGCGGTAAAGAAGTGACTTTCTCTTTACGTGATTGACTCACTCAAAGTGCGGTAATCGTGTCTCGCCTTATTCGATCGAAACCAAGCTTGTAACTTGACGATGGAACGCGTCTGATGATTTAATAATGATGACGTCATTATCGGTGAACTTATCAATTGAATTTGAGACCTGATTTTTAAAGTATTGAAGACGTTGCTGGTACTTGTTGCGTTGCTTCCACATTCGACAGTTGGTTTGTAACTACAAACAGTAAACATGAGAAAAGTGATTAGCTGAAAGAGAAGGCGCTCACGATGACGATTGAGCGCGCGTTTTGTCGAAAGTATTCGAGACGTTGCTGAAACTTGCGTTTTTGTAGGTGACCTCTCCACGCTGATTGAATCGTGACAATAGCAGGAAGCTTTAGGAAAAAGATAATGATGACGTCATTAAGAAATGACGTAGTAGTGAGTTAGCAAGTGGTAGTAAGCAAGCAAACAGGTGAGGAGGTAGAAAAGGAGGTAGAAATGTCAGTAAAGCTCGCAACCTGGTTATCAATGAAGTTTTTGCGTTGTGAGAAGCGTTTCCGTTCAATATGCATTCGTACAAACGATTGAAGCTTAATTACATATCGCTCGTTGTCTTTCCACATCTGTACTCGATCATAAGCTGCTGAGATGAAACTGACACGTTCCTGAGACACACAAGATCAACTCCCAATCAACTGATCAATCTTCAACTTACTTGTATCTCATCTTTACTCAAATATATTGTGTCGGGGTTGAAATTATCAGGTTTCGACCACGACCCTTCCAACAAATCGATGTTGAAGTAATAATCATCGCCTTCACGTGTTCGGAATACGACCCAATCCGTCTCCGTCTTACCTACGAGACGTCACGTGACTTCTGCACTCATCACGTGACCTACTAACCGTCTTCACACTTCTCTCGCTTCATATCAATCAGTTGTTCATGGTAACTGGATGCACATTCAGGAGTCAACGCGGCTATCGCGATATCCTGATGACGTAGCATCTCATAAGTCTGTTCGTAATCTGGGTCATCTAGGGACATATTGACAGCGGCAACTGCGGAGGCTTCTGCAAGTCGAGAAGTAGATGAGCGCGCGAAAGGGGCGTTAAGGCAACTGACGCTTGAGGGCGACGCGCGTCTGATGATTAGCGAGATCGACGCATTGTTGAATCTCATCGATCCACAGAGTCGAGCTCTCTACTTGCTCTTCTTTCTCAGATTTCTTCTTCTTCAACAGACGAATATATTGAAGGATATTAGAAGCATCTACGTTCTTCAGTTGAAGAGCCGGATTTTGGAGTGATTGAAGAACACTATCTTCATCACCATTTTCCAAAATTTCATTCAAATTATTGACACCTTCAATTCCTGCATTCAACAAACAATTTGGTCGTTTTCTGTTTTGTACCCAGCAACAGTTGTATTGAGAAAAAGTCCAAAATCGTAAATAACAAGTTTTCTTTTAATTATTCAGATAAATTAAAAAATAAAAAGTTGAAAAGCATCAAAAATAAACGTTGATAAATAAAAAGACAAATATTTAAACTTTTAAAGAAACTTTTTTGTAAACAAATGAAAATCAGGGAGTTTAGACATAATTATTTTCATTAATTTCAAATTAAAGTCATTTTTGAGGGAAATTTTGAAGTTTTATATTAGTGGGCAAACTTTCATCGAATTTGTCAATTTCAATCAAAATTGAAACTAGAAAGTTTTTAATAAAAACTAAACGTTTGATGACATGTACAGGAAACTGGTTAGAAATGTATCAAATACAAAATTGACATAAATGGGAACAAATAGTGATGAAAACCGACTAGCATCAAATCTACATTCAATGTTTTTTGTTATCAACTGTAAGAAGTATGTTGAAGAAAGTGATATAAAACCTTATATGGTATATATGAGGTGAATTCGAGGTATTTAAGCAAGTATAACCTGTGAATAACAAAGATTTGAAAAAGATTGAAAAAAAAACCATCAAAATGATAGCTAATGTCATTTGACATTAAATATTAAAGAAAAGTTGTAAAAAAAAATGAAAATAACTGACTTGCTTGCTCTTCAGCAATCTCATGATTTACTTCATCAATTTTACTTTGAATTTGATCAATTGTAAGATAAGACACATCAGCTTTTGCTTCAACTAGTCCTTCCTATAAAAGAAACAGTAGTAAGTATGTGAAAGTGAAAATAACCGACAAACGAGGTTGGATGTTAATTATTGAAGAGTAATTAGAAGATTTAAAGAAAACAAATAAATATTGAAGTTCAATTTATGTTGGTAGTTTCAACTAGAAACAGATCAATGAAATTAGAATAACAATTGATCTTCATCTTTCTTTATTTATCTGATATTCATTCATTGCATCAATTATCAGATATTTTTGCCACATTTAATAAAACAAATGAAAAGCCGCGACAATGGACAATAGAAGTGAAGTTTTCTAAACAGTTAATTTGCAAGATAGAAGATTGATATGGGACTTACACAGATACGAGTGCGGAAGGCATCATCGAGATCGTGAAGAGCTAATTGTGAATTGTTGATAGTTTCCCATATACAACTTACATCACCAGCCTCCAAGTGTTTGTTGAGTTTTGAAAGTAAATTTAACAGTGGGACCTTTTTACTGATATCATCATGAGACAAGTCCTAACAACAACAAATTAGCGTTTGTCATATGAGGTTAAGTGACCACCTTCTCTGCCCCTGCCCTGGCCACCCGCAACTCTTCGTAATATACAATAGGCTTCTCAGAGTAGACATCAGGGAACTCAGCTTCTGGTTTGATGAGGATGTTCATGAGATCTTGAGGATCTACATCATCACTTAAAAGCAATGAGTTGATGTTTGAAATTGCTTTTGCTCCTAAAGTTGTACAACAAAATCAGTCTTTGAATAAACAAAGAGCAATTAGTGATGAAACTGACGTGCTCGATGCTTATTGGCTGAAATATTCGCGTTATTTATCGACTTCTGGATTTCTTCTTTATCTAATTTCACACTTTCATCATTTCCACTCTGCACAGAAGTGAACAAATGTCGTGACAAGCTGAACGACTGATGAAAAATTTTGTTTATTTTTTGAAGTTTGTTGAATAAACATTTGAAGTTAGTCAAGCTGAACCGACCAAGCCACACAAATGACCTTTTCCACATATTTCCCGACTATTCGCTTTTAGCGTGTGAAAAATGTGGCAATCTAAACATAAATCTAGTCCATACCTTCTCCTTTTTGCTGTTGAGATCTTGCAGAAGTTGCTCCTTATACCAAGTCACATTATCATCTTTAACATTTGCAATTTCCATATTTTTCAGCAAAGAGATCACAACTTCATCATCAACATCTTCATCTTGTAGCAAATCATTCAACTCTTCCAACTTCACATCCACTGTAAGATATAAGATCATGAGATGAGGGAGTTTGTGATGAAGATTTACAGTTGATTTTCTTTAGATTTCCTTGTAACTCAGCGTGTGTCAGCAGTTCCTCGTACATATCTCTATCTTCGATGTTTTGATCTTGTACCTGACATAAAACATCATTAATATTTCATTCCAGCTTCAACTTGATTTCTACCTTTGCTTTTGAAGCTTCTATTTTGAGATTTTTGTAATTGAGAAGTCGATCTTGGTAAGCTATGGCATTATCATCACTTACACCATTTAAACAAGCGCTGGGGTTCTTCAATTTCGATAAAGTCTCAGCTGAATCTCCATTTGATAAAGCTTCATTAATCGCTATGACAGCGGCATGTACTAATAGAACAAAATATGAGGAGGTTACTGAAAACTTGATATTAAGATAAAGTATAAAAGTTGTTCAACAAACTGATACCGTCTGTTTATAAATATATATAAATATACATCAGATATTATCATTAAAATAGAAATTATTATTCATAAGATGGTATCTAGTAAGGAAACAGTAAGTAAACCATATTTAAGAAGCAAGCGTTTGTATTTGAAGAAGTTTTGTTGCTTACATGTAGCTTCATCTACAGATAACTCATTTGCGAGGATGCCACCAATCTTACTAAACTGTGGCATTTTGATTCCATACTTTGTCAGTTCTGACTGCATAATAGTTACTTGTTCCTCTGTTAACATCAACATATAAGTTAATAAAAGTTTTTATTCAAATGAAAGAGTAAACATGATGGTGGTTAATCATTGAAATTTGTTTACTTACCAGTGAACTCAGCAATTCCATACAAGTCCTCCATTTGTGGAGCAACTCCAATTTTAAAGAGAAACAAACTCAGGGCGTGTAGACAGTATATGGTACGAGGCATATTTTTCCGGTCATATATATCAGTAGTTTCAGGATAAAATATCTACAAGAAACAAGCAATGAACTACAAAAATATTCGTGTCATCTCTATAATCTTTTAGTTGAAACTTTGATTAGTTCAAATAGACTTTAAAAAATGATTATCAACAAATACCGATGGAACAACAATATGAAAGCACAAACGGAATAAACACAACACAAAAGTGAAAAGACAATCTTCAAAATGATTACAATGTGATGAAGTAGGCAGATTTATCTGATTTTTATGATTTCAAATATACCTTTTAAATATCATCTGAGTATAAATCTTCATTTCCAAATTAGCTGAAATTTTTATGTAAGAAGTACTTAACAGTATTACAAGTTTGTTTATCACTTAACACGATTAATCCATCAAAAAAGTTTCAGTCAGAAAGTGAAAGAGATTGAAGATTTCAAAGAAAAAATATAAAATATTAAGTTTTCATCAAATATCTATCTTGCAGATGAGGACTTACGCGAGGTAACCCAATTTGCTCCATAGCTCGATAGAAGTGATTTATATTGTCAGTATGTTTGAAGTGAAGTCCTTTCACTTCAAATCTTTTGAAATCTTTATCATAAATCTTTCTCAATGGAACTGCAGTAGGAGAAAAAAAGTGCCCCAGTTTTGCCAAATAAACCCCATTTCTAAGTCCTTCCTCTAGCTCAGTGCTTTCAGGAAGTTCTTCTTTTAAACAATGTTCCATCCACCTATAAAAAGCAAAGATAATTTAGTTTGCAGAATTAGTTATAGAATGAACTAGAAAAGGTTTGATGCTGAATTATCTAATTGGTTCAAAATCTGAAATATTATCGAACTTTTTTGCTTCTTCTAAGTGACAAAGATATTCATAAGCCACTTTTTGGCTCCTTTTATCATCCATCTGATCTCCTGTCATTCTTTCATCATCACCAAACGCTGAAGATAAAAGAAAGTTTAATAAAAATAATTCCAATATACTAAACAACACACCAAAATTCAATCTTATATGACTAATATGATAATTGAACCTTTTATGCCAGCTATAATTATCATTTTTATTCACAAAGCTACCATTCAAATTCATTAAGAATTTCTCTGATGGTTGCATGGCTTCACTGTCAATAATAAGCTGTGCCACTTATAATGTGCCACTAAATTTAAATCAGAAAATGCTGAAACTTTTAAAGATGACAATGACCACGCTTTATAATCACACATTGATTAAACTTTAAAATAAACCAAATAAACAATTAATGTTTATAAAGCATTCAAGCATAAGTACTTGACTAAAAAGTTATGTGGAAAACTTCTTTTAAACAAAAGAAGACAAATATCAGTGGGAAAAATATTCTCAAACCCTGTGGCAAAATTTTGATAAATATATCAAGGACAAAGTTTTATATAAATAGTTAGTTTTTAATGAAAGTTATCAAATATAAATTAAGATATTGAAATAAGTATCTTAGCATGATTAATAGGAAAAATATAAAACAGTTTTATCTAGTTTATAAGAGTTTAACAATCAGCTGAAAATAATAAATCAACTAACCTCCAGTTTCAACTTTTTCTTCCATTTTTTATCACTTCTTAAAATACTTTATAAAAAATGTCTTCCTTATTTATAACACCCTAATGGATACAATAAACCTTTTAAAGTAAAATCAATTAAGTTGCTATATTAATATGCAAAAAGTGATTAAAATTATAATCTTGATATTAATAAAACAAAACATTATAACTGTAAAATATTAACACTAATAACAACAGAGATTAATAATTGTAGATAAAAATATACACATTATGATTATTATTATTATAGTTTTAAAAAACAAAATCCTTCTAAATAGTATTATCTGGGTCAAACACTTGTTTATAAGAGAAACTAAATCAAAGTTTGCACAATAAAGATTACTAAATTCTTTGTTTTTTAAAATGATTTTCTATCTTTAATTATTTAAAAATACTTAGCAAGTTTATATAAATATGTACAAATATATTCATTCTATAAATAGTATATGCCGTTTTATAAACAATAGGGCTACAAACATAGAAAAATCACACTATTATAGAGTTTATATTTTATTCATACTTAAAATATTTACCTTTAAAAAAGATGTTTAAGATTAATTTCACTAATACATGTCAGAACATAAAAAATAAAAACATCAAAAGAACTTCAATGAAAGTGTTTTAGAATAGGGTGCCCATACATATAAAAATAGATTATGTAAAGCTAACCCTAAATTTATTTTATTAAAATATTATTCATAAATGAAAGAGTCTGTTTCTACTAATGAAACAGATCATACGGTAAAGTATTTACCAATTTTACAAATATAGCAAAACACATTCCATAATAGATTTCATAATAAAAGAAAATAGTTAAATTACATTTAAAAAATGTGAAAAAATTGAAGTTAACAACTTCTTATATCACTAAAATTAGGAATCAAAAGTAAAGTGTAAAAATAAAGTTTTAAATAATAAAAAAACAGTTGTGTAGTTTATCAATGAGATGTTTTACGAAATTCCACGTATATGTAAGAAATACATGTTTCCATATATAGCTACAAGTTTGATATAAAATAATTTTGAAATAGCTTTGTCATTCAACTCAAGTTAGTGTTTAGTAAACTTTAAAATTTATATAAACAATTAGGAAAGTAAGATACTATAGTTATTCACTTTTATCATAAAACTGATAAAAAAAAAACTAAATAATCTAAATTAAAGACACTTATTAAATACTCAAAATATATATATATACTTAATATTCATAAACATCAAATACTTAGACATATAGAGCTTTAGATTGATGTTTAAAAAAGGTCACAAAAAAGGTTGTAAAATGTAAACTTTAACATTGATAATATTGTAAAACGCCTACTTCTAAATTATCAACAAATTGTAAAAAAATTTCTTGACAAATAACCAAGCCGTAACTAAAATATCGGAAATACGTCAAATTATCTAGGTTTACCTCATAATATTTTGCTCAAATGTAAATTCATATAATAAGCAACTATACTAACAATTCAATAAGTCAAATCTTTTAAATGGAAAGATCCATACAAGATAATTATGAAAACGTCGAACTTTCTTTACTAATCATACATATTTCCCTCATTTAATTTTGTTACACTTATATTATTTTACGCATGAATGAATACAATTTAGATAAAAGAACAACTTTTACTTAAAAAAAGGTTTACAAAAACAAAATCCAGAAAAATGAATTAAGAAAACAGACAAAATATTTTTTACTCTTGACATTGACCATACAGCTAATTTATTTACTTAAGAAATGTCTTTTAAAACTTGTAGTACAGTTTTTAAATACTTTACTTTCTAAATTAATGCTTATACAAGCTTTTAAATAACTTATTTAATTTGAAGAAAAATCTGAAAATTGCACTTGCTTACAAATCATCTTTTAGCATTAGATTTTGAGTGAGGCATATCATGCACACGGAATCGTAAACAAAAAAATCATAAAACTATATTTCAGGAATACCGGCAAGATGCACAAATATATTTTTAAAATAGATATGAAAATTAAATTTAGATACGCTACTTTAATTAAATTTTTGTATGAATAAGTTTCCAGTATATGTATTTACTGACGTTTTCTTTGAGTTATCTGTTTGCAAGATGAGTTTATAACCATTACATTAAACATTTTTTTTTATTTTTAATCAGTTAAATACTTTGAAAACAAGTCATCTCTAAATAAAATGTTATTTTAAGTTATAAGGAAGGGAAGTCAATTAAAGTATTTGGTTTAAACAAAAAGAAATTCAAAAGCATATTGCAACATTTGAATAGATTTATTTTAATTTCTGATAGATTATTGTTACCATCGATTTCAATTATTATCTTAAACTCAAACTGTTTTATCGCTAATTTTTTAGTTTAAATAATAAGTTGTTACAGCTAAAAATGTGTAACTTTGTATTAACTACATTTCAAATATAAACTAAAAATTAACATAGAAAACTTTGTTTTAAAAGTCACCATTATAAACTGAATGTTTATAATATAAATCAATATCTAATCGGTTACAAACTTTATATTATATTTTTATACTCAATCATCCAGGCTAAAATTGTATTTTTTAGAATATTATAAGCAATTGAATGTACAACAATGCTGTAAATACTTAACAAGGTTAATTATAAGCTGCAATTTTTGTGTATATAACAAAAAAATCTTGCATATAAACAACAGCAAATAAAAACACACAGCAATTTTTAATAAAACTTGTCATTGTCAAGTAGCTTTATATTTTATCAAAGTTCTTGTTCTATAAATAGTGCTCACTACCAGCTTTTCAAAACTATTGTTTTTATTGCTTGTTGTCGTTTTTTTAGATTTCACTTAATTACAGAAAACTCAAATAAATTACAATTTTCTTCAACTCATTGAATAGTATTCGATCATAAAATAAGCTTTTGATTCTCTAATGGTCCTATCACATAAATAGCTAAAGAAAATGTTTTTAAGTTGAATGAAATTTTCTTCTCAAATTAAGAAATAGATTGAAAATTATATTAATTAATTTTAACAAATATAGATTTTACATTAACAGTATAACGCTGAATGGTTCATTAATTTAAGCCTTTATCTGCTGAATAATTATAATCAAGAATAATGAGTTTAACTGTATAATTTATTTATTACAATAAATGCGAAGGAGGGTGTCTGAATAGAACACCTCTCGCTAACACACATTCTCACAAATGACATCTATTAAGTTAGAAATATAGAAAGCAAAAATATGTAACATATGACATTTCGGTAGTCCTCAAAGCATATAACAGTGAACAATTACATAGAATGTTAATAATATAAAAAAGAAAAAAATTCACAGTTTAGTAATGACAATGTTAAAACGGTCCAACTTCTGCTTGAACAACACCAGTGATTCTGACATGACCATGTCTGATGGCAGCTGATTCCATGTACTAATTGTGCGGTATGAGAAAAAATTCGTTTTGATTAATGTACCAGGCGATATGGAGTTATTAAGGTGTAATGTGTGTCGTTTGAGCTGATATAACTTGAGGGAAGGACTAATGAAAAGAAAGTAACGAATTTAAGGTCAATTAAATTATGGATAATTTAAAAAATAAGAATTAAGTCGTATTTAATCCGTCGAATTTCCAAAGCATCTAAATTTAAGAAGCTGAGGCGATGTTTATAACTATCATATTTAATATTAAGTTTCCTGCATACTAATCTCGTAAATGTGGCCTGAACAGATTCGGTTTTTTTGATATCACTAACTTGATATGGCATCCATGCACTGACATTGTATTCAAGAATTGGACGTACGAACAATTTGAAAAGATTGATAAAGAAGTATGGATCCTTAGAATTAAAGGTCTTTATAATAAGGAAGGCAAAGTTGATTGATTTTCTAAAGATTTTGGGAATATAATTGCGCCATTTAAAGTCAGATGATAGGGTAATGCCAAGGTCTAGGACCGAAGATATTTGTTGAATAATAAATCTATTGATGAAGTATTGGTTCAAGGAATTTGCAGCTGGTTTACGAGAAAAAGTTATAAGTTCAGACTTTGTGGGCTGGATTCTTAGCTCTCAATTCATACATCAGTTTTCTACAGTGTGTAGTGCAGTTTGAAGTTATGAAGGATTACAAGATAATAGCTTGATATCATCTGCATACATAAACACACTGACATCATCTACTGCTACTAATCTTCTGATGAGGTCTTCAACGAAAATTAAAAAGAGAAGGGGACCCAGAACAGAACCCTGAGGAACACCACTAGTGGTTTGACTAGAAGTAAATAAAGATCTTTCTACACGAGTTTGTTGGATTCTACCTGATAAGTAATCTTCAATCCACTGTAAGATAAAGCTGTTGATTTTTAAGTATTTTAATACAGTAACGAGCTTAGTGTGTGGGACAGAATCAAATACTTTAGCAAAATCGAGATATATGATGTCAGAAGGAGTATTACTTTCATAATGGGCTGTAAGCTCATTAAAAAAAGTGAGATGTTGAGTCAGGGAAGATCTCCGTTTCACAAAGCCATGCTGGACATCAGATATTAGATGGTGCTCCATCAAATTACTGGTCATATGATTGTGAATGATATGCGTTCTGCAGATAACTGAAGTCAGCGAAACTGGTCTGCAGTTAAGTGCGGTGTTTCTGGGACCCTTTTTATGAATTGGAGTAATGATAGCTTTCTTCCAGCTGTTATCTTGTCTTCATCAATGGCTATATCCTTCAGTAAATAACTTAACAATCAACATCATCTATGCAGACATTCACAGAGTCCTTGACTCAGTTTCACATTCTATATTTGTAAAAACTCTCAGATAGTTTAAAATTAATAACTATCATCTCTTGGATTGAGCAATTTCTTTAAGATCGACAACAACAAGTCATAAATAATAAAACTTCTTTGAGCTTTCTTGAGGTTTTCAGTGGTGTTCCCCAAGGCATCATTATTGGCCCTCTTCTTTTCAATATTTATAACAATGACATTACAGACAGTTCTGAATCCCTAAATGGTTCTGGAATCTTAACACCTTTTGCTAACGATGCCAAACTTTTTGGTACTAAATCAATTACTCTTCAACCTTCTTTGGAATTCACCAAACAGTGGCTTCAATTGAGATAACTGAACCGACAAATGTTTATATCTGTCAATAAGTAAAACTTTCAGCTGCAACTCAACATAAACTTACTTTATGTAGGCAACAATAAAATTTCTCGATTTCAAGTTACTAAAGACTCTCCATCTTTAAAGACTTAAAATGAACCCACCACACAAATTATATGTTCAGAATTGGTTTATCAACCTCACACACGGCCATTCACACATTGATATATATATTAAATATCATATTAACTATATATATTATAATATTAAAAATAGTATAATGTTGATATTTAAAATATAAAAACTTAAAATAAAAGTATACTTGAATAAGTTACACATACTTTAAAGATTTTAATAGTTGCTTATGCGTCTTATGATTTTTGTTTACTTGTATTAGTAGAAATTTTCATAACTGTGCTAAAAGTAGTTTAAAACCGTTTTAGTTTAAAGAATTACAATCGCTTATACAAAAAAAAATGCATTGTAAATTTTAAGTTTTTTTTCATTGTCCAGCTTTCTTTACGGTGTTGTGTGAACAAACTGAATTAACATTGAATTTGAGAAAATTAGATAAAACAAACCAGAAAAAATAAAAGGATTCATTCAAAAGCAATTAGAAAACAATTTTACTTGTTAAGAAACTTGATATATAACTAACTGAGCTTTGCAAAAACTTTATTTAATATATTTCTAAAATTGAAAACTAATATGTTAAAAGCCTACCATTATCCTAGTATTCCTTTAACGATGGAAAAGCCTAAATAACTTTTTTATCAAGTTTTTTGGTTATGTTTTGGTCAATAAGAAAAATAGATCTAGTTTTTTTTTGCTGTCAGATACAGATAGAATGCCGAGCCATGACTTTCATATGTCATAATCCCCCACCAGCGCTATAAGGCTTTTTAAGGCGTATGTTCGATAAAATGCTTTTTTTATGCATCTGGTTTAATAACAATATAGAGTAGCGTGCCCTAAAGAACCTTCTCAAAATCCGATATTTGGAGACACGGCCTGATGAACAATTTTGTTAAAAGATTTCTGTTTTTCTCTCTGGGTTTACTTTCATGCCCTTGCTTCTTATGAAGCCACCATAGTGGCACTATTTATCAACAAAGTGAACAGAATCTCATACCATCTCAGTACGATTATAGGCACACTCTGAAACTAAAATTTAAGGTAAACTTATCTTAAACTGCAAATTAGAAAAAAATTAAATTTGTCTTATTTAGTTCTTTAATTTTGCCGAGCGTCGTTAAAATAAGTTTACCTAAAAGTTTAGATTCGGAGAAAAAGTTTTGGGTCATTAACTTCATATAAAGTTTTCAAATCTTTTAAGACAAGAAATAAATGAACTCTGTTAAAGCTCTTCATCTAAATACATGCGTCCTAAATTAAAGTTCAACTCTTCCGTAAAGAGTCCTCACCTTAAGAAAGATATTATAAGATGGCTGTCTCCAAAGATCATTCACCAGGAAGACTTTCCTTAGATGTGGCATATCTCTTTCTCATACGAAGACTCTCTATAAGCTAAGTATTAAATCTTTGTTATATCGACCCCTTTCTCTCATTTTCTATTACTAATAGAAATTGTTAATAGCTTTTTGCTATCTTAACTTGACAGATCGTAATTTTTAAAAAGTCCTCAGAGGTTCTTCAATCAAAACTAAACCGCTCAACAAACTTTAAGAACACCCAGTGGAGTAACAGCTTTTTAAATTCAAGTTTATTAAATTTTTAATTTATAATTTACGTTTTACGTTTTACTTATGCTTCTAGAGTTTTTCAATTCTTTCTGTATTAATCTTAAATTGTGATACCCAAAACCTTCCAATTACCTCTTTACTTATAATATTTGGTTTTTGTCCACTATAACAGCTATTGAATTTGTCACTCGCAGCCATTGGTTGAATAAATAAACTTAAACGTAAGATACGATGACGACAACGAAAATGGAAGGTATTAAGATTATTATTAAATTTGTTGTTAGTCCAAGTTTTTCCAGCCTTCGACAAACTCCAAGTTTCACTGGCGTACAACAGTGTACTGCGGACGAAGCCTCTGTAGATGAAGGGTGTTCTTTTTTATCAATTAATTACAATTGAGTTGAGAAGCTTCGAGCTTTGTAGAGAATTGCATAACAATAATTTGTGGTGAAACCGATAACAACATTTGAAATAAACTTTCGGTTAAAACAGTATTTAATATTATTGTAAACAAAACTTCTCTTGGTATTAATTAAAAAAGATGGTAGCTTTTATTAATTTTTTATGAAAATGTTATTTCTGTTTGTTCTGGCAACAAAGCTGTTATCATTTAAGTAAACATTTGTTTTTATATGACAAATTATTTCGTTGAGTCAACTATTAATTAAGGTTTTAAAAACTGTAAAGTTTGATAACTTTAATGAATATCATAAAAGTTGGTTTCGAATATAATAACTTACAAGTATTGCAACTATGAATTTTGACATGATTAAAACTATTTGTTGCAAAAGGTTGTATCGGGATATATGAGACAATGAAGAGAGAAAAAACGTGTTGGATCTTGTTCTGATGTGAAAACTGAATTTCCTTGTTCTAATTGTATTCTAGTTTTCTCACCCGAATAACTCAAACTTACTTGTTTTGTAATATTTTCTGGAGGAATTTTCATCAAATAATCATAATGGTAATGTGAATTAAAAAGTTGTGATTCTGTAAAAGGAACACCTAGCAGATAATTTACAATAAATCCTATGGTTACATCATCATTTGTATTTAGTTTCGATCCTAACTTTAAAAGTTTACCATTTGCAGCAAATTGTTTCATCGCTTGGATGAGTGCTTGACTGATACAGAAACCACAGCCTCCATGAGGAAACCAAAAGCTGTTTTCCTTACCATTTGAACCAACTTTAACTGGATGGTCAAGACTTGCTCTTCCAATACACCAAAAATCTTTAGGATCAAAATTATCTAACAGCTTGACAAGCTCGTTGACGTTAACATAATTATCATCATCCCAGTGGCACCACCACTTAGCCTCATTCCCGATGTAAGTATCAAATTCAAACCCTATTTTACAATTCAAACCATTTGGTGTATAGTCTTTGAGACAAGGAGTGACAACAAGATGTCCATTAGTCTTGATTTGCATATGTAAACCTTCTTGGTCAGTTATAAAGTAAGTTTGATTTGCAACTTTCTGAAACCAAGTCAACACGATCACTTCTGCTCTAGTATTATGAAATTGTTTGCTTGTTTTAATTGTGTGAGTAATATCATGTAAGCTGAGTTCTTTTTTACCCTTTCTTCTTTGTGGTGGTACAATGGAAAACTGATTAAAACTTTTATCTGGACTGTATTCTTGTTTTGTAGAATTGTATTTAGTGTTTATAATAGAAGTTATCAAACAATAAGCAACAACAAATGTAACCACAAATCGTAATTTATTTCCACCGATTATCCTTGTTATTACCATAATAGCTTATTTATTGATAGATCTATAATATAATTGATATTTTCATAAGCATCAAAAGTAGTTTGAAATTATAGTAATACACAGTTCTTATTTGAATCTACTTGATTGTTTAATATTTTCAAACCTAAATAGTCTATCAGTATGAAAATACACAAGTTATTAATTGATCAAATCACTTATCATTTAAAATATCGAATAACTTCAATGATTCCAACTATAGAATTAGAATGAAACAAAATACTTGTACTTACTAGAAAGTTATGTAAAATAAATGTTATTAAACTAAGTTATTAAATGATATCTAATTATAGTATTATCTAATTGACAAACTTTTTAATTTGTATTTTTGATTTAAAAATTTATAGATCAAGTGTTGATATTAGTACAAGCAAAATATTCTAGAATATTTTATCTATAATACAATAACAAAAATTAGATGAATAAAACAATATTTTTCAGATTAAATAGCAAGGAGTAAAGAAAATATTGGAAGATATTTTACTCTAACTAAACCTCATTTGACAGAATCTTAGGAAATGGGACGCTTTGTAGGCAACACAGTCTTGATTCAATTAACTAACTTCAATATAATGATAAATTATATTTAAAATTAAATAAATGAAGTTTCTTTAAAATAAAGCTTTTTTTTTCATAAAATCAAACTGAGATTAAAACGCCATTTTAGGAATAATTAAATATTTCTCAATAGGCTTCCTCAAAAAACCAAATTAATTCTATACGAGTGAGACTCAGTTTCTACCACTAAAATCTAGTTTTCATAAATTTGTGTTCTGAAAAAATGTAGATAAGAAACCGTGAAAATGATATTTATCTATAAATTGAGAAACTATTTCTTAAGTTAATGATTAAGTTGGCTTGTTAGCTTGTTTGTGACAATTTTACAGAAGACACCTGTAGATGGAAACTGGTGGAAAATCTAAAAGCAGTTGATTAACATTTACAGCAAATATTTACTGAAAAGATAAATTAAAAACGATACAAACAAGTCCTGTCCAGGCTTGCCATATAATTTACTGCAGACCACTTAGTAGTGACTCAAACTTTAAAACGGTCGATTCTTGGGTTTACTGCATTTTTTTATCAACTTTAAGTAGCAACGTCACACGCACAAGAAAATAAAAAAAGTCTTTTCAAGATCATCAACAACTACGATCTTCACAAAACTTCTCTTGACTCAACTTTTTCTTTAACCTAGTTCCACAATGGTGAGTCGTCGGTAGAAGTATTCGCTTCTTTAGCAGAGAATCTGCAAAATAATTACTTCTAATAACCAACACGTATTGATTGCAAAGTATTCGAACCCAGAATCAGATGTAGTGTCGGACTTTTTGCTGATGCAGTTAGCTGGAGAAAAATCGAAACGAGGCAGACGGACTTTTTTAAAACTCTGTTCTTCTGAACATCTAAATAAAAAAGCAAATTAACTTTTAATAATTAAGATAAAAAGTATTTTCGTGAAACAATTTATAAAAGTTACGATAGAATCAGACTTGCTTTTTGCTGTTACCAACAACAAATAATTAAGTTAATCAGTGATTTTCTATGAATTTTTTGTGAATATTTTTATTACAAGGTGACAACTAGAGATGGATTGAAATAGTCCAGACAAGTCACGTGTTCTGGTTGTGGGTGCTGAAGACTCGCATTATCAGTATTATCTTGATGATATGCTTTGCATAAAAATGATTTAGTCTTCAGTTAAGTCTCAGAAGATTTTTAAGATCAAACTATTTGAGTTAGTTTCAAACAAAAAATCATTATCACACCAACTGGTATATTTGATTGAAAGATAAATTTAATTCTAACCCAGATAGAATTCATCATTTAAAACATAACTTTTATGATAAAATTTAATACTTATCATTACATTATTTACGAGGTTTTCTGTTTAACAGAAATATATAATTATGCAAACAAAAGCTGTTTTAGATATATTCTGAAAACAGGTTTTAAAACATTTAAGGTTTCACTAGCTATCAAAACATCTGTAATCACTATTTGATAGTATATTTGAAAACAGAAACATTTAAAAAGCGGTAAAAAAGAGGTAAAAACGCACTCATTCGAAGTACCATGGGTAAAGTTTTCTGTACGAGCCAGTGAGCCAGCAGAAATCTACAAAACAAAAATTAGATAAGTGATACTGATTTGAAAAAAAGCATTCTTTACCTGACTTGATGAGCAACCTTTCTCAAACCGTTCAGCAGCAGCAGCAGAGGATCGAAACTTCAAAGCGTTTTCTATAAAATGTCATTCCAACAATTTCAGAAAATCAAAATTATAGTTTTACTTTATAGAATACAGTTCTTATAATTACAATAAATTTAAGTGATTTATACAAAAGTCTATCAATTACTGCAAACTCAATTAATTTTTTATAACTTCTGATGAAATATACAACAACTGATCAAAGATAGAGAAAACTAGGAAAATGTTTCTTAAGAAATACTGAAAAGTTTACGCTGAATATTTACTGATTTTCCATTATTTTTAGTCGAGAAATAATTCTAGAAAAAAGTTTGTGTATTCAATCCATAAATTAAAAAAGTATAACCTAAATTGTAGAATCTTTGAATTTAATGAGGTTACTACTAGCAAACGAAAACGTGCCAGCAAACTTAATTAGGTACTAATTATAACTAATGTGAGTCTGCAAGCTGATGTTGAAAAAGGAGGCAAAAGTTTGATAAAAGTTTATAAAAGATATTTTTTGATTTATGTCTTCAAATAACTCAAGTCTGGAACAACTAGAAAAGATAAGAAACATATATATATAAAAGTTGAATACTATAAAGGATTATAATTCTAAATACTTTTGACAGAATAATTTCAATAAGACTCAGCAAATTCTTATACATTTATTTAAGAACGGTGAACTAATTTTATGACAAATAATAAATTATTAAAATAGAAGAAATAAAAATAATTGCATACCTTCATAAATGTTTACCTCAAAACGACCCTTATCACTGCAATGTTTGATATGCAAATCATATTTCTCAGCCAATACCAAATGGGTAACATTAAAAGGACAAGTTCGCTATAAGACAGAAAATATGTTGAACTTAACCACTTATGGGTGAATGTATACCAAAATTTTCAAAATTTTTATTTTATCAATTAACATTAAAATATTATCATAACATATATTTATATTCGAAAAAATAGAAGTTAAAATATTAGAAAAGTAGTATGGTAAAACAATTAAAACATTTAAAATTTTCAAAAAGTACAAAATCTTACCAATTTTTTGTTAGGATAATTTTGTTTACATTTTGTAAGATGTCTTGAAAAACGGCAAGCCAAAATGCGATGAGATGGATCAAAAGGGCAAACTTTATACTCGTCGAAACCCTGTTCACTTATTGATTCAGAATATACGTAGTTTGACATCTGTTTATATTTACTAAAGTTGAACTTTGTAAATCTTTAAATAACAGTTTTTCATAAACTTTTTAGTATTATAGGTAAAAAATAATATCACAAAAAAGGCAATGAATTACTCTAAGCTTATGCAAGGTACAGAAATATTTCTCAAAGCAACTATTTCAAAAAATTAGCTATTTAAAATAAACAAATTTACAACCAATGCTTTTAGGTAATAATTATTAATTTTTCTTTAAAATTTGATACACAAAAAAACTAATAAAAAGTCATGCAGAGAGTATAAAATTAAAAAAAGAAAATAAATAAAATCTACAACCATTTAATTTCTGTTATATAATTCTAAAAATTAGCTGGGCTAGGTATAAGTGGCAATAGATTTCAAGTTTCATAACATTTTACTTGAAGTGGATCTTCTAAATACAAATTGTGCAACTAATCCACCAAAACAATAAGATGTCACTTCTCTCTGCTTTACTAATCTAAATAACGTTTTGGTAATCTAAAAAATTCTGGGCAAATATCTAGTTTCGAAAGTTTTTGCAGATGCTTAAACAATGGCATATTGATAATTTCGTCTTTTAAATCAGAAGTCTGTTCCAAATTATCACGTTTAAATTTTTTATTTTCAGTAACTTTATTTTGACTTAAGTCAGCGCCTAGATCTATATCTTTTGAAATAAGATCATGACTTCGCTTTAATTTACTGACAAAAGGAACTGAAGATTTTTTAGCGTCTTTATTATAAACATCTTTTATGGAAGAGCAATCAATATCATTGAGATTATCCACAGCATTTATTGCCCTTTTGATATTGGTTTTTAACTGTGTCTTGTAGCGTGCACATGTTGTCATCAGGTTTAAATAGTCATCTTTACATAAAATATTATTAAGATTTGGTAAAATATATTCGCACATAAAACCTTGATCAGGAATTTCAAGCGGACTTTTTGCAACAATTTTAGAATTCATTCCTACTAACTTAAAATAATTCTAAAAAAATCTAATAATAAATCCAAAAGCTATAGAAACACATCAATTGATTATAAAAATTATCAATTACAAGAAAACACAAAAATAAAATTATAAAAGATTGGTTGTAAAAATTATTTATACTTCTTAAAAATAAGTTTATAAATACAAATTTTACATTTTTTCAAGTTTACTAATTTATTATATAAAAGTTATTACATGTAATAGCTTAAATATTACCATTATAAAAAAAAGTAAATTAGACTACTTATAATGTTAAATATCTATTATGATCCTAAACCGTTTAATCCGATAAACTACCTTCTTACTACAACTCCAAAACTTTACCTACAATGTGGGACTAATGACAAACCTACCTTTTATTCAGTAGAAACTAAAAAGACCTTTATGAAAAAAAACACCATAAAATAAAATTTATATTTATAAAAAAAATAAACTAAGATTTATTTTGGTGTTCATTTCTTTGCTATCTTTCAGTTTATAAAATGTTATTAAAGGTAATTTTACCCTTTTTTAACGCTTAAACTGCTTTCGATATTATACAGTATGTTAACTGTAATGACAGCAACATTAAAAGAACTTTAAAGTAATATCAAAATAGATTAGACGCACTAACAATACAGATTTTATTAAGTAGTAATGTAAAAATTCCTTTATAAAATTGTAGAAATTATCACAGCCAACTAATATTTCAAAACTTTGCTGAAAGATATGATTTGAGTAATTTTCTCCATAAGTGAATTATAACACCGCCAGTTTTCTCACTATTTTCTCTGTTTTGTTATATTATTATTGTATATTAAATTTTTGATTCATAAATCATTTTTACCTATACTTCTACAGTGTTCTTATTTCTTCTTTATAATTGTTATTATCTGTGAAAATGTGTGTTAACGAGAGATGGTTTCTTCAGACACCCTTCTTCGCATTTATTGTAATAAATAAATTGTGATACTTTACATATTTCATTATTCTTTGCTCATAATACTTGGTTATTATTTGCTATAAGAGCTGTTGAATTTGTCACTCGCAGCCAAGCACGGAACAAATAAACAACAGATTTTGATTTGGTCATTCTTATTTTTGCTTGGCTTTTTTAATTTTGAAGGTTTACTCTAAATTTAATTATCAAAATTAAAAGCTTGTATACATATATTGTGCAACAAAAATGTTATTAGTTGGTCATAAGTTCTACGTTTTGATATAAAATTTTGGGAATAACTAAGTTTTTACTCTAATTATCCAAAAGTTAATATAATATTTCTAACTTCGAGAGTTTAATACAATTGTTTAATGCATTTCTGTTTAATATAAACAATAAGTTTCTATGATTGAAAAGATTAATAGTAAATCATCGTATTTATTGATTTTAAACTATAAATGATTGATAAAAATAGTCTAAAAAGAGAAATGGTAAAACAAGAAACAGAATTGTAGTTGGAATAGAATAATTTAGATATAAATAAAATATTGGACTGGAATAAGTGAGGGTTTGATACATGCAGTCAATACATCACAAGCTCGAATTTTATTCATAAAAATCAAGTTATTGAAAAAAGCTTTGTAAAACCTCATATTATAAGATAATAAAACAACCGGCATTCGAGATGACTACTTCATACCGTAAAGTAATAACAATGTTGGAAAGACAATGCTAGAAAGTTCACCAGATCTGGACCTTTCACGATTAAAAATACATCTACACTGCGGCCTAAACTGCAAAAGAAGAATTGGTATAGCAAAGCTTAGAAGCCGGAAAAATAACATAAAAGAGCCTGGGGACCAAGAAAACATTTTTCTCAGTGGACTAAATCATCAGGAAAAACAACGAAATCAAAAAGAAAAAAGTTATATTTTAAAAAAATTGATATTATACCGAATTTGACACAGCAGGCCTAGTTGAAGTCGAAGAAATAATGGTACAAAAAATACAAGCAAAAGCACAAAAACTCAGAAGATATTCAACCTTCACAGCTTCAAACTGCACTACACACTGTAGAAAACTGGTCTACGAATTGGCAGCTCAGAATTCAGCCCATGAAGTCAGAACTTATAACTTTCTCCCGTAAACCAGCTGCAAATTCCTTGAACCAATATTCCATCAATGGATTTATTATTCAACGAGTATCTTCGGTCCTACAACTTGGCATTACTCTATCATCTGACTTTAAATGGCACAATTATATTTCGAAAATCTTTTAAAAATCAATCAACCTTGCCTTTCTTATTATAAAGACCTTTAGTTCTAAGGATCCATGCTTTTTTATCAATCTTTTCAAATTGTACGTACGTCCAATTCTTGAATACAATGTTAGTGCATCGATGCCATATCAAGTTAGTGATATCAAAAAAATCGAGTCTGTTCAGGCCACATTTACGAGATTAGTATGCTGGAAACTTAATATTAAATACGATAGTTATAAACATCATCTCAGTTTCTTAAATGTAGATACTTTGGAAATTCGACTTAATTCTTATTTCTTAGATTATCCACAATTTAATTGAGCTTCAATTTGATGATTTCATTTCCATTAGTCCTTCCCTCAAATTATATCTACTCAGACGACACACACTACATCTTTATGAGCCCATATCACCTGGTACATTAATCAGAGCAAATCTTTTCTCATACTGCAAAATAATTACTTGGAACCAGTTACCATCAGATATTGTCATGTCAGAATCACTCGCGTTGTTCATCCAGAAATTGAACAGTTTTAATATTGCCAACATTGACACTTCTAAACTGAAAGTGATTCTTTTTGTACTTTTTATATATTTAACATTCTGTGTAATTATTCACTGTTACATTGTATGGTGACTACTGAAATGCAATGTGTAAAATCTTTCTCTTTCTATATTTGTATCCTATCTTCTATATTTAGTATAATTGTATATAATATTATTTGTGAGAATGTGTGTCAGTAAAAGATCTACTTTCAAGCACCCTCCTTTGCGTTTATTGTAATAAATAATTAAAATGAAAAACGAGCTCGGCATTAAAACGATTAATCGGTAACAACCAACCAGATTATATCAAAACTTACTTAGCAAAAAGCTTAGAAGTAAAGAAGTAACCATCAATTGATTAAGTACGAGGGTTTTGAATGCACTCATGCAGATAATTGATTCTTACTGATGATTATGAAAGGTAATGACAAAGTGCCGAACCTCTGATTCCACCACCTACCTGCTACTCATATAATGCCTGCAAAGTAACTGAACAGAATCATGAAGGAGTATCATCTACTCCCAAAGTTAGACAAAACGGATAATCCACAAATTACCAACTAATCACATACTTGAACATTTTAATAAAGTACTTACTGCGATTCTTACTGAAAGAGCCTACAAGCATTTCGAAAAAATATTTAATGACTGTGCAAGAAAAATGAATTACGAAAAGAATTATACGGCTGTAAAGATCTACTTCTTGTTAATAAAATGATCCAGAAAGGTATCTATACAAAACATAAAAGTCTCAGTACGGTATTGACTATTGTAAGACCCTGGACAGCGCGCTCCATTCTTAGATTATCAAATCAATAGCGTTGTCGAAATGTCACGAGTAATAATAAAATTTATAAAAAGTTCAATAAAGAATGGAGCACGACACCTAGCAACACGATTAAAGTTTAAAATAAAGATCTTTCAAAAAAGTCTTTCAAGGTGACTCTTTCTCGCCGCCATCTCATGATCTGACTAATACCATTGTCTAAGTTACTGGACAGAATACCAGGCGAATATAAGATTTACAACAACAATTTGTTCTGTATGAATGACTTGAAATTTTATTCTAGAAACGATCGATTGCTACAAGACTTCGCGATCTCTCAGCAAAATACATTCAGCAAACACATTGGAATGACTTTTGGTATTGTATAAAGTTATTGTCAAAAGAGGTAGACACAAAAAATCTATGGAAAACACTCTTCTGAGCGAAAATATACCAACCAAAGATTTAGACGAAAAATCAAGCTAATGTTGAGTAATTAAGAAAGCACAAGGAATATCACATAGAGAAATGAGGGTGAAGATCTGGAAAGAGTTTTACCGAAGAAAGATATTCTGAACAGAGCTCAATTTCTAGAACAAGGTTCAAACCCTCAATAACTTGGCAATTTGGTGTTTAGTTTCTATCATCAACTGGAGATTAAATGAAATTAAAAAGCCAGATATCAAGCTTAGCTAAATAATGATAATAAAACGAATTCCAAAAGCAGATGTTGACTGAATCCTCATAAATTATCTGAAGGAGGTGGAAAAGTAGCATATAAAATACAAAACTATAACAATTCATTTGTACAATTACTCGGAGTCATCTTCCAATTGGACTATAAGTCTGGTCCACAAGCCTGAAAAAAGTAAGAACTCTATCACAAAACAAGGCGAGAAGCTTAGAACGGAATTAAAGCTGCCTATGACGCTGAACAAGCAACAAGATATCAGTAGAGCTCTCTGAAGATGAAAAAAGCGTTGCAAAAAAGTATCTTCAACAAGCTTGGAGGTAAAACCACTCCATAGTCAATTCATAACAAAAACGAAGTAGGTCAATGTGCCCTTGAATCACACATACAGATGTCTTAGCAATACAGGGCTTGAAACAGAAGGACTACTAGTGACACACAAAACCAATCACTGCCTACCAAAAACTTCAAAGCAATGATATCAAAAGCTGATAAATGTGTAAAACTAAACCAGAAACTACCGACCGTATCATATCAGGATGATACCACATAACAAAGTAACCAAATACTTCCATTGGCACATTTTTAAAGCAACATATGTTCTTGCAAATGAAAAATGATGAAATCATGTTCCTGAAGCAGTTTTAAAAAATAAAAATTACACATTACTCTGGGACTTTGACATCAAAAGAAATCGAGAAATAATAACTAACAGACCAGATATTGTTCTAAAAGATAAAAGAAATAAAATGTGCTTACTAATAGACACCACAAAACCAATTGACACAAACGTAAGTATCAAGGAATCTGAGAAGAAGTTCAAATACAAGAATCTAGAAATATAAATCCAAACAATGTGAAAAGTAAACACCAAAATACTTCCAGTTGTGGTTGGCTCATTAGGAATAACATTAAAGAAGTTTGAGAAGTTTATTGAAAAAATACTGGGAAGAATTCAAAGCGCGAAATCTCAAAAGATATCGTTCTTGGGAACAGCGCACACACTACGGAAAGTGCTGATGTTTAATTGAACCTGGATCTTTTCCTAAACTCCTTTTTACTTGTTGCTTGCTTTCACTATTTGATATCACCTGCAAAACCATACATCGCGACTAGACCAGATTTACTGTTATGAAACATTTCCCATCTTCTATATGTCTTCGTTTGAAACGAATGTTCGTGACGCGCTATCTTATTCATCTTTGATCGCTATATTTGCATAAGTCTATGAGCCTAAGTTACTTAGGTGGTGATTGACAATCAAACGATCTAATCTAAAAAAAATAAACCGACAAACAAGATGATATGAAGTTTTTTATAATTACAAACGAATTAATGTTACTTAGTTTAACTGGTTATAACATTATTCATCACTAAAATATCTTATTAAAATAATAAATTAGTTTTTTTAACGATAGAAAAGCAAAACAAAGATTTTTCAAACTTTAAATTTGAACAAATTCTTTATATCTAAATAAATGTCCAATAAAAAGTTTCCTAAATTAGTTATATACGAACTAAAAAATAAATTTTATATCAATTAAATCGATTTTTACCGCCTGTGGGCGCTAGTGAGTTTCCACTACTCATTTTATTGTAGTTTTATTTTGAGGTAATTCATCACATGAGATTTTAATTTAAGTTTCTAGAAATACTAGATTGAGGCTGATTATTTAAATTCTAACTTGATTAGTAAGAGAGGTGTTTTTTTGTGTGACAATCAAAACAGTGTTTTACTAGAAATAAGCTTGTACCTTTTATTCAATGAAACTATTTACTACTTTCTTTTAATTTGATAATTCTTACCTGGTAACCAGCTGCTATTTATCAGAAAAAAGACTCATGTGTTGCAAGTGAAGTAAACAAGAATAAAATGTCAGTAACCAGAGATGTAAAAGCTAAAGATGTTTATATTTTAAAATAATTTCAAAATCAATAGAGCATAATGGTGTAATCAAAGTCACTCGTGCGTAACGTGAGTTAGTGTTTATAAGCACGTCAGTCAAAGATGAAAATTTTATAAATATAAAGCATTAAGGTCAATAAGACATCTAAAGTCAACTTTTTTTTACTTATATCTTCTTGTGACAGAAATTTTTGAATAAGGTTAGAATTCAAACTAATCATTCTGATTTTGGTAAATAAAATATTTGAGTTATCACAAATGTTTATTAAGACGGTAGGATTTTATGTCTGAAGAAATTTTTCATATCTCAAAAGATAAATTGAAGGATTACGTTTAAAATTTCTTTTGAATAATTTATCAACAATTTCAAACTTTTGTTTGTTTAGTAAAAGTGACTGTTGAGAAAGAATTATTACTTTTCATACTTGTCTTCATTAAATATCAATTTAAAATTTTGACAAACGTTTATTTTTCATTTATTGAAGCATCATTTTCTATTAGACTAATTTATTTCATTATTACAGAGATTATAAAATTGCTTTTGAAGATTAATGGAACAGTAAAGATGTGCTGATTGCTACTAAAAGGTAATTTCGGTTTTTTAATGTAGAACTCAATTAGAAAATTAATAAGCTTGAACATCAAAATTGTAGCTCTTGAATCTGTTTTCAAATGTTCCTGTCTAAAAGGAGGAGCAGATGAAAGTTAGTCAATTTGTTGAACAAAAAAGTTAATTATTTTATCTATAAATAACAACTTGGATATTTTTTATAAGTTTGAACTTTATTTTTACTCAACTACGTTATTATAAGTCGCTGAAAAAGACATTCAATTGACAAGGATTAGTTTTCAATTGAAACTTTTTTAATAGTTATGATCTAATATACTCTTTTAAGCATTTTATATTTATTTGTGTTGATAATAACTTTGTCTATAACGATAAATACAGTTTATTAAAAAATAATTTGTTTATTAAATTGTAAAAACTAGATTATATTTATGTTGTTTTGGATAAGAAATAATTGTTTATAAAGTATTTAACTTAGTCCTTAATATTTGAAGAAGCAAGCAAAGATGCAAAGAGTAATGAACCGTCTACAATAGTTTGTCAACAACCAGCAAACAAAGATAGCTGACAATAATTACATGGAGTTTAATGTGTTCGTTTAACTGATTTATATTTTGTTGTTTAAAAGCAATCAGAATGATGAAAAAACCTTAAATCCTGTGGTCGGGTTTTTTTGGAATAAAAGAGATTGCTTTTTAAACAGCTATACATTCGTTTTCTTCTAATATTCAACAATATCTTAAGTTGATTTGTGTATTTCCTATTTCTTAGATATAACTTTAAAGCAAGTTTCATTAATCATGTTAACGATTTGAAAATTAAAGTCACTAAAAGTAATCTGTTGATTTTATTAAAATATTTGCTATGTCATTGTACATTTACTTGTTGTTCTTGTTAATGTTTTAGAAAGTCTTTAAAATCATTTGTACAAACAAAACAAATCAAAAAATTAAATTAACGCAATTAAATTTCCTCCTTTAGTAAAATTCGATTTTTAGTTTGATCAGAGAATTTTTAAGTATTTTACAACAACAACAACTACTGATTATTAAACTCAGCTCTAGAATTGAAAAATATTTCAATTTGTGTTCAGCACTGAAAAGAAATCTGAAATAAAAATCTTATCTGTATCTACTCTTAAAAGATTTTTTATTTAAGCAAGAATAAAATATTTGACAAATCATTTTCTGATTTCATAAAAACTATTTTAATTTAACTATATTGATTTTAAGCCTGATGAGTTTGCTCTGAAATTAATTTTAGTCGGAAAGTTTATAGAAGTAACCTAAACACACATACAACTTTAAATAAAATACATCTTCTTAATTCAGTTGTTGTGTGCTGGTGATTATACTTTTTCGATTTCTTCCTAATAACTCGACAGCTTCCTGCTTGACAACAGATCGCAGGTCTTCGACTTTTTGGAAGTTAAAGATATTCAGAGATAATAGTTTTTAAATACAAACAAACAGTTACTAAGAAAAGATGCTTTTAACAAAAGTTTATACTGGAAATAAGATAGAAAAGTTTGTAATAAATATTTTTAATAGAAAACCAACATTTTGATAAAAAACTATATAATGAAACAAGCTATTAAAAGTAATAAACATAAAAATATTGAAGTAAAACTTTTGTAATTACCACTAATAAATAAAATTATAAATTAAAATATAAAGCAGATATCACAGCATTTAGAAACAGCTAGATTTAAGGAAGATCTACAAAATCTTTCTTTTATCTTTCAAAGACAATTTCTGAAAAAAGATGTCTTTAAAGACAAGATCTTTCGATAAACTCTTTTTGTGGAAGACTTTCTTCGTTTCACAAACAAATTTTATGCTGAAAGTACATTCATAAACAACTAAAAGTTTCTTAAGAGTTGTATCAGTTAAAAGGTTTGAAACACATTAATCAGATCTTAACTATTCAATGATGCCCACTACATTTTCTATAATCAGAAAAAGTCTCTTCTTCTTCCTTTTGAAATCAAATGATTTCTTTTCTGTCACACTAGGGGTTATTAGATCTCTTTGAAAGCAAAGTTAACTTTCAATATTATCCAACAAATTCTATTCCATTCACGAAACGAAATTCTATCAACTTTGTAGCAAAAAAACATTTTATTTTTGATATTAGTAACTAGAAGAATAAATAAGAATTTCTGATGCAACGTTTGAAGAACTGCGACAAAAAATACAAAATTAGTTGAAGATATTAAAGAGGTTGAAAGTATCAAGAAGAAAATCTTTCTTTCGCTTCAAACAATACTGCTGCTGGTCACGTGACCATCCTGTCATCTCACAACTTTCATCAGTGGTCCGGACCACACAGGCTGGTTCCGGCGCGCGAAACACATTCAGTCCAGCACTAATCGATTTCCGGTAGATATCTTCGCCACTGTAACTTTCAACTTGAAGATTATTTCGCGTTTAGTTCCTTCTACCTGAGAAATTCCTCTGTGACGTCATCGAGCGATTTCATCAAGTCGGTTTTGTAACCACAAAAGTAATCGAAGTCGTAACTCCTCCAAATGTGTCTTGTGATCGAGCTCTGTAAGAGTCTGGATGAGATCTTTGGTGAGAGGATCGCCAACTTACGCTGATGTTCAGTATCTGGCTCACCACCGGGAAGTAAACTTGTTTTCCTTTCTTTGTATTCAACCGCGCGTGATGAAAAAAGTTTGTTGTCAGCTAGAAAAGATCAGATGTAGGAGTCTTACTGGATGCAGAGATCTTACTTTTGCGTTTGTAGTCATCGAACAAATCAAAGAATCTGTTTGGATGGCCTTGGTTGCCATAGTGATACCTCCAATGTAGGAATAAAGATGAGATCTTGCATCGATCCATCTGATAAAAGAGTGATGAGAAGATGAAGTCTGGAAGATGAAGATACTTGAGAGAAAGCTTCTTGTGTTTGTGCTTATAAGAGGCAAGAAGATTTAAAGTCTTCAAAGTTTTTGGATCTTTATTGAGATCTTCCATAGACACAGTTGAGTTTGAAGAAGGGAAGATAATGAGAAGAAGAGTAATCTTTTCAAGATCATTAATTGCAGACTGTAAGATGAATTAGAAGATCACTTGTGACTCGATTCTACTAACTTCTCACTAACTTCTTCAAACTTTTGCATAAATTGAAGTAATTGTTGATCGGAGTTTTCTTGAATTGGTAACATCAAAATGATTGGAAGATTTTCCCCAACACTCACTTCAGTCACCACTAAATTCTTCTCTTTCCATAAGATCATTAAATCTCCTGCCTAAAATCTTGTTATTTTTCGGTTTTTATCATTTTACTTCAACTTTTACTTCTTTTTCGTTTTCTTTTACTTTCACCAAATACTCGAAACCAACTGCTGGTATATGTCTTTCAAATATATCACCAAAATGGACAGTATCAAAATTCTGGTGTTTCTGAAATGTTAACCCGACTGTTGACAGAGAAAAAACATCACAGAATGAAAAGTTACTTGAACATATAAGCGAGCTTCCTTCTCAACTTTCTCTAATACTCTCTTTTCGTATTTCGTAACTTCTCGAATAGCTTTTGAATCTTTAACAGAATGAACAATCTGATAAACGCCATCCTCACAGACAAACCGACTCCATGGAATCACTTCTCGATGTTCGTATCTAAGATTAGAAGTTAGTTTTTGTAATTAAAGACATAATCGAGAATTCAAACCGATTTTTTATGCCCTTTTTTCCTAAGATCAACCTATCATCAGCTGTTCCTTCTTCTTTAACTAGAATTTTATCCATCGAGTGAATTGTAGATAAAAAATGTTCATGTTGTCTAAAATAGTTTGTAGAAGTTAAAAAAGATTACAATTTGAAGTGAGGAAATGACTTGACTGTTTCATTGATCAATTTTTTCACATGAAATTGATGTAAGTTGTTTATGATGATTGAATTTGAGTTTTTATAGGAGGTTGAGACCTTTGCTTCTTGAGAATATAAGGAGTTTGAAAAAATATCAGAAAAGTACTTCTCTGTAACATCATGAAACTATAAAAAAACGTCAAATTGAAGAACAATAAAAAAGTAAACAGATTTAGAAACCTTTGGTGAGTTTAGACAATTAATTCCCAAAAAGCGTTTGATACAACGTGAAAATGAAACTGAAGTTAACTTGTTGTGATCTTCAATACATGTAGTTACATGAGGACATAAACGAAGCAGCAGTTTACGAGATAGTATTATTCCCGGATTAATTGGACAGTGGTGGGTAACATCATTTAGATACAAACGATTTTTCTCATCTAATGGAGATGCTTTACCTAAATCGAAGCAAAAATTTCACAAAAAAAAGTTTTTTGGAATTTTATTTACCAATAAAAAGTTCTTGAGTTTCATTTAACTTCTGAACATAATCTAGTAAGCCAGTGACGTTAAGATAAGTATTTGAACCAATTATCATGAATAAACGGTATCGTTCAATAAAATTGCTACAAATATGAGATAAAGTTTGATATAACATTTCACTAGATGGTTTCTTCTCCACTGGAGAAGCTGAAATTAATCAAAAATTATTCAAATGTTTCATCTGAAGTTTACTTACTAGGTAGATGAACAGATTTCTTCAACTGATCATTTTGTATTGGAGAAAAAACCAAGTAATCAATTTCATTGTCATTTAGCTCTAAAAATATAGAGTGGTTTGTAGTATATAAATATGGTTTCAAGTTACAAATAATTTTTAAATTGGACGATGTTGATGTGAATGAAGTTTTCAATTAATTGAGTACAAAAATAAAAAAGTCAACTGAAAAAGAAGATATTATCAAAAATGATCCATTATAAAAAAGATATTTCAAAGTATTTATGAAGAATAAGTAATTAAGAAAATATAATGAAAACTGCTTATAGGTAATTAGAAGTTATAACAACCCTAGCTAGCTTCTTAGATAATTTTGTAGCTTTTATCTTTAAGAGCAAATTAAAATAATAGAGTACAAAAAAATTAGATAAAGATACTGGTTTCTATCGTTTTACTTGAAGTTTTTTGTAAAAAAATGATGCACAGATATAAGTTGATGTCATATGACATAATTAGATGAGAGCTTAATGATTATGAGGTTTAATCAACTTGAATTTAGAAAATATCTTTTATGTTCTAATACAATACAATTTTCTTCAAATTACAAAACTTCAAAATAGAAATCTAAAAGTTTTGAATAAAAAACTAAACATTTTTTGAGGTGGTTGAAAATAGTTTTTATTAAAAAATTCTTGATAAAATTTATAAAAAAAAAACGGAAAGCATTTATGAGAAAATTCACAGTGATTATTTATCACCAAGTTCTTTGCTTCTATTAAAATTGTACAAAATTACAAAATGTAAAAAATAACCTTTAATCCAGATTTTGTGATTATATAAAACTGAATCAAGTTCATCTTCATTAGCTGCTAACAAAGCAACAAAAACTTCTCGTTTTAAATTAATTTCTTGCTGCAATGTGGTTGGTATATGCTCAGGTGACAACTTTGACCTCCAATCAGGATCCTATTAGTTAAAGTAATATTGTAAATAAATCTAAAAATATATTTTAGTTTGTAATTAGATACTTTTCTCAAACTGTTTAAACTCAATAGTCATCAATATTTCCAGGTAATTTTAATTAAATATTAACTCATCAGAAATGAAGAAAAATGATAATATGTTTTATACTCACAGGTAATTTAGGTTTTTCAGGAATTACATCATTAGGTAGATTCATCAGCCTTTCATGGTTTTCTAAAGATTTTTCTGATATTGCTCCTGAAAATCAAATCATAAAATTTCCCAATAAATTTAATCAATTATGAAATTAAAACTTTCAACCAACCTTCACTACTAAAAACAGAAGTAGCTATACAAAATAAAATAGAAGATGTTATTCCAAAAATTAAACCTGTCAAAAATGGTAAAAGTTTTCTCTTTCTTTTTTTATTGGTTGTTTTGTTCATTTTTTTTTAATTCTATAATTCTAACTACATATAAAGTTTCATCCGATTATCTTTCAATTTCACTGAAATCAGTTTGTTATCCTATTTCAAATGTATTTTCAAATAAACAACTCTCCAGTTTTACTACAGTTAATTATATAAAACATTTTTCTCATTTTTTCTCTTTTCGCTGAACTATTTTTATCATTTGCAACAAGAATAACATTTTTGTACTTTTTTGACTTTTGTTTTTTTATACTTTTAGCTTAATGAAAATATTTCAGTATAATGTTTTGTTTCAATTTAATAATAATTTAGGAAAAAGTCATCAATTTAAAATAGAAATTTACGAAAAATAGAACTCAGTTTTTAGTGATTAAAATCGTAGTATGAATAAATATATTTATTTACAATCATTGAAGAGAATAGAGAAAAATAAAAGTAAGATAAAAATTATATTTATAAAAACTTAAAAAAGGAGCATCGGTTTAATCATTTTGTTTTTTAGAGCCTACTATATACTTAGTAGATGGTTTCGTGATCAAATCACAAATTTAGTTTTATTTATAGATGCAATTGTATATTTAGTTACCATTGTAGATCTAAATAAATAACTTTCATTGTCTTTAGCCTAAGTTCATAATTGTTCTTTATAATACAAAATCCTACCAATAAAGATGCGAACTAACTAACTGAAGTATTTGAACACTTTATAGGTGGTCGTAGAAGACATTCAACCGTTTCAAGTAAGACAATCTTCTCATTAACATCTCAAAAAAAGTTATAAAATATTTCGAAATAATCTTACCTAAGATCTTACTTTAAGATTACTTAAATGGGAAAGCTTTTCATACATTTGCTTGTTTAATAATATTATAAATTTTGCAAGTTTTTTTTAGGGAAAACTTTAAATAAAATCTAAAAAAATATTTTGCGAGTTTTTCAAAACTCATTAAATCTAAAAAACTGAAATAACTTCTAAATGTAAACTAGAAGTAGAAGAAACTTGATCACTCATCTAGATTAGGTATTGTATAAAAGAAATTGAAGTGTAAAGTTTTTGATAATTTTCAAGGACTTCAAACTTTCCAGTATCTTTAGTTGGAAGTGCAAATAAAACAAACTTGTAAGATATCAATTTATCCATTAATTTATACAAAAAAGATCAGAAGTAAATAAATAAAAAGGAAATGTTCAAGCTCTTTGACAACAGCATTTAGTGTCTAAGAAGCTTATTAGCACCGTCAAGCACTGTTCTGTACTTTCGCAGTCAATATAAAGTTTTAAAAAAATGATATTTACAGGAAGCACAATACAATATAAAAGAAAAATACAATCGATGAAACTTTATTGTAAAAAAATTAGAAGACATGATAAAAATTGAGCAAAGATACAAAGTTAATAAGGAGGCGGTGCATTAGTCGGTCGCATATTGAGCATATTTGCTTGCTGTACGTTTGTCTGTGCTTGTTGAACACTTCCAATATGTTGGTTGTACTGAGTGACTTGATTGACTAATCTTGTACCACGACCACTGACCATTCGTTGCAGATTTGGTTGGGACTGATTTATTCTTGCCTGGCCACTGTTATTTAGTATTTGATAAGGAGTAGATGAATTGATCATTTGTTGTTGCGGCTGCGGCATTCTGTAAAAAAGCCATTTTGGTCAAGATGTCATCAACGGCTGACAGGAACTAGCCTGGTGTATTGTGGTTGTTGTTGAGGCTGTCGGTTGAGGTTGTAGGCTTGATTGTTGTTTTGTGTTTGATGTAAAGTTAGTACAGGAATATTAGCTGCTGATGACTGCTGCTGTTGCTGTTGTTGTGGATATCTGTCAATTACTCTATATGAATGCTGAGGTTGTTGATCTATATATGGTTGTTGTGGTTGAGATATCATCGAAGCAGGTGCTGCTGTGTTTGTATAACTGATTCCTTGTTGTTGTGGGTTTCCATAGCGATGTAGGCTGGCTTGTGGAGCAAAGCCTGAAATTAAGAAGTGATGATGTCTTAAAGAGACGTTAAATTTGAAGAGTAACCGGGGTGAGTACGCTGGTGAGGAGAGACGTGGGGTGTTTGTTGAAAGTAGCTGGCTTGTTGCTGGTTATGAGTTGGAATCACTGTCCGGTAAGCTTGTGAAGGAGGAGTCTGTTGCTTCCTTTGAATTTGATTCTTTTGTCGTTGAAATAGATACGTTTCCAAACATTCACTGATTGGTTAGTTGAAAGAACTGATTGGTTAGTTGAAAGAATCAAGTTGATGATTGGTTAGTTGAAAGAATCAAGTTGCTGATTGGTTAGTTGAAAGAATCAAGTTGCTGATTGGTTAGTTGAAAGAATCAAGTTGATGATTGGTTAGTTGAAAGAATCAAGTTGATGATTGGTTAGTTGAAAGAATCAAGTTGATGATTGGTTAGTTGAAAGAATCAAGTTGCTGATTGGTTAGTTGAAGACTACCTTTGCTGTTAGGTTGGTAACTTGTGTAGTTGCTACTTTCTTGATTTAAATTCATCTTTGGAGGTTTTGGTCGATAATTTTTGATACTTTGTGGCGGTTGGGTGTTAGGAAACGCTGCTGATGGCATGCTTCCAATTCCTGTTGGTTGAAGAACTCCATGACGTAAGTTTCGCGTGATCTTCGACTCCTAGTGATGATATGAATATGAGCGGATTATCGACGTTGCTATAGTTACCAACTTACAGCTGGTAGTCGAGGTTTTTTGTTCTTTTTTGGTCGTGTTGGTGGTTTAGGACGAACCATTGTACTGGTTGATGTTGAAATAGGTTCCCGGATGTTTATTGGTATCACTGAAGATGGTTTGTTGCTAGATGCAACCGTCGCCTTGATGACGGCGTTCTTCGAGATCGCTTCTGCGTCATTCACAAAAATATTTTTGATTTGATTCAAAGCCGGAAGTTGATTCGGAGAATCAGAAACTTCTTCTTCCGGTGGAAGAAGAGGAGGTTTGAGAAACTCCTTCCACAGATTCCTACAAAGATCAGATGAAGATCTATTGATGGAAGACGACGAGGAGACGAACTTCTTAACCACGTGATTGTGATTTCTTAACTTGATATGTTGAGTTTCGTAATATGGAACCTTCTTGGGTTCAGTACTAGCTCCAAACCAACTTATACAAAGTGGCGCCATCGATGGTAGACCTTCAATAATCTCCCAAGGATTCACTTTGACTTTCGTAAGAGGCTGAAAGAAGAAGATCAGTGGACGGGGAGTACGCACAAAGACACACTCACCGTCAATCCTTGCTTATTTTCAGACGCAATCGAATTGAGACTTTTGGAGGAGTCAGAACCTCCACTACCACCGACGTGCTCGAAACAAATCACCCAGTTCTCGCGTCGTGGAATCGGTAACAATTGTTGTAAACGATGCACACTCATAGTCTGCCGGTCGGTCAGTTCCTTCTACAGTGTACACGTCACCACTGATGACGTCATCACCTCATCTCACCTTCATACGCTTGACCATGTTGGTGTAGTCGCGTTTGTTTCCATCAGTTCGTTTCGATACCGCCCCACCTGAAGCCGTGTTGTGTAGCAACATTCCAATCATATCATATACAGTGTAGAAAAGATCCGGATTCACCTGCAACGTCATTAATGACGTCATCAGCGCAACAAATAGATGACGTCACTCACTATGATATCCACGATTCCATAAGCGATGAGGCGGGTTAGTAGGACAACAACTTCACTAGCCAGGGTGTTGTTGTTCTCAATTGTATCAAACATTCCACCGAACTGTTAATAGTTGACAGTTAGTGGACGAGGGACAGTCAGTGGACAAGGGACAGTTAGTGGACGAGGGACAGTAGTGGACGAGGGACAGTCAGTGGACAAGGGACAGTTAGTGGACGAGGGACAGTCAGTGGAGGGACAGTCAGTGGACAAGGGACAGTTAGTGGACACTTACCAGGGTCAGACGGAGTTTGAGGCCCTTGTGTAGTGCAGAATTTCTCGAAGGTGGAGTGAGTTCTTGTTTATTTTGTGATGAGGTTTGCCATTCTGATAACAACATCGTCAGCTGAGACTTTAGTGAATCGAGTAGAGTCTCGCGTTGTTCGTCCTGGCCCTGTGGGACAGGTGGTCAGTTAGTTGGTCGTGATGTGGTTAAATGTAGAACCTTGAGACAGGTAAGAATAAGGACTAAAAAGGATTGGTTGTTGAGAAGTGAAGAGCCATCTGCAGCTCCTGATGTAAAGTCCGTTGGAATCTGGTTACGGATGCAGTGATCCGATGAAGGAGTCCCACTGGCACGAGATCCACTCCGTGTTTGAGATGATGTGGAAGGTGACAGATTGTTGTGTGTCCAATTGTGTGGTGCTTCTAAAATTGCACTTGCTTCTTGTAGCACTGAAGCTAAAACCTGTGGACAAACAGGTGGTTGAGTGGGCTGGTCAGCAATTAGTGACCATTTACAAATGAGGACAATTCGCTGATCAATGGTGGTATCAACCATTCATTACAACCATCTAGTAGTTTGCCAGCAACTATCTGCTTTCGTTGTCGATTCGTGTTGATGACGTCAGAGCTTGTCGATTGCAACTGGCGGCGCTGAAAGACTTCGATAGTCGCTCTACAAACGATTGGATGCAAATAGAAGAAGATGAAGATCAGATTAAACCTAGCGATCTGTTCAGCTGCAATCTTCTCAACTTCATCTTGCCTCATCATCACTTCTAACTCCAGGACTCGCTTCCGTAAGCTCCAGACATTCATATCACTGATGATACTTGCTACATAATCCTTCGTATCCCAAGATTCCTTCGGATTTGCTTCAAACTCTTTTAAACGCTGTAAAAGACATCCAAAAAGAAATGAAGATTTGAAAGAGCTGAATTAGAGATCAACCTCCAACTGATCTTCAGGATAACACAACAACTGGATGAGGTTCCGACGTTGACTCCTCGTCAGCACGTTGTCCATCAACAAGTCCATCTCAGGTTGCTTGATACTTCTGTAGATGAAGATTAGAATCAAAAAGGGCGGGAGCTGGGACAGGGACACCTTTCACAGACCCAACGTTGACAGCAAAGCTCGCGGACACACTTCTTGGCAAACTCACTAACTTTTGTCGAATCGCAAGTCAGATCAAGATTTCGATTCATCTGAAAATCATCTTTCAAAATCTTCCGAACTATTTTCAATCTTTAACTCACTCTTCGGTTTGTTCCTTGGCTGTTGGGAGCTGAAATTGATGAGGAAGGGGAGACCAGCTCATCGAAGCTGTCTAAAGTGTCGATGGCAGGGAAGAGGTCATCTACGTCATCAGCGATCGCGGATCGATTCACTTCCGCCGGATTAAATGGCCAACGATTACGCGCGCGTTTGTTTTCACCGCTACCTGTGGAAATGGGATTGAAAGGGATTGATAAAAGGGGCGTTTGGGGCACTTACTCAGTTTCAACATGCCCTTCAACACCGCGAGAATCGCGCCGATTTGTATCTTCTCGTGTTCTACCGCCATCAGGTGGCGATCAGCAAACGAGAGCATCTGAAGCGCTTGGATTGGTTCATTTGATTTCGGGGTCCAAGCCCCAAAATGTGGGGCCTTAAAAAGTCGAAGTAGAAGGTGACAAGTGAGTCTTGCACCTAAAACAAGCGATGACGTCACTGAAACGAGAAGTAGGGAGCTTGTTGCGCACCTGTTTCGAAGCTAGTTGCCGAGTTGCGGTTACTACAGCCTAGCAACGAGCGCATAGCAACATGTGCGATGAATCCACCCAATGAGATACAGTTGCGTGAGATGAGAACAGCTAGAAATAAGGCGAGCGGATCGCGAATCTTCGAGTTTCCGGCTTCGACTCGCATCTGCACATCACTATAGTAGGCTGAGTTGGAGTAACAGAGAGCTTGAAGGACTCCCAACCAATCAGAAATCAGTTTTGGACATCTTGAGTTGATCTCAGAACAAAGCGTCGAAAGCGCGATTACTCTGTAAGGCAATCACGTGATCGCTATTTGACAGCGCAAAGTGGTTACTTGTCGAGCTGTTCATCCATCGAGCAAACAGCGGTGATGACGGAACACACGAAGCTGTAGCGGTTTGTATCATCACGCAAACTGTCGCTGTGTTGCTGGGCAACCACTAGCGGTGATTCGCTTTTCGGATCATCAATAAAGCGGCTCAAGAAGTCAGGATCATATCTGAAGAAGTGAGATGATGAGGAAGTTGAAGATGATCACGTGATGAGCTGACCTAGTGTTGGAACATTCCGGTGATGCGTCGGTGTAACCGTTCTGGATTTGTTTGATGATTGAGTAAGAGGGTTGAAAAGATTCCGAGAATTCCTTCTTGACAAATGTGAAGGGATAAAGATCACATAAAAGGGACATCATTCGTCTGCAGAGGACAGGTAGTTAGTGGACAGGTGGTTAGTGGACAGGTGGTTAGTGGACAGGTGGTTAGTGGACAGGTGGTTGGTGGACAAGTAATTGGTGAACAAGTGGTTGCTGGACAAGTGATTGGTGGACAGATGGTTGGTGGACAGGTGATTGGTGGACAAGTGATTGGTGGACATGTGGTTGGTGGACAAGTGGTTGGTGGACAGGTGGTTGGTGGACAAGTAATTGGTGGACAAGTGGTTGCTGGACAAGTGATTGGTGGACAGGTGGTTGCTGGACAGGTGGTTGCTGGACAGGTGGTTGCTGGACAAGTGGTTGGTGGACAGGTGGTTGGTGGACAGGTGATTGGTGGACAGGTGGTTGGTGGACAGGTGGTTGGTGGACAGGTGGTTGGTGGACAGGTGGTTGGTGGACAGGTGATTAGTGGACAGGTAGTTAGTGGACAGGTGGTTGGTCGGTAAGTGGTTAGTAGACATGATCACTTACTTTTCTGTCGAATTAGTTTGAGAATGAACTGTGAAATGAGGATTCATTTGTAACAATTTCCAACAATGCTTAAAAGCGAGAATTGTCAGATCACTATCAAGAATCAAAGATCTAAAAAAAAAGATAAAGACTCAATAATTGATGAAGATGAGAAGATATTAAAGACTCACTGTCGATAGAGACTGAGTAAAGCGATTGAATCTCGAGTTAATTCACTAAAATACCACTGACGGTCAGAAGCTTTATTCAAATGATCTCTAGAAACAGCTCGGTCACCACCAGAGGTCGCCAATTGATCTTCCTTTTCGGATGCTGCTATTAGCTTCGGCATCAGCCCTAAAATTTCAACGCAAGTTTCCATAATAGCGGAAATATTGAGAGTCTCTTCAACCAAATCAAACAACAAGGTGACGATTTTGTGAGTTGGTAGATAACCCTGGCTATGAACAACCAATCAGAAAACAGAACTAATCACGTGACCACTAACCGAGTGATGTAGCGATTGAAGACAGCAGTAAGAGTCTTCAAACCATGTGAGATGACAGCTTGTCGATCGAAGTAGGGCATCGTACGGAATTTGTTGATCAGTTCAGCTTGTGAACAAATGAACTTCGATGCGTCGCGACGTCTTTTACGCGCAGGTGGCTGTGACCATGAGTTTATACGATCATCTAAACCAGTAACTAATCAAAACTGGTTGCTACTGGTGACGAATAACTCAACTGCGGCTGAATTCACTTTTGCCTTTTATCAGCCGACTCAAATGCTTGATCAACTTCTTCACCGACTTCTTAACTACATTCCGATGACGGACCGGTCCATACAACATCATCAATCGCTCGTTCCACCCGGACGGGTTTCCTTCCACATCCTAGCAACAAACTCATCGGTTGCCATGACAACCAATCATCACATCAACTAACGTCAAAGCAAATAGGAAAGTGCATGACGTATTGAGCATGTTTGGGTTGTCCATAGCCCCACAATTGCTGCCCATCTGTGTCCAGTGAAGGGTTGGTGACCAACTTACGCTTGTTGCGGCCCGTAGACTCACCCACGGTTCGGACCGCATCCGTAAAATGTCTGGGTAACATTAACAACCGCGTCACGTGACGTAGCCACTTTAAACGTCATCACAGACCTGTCACCGCTGGAGTCGATGGAAAAAGGGTCGAGGTCTAAAGGGGCACTTTCCATAGCTGACGGGTCCAGACCTAACTGGGCGGCCAGGTCCACTCTTGAAGAATCCAGCTCTTTGTTGTCCTTCACGAAAGTCGATGATGACGTCATAATTGGGTGGATGATGGAACACTGACCAGTTTAGAGAAGGGGTTCTGAGAAGCAGTTGGGGTGGTCGACAGGTCCATGAAGTTGCTGCCCGGATTGGTCAAACCGGTCACAATATTGGATGAATGGTCAGATTGTAGTGTGAATGGAAGAACGATGTCATCTGTTGATGTGATGATGACGTCATCAAATCGAGAAGCAAGATGGGAGTTGAAACCTGGTGAAAAATCCGCTCTGGTGATGAGAGTGTTGAGGTAGGAAGAGTAAGAGAAGACTTCATGACTGATCAACTCTGAGAAGAAGAAGATGAGGTTCTCGAAGGATTCCAACTCATAATCGTTCTTGGGATCACCTAAAAGACATTCAGTTAGTTTCGAAAGATCAAATAGATGTGGTGAGAACGACTTAATGATGGAGCTTTTAAATCGAGATAATGATGAAGAAGAAGCTGAAAAAATGGGACTGAAACAGCTCGATCCTTGACCGGTTGCAATTTGTCAAAATGTTGCTGCAAAAAAGGACCATTTTAACCTTCAACTGGTCATGAAATGGTGGACACTTACCTGTCGTAGTTGCAGCAGTTTTACAATCACATAAGTCCGGACCACTCCCATTCGTTCCGATGTTACTGCCCATTGACATAAGAAGAGGACCAGTTCCTTCTCACGAACTCCAATAGTCTGAAAGATGCCTTGATTAAGAGAAGAGAGGGACATGTTGATCAAAGACACACTTGAGAAGAGTTATTGTGTGGTGAAGCAAAGATTTTAGTGTAAAGTTGCTGAAGAGGTTCCCCTTTATCGTAATGCTGTTTGTCCAAAACTTCCAGGGTCTCTAAAGTCCAACTACTCACAACTCCTGGAAGAGACAAGATGAAGAAGTGAAGAAGACGTTGGAGAGATCGAACCGATGTCGGAGTCTTCGTATTCATTCCATCGCGAGACAGCTGCATCTGATCTGCTCCGAATCTCCAACGATTTCGACTTGACCATTCGACTAAGGTTTGAATGGAAATGAAAAGTAGATTCAAAGTTTCATCTTCAAATCACTTACAGATCCTTCTCAGCTGTTATTCGGTCCGGATGTTCGCGCGATATCAACGGCGTAGGAAGCAGCCACGCATCACAAGGGATCCATTCAAGCGGGGAAGCGGTTGGTTCTTGTAGTGGATAATGAATAAGGGCACCAGGACATTCAATGATGATGGTGAAAAGTGAATAAACCAACTCCCAGCAGATAGAGAAGCCGAGAGGATGATCGAAGGTGACGCGTCGTCGAAGTTCTTTCGTGATTTCGCGCTTGTTGGTGTAGGAAGATTGTAAGAAGTAGTTCCTGGGAAGTTGATATTAGGATGTAGCTTGAGGGAGGGAGTAGTTTACTTGGAAGTTGTTTTGATGCTGAACTTGTGAAGAATTTGATTACAAATACAGAATGCGAAACGGCGAGCAAGTAGTTGGTTGTTACACATGTCCTAAAGAAGCAAGAAGATAGAAGATCGCGCCCCAACTCATCTCACTTACCTTCGTGTAGATTTGTATCATTGGTAACATGTAGACAAGTCCTAGGAAGTTGCTCTCGTGCAGATCTTCAAACTGCTCAACTACCCACGAGTAAAACTCTTGTCGATCTAGAAGAGACTGAAAAGGGAATGAGATTAAGTAGAGATGGGAGCAGTGAGCAAATCACCTCCGCCAACATATGATTGCAAAGTGAACGGGTGTAAGAGTAAAGTTTCTCGACGAAGGGGCGGTCAACTGCTTTTGATGTGTGGAGGACGTTACTAATCGTTCCTAAATCATCTCCAATTTGAAAATCGACAGTAGCTCCAGACGCTAATAGCTGCCAGGGTTTCTGTGATCTGATATCCGCATGATTTGATATTGACATCCTTTCAATGAGTTCGCCGAGGAATTTACAAAAAGCTTGCGTCCATTCTGTTTATTTAAAGTTTGTTGATTTGAATGAGAGATTGATAAGTAATTGCAGACCTATAAAAGGGTCCCCGTTCACTCGCTTCTTCATCTTGGTCTCTGCCGGAGCAAAGTTATAAGCGGAAGTCATCTTGATAAACCAAGTAGCTTTCATCCAAGGAACTTGGTACTCAGCTAAAGCCTGAATGCAATCTTATGATGAAGAGATGACAGCTGTGTAAGTGATCAACTCACGTATAAAATATCTTCTTTCTTTTGTATAATCGGCAATCTCTCTTTTTCAGCTAAAGTAGATAGTAAAGTGCTTCCAGCGAGGAGCTTGAAGTATTCATGAAGCTTAGAACGAGACTTTGGATTATTCATCGAGATCTGAATACAAAGAAGCTTTTTAATTAGTTATCTAATTCTATTCAAATATATTTTACTACTTTTATCAAGACTCACCGGTAGGAAACGTTCCCTGAATATTTGGGGTCTCTTTTTACCTGAATCGACAAATGTATCTTTCTTCATCTTAAGACATTTTATAGTTGCCCACTCAGCGAGATGCTGAAAATAGTAAACAACTTTCTTACAAACTTCAAGTTAGTTAATATTTGAATATTTTTCAGCAACTAATTAGCAATTGTAATAAATTGATGTGGTGATGGTCAACGAAATCTTACTTTGGAACGATCTAAATTGGCGTGATGTTTTACTGATTTACTTTCATAGGGTACTGGTAATGGATTGATGAAACCTTGCTTCACATTTACAGAAGTTAATTCATCTTCTTTCTGCTTATGTTCCTAAAATAAACATCAAGTTCAAAGATATCTTCATTCAGAGAAACATCAACTGAATTAAACCTGGGGATGGTTCCCTGGAGGACCAAACTTATGTTTTTTCAGATACTTGGTTTCAATAAATCTTGCACTACTCATCATAAAATCGAAATTACTATAAAATAAAAAAAAACATTATTTTTAGTGCTTATTTCAACCAAGTAAAAGTACATACCAAGTCAAGATAAGATGATGGCTTTAAAAGCAATAAAATTACAAAAAAGTAAGATAATTACAGTTCCTAGTTACTGAATCATAAACAAAAAAAAACAAGTTTGTTTGTTTAGAATGAATAAAGTTTATATAATAAGACCTTAATGGAAATAAAAGTTTTGTATTTTTGATTTAGCAGCACTGTGCACGACTTTCTTAGAAAAAATTTATAGATACAATGAAAGTTCTAAAAATTAGTTAGAAAGTGAATGAAAAAGATACTTAATAATGCTAGGTAAGTTGAACAGTATACTAAACCACAAATGTCCATTTAAAAAAGGCAACTTATGAGACTGACATTAAGATTTAAAAAACAGTTCATAATACAGATGAAAAATTACTATCAGAAGAATGATAAAAATATGATAGTTTCAACAAAAACTTATTAATATATCTAACAATTATACAGAATTGTTGATAATCATACACAAAGACATGTTTCAAGTTGGCAAAAAGTAATTTTTCTTCTCAAAAATATCTATGATCAAATTTAATGAAACTTTACAGATAATAAACCAAAAGTTGCAACAATGAAAATCTGAATAATTAAGTACAAACATATTTCTATGGTTTCTGATACAGTGGTGCTTAAAGCAGCTTTATCAAACCAAAAACAGTCGAACCTGACTCAAAAAGCTGAAGTAGGTTGAAAATAAAACCATTTTTTACAAATCGTCCTCCCCTATACTATAGAAGGTTGAACTCTCGGCGATAGGGTGAGCATTTAACAACAAAAACTCGTCTGAATCACTTGAGTTTCCACCAGTACTTTTCCGAAATGTTTTAGATTTACGATTGACTTTTTTCAATTTTTTACTAAATCTTCTAGTCACACTATCCTTGCTAACAGAATCTTCACAAGCTTCACTTGCTAGTGGGCTTTGAAATAACTTGGACATAGTCTCGTCTCGTAATTTATAATCATAATGCTTTCTAGAAGCTCTATCAGATGGTTTTTTTATTTTATTTTGTTTTTGTTTTGCTAAAATTTCGTTAACCATTGATTTGATGCACATACTGATAACAATTGCTTGGTTACTCCATAAAGATATCCATTTTAAGTTATCTTTGTCAGCAAGGTACTCAAAACTAAGTTGTAGCTTGTCATCTTTAACAACTCCCTGATTACTTGATGAATGTTTTGATGAAATTTTCCAGCTTTTAATTCTTGTAACTTGAAATGTAGCCTCGTCATTTGTACACTTGTTGTTCTGATACTTAAAACGAATTTCATTGCCACCGATGGAAACAGCAACACGAGTTTTATTTGAAGGATAATCGCTCACACATTTTTCAAACTGCACATAACCATACTTTTGCAAGGTTTGACACAACTGTAGATATTCATACTTTGAACCTTTTTTAGTTAAAGCATTTAACTGTTTCTTGACAGTTTTATTGCAATTAAACCAGCCCATTTTTAAATCTTTTTCAGCCTGCACGTGGAGTAGATTAACTGCAACAGAGTCATGTAGAATCATTGCATCATATGACGGGTCCCAAAAACTTTTTCTAAGTACGATTCGGTAATTGCCTCTATCTTTCAAATACTTGAGTGATATATAAGGACATTCAAAATCCTGTAATTGACGAACTAAAATAATTCTATCATTTTCCACATCATACTCAACTAAAAAGAGACCAAAGTAATAAACAAGATCTTCATGTAATCCGATAGCGTGAAGAAGGTTTTCTTGAACGTCTTCAGTTTGGTCCGTAGAGTTGATGTTGATTGAAACTTTTGAATTATTCATCAGATAAACATCTAAGTTAGTTGAAACAGATTGTTCTAATCTAGTTTCTTGTTGTGCTTTTTGCAAGAAACTGGTAAATACTGGGCTATGGAGCAATGATTCATTTTGACTAATTTCTTGCAAATATTCTTCTAATTGTAAGCGACGATCTTCAAGGCTATCTCCTTTTAAAGTAAAAATATGTTTTCTAGGAAAACTTGGAAGTATATTATAATCAAATTCCTGTTTAAGTTGCTCATTCATTCCATGTAGCTGACTGTATCTTACAACACAATGCAAAGCACCATTGATATGTACATCAAAAGCTTGATACGCTGTACCAATGCCATCTACCAACTCTTGTACCAGGGGAATAGAAAAATGCATTTTTAACTGACTTTCAAGGTTCTACATTACATAAAATAACATATTTTTAGTTAGTTAGGTATTCAATCATTAAAAATTAATTATACTACATATAAACAATTTTGTGCAATTGTTATTGCATACTATGACAATCAATGTTACCAAATATAAAGAATATTCTATCAGTTTTATAAAATTAGAGCCATTATTAAACTAAAGAACGAGAAAGTTCTTTAAAAAAGCTAAATAGATTCTAAAAAATATATGACTAAGTTACAATTATAATTTAGAGACATAAATTTGATCTATATAAAAGTATAATAAAATAAATAATAATATATAGAATAATAACTTTTTACAGAACTATTTCACACAATAATTAAGAAAAAATACTTAAAATTTGTAAAAGTAAAGAAATACAAATTTGTTTCTTCAAGTTATTTATATCTTACAAGTAATTTTAGTCTAATTAATCAAATTTCTAAAAATAATAATTGAATGAAAAAGTTTACAACATAGAACTATTTTTTTCATGAAATAATAAAACTAACTTCTAAAAATTACAAAATTTATAGAGTTTTTGGAGAGTATAAGCCACCAGGTTAAGGTGAAGTTATTTTAAAAAGAATTGACCATTTGAATAAAGTTTAAAAATTCAACTTAAAACTATTTGAACAAAATGTAATTATGTTTTTTAAAAACAAAAATAACAAAAAATAATACAAAGTTCATAAAAAATATATAAAGCATACATCTAAAAACACTACCTAATTAGTTTCCAAACTTTTTACTTATTTATAATTTTTTTTATTGTTTTAGAGCCTTATCAGTAAATCACATTCAAACTATGTGGGTGTAGTAAAGATATCATCTTATTATTTATTAAAGAATCTATTTAGCTTCACAAACCAACTTATGAAATTTTAAAAAGATAACAATAAACATTTTTTTAAATAAAAAAATCATATAAATATTTTTAATTTATAAACAGCATCAAAATATTTTCCAAAATATTGATTACCTAACTTATATCAAATCAAAATATTTAACAATCTTTATAAATTTAAAATCTTATATTGATAAGTTAAAAGCAATAAGATAATTTAAACAATTTAAACTATCTTAAAGAAATAAATTTTAATTTATATAAATAGAAATGTATAAAAAGTAATTTACTTGATATTGATCTCAGATAAGACTGCTTAGCTAAAAGTTAATCCTTTTATAGCTTTAATTAACTTGTTCTACCAAATAGATAAATTAAATAAATAAGAAGAAATATTTTAAATATTATATTATTAATACTACATGAAAATATATTCATATTTTTTGATGATTTCATGAATAGGTTATAACCAAAATAATTAAATAAAACAATTTAAAGTTACCTTCATCAATAAGCATTTTCAGTGGGGTTTATATTTTGTTAAGATAAAAAGATATAAAAAATGTGATTTTAAACATAAAAAACCAAAATATTTCTACTTTAGATATTATTAGACAAAATTATAATAACAAAAACTTTCAATCTACCTTAAAATTTGTGTAATTTACTTTAACATGTGAGTCATAAACAAATGTTTACAGCATCATAAAAATGTAACAAAATTCAGTAAATTTTCTTCATAGTAATAAACAAATCTAATTGAATCAAACATAAAGCTGCCAGCATATAAATCTTTTCATAAAAACTTACTTGAGACTTAAAATTATAAGAACCTACATGAATAAACAAACAAATTACATAAACAAATACAATATAATGCAGAAAAAGTGTTAAAAGAAGAAATAATTTTATCTTTAATCTAACAACTAAATTCTTAAACATTAATCATCTATCTAAAGGAAAAATTAAATTTATAGAAAAGCAAAATGAAAAAAGGAAAAAAAATAAAAACACTTTTCAGTAAGAATTTAAATGCTATGAATTCAATAGCTAGGATTGTTTCCGGAGTATAAAAATAAGAAAACACGAGCTTTTCTTGTACAAATTGTAAACAAAAATTATTCTACATCACAACATTTAAGAGAATTCAAATAATCAAACAATAAAAATATCCTTGGAGTTACATTTACATACACAGTCTCAAATTTAAGTTGGACACTACAAATTTTGTGGTCGTAAATTTACAATTACAGGGGTTGAAACAAATACAAATTTATTAAGCGAGTCCTAGTTTAATATTCAACATTCATAGATAGCAAAGCAAACATTTTTCAGACTATTAAGCTTTTTGATTGACTCAAACTACATTTTATAATATAAACAAATATTGAATGTTCCATTTAACTATGAAGATAATAAAACCTTCTATTAAAGAAATACTTTCACAATATCAAAAATAAAAACTTTAGTACCTGTATAATAGTAACTACAAAACTTATTAAATCTTATGAACTTAAGGCCTATATCATTGCTTAACATTAAAATTGGTTTGTTTTATGTTTTCTATTTAAGTTAAAGTAGAACTACAACAGTCTCCTATGAAATCTCTAAGCAATTAGAGAAATCTGTTTTATTTCATTCATAAAAGTGCAAACTGCTACATTTTTAATTGTATCCAAGCAAGCTCAATTTTTACAAAAACAAACAAACTGGAGTTATAAGTTATAAGTTTTTCGTCATTTGAATGTACATATTTAGTTGATTTGAACAAGCATGGTCATACGATAAGTAAGTTTTATCTGTGAATCAAAAACTTTCTGGTGGTCGCTGATATAAGTTTTAGATTATTAGTATCAGACTATAAAGCCTGAAATATTACAAAAATCCTACATATATCTCAATTTTATATTAGTTTTAATCATCTTATTTAAAATCAGCTGTCGGAATATAATCAAAATTTGTTTAATTGGTTACTTGTTTTATTTACCATGTATCAACTTACTTTTAAAAATGTGAACTGACCATGAAATTAACACACGATTGTAGTTAGATTTAAGTTGCTTTAAGTTGTATTTCCACTTGTTAGACAAAAGAGATAATTTTTTAAACCCTGGGTTTTAATATTGTAGTCTATGAATTCTTAGAGAGACACAGACTAGCATAAAATCTTCACCCAGTGGCTTTTTATAATTGTTTTAACATGTTTTTAACGATTTTCAAAATTAGCATTATATAGTTTCTTAATTAGACTTCAAAATGCATTCAGGCAAAACCTTTCTTTAAAGGTCTGCTTTTAAAATGTTTAAAAATGTCTGCTTAACATAAGCAACTTTTTTGATCATTAATATTTCTTATTATTACTTTTTACTTTTTGAGAAAAAAAGTTCAAATTTATGTTAAGATTTGGTATTTTTATTTTATTTAATGTGTCTAATGCCATAAAACTACGAATTAAATATTCATTGTTGAAGTGTCAAAGGTTTATGATAATGATAATCTATTGGATGAATACTGCTTAAAGATATCCAAGCTAATTGTCATCAATATATTGTTGTTACAATACGTTACTTGACTTTTTATTCTAAAAACATTTAAGCTGCTTCTATAAATTAACGAATTTCCGTTAGTATCAACTTATAAACATTTTTAATTTACAGTAAAGTAGTTTCTTGAGTACGTAACTTTTGATTACCAATTATTTAATTATTTTTGTGATTAACATCATCACTTATATCACATCCAGCAGGAAATTCTCAGCTAAAGCAGACCTTATTATCAGTATGTGATTAACTTTATTGGTATAGTTAAGTTTTTTTTAACCAGTAAACTTACCAATAATGTAACAGTGTGATAACGTGGCTTATTAGTTTTATATCAAATGCACCAAAACTTTATTTAAATATAATAATCAAGCTTAAGTAAAGAAAACATTAATAAAAAGATATTTAGTATGATTTCGAATATTGCAAGAAATTAAAATAAGTTTATGAGCTAATAAATATTTTATTACAAGTGACATTTTGTAATTCAATATAAATTGTAATATTCATTCTGAGAATAAAGCCATTTTAGAAAAACTTTCCCCTTTAACTTTTTATTTACAATCTGTTAAGCAAATGGTACTAAGTGAACTTAATTAGAAATGATTTAGTTGTAATTAAAACTAATGAATAATCATACAATTTACCGCTCTAGTGAAATCAAAGATGTCATAAAAATCAAAGTTAAGGTGAATTAAATGCTTTTGTTCTTATTTTATGAAATTTCACTTTTAATCACAAGTTTTTTCTTGTAGCTGCATCATAATTATTCAATCAAAACAATTTTTTTTATCAAATATTTGATAACTTTTAGTTTATTGCATCTCTAATTAATTTTCTATATATTTAATTTTTGTAAATATTATTTTCCACTGTTTTTAGTACGAATAGTTTTGAAAGAGTTTCATGTAACATTATTTAACTTTTAAAAGCGAAATCTTACTTAAGTTCAATAATAAGATGCTTTGATGGCAGTACTTGATAAACTTGTGTGATGATATTCAATTTAATTAACATTATTAAGGTGTAAATTTTAGCAAAGTCTTAAGAAGTTTGCCTTGAAAGTTATTTGAGAAGCCTTAAGCAAAAGGTCTGAGGCCAATTACTTGGTCAAATAAAGCTAAAGAGTTAGTTACTTAATGTAATCAATTAATGTGTGATGTGTTTCTTCTTAAGATGTAAATCAAGGTATACTCAAAACGATGCAGTAAATTTAACAAAAAAAATCTTATTTTTAAAATTGTTATAAACAAAAAAGAATAGTTTTTATTAAAAGTTTTAAAAAATTTGAAATTATATATAAATCCTGTTCAAAACAGTCAAATTTATCTTGATATTTTAGTATTATTTGATTTACTTAAATTATCCTTTAATTTAAACTATATTTGTTCATCTTAATTTTGATGTATATGAAAGTACTTCTTACATTTTGACAAAGATAATCTTTTACTGAAATTATTGCCATAAAACAATAAGAATTATTTATTTTTTTAACAAATCACATACATTACCATCTAAACTTTATTTATTTTAGAAATATGCAGGCTACTTTAATCCTGAGACAAAATCTTTCTCTGTTGATCCTCATCTGACATCATATGCTGATCTTCAACAAATTCTTATTCAAGCATTTAGCCTTAGAAAGTATTTTATTTCTTTATTTTTTCCAAAATATTATAATCAATAATTTTTAGTCTTTTTTTATCACTTTTTCTATTGTCAATGCATTGATTTAGTTTTTTCCAATATTCTTTTTTTAATGAAAATATTTTTTTATCATTTTTTAGTTCTTTTCAAATCACTTATCTATGTCGGGATGATATTGGAGAAAAACTTTTTCTTCCTATGCTTACAGATTGGGATTTAGATGCTGCTTTTCTAACATCTTCTGAACCCCACTTAAAATTAAAAGTAAAGAGAGTTTAGTCAATAAGTTTTTTGAAAGATTATTATTTTTTGATTTATTCAACAGCTAGATGCAGAACCTCACCAGAAAGGGTTAATCTCAAAGATTAGTGAAGTGGATTTATCAAATCCTGATGAATTTAATGACTTAAGTGAAAACAAAGGATTCACAAATATTTTTCAATCAAAGAACAAGTGAAACTGATTAGAAAGTTTGTGATTTAAAGTAAAGATGTTTTTGATAGAAGGGGGATTTGGGACATACAGACAATCCAGAAAAGCTGGACAGATAAACTTGGAGGAGCTTTCAACAAGTTAACTATTTGGGGCAACCAGCAACTGTTTCAAGGAGACGCCTGCATCTTTCCACATAAACCACCTCTCGGTAGTCTTGAAGTTTTTAGATTAAGAACATCTTTGTGGAAAATTATCAAAAATAATCGAACTTTGAAAACAGATGATGAAGAGTTTCGAAGTTATCTTGATCAAGACGGAAGATTGATCCGATGTGAAGAGCTGAGATTGAGAATTTATCACGGAGGTATTGATCCTTCGTTGAGAAAAGTTGTTTGGAGGATTCTTTTAAACGTTTTTCCATCTGATCTTACTGGAGAGGAAAGATTATCATACATCAAACAAAAATCAGGTTATAAATTTCTTCTGTTCAGTAAATAGCAAATGTCGAGTAAATATAAGTATGAGAAAGTTCATTTGAACTTTTCTGGCTTTTTTCTTTTATGATGAATTTCAGATGAATACAGCAAACTAAGAACAAAGTGGCAAGCAAAAGCGGACGACTTGTGCGTGAAACAAGCTTCAAGTATGATTTGGAAAGACGTTGTGAGAACAGACAGGTTTGAAAAAACTTTTTTTTACATATGAAGCAGGCTTACATGTTGACATTTTATTGATTTTTGTGCAGAACACACCGATATTATGATGGAGCTGACGACAACCCTCACAGTATTTCACTTCTTAATATTCTAACCACGTACGCACTAACCCACCCTCAAACTGCCTATTGTCAAGGTAAACTGCTTTTGTTCGCTTGTATCAACAAGTTCTCTCAAAAACTCTTTAATCTACAAACTTGTCCAGGTATGAGTGACATCGCTTCTTTGATCTCTGTTGTCATGGACAACGAAGCTCAAACTTATATATGTTTCTGCGCTATCATGGAACGATTACATCACAACTTTTCATTGGATGGTGTCGCTCTTTCAACTAAATTTCAAGTAGCACACCTCTCAGCACCTTTTTCAAATCCACGCTAATTGCTTCTTGCACTTTTTAGCACTTAGCGATGCTGGTCGAGTGCTTTGATCCTCAACTCTTTGCTTACTTCAAATCTCTAGGAGCTGACAACATGTTCTTCTGCTATCGTTGGTTAGTTCTCGAAATGAAGCGAGAATTTTCTTTTGATGACGCCATAATCATGTCTGAGGTTGTCCTGGCAACAGATGTAATCTCACTCGAAGTTTTAACTCGTTGTTTTTCAGGTGATGTGGAGTTCACTCCCTCCTCAACCTCCGGCCCATGACCTTCTTTTGGAAGACTTTTCTGTTAGTTCACAAGTTTCTAAGCAACCAACTAATCTTTTGAAACCAAGACACAAAATAAACAAGAAGGATAATGAGAAAAAAGAAGGATGCAGATCTTCGGAGCCAGGATCTTTTGAATTTCTTCGAAATGATTTTACATCTTTGTTAAAAGACATTCAACCATCTGAGAGCAAATTTGAAGACTCTCTTTCAGAAGAAGATGAGGAAGGAATCACTTATCGAATGAAAAGTCCTCTCCTTAATTCTGATCCTAAGCTCCTTATTATTCAAGATCTTCCTTCACCACAAGATCTTGGATACGGACATCCCTTTCTTCTCTTTGTAGCTCTCGCACTTCTTATAGAAGAAAGATCGGTTCTTCTGAAAGATGATAGATCTTCTTCTGGTTACGAAGAGTTAGCGATGCATTTTTCGAAGGCAGCGAGATCTCATTCGCCCCGGAAGATCTTATCAAAAGCGATGAAGTATTTTTGTGAATATCTTAAAACGAACAACAGCTAATCGAGCCGAGAAGTCCACTTGAAACCACTCCAGCACTGTTATTTGTTGTTTTTATTTCCATTTTGAACGAACAAAAATTGATGACAGCAAAAAGTTTCATGTAGGGAATGATTTGAACTTTTTAAATGACATCTTTAGACATTGAATTCCTTGAAAGTAGAAAAGATCTTTATTTATTTGATTGTACTTTCCTTAATTTTCTTCAACTTTTATTTGTCGCTTCTTTTTTTTTTGGTGTTAGCTTTGAAAATAAATCAAAATTTACTTTTTTTTGAAAGGAAGCACTTAAAAAAGAGACAAATTTGCAATAACTTAAACCTCGACAGGAAATACAACGTTTAAAGTAGCCCCACCTACTGTCAAATGCTTTTTTCTAACAAAAGGACATTTCATTTGGTTTAATGCTTATGTTTACAAACGAATGATTTCTGAAATAATTATTTGAAATATTTTTCATGAAATTCGTTAAAATTTAATTAATTTGGTTTTATCTTGGTCAATTTTAACAGAGTAAAAATTAACTAAATTGTTATTAAAAACATCTGTTTGACTTCTTTTTTGTAATTTAACTTTTAATAATGTTTCACAATTTACTTGAAACAAAATAATCTTCGAATAAACTTTTTAGCTAGGTAATTTAGTAAAAAATAATGTTTATTCCTAGAATATAGAAGAATAGTTTGTTTTGGCCACAATTCAATTTACATTTCTACAAACCACCATCTATTGTTGATCAGCCTAACTGAAAAGCCAATTAAAAAGATGACTAATGATAACGTTTTCACTTCGAATGTATAAAACGTTTGAAAATTGGTGTAAATGGAAATCACTTAAATCTTTAAAACGAGTTAGCTTTGCGTTTTACTCATTAATTAAATTTTAGAACAATTAGTTTGTTTCTAAATCTTATGCCAGGCATATTTTTCTACAATGAACATTAAAATGTAAATAATTAATATTATTGATTTACTTTACTAAGCTCACTACCTTTTACATCTAGATTTTAATTTTTTTTTGCAATTTATTTGTATAATATATTAAAAGCAGTTTATTTTGAACTAACACTGTTAAACCAAGATTACCTTAAAAAATTTTAAAAGTGTATTATCAATTTTAAATAATTACAGGTTATAAAAAGTTCAATTCACTTTCTAGAATGTTTAATGCATTTAGAACTTTTGTAATTTTCATTTCTACTTTTTATTCCAAAATAACAAATAATTAGTCTACTGATGTAAAATAAGACATACATTATTAAGAAAAATAGATTATGAAGTTTACTTTTGTGGCTTGTTTTTTGAAAACTTTTCGATTAAATCAAGTATTTTGAAACTTTTTTTTCATAACATTTATAAATAAATTTTCTAATCAGTTAACATTTTTTTCTAGTAATCTTCTTTGAGATATTGTATTATTTCTAAATAAAAGTTATACATTGTAAATCATAAACAAGTTATACATACACATTATTGCAGTAATTAATTCTAAAATGATTCGATTACTTTTTATTTATTAAAAAAAGTACAATTGTTTAAGCATTACGAAGCAAGCTTATTAAAAGTGATTTTTTGTGGCTAATGTATATCCGGTTCTTGAATAAAAATATCTATATTTGCACATAAGCTTTCTATCAACATTTAGTTACTTCAGATGTAACTTACATCGTGTATTTCAGTTAATAAATCTCAATGAAAACCTTAGATAAACTTTGTGTAATAAAATTTCTTTAATTTTTTTTTTATATAATTCTAAAATAAAATGGACATTTTAGTACAATACCTTAAGACTAATGATCTTTTAATCTCTAAAATTTAATTAATAATTTACTTTCACGTTAATTTTATCCTTTTTAACTTTAATATTTTTATGACAGTTATTTAAAGACTGTAAAAATGCTGCTAAATTAGTGAACATTATTTAATTTGTCTCTTGATTATTCAAAGGTAAGATTTTCAAAGAAAGCTAAAAACAAATAATTTTTGTTAATATAATGACAAATTTTCATTAAACAAAAAATATTTGAATGTCAAATTTTGGATGCAACACAATTTATTAATAATTTTTCTTTTCATTAAACTATCTCAAAAAATGAATACAGTCAAAAACGGTAAGTTGTGTAAAAGCATAAAAATACACAATGTTATGATATTTTTGTTAAAATCTTTAAATCATAACAAAAACGAACTAAAGAATTTTAAAAGATGTTAACTAGTTTTACAAAATAAAAACAAATTAATTAGTGATAAAACTAATGAGCTAAAAAACAAAACTGACAAACAATTTTTTTGCCTTGATTCTTAAATTATCTTTATTCAGATGAGACCTTTAATAAAATACTTTGACTTCTATTGTTTTTAAATTCAATTTTTACAACAGTTCAATTTGAACTTGAAGTTAAAAAATCTTTTCAAGAAAACATTCTTAAGGATTTTCTAACTTTATTAAAGTAATCCATTAATTAAATAACCTAAAATAAAGAATAGTTGTTTATGACATATAAGTAGTAATTACAAAATGCAATAAAATAAAACAAGTAAATTAAAAATGTTTATAAGTTTAAAATACATTATAACATTATCATATGCCTCAGCCGGCCCTGTGGTGTAACGGTTAGCACTCTGGACTTTGAATCCAGCGATCCGAGTTCAAATCTCGGCAGGACCTATCTTTTTTATACAAAAACTATCTTATTTGGGAGAAAGTTTATTGAATAAAACTAGTTTTTTAAAATCTTTTTTATTCATTTTCTAATGCTTGACTAAATTTTAAGAAAAAAAAACTGAGTTATAATATTTTATTGAATAACTCTTTACACTGTTTAGGTATTTTTCTAAATAGACCTATTTTTTGTTTAGTATTTATAATAAAATATTAAATTTGAAGGGTTAAAATTAGCCTCTATCCTTAAAATTAAAGCTCAGATGATGAAAAAAATTGTTTTTATTTTATTATTTCTGAATAATAGTTGATAGTTGCTTTTTCATAAATATTTTAAAATAGATAAGTTCATTTTTAAATCTTTATGTTAAATTGCTTTTGCAAAATAAAAGTTTACTTTTGTTTACATTTGGGTTATCTGATTAATCATTTGACTATCGAATGGTCTATTAAAATTTAAATACTATCATATAACTGTTTAATTCAGAAGCATTAAAATGTAGAATTACTACTTAATCTTTATATAGAACTAATTTTTGTTAAATTTGGTTGAATTAGCGATATTAGGGTAAGTAATTTTAATCTTAACTTATCCTTATAACAGAATTCCAACCCTACTTTGTTGATGTTTAAGAAATTAAAAGTGTACTTTATTTATTATTTCAAATAATTTGGTTGTCCGTAATTTGGTTAGTTAAGATTTGAGAGAGTCATTAGTAACTTTTGTTGTAGATTATAATTTCTGAATTATAGAAAATAACCGCTTGCTTGTAAATAATAGTCGACAATAAAACAAACTCTATCATTTTTTTAATGAATCAAGTAGCTAAAATATTTACCATTAATTTTATCGCAGATATATCCTTTTGAAAATATTTAATTTACAAGATTTACGCTCATAATTTTTGAAACAGTTTTTTAATATTTTGTAGTTTTGTCTATTTGCGTAATTGTCGTTCCAGCACCAAAATAAACCATAAAAGTTACTCTATCGATAGTTGGGTATTAACTTTCTATTGTATCACCGGTTAGCTGTGTAACAAGTTTCTTTATGTTCACTTGCGGGTAATTTTGAGTGTTCAACTTTGTTTATTTAGTAGTTATAAAGTTTAATTCCAACTTATTACATCTGTTTTTGATTACGCTTAGCTGAATGGATCTTTAAAGTTATAAAAAAATTGTTGTTTGATTTGTAATTTTTTAAAGTTTTAAGAATAGTAGATTTAATCAACGGATTAAAACTAATTAATCAAAAACTAAAAATATTCAAAAGCTAGAGTAATTTTGATAATAATTTGTTTAATAATGTGTTACAAGCTCTAGTTATTTCATTGTTATGAATAACTATTTGAACTTCATCTATTAATTACTTCATATTGCAGGTTGCAGTTTTATTTTTTTCTTTACTTTCATTAAATTCTTTAGAATGGCAGCAGAAAGAGATCAACAATTACAAAATACGGATTATGATTATTTAATCAAATTTCTCGCTCTTGGAGATTCTGGTAATCTTTATTTATTTCTGGTGTTTTATTAATTTATTATTAATTTTTTGTTTATTGACTTTTCTGTTTAATTAAGTATTCTTTATAAGAAAAATTTATTGATGTTTCAATATTTTAGTTGTCACTATTTTGATGTTAGCTCAAGTTTTTTCTGCTGTTTTAAAGATATTTAAAATAAAAATATTACTAATTGCTAATCATTCAAGAAAGCTTTTAGTTAAACTTTACAAATTTTAAAAAGGTCAAAGATACTATTTATGACTAGACATATGTTTTCACAAAGTTAAAATTTATTCTTTTAAAAAACAATTAAATATATTGATCTTTTATTAGAATTTATATTAAATGTATGTCCTAAATTCTTATAATATTAATTACCTTATAATTATAATTTAATTTTAATAACTAATTATTATATAAAAGAATATTTTAAAATATGCCTCTGTTAATTTTTAGGTGTGGGTAAAACTTCTTTTTTATTCCAATATACCGATGGCTCCTTTGAAAGTAAATTTGTAACAACTGTTGGTATAGATTTCAGGGAAAAGAGAGTAGTAAGTTATGTTTAATAATTAAATACTTAGTTTAGGTTCATCAAAATTTCTGATGAAACTTAGCTTATGAAATGATTACTATCATTACATTCTAACTACTTTCAATAATAATGCTAATTAAATATTAAGTTGCGCAACATGCAATTCATTTGTTTTTTTCCTTGTATTCAATTTGTTATTAAACCCCACAAATATAAACGAAATAAATATTTCATTTTGATAATTACCGACCTAGGTACAGATTTTTACTCACTAATCAATAATCACTTTTAAACTAATTTTATTTTCAATAAACTCTAATTTGGCGTAAAAAGATTGGAAAATCGAAGTTCGAACACTAGTTGGATGCTGATAAAAGACTCAATTTTGTGTTTGTAGAACTACCGACCTGTTGGAATTGATTCAGGAAGGGCTCAACGAATTCATCTACAGTTGTGGGACACTGCAGGTCAAGAAAGGTGCCAGATTATTTTCAATATTCTTTATTCCGTTTAAAACCATCAAGAAAAAATCATTCACATTTAATATCTTTTCCTAAATTTCTCTATTATAGATAAATTAAAAAACTGAAAATGTTAGTATTTTGATTGAGTTGCTCAAATTCTGATAACTGAGTTGTTGTGTAAATGAAATATTGCTAAAATGGGCGTTTTGATTTCTTCCTGTTGTATATTTTCCTGAAGTTTTTTGTGGGAGTTTGTCAGCTTAAAATAACTGATTTTCATCTCATTTTTTTTTGTTAAAAGTTGAACCTGCTTTACACTCTAACATTCAATTAACCACTTAGATTTCGAAGTCTTACAACTGCATTTTTTCGGGACGCGATGGGATTTCTATTGGTATTTGATTTAACCAATGAACAAAGTTTTCTGAATATTCGAAATTGGCTCGGTGAGCCTTCATCACATAATCATGAAAATTTGTTGATTAAAATGAAAATTTCAGATCAATTAAAGCAACACTCTTACTGTGCTACTCCTGATATAGTATTATGTGGAAATAAAGTTGATTTGGATGCAATGAGGGTTGTGACAGAAGAAAGAGCTAAACAAACCGCAGACACTTATGGGTATAAACAAATATTTCTCTATTTTTAAGGTTTTACTTGTAAAGTAATAACATTAGACTAATTAAATGAACATTTTTATAGATGTTTTATTGTTAAATAGATTGCCTTATGTTGAGACTAGTGCAGCTACTGGACATAATGTTGATCGAGCAGTCTTACTCTTACTTGAGTTGGTGATGAAACGGTAAAAAATATTTTTCTGTTTTTATTGTTTTTTGATTAAAGTTTAAAAACAAAATTTTTTCTAAATTTAAATAAATATTGTGGTAGTAGTAGGTGGATATAAAATATTCACGAATTCTAGCTATCTACTTTTTTCATATTAAAACAATCCTTATTAGTTTTCAATTTAAATCGATTCAAATATCGGTGGAATTTTGAAACTTTTCAAATGGAAAACTTCGTTTCTCCGAGCTGACGAGTACTGTTTTGTAAGAAGGCGTCAACCTGAAATAACTAAATATATTGAAAATAAAACAAATAAGAAATTAAGTTGAAAAATTGGGCGTTAAACGCTTTAAGAGTAAATAATAAGTTTGAACAAAACTAAAGAACTTTACTTGGAAATATATTTTATTTTTGTATAAAAATTGTTCAAGTAATTTTCAAGTTCATCAGAAAATAGTAATTTCATCTTCAATATCGTCATTATCGATTTCATCTTCTTTGTTTGTGTTTCTTTTTCTGTCGTAACAAATTGATTTGATTTGAATTCCAACTTTATACAGAATGGAATCTATGGTTGAGCAAGGAGGTTCTGGTTCTTCATCTCAAACACCTTTCAAGGTACAAAACTCCAAACCAGCTACAGTAAACCCAGATGACACTAATAAAGCAGAGAAATCATCTTGTCCCTGTTGAATAGTTTCTTCCACTTACTTATATATCAAACCGACTTTTATTAATCTTGCACTATTCTTCTTTCTATCAAATAAATGTATCAATTCTGTTCTTTGCACATTCCCAAATAGAAACTTTCTACTTCTATTTTTTATTCGCATATATCAAAGGTGGTGGAAGCTACCTATTTAGCTACTGATCGTCCAATCGAATATTGTGTCTTACTTTTTCAATTTCTTCTTTGTATAATTGGTAAGTTGGTTGTATTTTTTGGGTTCGCAGTATTTATATATTTTTAGCATTTCCTAAAATCAAGCATATAGATTTCAAATTTCATTCGTCCATGTCATTTAATTTTTACATTCAAATTTGTTATTTATCAAACCATGAAAAATCTACAATTCAACTACATCTGTAAATCCAGAGAGATTTTGTATGACTAAAAATAAATCAATAAAAATTGAACCTTCTTTACAAATACACATTCAGAATTTGTTATTTAGTTTTATATTCGGAAATTATATTATTTAGTATATGTACTATCAAGTAAACGTAATAAATATTTGATGAATTTATACAACAAATTAAACAACCTGATCTGCAGTTTTGTTTACTTCTGACTTTCTATTAATTCTTACTTAGAGATAATGATGCTTTTATTCAGCACAGACCTGTGTGTGTGATATTTACCACTGTCAGTTTTGCCTTAGCTTTTTTGCATGTTAGTCTTGACACCTTTGTAGATTACTTTCTGTATTTTAATGTGATTATGTGATGCTTACTGGAATTTCAAATTATTATAATTGTTTTTACAAAATTTCTTTTATCGTACTAAGTATCTTGCAGTAATCTAATTGACTAATTTAAAATATTCAAATTTTTAGTAAACTTAAAAGACTTGAAATAAAACTTTTCTAAGCAGACAAAAAGCTTCTTTTTTTTTTGAAAAACAATTCATCGAGCGTCAAGGGAATCAACTACAGAATAATGTTTACATTTTGATGATACTAAAGGATACTGTTTTGTTTCTGTTCCTGATTGAAAATTTCTTCTCCAAACTTCCTGTAGATATCTTTTAGAACTTTTGAATTAGAGCAATCTGTAAGTTTAAATTGAAACTGAGTAATCGAATTGGTCTCATACATTAGTTGTGGCTCACTAAACATTTAAATATTCTTGTTACGTTTAATAAACAGATTTTGACCAATATTTTTTGTATACTTAGTTTTATTGCGGTTATGAAACATCTCAAAAGTACTTTGATGATAAACTTTATATTTCTCAAATGGTTTGATCTATTTGAAAAGAACTTTAATAACATCACTTTTTTTTAGTAAAACCTTTTTATCAGATTTGTCGTAAAATATCTGTCTTTTTTTATCCAATTTGTTTATATAAGAAACAAAATTATTTCAGAAATTTTATTAATGTTGAATGCTTCAATAGATTCATTATATCAGATAGAAGAAAAAAGCTTTAAATAAACTACATAATGAAAGGCAACAAAATAATACATAGAAGCCATTTTGTATATTTAAATGTATTGAAAGTTTTAGAATAAATAACTTGAATATCCGGCCGTCGTTGCTAGTATCTTGCTGGTGATATCAGTTTGTAAAAAGTTGATGTTGTAACAATTTTCTCATTTAGTTTTTGTTGTCAAAACTCTCAATTCCCCTTTTCAACATCTTCAGCAATAAAGGATATACTAAAGCAAAACTATCTTTGTTCTGAGATCGAACTAGTTGAACATGATTCTCAATAGCACCTCTAATCATATTCAAACGTTCTTGTTCAGACCAATGTTCATCTAACCATCTACTATATTTAGCTATCGACCAATTCATTACCTTAATTCAACAACAAATTAAAAAACAAACAGTTTGAACAACACTCAACCAACCAACCTGATAGGGTGATCTGATTTCTCCACAGGTTCGTGAGATGAGTATTTGAATGGAAAGACTATATGAGATGACTTCGCCTAATGATGACGATTCACTAATTGCTTCATCACATTGGAAAAGCAAAGACTTAAATGATCGAAGCCGACGGTAATTAGTCCCGAAGTCAGTCAATCGGTTACATAATGGATTTAATGCTTGTTCGAGCTAAAGACGTCAATTAAGAGTTAATCACACCGACATTGAATTGATTTGGGATACATTTTACCTGATTAAAGTCAGCAGAAAGCTTTTTCTTTCCATTTTCACTTAATGGTGACACGAGACTTGAATGACGAATGAAAAGAGATAAGCATCGGTTCCCAACTGGTTTCAAACTGAAGCTTGGCGACTTACAAATAATTTCAGGAAGTTCAAACATTTAACTCACACTTTCAGCACAAACTTTTGAGCCACAAAACCGTTGAAATGATCTTTTACAACTCTTGCAAGGAAATCTCTGAGTTCTTTCATATACAAGGAAGAAATGACTCCATCTTCTTCATCATCACTGAAATCAGTCAGTTGTTGATTACATTTTGTTATTTTTAGAAATTATTTGAAGAGTTAAAAAGAAATTTGTTGTGGAAGTTGAAAATATGCAACCTGTTGAAATTTTCATCATGCATTGTCAAGATGATCGCTTCAACTGAGCTACTAACTGACTCTACTAAAGGTTGAACTGCGGATAGAGTCAACATTGACAAATGTTCAACTGCAGCTTGTATGATGTTGATAGCTGCAGGCTCCAGCTTCTCACCGATTGAAACTAGAATCTGTGAAAGAGGTGTAAGTGAAAGCAGATACAAGTCAAGATCAATCAACCTTGGTGATTCCAGTCTGGAAAATAATCAACAAGTTGATGATCGCAACATTTCGTGTTTGAACCGAAGTGGCAGGCCCAATCACTTGACTCGCTTCACCTTGAGTGGCAAGCTGTGGAAGGGATGAAGATTAAGGATCAAGAAGATGAAGAAGAGGAAGTAGACCATTTGTTCACATCTGGCGGCGAAGAGTTGAATAGTCTTCCCGACGCTACGCGAAACCGCTACACATAAGCTTGGATCAATATTTGAGATGTTTAGTTCGCTGCAAAAGATGAAGATCGGATATCGATCTACTGATGTTGATCTTTACTTGTTGATTGTTTTCAACACTGTCTCGAGCTCGTTGGTGGATGGTGGAGACCTTCCTCCAGATGGAAAGAGAAGATTTATGGGATCAAAGAGTCGTAAGAGAGATTTTTGCAAAAAGGAACGCTCAAATGATTTGACAGAATTCATGAGATAGTCTTTAGCACTACTCAGAAAAGATCTTAGAAAATAAATCTTTGATGTTACAACTTACTTAAAATCTTCTTCTGAATATTCATCTTCGGACTTGATCAGCATCAGATGCTGATGAGGTTCAATTTTCATCCAAAGATCAAGAAGAAGTTTTATAAGTTTTGGGAATTCACTTTCTAAGACACTCTTCACTAAAATCAAAGAAACAAGTTGATGGTTGGTCAGTTTGTTGGTTTGCTTCACTCACAAACAGAGTTCTTTTCAAAGTTTTGCTGCAAACTTTTACAGGTTTCTTTCCAAACACTTTGTAGAAAGCTTTCTTTGGTGCTCTGAAAGATGAAAAGATGAATAAAATGAAATATAGAAAGACGCAGACTTTAGTAATTTCATTCGCAAATATCACATGCGTTACTGGATCTCTTTTCTTCAATAAAACTTGTTGCAGATGAAATAACTGCAAATAATTTACATGTTTACTGCAACTACAATTCATATTAGATCAAATATACTTGTAAAAGTGAACTGGAAACCTGCTCCACTAAATTTTCCAGATTTGACCATAAATTATTACGAAATATAGCTGAAGTAGTTGATAAAGAAGTAGATAACTTTCCTGGCGCTAACAAACTAATTGTTAGTTGGAAATTATTTTAAACATTGAAATATACATTTGCTAAAACTTCCATGATTGTTTGACACAACGTTGCTGATGTTGCTCAGAGCGTTTTGAATACATTTGTTGATGTGTTTAATCGTTTCACTTTCAGAAGTCTGAATTGGCGTTTGCAGACAGCCTAAGTTATAAAAAACTTGCAATGCAGTTGCAGTGTGGGTTTGATTCTGCAAATTTCAGTTGGTAAAAAATGATGATTCATAATTGAGAAGGCATATTACTAGTGACCGCAACCCTTGATCTAAAATCCGTTTAGCGTGTAAAAGAACTTCTTCTTTAGCTTGATGAAAGAAAATTTGATTTTCATCAAATACTTCTATGCCATGTAGATCAATGCCTTCTGATAAGTGCTCTGAAAATTGCAGTCAATAAATAAAATCAACAAATAAACGATCTAATCACCAAGTTCCCTAAGGCTTTGAGCAGCTTTAGTAATTTCTTTGACACCACTGTTCAATTGTACTCTTAGTCTTTTACTAATTCGTTGTAAACGAATTATTCGGCGTAACGCATCACATGTGTTCTGTGAAAACTTCATTAATACAACTTGAAAATAAATAGAATAAAAGTTGAACCTGAAGTCTTCTAAGTTGTGTTGTTCTTGATTGAATTTTGTTGTAAGGTTCTCCAACTTTATTACGAACCCTATACAATAATCAAACTTTGTAAAGAATTGTTGTTTTTTATTGTAAATGTTTAAAAAAAGTTTTGACAACTTTACCTTTCAACAGCAGATTGAATAGATGTAATTCTATTTTGCATTGTGATTAAAACTCCTTCTAAAGACTCAATCCCAGTCGCTTGAGCTAAAAGATCCCCATGTCTTTCAGCAATCTAAAAAGTTATGTTTAAAATAAGAAGCGCAAATGTCAAATACATCAACCTGATATTGAAGCTCTTTATCTAAAATACAAATGCCATTTTCTAGTTCAGCTAATCTATGTTGAATATTTGTATTTTCAATTATGTTGGTTGTAAAGTTCTGGACATTAAAGTCTTCATCCAAAAATTCTGATAAGATTTCTGTCAAACAAGGTTTAGATGTGACATAAAAAAATCAATATAACTTCTAATTACAGCTTAGTGTATACAAAGAAAATTTAAATCTTTAAACTTACTTTTACCATTATTTTGAAGCAAACAATTATTTTCAACATTTATTATAGAATTCAATATTTTGTAAAGATAATAAAATCAATTTTTAAACTAGTCAACTTACTGTCTTCTTTGAAATGTTTTAAGCCAGCCAAATTTTCATCCATTCTTAATTTATATATTCAGTACAAATTCAATTATAAATAGACAGAAGAATCTCTAAAAACCTAAGAAATAGTTTTAAATCATTAAAGTTAAAATAAGTAAAATAATTGAAAATTGATTGAAACTCAATAAATTTGTGGTTCAATTTATTAAAAGTATAAAGATGAAAAGCTGATAGATATTTTAGGATAAAAAATTTAAAATGGTTAAAAATAAGCTATATTTATATACAACAATTTTAACAAAAATTCAATTTATTAATATTTCTATTTTTGACACAATTTTATGATAAATATAATTTAAAAGATTAAATTATAAAATCATGGTGTAGCATGTCTTTATAAAGATTTTAACATTTAAGTATTTTTAAATAAAAAAATTCTAATAAAATGTACCTTTTGAAAATTAAAAAAAGATTTTATTTGTATCACTAAAAATTAATAGATTTTATTTGATATAATGGATGTATTAAACATCTTTAAATTAAAATAACATGATTTAATGTAAACAAAGTTAGATTACATTTTCCGAATTTGATAATATATAGTTTGAGACCCAAAATTTCATAACAAAAATGTCAAAATATTGAAATGATGTTAAGCTCGTTGTTCAAACAGAACTTCTAAACAAATTTTACGAGAAGCTGAGAAATTATTCTGACCACAACTTCTAGTTAAATAATTTCTAAAGATCCTAAAATTGTTGCATATAATAATAATATAGTAAGCATATATAATAATAATATAGTTTTTGACCTGTAAATTCTTTAATCTCTAGAATAAAACTGTTTACTATATAGTTATCTTTTTATTTAAAAAACTATTTCTTTCAACTCAATTTACAATTAAATGATTTTAATTAAACTTTTGAGAAGTTTTTATGCAAGTTATTTCAGAAAAAAAAGTTTATTTGTTTTAAAAACTTTCTAAATATTTTATTCAAAGCTTGTGGCTGTGATCTAAGTGGATTTTCTTTGTGGTTATTATTTTTTGCTCAGCAAATGTTTTTTAAGTATCAGGACTTTTTCTAAGTATGTGGCTCTCATTTTTGAAAAGAAATGAACTTAAAGTAAAATAAATCTGTGTTAAATTTTATACAGATTATTAGTTTCCTTAATGAGCTAATTTATAACAAAAAATGAAAATAGATTACTTAATATGAAAGTTAAAATACTAATAAAATAAATATCTCAATTTCAAATTAGAAAATTAAGAAGAATGTTTTAACAATTTTAGTTGTTTTAAAGTGAAGCTAAATTTTTATTAAACAATAAGTTTAGTTTTTATAATTGATTTTGTTTAGGCTTTTTCTTATAGCTGCAAACTTTGTATGTAAGCCATTTTGGTACATATTATTTGTCACGAAACATGAGGAACATCTTTTTGTGGATTTATTAAGCTTTAGTATAATAAATTTTGATTTATAATAATAATTTAAAATATAGATTAATAAAACAGCTGTTAAACTGAGTTCAGAATGTTTTTTATATTTATTTGATTTATACATTTATTGAAGTTTATTTATTATTATTAGTCTTAATTATTTATGTTTTAGATATTTATTTCTTTTGATTTATTTAAATGAGTAACATTTTGTATGATAAAACAGAAATGTAGTTTTATTTTACTAAAAAAACTTGATTCGGTTTCTTCTTTTCTCACATTGTTAGTTAATTTTTATTTTACTTGAATCTAATTTTTATAGTGTTCACTTTTATTAATATTTATATCTAAATTAATCATTGTTTGAAAATCTTAATTGCTTTTAAAAAGCTCTTTGAGGTTATATTTTATAAAGTAAGAATAATAGATAAATATATGTTTTGTGTAGTTTTATAAATTGCTTATGACAATACTGTAAAAAACATTATTACTTCTTGAATAAGACCATAATTAAATGGTAATTATTTATTAAGATTATTAATAAGCTTTTTAATTTGCTAGTTATGTTCTAGATATCTAAAAATTATTTTGTTGATTCACTTATAAACATGATTTTCTCTTTTTAATTACCAAAATTTTTTTTAAGTATACCTTTATAATTTAAATTAAAGTTGTATAATTAACTTGTACTTTTTGATTCTTTTTATATAATAATAAAATATCAATTTAGTTTATTTAAATAATGAAAGAACAGTATCATCCTGTTGATGATGTCCAAAAAATTTCAAGTATTCAGTTTTGTTTGACCAGTCCTGGAGATGTCCTCAAATATTCAACTGTCCAAATTGTTGGTCCACAAATTTATGATCAAGTAACAAGACAAGCTATAACAAATGGGCCATTAGATGTGAGACTTGGTCCAAATAATAAAGTTGTACTTTGTCAGACTTGTCAGAAAAAAGTATCTGATTGTCCTGGTCATTTTGGAATGTTAGAGCTTGCTTTACCTTGCTTTCATGTTGGTTATTTTAAAGCTTGTCTCAATATACTACAAATGATTTGTAAGACTTGTAGTAGAGTTATGTTAACTGATGCCCAGAGGGTACAATTTAAAAAGCAGCTCAATAAACCAGGCTTAAGTTATTTAGAAAAAAGAATGATTCGTAAACAAATGCATCACACCGCACGTAAATGTAAAGAATGTTTATTTTGCAATGGTATTAATGGAATAGTTAAAAAAGTTGAACTTTTCAAAATTGGACATGATCGAAATAAGGCGCCTTCTACCCGCAAATATTATCCTGAAATTCAAGAATATCAAGATTCATTTGCAACTGCCCGAAAACATAATCGAGTTCTCGACAAAATGTTAGCCAACCCTACCTTAGAGAATCTAAATCCTTCAAAAGTGCTACAACTTTTTAAAAGAATTCCTATGGAAGATATCATATATCTGGGAATGAATTTTGAAAGTGGACGTCCTGAAGATATGATTGTTACAGCAATCCCAATCCCACCAAATACAATTCGACCATCAGCACCATCATTATCTGGTGTGGGAACCACAGAAGATGACCTGACAATGAAAATCCGTGATTTAGTTGTTCTAAATGACAGTATTGCCAATAATATATCCAACAATGCCCTTTCACACCAATTCATGGAAAACTGGTACAATTTACAAATCAATTATGGTTTACTGATGACAAGTGAGTTATCTGGACTTCCCAAAAGTATTAAGCCTGACAAATTACGCAGAGGGCTTGTTCAACGTCTCAAAGGTAAGCAAGGTCGGTTTCGAGGCAATCTGTCGGGTAAACGTGTGGACTTCACCTCAAGAACGGTCATCTCCCCAGATCCTAACTTACGTATCGACCAAGTTGGAATCCCGATCCACGTTGCTAAGACACTGACATATCCGGAAAGAGTGAATCGCTACAACATCGAACTTTTGCGGAAATTAGTTCTGAATGGTTCAGATATACATCCTGGCGCTAATTTCATTGAAAAAGCTGATGGTTTTAAAAGGTGCCTGGTGTATGATAAAAACCGTTCTAGAACCGCGAAAACTCTTCGAATCGGCGATACTGTCGAGCGACACCTAATGGATGGTGATGTATGTCTCTTCAATCGTCAACCATCTTTACATCGCATGAGCATCATGGCTCATTTTGCTAAGATTGGCAACCACCGAACATTCCGTTTCAACGAGTGTGTTTGTAATCCGTACAATGCTGACTTTGATGGCGATGAAATGAACGTTCATTTGCCGCAGACTGAAGAAGCAAAAGCTGAAGCTTTGTTATTGATGGGTACTAAAAGTAATATCGTTACCCCTCGAAACGGTGAGCCACTTATCGCTGCCATTCAGGACTTTATCACTGCAGCTTACTTACTTACACAAGCAAACGTCTTTTTCACTCGTGTCCAAGCCACACAACTGGCGGGTTCTATTATTGATTGGAATGGGCGGCAGACAACTATAGATTTGCCGCCCCCAGCTATTTGGAAGCCGGTCGCGTTGTGGACAGGCAAACAAGTGTTTGGGTTGATTCTGAAGCCCAATAAAAAGTCCTCGATCAACATGTACTTGGAAACTCAAGGACGACAATTTAAGGCCAGTTCTAAAGACCCGAAACTATGTCAGAATGATTCTTACGTTGTCATTCGTAACTCGCAGCTACTTTGTGGTCACATGGACAAGAAAACGTTGGGCGCAGGCTCTAAAAGTAACATTTTTTACACTTTACTCATTGATTACGGCCAGCAAGTGGCATCTGATGCTATGTGGAGGCTGGCTAAGCTATGTCCTGTGTTTCTTAGCAACCGTGGCTTCTCGATTGGAATAGGGGATGTATCACCAGGCGAAGATCTTTTAAAAGGTAAGCAACAATTGCTGGAGAAGGGATACCAAAGATGTGAAGAGATGATAGAAGAATTAAAAGCCGGAAAATTGCCATCTCAACCAGGATGCAGTCCGGAAGAGACCCTCGAGTCTCTCATCCTCAAAGAGCTATCGACGATCCGTAGTGATGCGGGAACTATTTGTAAAGAAGAACTTGAATATACAAACACGCCTTTGACGATGGCAATGTGTGGGTCGAAGGGTTCTTACATCAATATATCACAAATGATTGCTTGTGTCGGTCAACAGGCCATCAACGGCAAGCGAGTACCAAATGGTTTTGAGGACCGGTCCCTGCCTCATTTTAAAAAGCATTCCAAAGTGCCTGCTGCCCGGGGTTTTGTGGCCAACAGTTTCTTTTCAGGTCTAACACCTACTGAGTTTTTTTTTCATACAATGGCTGGTCGTGAAGGTTTAGTGGACACTGCTGTAAAAACCGCTGAGACTGGTTACATGCAGCGCAGACTCATCAAGTCGCTAGAAGACCTTTGTGCTAATTACGATATGACTGTCCGTTCTTCAGGTCAAGAAGTAGTTCAGTTTAAATATGGTGATGATGGACTTGACCCTTCATTCATGGAGGGTGAAAGTAAACCTGTGGACTTTAAAAGAGTGCTGCAAGTGGTCAAGGCTAACTATATGTGCCCACATGAGCCTCGATTAGTTAGTGAGTCTATTCCACTGCTTGCTAATCAGTATCTGGAAGAAGAAAAGGTTCATAAAGAGTTCAAAACATCCGTCATCAACTTCTTGCAGGGTTGTGCTAATACGATAGCGTCACAAGAAGTCCTTTACGAGAAGCTGATCAAGTCAGGCAATACCGTAGCTATGGAATTGGGACGATTGACTGAAAGTCAACTGTCCACTTTCATCACCACAATTTGTTCAAAGTTCAAACGTTCAGTAATCGAACCAGGAACAGCTGTTGGTGCTCTCTGTGCTCAAAGCATCGGTGAACCTGGCACTCAAATGACTTTGAAAACTTTTCATTTTGCTGGTGTTGCTGCTATGAACATCACTCTTGGAGTTCCAAGGATCAAAGAGATCATTAACGCTGCTCTAAAGATCAGTACCCCTATCATTGATGCCCAACTGACGAATAATCGAAACTCTGATCTAGCTCGAACTGTGAAAGGTAGAATTGAAAAGACAACTCTTGGAGAGGTTACAAAAAGAATTAGTGAAAAGTTGATGGCTCAATTCATCGCGATTATTATCGAGATAGATCTGGAACGTTGCAAATTACTTCAATTAAATATTTCAGTTGATACTGTCATCTACAATCTGATGAACAGTCGCCTTCCCATCAAACAAACTCAAGTTGAAGCTTATTCTTCGAGTGTTATTGTGATTAGACCAGAAGCAGATAGCAGACACAGTTTGAATAAAATCATACAGAAACTTCGTGAAGCGATTCCAAAAGTAGTCATCTCAGGATCTAAACTGATCACAAGAGCTGTGATTCATTATGATCAGAAAATGGAAGCAAAGAAGTACAAACTGATAGTTGAAGGAAATGATCTTGCTGGAGTAATGAGTACTTATGGAGTTAAAGGAGAGAAAACAGTCTCCAACAACGTTAAGGAGGTTAGTGGCTTCATTTAAAGTTTATCGAAATTGTCATCAATGTATTGATGCCAAATTTTAGATATAAATGTCTTAAATCGATGAAAAATTATTCATTCTATTAAAACAATTTATAAATTATTTGGTCATTATCACTAATACATGATAAATTTTCTCAAATTAACATATTATTCTACTTATCAGGTTGAAAAAGTGCTAGGTATAGAAGCAGCACGTAGCACCATCATTTCAGAAGTGAAGTACACGATGGACAACCACGGTATCAGCGTTGACATGCGACATCTCATGTTACTTGCCGATATCATGACAACAAAAGGGCAGGTTTTGGGAATCACCCGATTTGGGCTTGAAAGAATGAAAGAAAGTGTTCTGATGTTGGCATCTTTTGAAAAAACAGCTGATCATTTGTTTGATGCAGCTTATTATGGACAGAAAGATGTTATAAATGGTGTATCTGAATGTATTATAATGGGCATACCTATGAATGTGGGGACTGGAATTTTTAAAGTCCTACATAAACCTAAGTCGAAACCCAACTTGACTCCACTATCTTTAAATTATGATTGCCCAGGCTTATTTTTCTAGCTTCATCTAAACTTTCTTTATTTACTTTTTATTATGAGCTGCTAAATCGTAGTTAACTGATTACATGAAATTTAAAAAAAAGTTTCAATTATTTCTTTATTTTTATAAGTTATTTGTTTAAACATATAATCACATTTTTTAAAATCAATATCAAAAAAGTTGTGACTTTTCAGAAGTGTTCTTACAGTAGATTACTCAGATGTAGCTTTGGTTTCAGGACAAAAATAAAGATATTTGATAATATTTTCGATGACTTTTAATTTTGTTGAATGTTTTTATATTGATTATTAAAAAACTAAATTTCGTTTAAACTTTAAATTCTGCATTTATTTTGTGAGTTTATTAAATTTTATCTTTAAAATAGAAATAATTTCATTCCATTAATATTTATTTAAATCTAATCTAAGTTTGTATAATGACTCAAAAAATTTTGCTAAGTTTGTTTAATTTTTTGTCAGTTTTCAAAACTATCTTCTGTTCTAAAGACCCAATCATTTGGAAAATATAACATCGAGCTATTAAAAACATTGAATATATTAGGTAGTATCTTTGTTTGATAGATAAATGTAAAACACGAAATTAGAAATTGCACAAATGATGTAATCGAGTTTAAACTTTACAAATAAGAAAGAGTTGAAGATAATTGAGAAGTTGTAAATTGAAGTACAAGTTCATGAAAACAGTTTCACAACTCCATGTTCAGTAGCTGCCAGTAATTGTCGTTTTAATGGAAGCAAACAGATTGCAGTTAGAGAACCTTTGATCAAATCTGCTCTCAACTTAGTGTTCAAGGAAGGTTTGTCATCTGAAAAACTCCAGTTAACCACCACAGCGTCAGCTCGCGGTTATCTTACTTATCGTACAGCTTCCACTAGATGGCAGTTGATGAATCATCAGGCGATTGCTTGACAGCGTTGAAATGATCTCGTTGTCATGACAATCGACGCAAACAGCTGCGTCACCAAGCGATCGATATGTCATCAGTAAGTTTCCGTTGTTAATGTCCCAAACCTATACAAAAGAGCTGATTAAAGATTAGACACATGAAATGAGATAAAGACTTTGATGGTTTGGTCAAATGAAGTGGTGACTAGATGATTGGGGACCAGCGGAGACCTGGTTGAAGCAATCATCTCACTCTCATGGGCTCGCCATGTTGATACGTTTCGACTTCTGCGAAGATCAATTAAAGATGCAGATCCAGAAGTAAATCCCATCGAAAACCAATCAGCGGAAGCGTAGAGACATCTACAAGACACATCAGCGGATTGATGAGGATTACTTTGCGCTCTTCTTACTTTACGCCACCTAGTGACTGTCCTGTCGAAGTTTTGAACTCCTGAGCTGCAGTCTTCATCCGGACATCAAACATCTTTACAGAAGAGTCAGCAAAGGCAGCAAGAAAGCATCTGCTAGGAGCAGGAGGACTGTCCAGGGCCACAACTGCCGACTTCGTGTCTGAAGTATCGATGATGTTCATCTGAAATTAAAAAAATAACTTCTACTAAGATCAGATCTCAAAGATCTTCATCCAACCTGCTTCCCGACATAAGGATCCCAAACATGGATGCTCCCATCACAGCTCACAACTTTCTGCGCAGATTCAATCATCTTGATCTGGGACACACTCCGCTTGTGATGTCGGTAAACAAGATCAGAAGTGATCTCTTCATAATTACTTCGATTTTTATTCGAATAATTCAGATTCCAGATCCGAACAGTCTTATCTTTGGAGCCAGTCATCACCCAGTTCTCACTTTGTACTTTTTCTATACATCTGCCCCGAAACCATCAGGACGTCATCAAAACAAGCCAGGGCGTGTTTGGGGCTCACCTGACAACAGAAGAGTGTCCATTGAGAGATGATAGGAAGATCTGATTGAACCGGATTTTCTGATCTTTCTCTGGGAGCCCGATCCCATGTTCCCAATAAACGAGCCAGTTGTTACGAAGATGGAATCGAGTTTCTGTCACCAACTGGTTACAAAACGGAAGATGAAATGGACCAGGAAGTTACTTGAGGTGGTTGCTGTGGTTTCCATGTTTGATTGGTCACAAATGATTTGGTTGCCGATCACATTCGGAGTCTGTAGTGACTCCTCATCAACCGGATCACTTCTCGCTTCAATGACGTCATATGATCTTTCGAGCGTCTTCTCATGTTGCTGATACAATTGCACAATAAGTTCATGTTGTGGTCCTAATACTTTAGCCATGTGGATACTACCCATGACCCTGGACAGGGACACATAGGCGTGGTAGGCAGTTTCAGGGCAGAAAGTCTCTTCAACTTCTCGACGTCGTGACTGCATCTGGTCACTAGAAGTCGGTAGAGAGCGTGATTGTGAGATTTCAGTTTGGATGTTCGGAGTTGAATCTTCTTCATCAACAGTGAGAGCTGCTGACAACCAAACATTGCCTCCTAGTGGTGGTTCCTACATCAAGCACAACTTCTAAGGAGCAATCAAAATCTTCAATCACTTACTTCATCAGATACTGCTCTTTGTTGATCACGTGATCGCGCTACCCTATCGCGATGTGAGAGGTCAAAGCTCCGGAAGTAATCTCGGATCAGTTCATTGAGATGTTGACGTGACATCTCTCTTCCAATCCTCATCGCAATCTTAATCAAGAGTCGAGTTGTCACCGCACAGATGGACTTCCGGGAGGAAACTCCATGCGGGTAGCTGTGATCAGGTGATGACGTCATCACTGCTAGGTCGCGTCACTTCCGACCTTATTTGAAGTGAAGATAAATGAGCAGTAAGAGGGGAGATGACTTCCTTGGAGAAGCTCTTTAGATGTTCCATGATGATCTTATCAGGAAGATCAGAGATCAGATGATGCAGAACCACGACACAAGCTTCTAGCGCTCCGCACGCTGCTGCTGTAAAGTCCATCTTCGATATTACGGACGAGACCTGGTATAGGACCACGATTCAGTGACGTCACTGCTTCGGGTGGGCCACAAACCGTGTATGAAATGTGGGGCACAAATTGAAGATGGAAGCAAGATGGTCCGAAGACTGAGACAATGTGTGTCAAGCAGTTAAGAGCGGTCATGTGACTCGTGCAGCTGACACGTGACTCTGAGATCGTATTTGTTGGTTTAAAGAGTTGGTTGCTAGTAGTTACCTTGTGATTTATGAAAAATCTGGTTTATTATACGAAACAGATGACGTACAATATGTCGTGACGTCATCAGTGGTCCAATCTCGAGAATGATCCATTTAATCGAGGTTGCTATGGTAGCTGTTTATCAACTGGTTATTGTCTGTTTGGTTTGGTTGTTACTAGTTACCAGCAATCTTGTGAAAGATGATGCAGTTGATTATGAGGGGAAGAAAAGATCGTAAAAAGTTCTCCAGATGAAATCTTGTGATCAATTGGATGAGGAAGGCTTCTCCGAAAAGTTCTAACACTACTTCATCAACTTCTTCATCTTCTTCTAACATATGAGTTGCTCTTTTGTAAATATTCATCGTTTCTTGACACAAATATTTGTTGGTATTTATCGGTCCTGTCAACAAATTTCTACTTCAAATTCTGGTGTCAAACTCAATTGCTGACTTCACCAACATATAAGTTCAAACTAAACTAAAAACAAACCTAGTTTTTCTGCAATTGTATCAAATGATAAGATCAGGAAGAAAGATGAAGATGCTAAAGGCTGTTTAAAGAGCTCAATAATATAAGGAATTAACAACTCCAAATCTTCAACTTCATCTTCAACTTCTTGGAGTAAACTTTTCAGCTCTTTGTCAATATAAACAATTTCTTTCTGATTCAATTCTTTTCTAAAATATTTAGTTTTTTTCTGAAAAAAAAGAAAACTACAAAATTGTTTCAACTTTTTTAGAAGCTACTAACCAGCACATCACTAATCCAACTATATAAGGACTTGAAGTACGGAGGGAAATTAAAAATGAAATTGTTGGATAGAAGAAACGTAAAAGTTGGGGGTAAGCTGTCACTAACAGATGATTTGAATATAGTTGTATAGTTTGATAGTAAACCAGCTTCTTTATTAGATAAATATTCTTCAATTACACGAAGTGATCTAAACACACTAAAGATAGAAGTTTTTTATATTTTAGTAGCAAATAACAATTTGCTACTCACGTTTCCAAAGGTTTCACCAAATTATCCACAATATATTCCAAACCAACTTTGACACATGTTGGTAAGCTTTCTTTGTGTTTTTCAAAAGTGAAAAGAGAAGATTTGAAGGCAGCAGAGCAGACACAATGCTGAACATGTGTGTTGGCCAACATGTACAACTGAATAATGTTGCAGAAGAAGTTGACTACGTTCAACTCTCTAATTATTTGGTAAATTGAAGGAGTGAAAAGTTTGTTTTTCTCATTTTTTAAGATTCGATGAAAAGCTGGTGAAATTTCTGTGCTAAAATCCAATAAACTTTTGAAAGAATTTAATTTGAAATTGATTCGTTTCTAACCTTTTTTCCGACTCATATACAAACTTATAGAGTATTTCAAATTGATTAAGTGCTTCTAGAGGATCGTAAGAAACATTTAGGATACTGCTAGGTTCAAGGGCGTCAATAAATGTGTAATCTTCATCTGGTGTCTTCTATAAGATTGCAGATTCATAAAAATCATAAATAATAACAATTTGATTACATCTTTATAATCTTCATCAGTCTTTACTTCTTCTTGTTTTCTTGATAGCAATAATTTCTACAAACAAATTGTTTATCAGTTCTTTTCCGTCTTTTGCAAACCAATAAAAAAAACTTGAAACTTTTTGTAACATTTTTAAAGATCAATTTTCAATTTTAAGATATTCATAAAAAGTTTTCTATCAATTTGAATGATTTATTAATAAAAATTAAGTTTGAAAATTTCATAAGATCTCAAAAATTGTTTGATCAAGTTACGATGAAGCAAGTCAATTAGTCTACTTACAGGAAAAGCATCAATTAGAAGCCTTTTTTTGGGATGAGGAGAAAAAAATACTTGTGTGATCCCACAGTTAGTTAGATGTTTATGACCGTCAACTATTTGTCGACAAACATTTAGGTTTTCAGCAGCTGGTTTACCAGATAACTTGTAACCGAATGTGATATCTATCCAGTTATGGAGGTTTGCAGAAACTTCATCACTTTCCAACAACTTTCTGTATTCAATTAACAAATGTTGAGACTTCTACAATTTCAAGTTAACTCGTCACCACTGTTGCCAACAATTTGATGAAGAACCTCACCTATGATGGTTTACAAAGTGTTCCGGTGAAGAACACCAATTTGGGAGACCTAAATCAGACATGTCTGGATGTAGAGATTGGAATACTGATGGATCAGTAAAAAACTCAGGAATACATTCATCAGGAGACCATTCTTGCATCCTCTGTATAGTAGCTGGATATTCATTTGGTTCCCAATAAGCTCTGCAAATAGTAAAAGATAAAAAATGTAATTTCCAACAACTAATTAGATCATTGCAACAAACCCACCGAACATGCTTCTGTAAAAGGCTTTTTGGCATCCTTCGCGCCATGTATACGTAGTAAGTGATATCTGATAACATATCAGGGACATGATGAGGTGCTTGGGTCTCATTTAGCTGAAGAGGCATCTCATATTGAAGATTTAATTGGTGATCTCCCTTGTTTATTCTATTTATACAAACAAACAAAATTAAAAACTTTCTTTGTTATAAAAAAATGTAAAATTACAAAAAATTATTTTAAAGCAATTAAAAAAATAGAGATTGAAAGAATATTAAGGAATTGTGTTAATCTAGGAAGTAAAAGCTTAACAATCAAGGATAATGACATAGTCAGAATGTGTTTCTTTTACTGATAAAAATATATTTAATGAAAAATGATTAGTAATAGAAGTCAAATTAAAAGAGAGTTAATTTTGTGTGTTTTTTAACCAACAATTTTTGGTGAATTTCTATATTTGGAGAACAAGCTACAAGATCTGCCTATTACTTTTTATTTCAATGAAATATTAGGGACCTTGCCAAAGTATGAGAAACTTTGTTCTACATCAATAAATTTATAGAATTAACAAAAAGACATTGCTTAAAAAACTGCAACTACTGAATAACATAACTTAATTCTTCTTCTAGGTAATAATCAATTACTCAAAAGGTCAGTATATAATATAGTTCAGACTTTTTCATCTGACTCACCTGTACTTCGATTTTGATAAATTTCGCCAATTACCAGATTTTTCAGAAAAATCAGAGACCCAAGGCAAAACTGGATAATGGTGCAAGTTGCTCTTAGTTCTGCCTATAAGAAGATTTTAAAAATCGAATATCATGAAATTTTATCTAAAAAATATTCTTTCATAAATAAATGGTTCTGAAACTGCTTAACAATCTAATAAATTTTAATTGTTTGATTTGGGAAAGTTTTTTCAACATTTTTTAATATAGAAAATTAAAAAAGATTATTTCTTCAAGTTAGATATTAATTCAATTGTAGCTCTTACAAACCTGCTATTGTATTCAAATGCATAATATAATCAAAATTTGTCATTTTACCATTCATCTAAAACAATTAATTAATTTTAATAAATCATATATGTGATATTATATAATTTTTATATTACAAATTAATTTAACAAATCAAAGTCTATTTCAAGAATTAGTTTTAAAAACTTTTTGCAATTTAAAAAAATCCAAAATTAAAACAGTTTGATTTTCATAAACCAAAAAAATGAGCTCTGAAACTTACCCAGAGTTCTAATGGAGACGCAGATTGTAAAATCTCTTCACTATTTCTTTCAACTTTTGGAGAATGGGTAGTATATAACTCAAATAAAATAGTATTCAGTTTAGAGTATCCAATTTGAATCCATAATTGATCATTGATTGAAATATGATTCCAAAGATGTGTGTCTAATTGAAACCAAGGATATTTTTCACTAATAAAAGTGTAAATGTTGAGTAGCTGATATAATACAAACAGTCTTTTACTAAATGATTCATTAAATATTGCAGGACTAAACATCAAAACATCTTGGACACTGAACCTAATTTTTGGACTAAACACGTAAATATTAGAACTTGATCTTAATTCTCCAAATGATTCCACAAAACTTGGATGAAATACTTCATGATGAGGTTTAACAACTTCTTCATTTGCAGAGTGTTTCTTTAAATACCATGATTTATAATTTTCATTATCTAAAGTATTTAATTTTTCAATACAAAATGATTCAGAATATTTTTTATAACTGTTATACCATTCTTGTAAAAATCTTTTTTGGGAAATTTTTTCAAAAATGTCACAGTTTAAACCTATTTGATCCTTCTCGACTAATGAAAGAGCATTTAGTTTTACAATGCAAATTTCCACATTGGTTTCAGCATCTTCATTACTCATTAAGTCAAAGTGTTCACGAATTTTACCAGCTTTAACTGTGGTATTAATAAATGATTTATCAGGAGCAAACAGTTTTCCAGGTATTTCTAAACAATTTTTTAAAAAATCATTACATTTCCCTACATCTTTTGCATTCATATTTAATGTTTTTCTACAAACAACATCTGCTGTTCAAGATATACATAAAAAAGAAATTCTTTTACAAATGTATGATATCATTTTAAAATATTATATTAAAGTTAGAAAAGCATTAATTAGTTTAATTAAAATCGAATTAACTCTTGATTTAAGTAAGTGTAAATAAAATATATTTGTTATGAAAAAAAATGTTGTCTTTATTAAGATAAACTTGATTTTTAAATTGTCTGGCAATAGACAACAACACAAGTTTTGAATATCTAATTGTTTGAAAATCATACAAAAAAGATAAGTTTTTATAATTGAATCTATACAATCTAACTAGTAAATACAAAAACATTGACAGAAAACCAACTGATAGTGAATATTTTGTAGAATTGTTTAAACAATACATCAACAAATTTGATAACATTCAAAGTTTATTTGCTCAGCATTCAGCATTTAATGTAAAAGCAATGTCTTAAATTGAACTATTGAAAAGGATTTTTGCAAAATGATCAAAATTATATATTAATTTAGTCATTTATTCAAACCTTCGAACAACTAGCAATATAAAAATAATAGCAATTAGAATCTTATGTTCAGTACAAGAAATAATTAAATACTAGTTGGATCTATTTGATATTTAAATATAATTATTAGTTACACAAGTTTTTTATATTACAACGTGCCTTATAAACAGCTTTATTTTGCACATTTGCTTTTGGTGTTTGAAAGTTATAAGTTCTGCGTGCTTCTAGCAGTACATGACAAAACATCTACCTTGATACGCTCTTAAAAAATTAAAAACGTCAATCTAGAAGCTTGTTGAAAGAAATTTGATGTAAGAAAATTTTTTTAGCAAATTGATTTAGAAAAATTTTTAGTCAACAAATGTAGGTTTGTCTTTATTTATTTATAATTTTGTTTTGTATCAACCAATAAATCTGAGATTCACATTAATAGGTTGACCATTAAATCCTTTAAGAAATAGTTTTCAGTACTTGCAACAAGTTTGGTGTATCAAAATATAATATGATGCACTTGCCAAAGATAATAAAGCTATTATGATTTTATAGGTTTTAATAGGGCACAAATATCCACTTAACAATCACAAACTCATCTGAGATTAGTATGCAGGAAACTTAATATTAAATAAGATAGTTATAAACATCGTCTCAGTTTCTTCGATTTAGATACCTTGGAAATTCGACGGATTAAATACGACTTAATTATTATTTTTAAAATTACCCACAATTTAATTGACCTCCAGTTTGATGATTTCTTTTCCATTAGTCCTTCCCTCAAGTTATATCAGCTCAAACGACACACATTGCATCTTAATAAGCCTATATCACCTGGTACATTGGTCAGAGCAAATTTTTTCTCATACCGTACAATTAATACATGAAACCAGCTGCCATCAGACATTGTTATGTCAGTATCACTCGTGTTGTTCAAGTTGAAACGCTTTAATATTGCCAAAATTGTCATTTCTAAACTGTGAATTTTTCCCTTCTATGTAATTGTTCACTGTTATGTGCTAAGTTTTCAAAATTGAATTTTCTTTGTGATTATTATTGCTTACAACTTTGTAAACAAATCTTTATTTAAACTACAAAACTTGTTTTGTTTTTTACATTCAGTATTATTTCTAATTTGGTTTTATTTCAACTGATAATATTTACTTTCGTTGAAGTTCATTTTTAGGAAGAAATAAATAAGACAAAATCAAACTAATTCATAATTTTTGTTATACATAATTGTTAAAACATAATTGTTTTCAGCTTGTTCAAAATAAAAAAGTGTTAAAATTTAAACTTTAAGCAAACATAATAACTAATTCAACAATTTTTAAACAAATTTTTATCAAATTGAAATTTGTTTCTTAGAACCTCTTGAAGCTTAGTTTTTTCTTTTCAGTAATCTCAAGTTGGTTTAGTTCTAAAATGTTAGTCAAATAGGTTAATAAACAAACTTGAATAGGATTATAAGACATGGAACTGCAGAGAAACCACTCAACAAGTAAATAAAAGCCCATAAGCATACAGATACTATATTTGAACAATTTCTATCAGTTTTGCATGATCCAACGGTGACAAAAGTTAGTTTTAAGTTTAAAATCTTAACAAATATCAAAACTCTTTGAAGATGGTATAATCTAAACTCACAAAAACTTATCAATATGATAAGTTAAATCCCTGATCACAAATGTTAAAACCAAGACTACCTTTTAAAGAAAATCAGGAGGTTAATTGTAAAATGTTTATTTCAAATCTTAAAACTTTTACATAACCTCAAAAACTCATAAATCAAAATATAAAGTTATTTTATTTCATGAATCATAATTCATCATACCTGATATAACATTAGTGTGATAATAAAATAGATAAGTGAGAATTAAGCATCAGACTTTTCAGTAATTGTAATCAGTAAAACTATAATTATTTATTAAAATGTGATATCCAAATACTGGAAAGAAGCTATTTAAAAAGACTTCTCACCTCTGACTTGACATGAATTAAATGTTTAATTATTCAAAAAATTGTAATCGTGGTTTTAGGAAGTCAGATTTGGTACTTTCATAGAAATATGAGAAAGACTGGACAAAAATACTGAAGTATATAAACCATTTACATCATGTAAATGGTTGTCTTTGGTGATAAGCAAGCATTTTAGATATTATCCGATAAAGATTATAAATTTAATATTCAATGTATAAGTCAAACGTCTATATCTATTACGTAATTTGTTTTTAGTTTTGCTACAAAAATTAGTTCTGTGGTTTACATTTTTTTCTTCTAGATATTTAAAGTTTAATTTTGTAATATTATATAAACCTTAACTTAATTGAACCTGTAGTGTTAGTTTCAAGATTTAATTTTCTGATATTGTCTTTTTATTAAACGTTTGATAGATGTGATAAGATTAATAACAAAAAGCATTTAGCAACAGTATAACTTTTGAAGTAAATAAACTTAAAAATAGAAATCAGTTTTAAGAATAATCGTTAGATCTTTCATAAAATATTTACTTAATGCTTATATTATATTCGTTTATAATATCAGTTTGTATTTAGTTTGCTGCTTTTATAAATCTAGATAGTCGTGAATGAATTGTTTCTTTTTCTTCTTTATCTATGTTTCCATGATTTCAAGATTAAAAATGTTTCTGTATCTTCACTACAGTTCAACGGTGACTTGCCATCTTTTAAAAAGGTATCTGTTCGTTTGTAAAGGCGATTTTTCAATGCTAGTGAAGTAGTTCTTGGAAAATATATTCATATGCTGAACTAATTAAAAGTTGTTATTAAAAAGAAATTTAATAGTTCAAGAAAATTTGATAACTCTTTGAATAAATTTCAAATACACAAACCAATAAGTTTTTATTTTCACTAACAATAATTTAGTTAGTTAATAATTAAATAATTTAAATAGTTAATAATTAATTTAGTTTTACAAAATCTATTAAATAGCTCTCAGCTAGTGTAGAAGTTGTAAACCTTTTAGGCCTAGTAATTGTTTTTCATCAAGATAAATCATAACTTAAGAAACTAACCGGAAACTTTCTTGTTTAAAGAGAAAACAATTGTGTAAAGATAAAAATCTTTTAAGTTTTTCAATTATTCTTGGAATTTGTTGGACATAATTCCATATAAGCTTTGTTTTAGTATCATTGAAAAGCAATATTTCCAAAAATATGCTAAAAAAGAAGTATGCAATAAAAGTTTTTGTGTGTATTTTTTCTCTGAGTGCATTTGTACAAGTGAGTAACTCATTATATGTTTCAAATTTTATAGATTTTTTTACTAAGCCGTTTAAACCTAATTGTCTCCAATTTTTGTAGTTTTCATTTGAGAATTATTTTCTCGCTGTGCTAACAACTATCGAAAAACGATTTCATTATTCAAGTACAACAAGTGCTTTAATCATGTCTGTGGAAAAAATTGGAGCTCTCATAGTTGTCCCATTTGTTAGTTTCTTCGGAAACCGCTACAGCAGGTCGGATTCAAAAGCAATTAATTTGTTATAAAATACAATTAAAACAAATTTAGTTAACTAAATTGTTTAAAACCCAGCCTTATAAATGCATATAATGATTTCAAATTGCAAAACAGTTTTATATTGGTTTAAAGGCCTAGAATTATAGCAAATGGATTAATTATTGCAACAGTTGGATTATTCATTACTCTTATGCCTCATTTTATCAATGAACCGTATCAACCTCGCAACGTTCCACATAACAATGATACAGAAGTTTTGGATGAGGAACTAGTTTGCAAGTGTGTTTTTTTCAATTATAATTTAAATTGTTATTCAGAAATTTGAGCTTAAATAAATTTTAAATGGATACGTCTCTAAGCTTAAAATTATTCTAAGATATAAAACCGTTCACCAAAAAATTAATTTTAGCTCTGAGATGTCTAGGAACTTCATAAACTCATCTATACTGCAAACGAATGAACCAACTTCAGATGCCTATAAGTTGATAATATTTGGAAGATTTTTGGTAGGAGTAGGTGCTGCTCCATTTTATTCCCTTGGCATCGCTTATATTGATGATAATACAGATAGACACACTTCATCAATGTATATTGGTCAGTATAAAGTTAATTGTCTTACTTCTTAAGAAACATACATTTGTAGGCATCGTTCAAACCGTTGCTCTTATTGGTCCTGTTTGTGGTTTTCTTGTAAGCTCATTAATTCTAAAGTGCTGGGTCAATTTTCCAGCAGAGGCTGTAGGTAAGTGAAAACTCTATGTTTCAAGTCCCCAGTTTGTCTTATGAATAATCACACTTATCAGTTCTTGATTCGGATGAAGATTGGGTTGGAGCCTGGTGGCTTGGAGTAGCAATTTCAGTTGTGCTTGTTTTTGTTACTATGTTACCTTTTTGGCTTTTTGACGAAAAACAGAGAAATAAGGTGAACTAACGTATAGTACTACTTACATTTACGCTTATTAATTACATAAGAAAACTTCTGTACTTTATAATAATTTCATATATTATTTTACTTTAACTTTTTCTGATTACTTTTTCTCTGGTCATAACCAACTGAAATGAAAATCTACCCTCAATTTATTTTATAATCTTCTAGCAATCTAGTAAGTGGTCGACCAATTAGCTTATAACGTTTTAAACTTAAAAAGCTACTAGTTTGAATTATAATAAATGATACTTTTATATTACAAGCAACGTGCAAAAGATAACGAAGAAAAGTTAGCTGGAAAAATAAAGTTGACGACTGACCTTCGGTAACCAACCAGCTATCATATGTCGAAACTTGTGATAACAAATATTTTTCATTTGTGTTTTTTCAGTGAGCTAGTTGTCGTCACTAAACGACTGTTTACAAACATATTTTACTTGCTTGTGATTCTAACATGGATCCTTTTATCTTTTGAGATCTTAGGATCAACAATATTTCAAGTAAAGTACTTTGAAGTCATGTTTAAGGTGTCTGCATCCTATAGCACCTTTTTAATAGGTTAGTTATTCAAGCTAATAGTTTGAAGATTGTGTAGTAAAGAAAATCCAAGTTTTTGTGGTCTTTACTGAGTAATAATATCAATTCCTAGGTGCTGCTATTTCTCCTTTTCTTATACTTGGAACGCTTCTTGGTAGCTTGGTTATAAGATTGTTTAAATTTGAATTTAATGGGGCAATAAGGATTCTAATAGTTTGTCAAGTTGCTTCTGCTGCCTCTTATATCTTTTTAATGAGCATCAGTTGTGCTCCAACCAAAATAGCCGGGATTAATCACGTTTATTCCAACCAAAAGTAAAAAATTTAATTTAACCTAATAAGTCTTTTCACTTTCAAAAATGACTCATACATTGCATTGAAAAAGCATAAATATCTTAGATAAAATATTTAACAATTATCCACAATTTTAACAGTGAGAGCGATTTGATTTCGATTAATAATACATGTAATTATGCTTGTGGATGTGATCAGAATATTTTTGATCCTGTTTGTGATATTACAACTTCAATAACATACATATCACCGTGTTACGCTGGATGTAAAGAGGAAGGAATACGATCTAATGGAACTCTAGAAGTGAGTTGGGACACAGATAAATAATTAATAACTAATCAGAACATTAGTCTTACTGTATAGCTTTTAGTTCATACAGTTGATATATTGGAAAATATTTACAGCTTAATAGTTTGTTTGATGTTAGAGACTAGCTAATGAAAAGTGCAAACAAGCGAAGAATATTTGAATAAAAATAGTTTGAAAACCTGCCAAGAAAAAAATTGTTTTGCTATCTTTCTGAAAAATACATCTCTTTAAAAAGTTCTAAGTTGTAAAAGAAAATACATACATAAGTTTGAAGCAAACAAATATAGTAGTGATAAATTGTAAACAATTATACTACATGTTTACCCATGTTATCTAGGTGATCTCTTGAAAAAACTCTCTTATGTCTTACTTCTTATGATCAAAATAAATTATTAAACATCTGTAATAATTTAAAAACTAACTTTATTATTTTTCTGAATTTATAAAAAGTGTTTTTCTACTCTTAACGTTTTCATAGAGCTATAGTTCCTGTTCATGTGCTGCAAACTTTCAAAATGTCACCGTTGGATCATGCAAAACTAATAGAAATTGTTCATATATAGTATCTGTATGCTTATGGGCTTTTATTTACTTGTTGAGTGGTTTCTCTGCAGTTCCATGTCTTATAATCCTATTCAAGTTTGTTTATTAACCTATTTGACTAACATTTTAGAACTAAACCAATTATTATTAGCTATCGGAAGAATCTGTCTTCTAATTGGTAAACACTTTTAAATTAAAACTACTTAATATTTACTCATAAATATCTTAGATTAAAAATGGTAGGTTATTCAGATAGCTGGTGTAATAGAAAACATTGTTTGTGTTTTGTTTTATAGACTATCAAAGTTCTAAAAAGACTATAGTTCTTAAAAATGCTCCAATAAATTTTTGCAGATCAGTAAAGGCTTCAGATAAGACTTATGCAATTGGAATAGGAATTTTTTTTACTGGTGTTTGTGCTACGATTCCATCTCCAATTGTAATGGGAATTTTCATTGATAAATCTTGTGTCTTATGGAATCATCAAAAAGCCAACAGTGAAAAGTATTGTTTGGTAAATTTAGAAAACAAAGTGTTATTATAAAATTATTATTTCAAGATATTATCAAACGTTTAAGTATTGTGAACTAAATGTAATAATATTTTAATTTATTATATTACTTTGAAATATTTTGCAGGTTTATGATACTGATCAATTTCGGAAAAACTATTTTGGTGTGGTTTTATTTATCGCTTTTTTGTCCACATTTGTGACTATATTGACTGACTATGTTGGAAATAAGGCTATCAAAAAAGAAGATGAAAAACTTAAAGAAAAACGAATCGATGAAGAACACGTTGATATGTTATAATTTTTTAATGAGTTATTATTTTGATGTTAGCTCTTAAATGTAGAAACACATGTTTAATTTTTTGTCAAATTTTTCTTAAACAGAATATTCTAAACTGTATATAACACTATAAAGCTTTTCCAAAATGTAAACTTTACTTGAAATCAGAGGAAAATACAATAAATGTATAATATTATTTGAAGATTATTACAAAATTTTAATCGCAGATACTGTAGCAGTTAAATAAAAATTGGTGAGTAGTAGCGACAGGTTAGAATCCTGTATGACACAAGATGTCTTGTTGTCAGTTGTAATTATACAATAAGATCAAAAGAACAAGATCGGCGTAAATGCAGTTAAAATAGTAAAGACTTAGTTAATTTTAAGTTTACAATTTTCTTAACTCGGTTAAGGGGTAAAAATTTAAATGACAAAATATCTGCTGTAAGATTCAGCCAAACGTTTATGACAAAAATAATCACAAACCAAAGAGTATTTTACAAACAAAAACTCAATTTTTGTGTATTTAGAAGATTAATTGTCTATAAATGACCTTACAACAATATAAGCTCAAAGAAGTCAGATTGAAGTTAAAGACAATGATTTTAAAATGTGAGAAAGGCTAGAGTAAGATTAACAAACAGAAGTTTACAAAGTACAATTACGTACCATGTAAATGGTTGTCTTTGGTGATAAGCAAGCATTTTAGATACTATCCGATAAAGATTATAAATTTAATATTCAATGTATAAGTCAAACGTCTATATCTATTACGTAATTTGTTTTTAGTTTTGCTACAATAATTAGTTCTGTGGTTTACATTTTTTTCTTCTAGATATTTAAAGTTTAATTTTGTAATATCATATAACTTCAACTTTCAAAAATTTCATGTTTAAAAGTATCTCTTCGCTTCAGTTATTTTTATTATTCGAAAAAAAGACGGAACCAAACTTTAACTTGTTTAGTCATTCTAACAACTCTTAAATACAAGTGTATGAAAGTTAGTATAGGATAATATTTAACAAATTTCATCTTAGAAAAAATACAATTATTGAAAAATTATTATTATCATTATTTATTTCCTTATTAAAGCAATTATTCATTTTTATTGAAAAATGTTAAAAGAAATCGAGGAAGGTGAAAAGATTACAAGCCTCATAATCGTTCCAATTGTTAGTTTCTTCGGAAACCACAACAACAAGTCGAATGCAAAAGCAATTAATTTATTATACAATACAATTATAACAAACCTAAACAACTTAAATTGTTTAAAAACCAACCTTATAAATTTAAATAATGATTTTACACTTATACCACAATTCATTAATAAACCGTATCAACTGACAACCTTCCACATAGCAACGATACAGAAGTTTCGGATGAGCAACTAGTTTGCAAGTGTGTTTTTTTCAATTATAATTTAAATTGTTATTCAAAAATTTGATAATTCAAAGTGAAATCTAATCATTATTTATTTATTTCAATTAATGCGAAGGAGGGTACCTGAAGAGAGCACCTCTCGCTAACACACATTCTCACAAATAACATCTGTTTAGTCAAAAATATAGAAAGCAGAAGATGTACCATATGGTATTTCGATAGCACTCAAAGCATATAACAGTGAACAATTACATGGAATGCTAATAATATAAAACAGAGAAAAAGATCACAGTTTAGAAATGACAATGTTAGCAATATTATAACGGTTCAAATTCTTTTTGAACAACGTGAGCGACTTCCACAATGTCTGATGGCAGCTGGTTCCATGTACTAATTGTGCGGTATGAGAAAAAATTTGCTCTGACCAATGTACCAGGTGATGTAGGCTTATTAAGGTGTATTGTGTGTCGTTTGAGCTGATATAACTTGAGGGAAGAAATAATGGAAAATAAATCATCAAACTGGGGGTCAATTGAATTGTGGATAATTTTAAAAATAAGAATTAAGTCGTATTTAATTCGTCGAATTTCCAAAGCATCTAAATTGAAGAAACTGAGACGATGTTTATAATTATCATATTTACTATTAAGTTTCCTGCATACTAATCTCGTAAATGTGGCCTGAACAGATTCGATTTTTTTGATATCACTAACTTGATATGGCATCCATGCACTGACATTCTATTCAAGAATTGGACGTACGTAAAATTTGAAAAAAATGATAAAAAAGTATGGATCCTTAGAATTAAAGGTCTTTATAATAAGGAAGACAAGGTCGATTGATTTTCCAAAGATTTTGGAAACATAAATGCGCCATTTAAAGTCAGATGACTGAGTAATGCCAAGGTCTAGGACCGAAGATATTCGTTGAATAATAAATCTATTGATGGAGTATTGGTTCAAGCAATTTACCGCTGGTTTACAAGAAAAAGTTATAAGTTCAGACTTTGTGGGCTGGATTCTGAGCTGCCAATTCGTAAACCAGTTTTCTACAGTGTGTAGTGCAGTTTGAAGTTTTGAAGGATTACAAGATAATAGCTTGATATCATCTGCATACACAATTATGATATGAATATCATCCCAGAACCTTTAGAAGAAGTAGAAATACTTCTAGAGGTAGAAATCTGTCTTTCTTAATGAAAAAGCAAACTAGCTTGTGGTATCTGTCTTCAAAAAGCAGAAGATGAAATAGCGCAGTAGTTTCGCCGGAACTAGTGTAAGAGCTTACAGCATACTTAAAACATATTTCAGTAGTCGCTATGGCAACGTCAGATTGGCCATTTTATTATTTTTCATCTGAATTTATTTAGAGTTGTACAATTAAAGGTTCACTTCTGTTTAATATTAGTCGGTTTATTAAGACATCAAATATATAAGTAAGCTTCATAGTTCTAACAGGCTACCAAATGTTTACCCTCATAAACCCATAAAAAAGAAACTAAAAGAGAACTAATAAAGTTATTTAGTGACAGTCACTGCCACTTAGTAGAATCCACTGAAAGTGGAATCTTTGATTTGCTCAAATAGTAAGATAAAAAGTAAATTTTTGCTTGAAAGTTGAAGAGTTTCGACTGACAATGACGGAGGCTCTTTTGTGCGTTTTTGCAGCTATGACGTGTAACATTTTTGCGCAGAGAAAGAAGAAGCACCATGAATCAGTATTCTTTCATTTGCAGCTCATATGAAGTTTTAAAAAAATCACTGATTTAAGGGATTAAGTAAATTGTCATAATTGTTACTCGATACTTCTTTGTCTATTTAGAAATGTCAGCTGATATGACAAGAACATTGCACAAGAAGTATTTTGACGCTGACGTAAATGTGTAATTGTCATTCTTGTATAGACCGTTGCCATTTGGTCATAGAATGTGTTGTAGATAGCTCGTATCGTTAACATGTTTATCGTTATGTTAGTCGGCTTATTAATTTGAATAAAGCTCGATATAACGAGTCATTATCATACACTGAGGAACATCTAAACGTCAACACATTTGATACTTTTCAATCAATCAACAAAATGTAATACATTACCGAAAGTAAATACTTACCGAAGTTTGAAAAATCCGTGTTGAGCTTTTAAAAAACATGTTTAAGATATAAGATTTGCATCTACAAAAAACATGCGGTAAGATTGGAATGTTCTTCTTTCAAACAAAAGGAAACTGCTAAAGAAATTCGCTATTCTCAGCTCTTGAAAAAAGTCTAGACATACCAAAAGTTAAGCATCGTTAAACGAAAGACTTCAAACATCAAAATTTACAGATTTAAATTTTACTGTAAAAATTTATAATATAGAAAAACACTTTAAAATTTTTTTGTCTGAAAGAAATCCTCCAAAATATTGAATCTTATTCAAGCTTTTATGCAAGGCCAGAAAGAGGTTTGAGATGGCAAATTCTCAGTGCATCTCTATTTGATGTGTGCGGATTGCTTTAAAATTCAAAGATTGACTTTAGACTGTTAGAAGTTTTTAAGACCACAAAAGATTTCGAATCTTGGACTGGTCAATGAAACTGGTGTTCCTAGCTGCAACGTTAATGGATATCTCAATTTTTTTATATCTGGACAAGTTTAAGGTTCAAAACCTTGGTTAAGTTGTGGGATATTTTTTGAAGTACCTAAAGTCAGTGGTTCTCAAATGCAGCTTTAGAAAAATGTTTAAAAATTCTTATAGAAGTAAATAACTTAATTATAATGTCAATTTCATTACTTTTTTGTATTAATCATGTTATGGCTAAATGGCAAAAAGTTTGATTAGAAAAGTTAAGTCTGAGTGACTAGAAGCATACAGTTGAAAAGGAGATGATTTGGAATTTATAGTTGAGATTATCATCTTTTATTTTTAAAAACTCTTTACAAGGAAAAATTTTATTTATTTATTTATTTATTACAATAAATGTGAAGGAGGGTGCCTAAAGAGAGCACCTCTCGCAAACACACATTCTCACAAATTAGATCTATTTGACGTGTAAACGAAAAAGCATATGACAATGAAGAATTGCACAGAATCATATTATTGTAAAAGAGAAAAATTCACAGTTTAGAAATGGCAATGTTGGCGATATTATAACAATTCAGCTTTTTCTTGAACAACATAAGTGATTTTGACATGACAATCTCTGATGGCAGATTGTTCCATGTACTGATTGTGCGGTATGAGAAAAAACTTAATCTGGTTAACGTAGCTGGTGGAGTGGGCTTATTAAGATGTAATTTATGTCTTCTAAGTTGATATAACTTGAGGGAGGGACTAATGGAGAAAAAGTCATCAAACTGAAGATCAATTAGGTTGTGAATAATTTTAAAAATCAGAATAAGGTCGTATTTAATTCTTCGGATTTCCAAAGTACCTAGATTGAAGAAGCTGAGACGATGCTTATAACTCTCGTATTTGATATTAAGTTTCCTGCAAACCAATCTCGTAAATGTTGCCTGAACAGATTCGATTTTTCTGATATCACCAACTTGATATGGCATCCATGCACTGACATTGTATTCAAGAATAGGGCGTATGTACAGTTTGAAAAGGTTCACGTAAAACCATGGATCTTTAGAATTAAAAGTCTTTATGATGAGGTGGACAAGCTTGATAGGTTTTCCAAAGATTCTGGAAACATAACTGTACCATTTGAAGTCAGATGTCAGAGTAATGCCGAGGTCTATGACTGAGGATACTCGTTCAAGAATAGATCCATTGATGTAGTATTGGTTGCTGAAGTTGGCAGCTGGCTTACGGTAGAATGTTATAACTTCAGACTTTGTTGGCTGGATTTTAAGTTGCCAATTCGCAGACCAGTTTTCTACAATATTTAGTGCAGTTTGGAGTTTTGAGTGAGAACCAGATAATAGCTTGATGTCGTCTGCATACACAAACACCTGACATTATCTACTGTTATTAGTCTTCTGATGAGGTCTTCAATGAAAATCAAAAAGAGAAGTGGACCCAGAACGGAACCCTGAGGAACGCCGCTGGTGACTTTACTAGGAGTAGATAAAGATCTTTCTACACGGGTTCGTTGGGTTCTACCTGATAAGAAATCTTCAATCCATTTTAAGATAGAGTTGCTGATTTTTATGTTTTTCAATACAGTAATGAGCTTGTTGTGTGGAACAGAATCAAACGCTTTAGCAAAATCAAGGTATATGATGTCACATGGAGTATTACTTTCGTAATGAGCTGTAAGCTCATTGAAAAAAGTGAGATGTTGAGTCAAAGAAGATCTTTGCTTAACAAAGCCATGCTGGGCATCAGATATTAGATAATGCTCCGTCAAATGGCTAGTTATATGGTTGTGAATGATATGTTCTTGAGTTCTGCAGATAACCGAAGTCAGCGAAACTAGTCTGTAGTTAAGTGCAGTGTTTCTGGGACCCTTCTTATAAATTGGAGTAATAATAGCATTCTTCCAAATTCGTGGAAGTCTTCCCCGCTTAAGAGTCATGTTAAAGAGTAGCGATAAGGGTAGCGCTAAAGACGAAGTACTTTTTCTTAAAAACAAAGCTGGGATTTGATCTGGGGTGTTGGAAACTGTTGATTTTAGAGAAGAAATAGCCTTAGGTACTATATCAACTGTTATGTCTAGATCTACCATCTCAGAGATATTTGAAAGGATATTGGAGTAGGAAATAGTAGGAGTATTGCCATCATCGGTTATAAAAACCTTTTCAAATTGCTTGTTTAGCAATTCAGCTTTATTCTTTGGTTCCATCACCAGCTGATTGGCGTTATCAAGCAAGGGAGGTAGGTGTGCCAGAAGTAATATATCTGCTTAAGAGAAAACTGCCTCATCTTGAAAATACAACCGGCAATTCATCAAGCTGACTGATCTTTTGAGACATATTAGTGACTTGGTTGGAGTTTAAACTTTTTATAAGATAGGCTTTTTCCCTGTATGATTATATAATACAATACTAGGAGACTAAATTTAACATTTTAAAAATCTTATTCATTTCTTATCAATAGAGAAATTTTGCGCTGTAAGAAGCTTAAAAATGAATGGCCGTTGATCATTTGAAAGCAAAGTTCCTATATCTCAATTTGGTAGCACATGCACAGAAGATTGCTTCCGTATTTGCTTGGACACGTTTGAAAAAATGATAAGTCAACATCAAAAGCTGGTTAACTGACAGGCGGGTGAAGGGACCTCTACAAATTGTTCACTTACTTTAACATAACTGCCAGTAGTAAAATACTTTAAATTTCACATTAAAACGCTTTGGCATAAATTTTGGGACTTAACTTGTAGAAGTAATTGGCTATTATCAAAGCTTTCGATTATTTTGAGATAAAATAATTTATTTTCGACGACTTAAGAGACTAAAATGGGGAATGGAACTGCAAAAGGTCGGAACCCATGACCTAAACTAAATAGATCTTCCTTATAAAGACAGATTAAAACTAGGATACAATTTCAAACATATATATCTTGACCACTTCCTGGCAAATTTCAACTTTTTAAATGAATGAAAAAAAGAGATATTGACAAAAACTGAGTTTATTCCTCGTTCTTCAACAACAAAATGGAAAAGCGCAACTTGAAGTAGAAAAACTTCTCCATGTTTGAAGTGTATCTAAAAAAGAAATATTTGTTCATCAAATTCAGCACATCTAATACTTTCATAAACTGACGATAAAAACTAAACTAATCAAAAAACTTACCGAGGAAATTATCGAAGTCTTCTAGCTTCTCTCTCAGATTCAAGTAATGTTAAAACATCCCCCTCTCTGACGGGCCCTTTTACATTCCGAATGATTGAACGAGTTGACTCATCAATAAACTCAACTCTCACCTAGATAAAAATCAAAATTAAACAAATATATAACAAATTTTATAAAAGAATAACTTAATATTTATAATTGATGAAATTTCAGTAATACCTAAATGCTAATTATATATATTTATAATTTATATATATTATTGCTAATATAAAGTTTATCGAAAACCAGTCAAGATGCCATTCATATAATTAGAGAAATATCAGATGGGTCAAATCAAAAATGTTTAAGTTTATGGAGAAGAACTAATTATCAAATATATACAAAAGCATCATATTTTCATTAATTATAAACTAGTATCCAAGTATTAAATAAATAAGTAAAATTGAATAAATCTTATCATGGTGAAAAATATTTATGTAATGAGCTATTAGAGATAATTATAAAATATAAGATATACCTCAAAATAAGAAAAACATAACAAGTTGAAAGAAAAACTGTATAAAAGTTACTGAATACTAATAAGATAAAAACTGCTTAAATTATTAATACAGATTATATTTACCTAAAGAACTAGTATAAATACATTTGATATTATTTATTATCTATTTACACAAAGTATAATTATCACCAACTAAATACATATTTGGTTATAAAAAATATATTTATATATTAGAACATGACCAACTACAAAACAGATCAAAAATTAACAAAATCAATTTAATTATGAAGAAATTTGGTTTTAAAATATTAATTCCTTTATCAATAACTTAACATAAGCCAATGATAAATAAGAACACATGTAATATATAATATATTTTGTTTAGTACTAACTACAATTAACAAAAAAATGAAAAAGTTGCTGATAAACTAAGGTTTAGTAACCGAACAAACCAATTTATTAAAAAAATTAAAGTCAAAGCACAAAAACTACATATTATACCTGAGTACACTGTCCCTGAGAACCAGTACGGCCTACAATCCTAGTAACCTATAATAAAAAAACATTTTAATCTTTTTCAATTAAAAAACAAGAATAAACACTTACTCTAGCTAAACGAATATTTTGAGCGCGCTCCATTTTAAAACGTGTATACAGCTATGAGATTCACTTCAAAAAGAACAGACAGCCGAGGTGGTAGCTAAAATTAAGAAAAACTTCACAACTACTCGTGCGTAGTTTTGAACCAAATTTTTTTTTAGACAAATAAGTATTTTTCAAAGCATCTACGATAAACAACGATATTAGCTAAAAAAGATAAACAGCTAATAAAAATAAAAGTTAAATGTTCAACTTACTACTAAAATACTTAATTTTTTAGGTTATATAGCAAATAATACATTTCAATGAAAATTCTAAAACTACTTGCGCTGTGAACATAGATCGAAAAAGAAGTGTATTGGTTTTTAATCGATTCTATGCTATTTGATGTCAACTTGCTATGTTTACACTGTCACATGTCATTCTTATAATACAAAATTTAAAACGATATATCAAGAACTATCTACTTCCAATTTTTATATTTATATACTGGAGCACATGTAATCGTCCTGATCAATTTTAAATCTTTCTATTGTATAAAGATTTAATACTTTTGATGATTTGAAGTCACTCTTAATTATAATTTAAAAACCCAGGTTAAAGGAAACTGAAAGGTTTAAAATGGCCACAAACGTTTAGTGATTAATCAAAAATTAACATATTAACATATTTCACCTGACGCGTTTTTTTATCCAAATCTTTCAGATTTGTTATTTTAGGACACTTTATATTCCATTTAAGTTAAAACTTCTACAGTGTATTTTGACTCATTGATAACTGGCCTTCAAACAAAACGTTTTAACTTATACCTTTACTTAAGTTATACCTTTATTTTAAGTTATACTATTTATTTGATTCAATATATCAAACATAAATGTATCTGAAACAGGTATTTTTCTATGTTGCTTGACATTAGCTATATCACTTTCGTAAATGTTGCTTAATATACATGTGCCGAGATTGTTTGATTGGCCAAAATTATTAGAAAGAGATTTTAACTATTATTTTTATATAGAGTTTATAAAAAATGAAATCTATAGGAGCCTGGAGTTGTATGATAGATATATACTCAAAGAATTTAAAACAGCAGAATTACATACTAAAAAATTTATTTGTAAATTTAGAATTTTGTCTGATAAATGTACTAAATGGGCAAAGATTATAATATTTACTATTTTAAAGCAATGTATTATACATGATCTTAAATATAGATGTATATTCCTCAACTATGAGTAACTAGTGTCTCTGGCTTGTAATTACTTTAGGAGAAGCAAAGGCAATTGATTAAGGCTAAAGAGAAATTTTACAATCTGTTAACATCGATATCACTGACTCAGGTCACAGAAGATCTTCAACGCAAGCTTCTCTTCACTATAGTCAAAGCTCATGCGCAGGTAGCAAAACAGTTCCTTTTGAATGGAAGGCATCTACTGCTTCGAAAGACGAAACTCAGCCAAATAATATGAATGTACTTCAAGCTCTTTCGATTGAAATTTTTTTAGAATGAAAGATACAAGCTAGTTCTGCTAGCTTGCATTTTGTGGGTGTAAGCAAATTAATGAAATAAAATTTGTTATGAGAATGCATTTTCCAGAAACTATTAAAACTGTGCAAATAAAAAAGTTAATTTCATTTTTTGATTTGAAGTTTACTATCCACAAATATCTTTCAAGTGTTGAATCATATAAATATTTTTTATGGATATTTTATAGTCTACTTAATGTGTAGCTTCAAAATGAATTTACTGATGCCATTATTATTTACTTCTTAAAAAAATAATTTCAAAACAAATTTTTATTTTATCATACACTGTTAAGCATGTAAGTGGATATTTTACATTCTTGCCAAATGTTATTTTACATCATTGTTTTGTTAAAGGGGATTGTGTAATTATTAGCATGTGGTGTACATTTAAAAACTTTTAATTAATTGTATCAACAGGCAAAATGTGTCTTGTCTTATTATGTAAACTTAGTTTAATATTTCTAAATACTTTAGTATTTATATTAAAATTTCTTAAACCCTCATTTAATGCTTTTTAAAACATATTTTCTGGATGTTTTTTAGAAATTTTTAAAATTTTATGAATAATCTAGAAATTTTTTGATTTTTTAATATTTGTTTTTGAGATAGAACTGTTCATAAAAATTGATTTAAGTTCTGAATTTCAATATTTTTTTTTAGTTTTACTGGTTGAAATAAATCTTTTTTGATGAATAAATTTTATGTAGTGTTTCATGTTTTATTTTTTAACTAAAAATATCAATTTGCATTTCAATAACTTATCGGTGTTTTAAAAATGAAGAAAATATTATAAATACAACTTATAAAAAATATTTATAATAATTAAAAACAATAATTTTGGTCTTATTGATTATAACAGTTGTATGTTGGAAAGATAGGTAATTGTAATATTAAATTATAGATATATTTTAATACTACTTATATTTATTTAAAAGTAAAAATTGTTTACAACTATATTTTTGTGATTGGTATATATTTAAAAAATGGTAAATAGTTAATTATAAATTTTTTTAGAATTAATCATCAATAAACTTCAGTTTTAATTTTTTATAGCTGTTTTTTGCTATAATGTATAATCTGTTAGATGTTTGTGCTGGTTTTATTCGTTTAATTAATTTTTTTCTTCAAATTATTCTTTTTCCACTGTGCTATCTGCTTTACTTTATCCTACTGCAGCCGATTAAACTAGTTTCTTCAACAACGTTTTGGAAAATTGAGAATTATTTGTATGAAGCTTGTATTTTTGTAGTAAGTTCTTGGAATGATTTAGCAGGTCATGAAGTAGTAGAAACTGGAGAAGATATTTCAAGCATTATTGATGAAAAGACACTTATAATAGCAAATCATCAATGTCCTAGTGATATTGGAATCCTTATGCGAGTCTTTCAAAATAGAAATGGATTCTTTAGAAGAAATATGTGGGTGATGGATTGGATCTTTCAATTTGTTTTTTTTGGTTGGGTATCAAAGGGGCATGGAGACTTTTTCATTTTACAGCCAAATGATGCAAAAAATTTTAGTAAATTGCTAGGGAAGCATGCTGAAGAAAAATGCAAAAATTCGATAAAATTGCTCACAGAACAACTAAAAAGAAACTTTTTTGAGCGCGACTATAAATCTATCATAGTTTTTCCTGAAGGTGGCTTTTTAAACAACCGGAAAATTGGTAGTGATAGGTATGCATCAAAAATTGGTCACCCTATCTTGAAGTATGTCGCTCTACCAAGAGTTGGTGCTTTTCATGCAATTTTAAACTCTTCTTGTGGGTTTAAATGGATAATTGATGTGACTATTGCTTACCCTAAGCCAATTTCGATCATTCAACATTTGTTTAGATTTACAGCTCAAAAAAGAAAGCTGTTTGTTCATCTGAGAGCTTTTAAAGTAAGCGAATTACAAAAAGTTGGTGAATGTTATGATGATGAACAAGTTAAAGAATGGTTGTTTGCAAGATTCCGTGAGAAAGAAGAAATTTTATGTAAATTCTATAAAACTGGAGAATTATCGTCAGAAATACGTAACCATAAAACTTTATCTTTTACCCGTTATCTACTAATTCATCTTGGGCTTTTTTTTACAATCTATATCATTGTTATGTTTTTTGTTACCAATATTTTTACATAATTAAACATTTACTTTTAGAAATTAAGCAATTACATGTTATCATCTATGCTTTCAGTTTTATTTTAACTAGTGTTATTCTTTTCTCATATATTTTGTACATTAATTTTTGGTTTTTAGTCTTTTTTAAAGTCTTTATTATTTGCCTTGTTTATTTACTGAATTAGTAAATTAAAATTTAGAATATAATATTTAGAAGCTGTAATTTTGTTTGTGAATGATAACGATGACAGAATATTTTGCAGTATGTTTTTTGTGACATTTTATTAGAGCATACATTATTGAACTGATGCAATGAACTTTTTATTTTTTGCTGTATTTATTTGCTAATGATTTTGTAGAACAATTTAATCTCAATTTTATGTGCTTTATACTAGTGCCTTATATCATTTGTTCAGCCTTTTCTCTTATAGTTGATTATCAAACAGGCCAAATTATGTTTTTATTTGTATTGTGATTAAGCCTGTAATCGGTATCTTGTTTGCTTAATCTCACATCTCTTAGTTTGTATAATTTTTTAATGAGTTATCAAGTTTTTCTTTGTTAAATAATAATATTTCAGTTGCCACATATTTTTTCAATTTGACAATTTAGTTTTGAAATTTCGAAAATATTTAAATAAAATGCTAACAAAACTCGTTATTAGTATTGCCTGCCTTATTTTTCTACTGGGGTTTATTAAGTTAGCAACTTGGTTCTACCAACAATTCTGACAGTTCCAGATATTTGGTGATTATATACTTTTAATAAAAGTTTTAAATTTTCAATGTTTTAAAATTTAAAAAGGAAATAACTGAAAAACAGGAAATTCATTTAAGCCATCATATATATTTTAATAGGAAATTAAATAGATTAGCAAAGTTAGATTGTCTGATTTTTAAAATGCTTTTAAGATTTATTTATTCATTTCAATAAATGCAAAGGAGGGTACCTGAAAAGAGCACCTCTTGCTAACACACATTCTCACGAATAACATCTATTTAGTCAAAAATATAGAAAGTAAATGATGTAACACATGGTAAGATACATCAAAGTTAATGTTTGGTTAACTTCATTGGAATAATTCAAACAAAATTCATTATCAGTACTTTTTTATTAGTCAAAAAACTGAACTCTGTAATTCTAGAGATGGAACTTTTACAAGACAAATATAAATAAAATGTAACTATTTTAATAATCTATGTAAAAAGTAAACACATGATAACATTGATAATAATTTTTAATATACAATATTTTGTTTTATGTTTGCTTGAAGACTGCTTTTCCTCTTAAAATTATCTGATTGTCTTTACAACTGACACAAGTTAAAGTACAAAAAGCAAACTTTTTCTTTATCAAATCTATTGTGACATCAGCTGTAAATTGCTCATTAACAATTAAAGGTTTTTGAAACTTTGTTTCTTGTGAAAACAAGAAAGTTCCAGGTAGTTTTTTGCCAATAAGCCCAGCAATAAAGCCATTAATAAGAGCTCCATGAACCACACAACCATCAAAGTTAAATTTTGATCTTACATATTCACTATCACAATGGATCAGATTATTATCTCCAGTAAGATTAGCAAATTGTAAAACTTCTTCTTTTGTAAAAATTTTTGTTTCTGTGAACTTGTCACCAATAAAAAGCTTGTTGATTAGTCTCACTTGTGTTAGATTTTTATATCTACACTCCAAAAGATTTGAGTTTTTTATACAAAACTGTAACATTGAATTAATAAAAAGATTTTTTAGCTTAAGTAGCAAGATTTGAGAGCTTGTAGAAATAACAACCAATTGTAGTTAAAAAACAAGAACTTTATAAGATAGATCAATTGGTAAAAGCTAAAGTAATCAAATTTATTAATTAGAATTTTACACAAGCAAACAATATTATAAAAATAAGAAAAAAACATTACAAAAATTCAACATTTAATATGATTAGTAGATACATATCAGTTAATTAATAAAATAACCAATTATACATAGTTTGTATGCCAAAAGTGTTAAATAAAAATTACAAATTTTTTAAAATAAATGATTATTTATTATTTTATTAGTGATCCTTAATATATGCTTTAAATTCATAAAATTTTATACAAGATAAAAATGTTTATTAGAAAACCAAAAACATTTTGGTAATATGAATAATTTATTTCAATTGTTGTTTAAAATGTTTTTTATATCAAACCATTTGTTAATTAACAAAGATTTCTGTTTTTTACCTTATTTGTTAAATAAAATTCAAAATGTTAAAAAATTTCATATAATAGCAAAAGTCAGTCAAAAACTTGAATTCAAAACCCAATCAAATAAATAATTGTAATTCGATAGAGAGGTTTAAAGCATCAGAAACATGACAAAAGTGTGATAATATTATGGTATAGATCTTAAAATGATTAAAATCAAATTAAGTTATAAAATTCCTTTTCAAATAAATTTTCACCCAAAATAAACAACATGCGATGATAATTTGAAATTAATGACAAGGGGATTTTTTAGTTCATTGGGCGAAACTTTTCTTTTAATTTTTTTTATAAACTGTAAATTATAGAAACGTTTCATAATTTACTGTTTTTTGATAAAATATTTTTGTTTTCGCATTGATATTTTATAAATCAAAATTATTTGTTTTTAAATTTTCCATCTTGATATTTTTAAGACAAAGATTTACTCGGAGTAAGCGTGTACCATGATCTGCTTAGTATTTTGACTTCTATTTTTTAACTTTATAACAATCAAAAACAAAGCAGTACTTTATAATCAGACGCTGCCATTAATAATTGGAAGGTAAAGTCTATAATATCAGCTGTAACTTATCATTTTAGGATTGTTCAAATAGTTCTACAAGATTAATAACGAGTTCATTGAAATATTTGTTCTAACATTAAAAATTTTCTTTTTCTTGATAAATTTTTGACAAAAAACAAATCTTTTTGTTATACAAAACTATAAATCAAACTATCTTTTTATCAAAATTTTACTTAACTTTTATTACGTCACAATTAGAAATCTTTTAAACAAAAGCTTGTGGCAAAAGAATAACAAAATTGAGTAAAATATTTCCAGCTTATTCATCTTTTGTTACTTTAGAAGGTGTCAACAGCCTTTGCAGATAAGCAAATGAAGTATGTTTTGTTTGTTGTATATAATCTTAATTAAATTATATTGATTAATTCATAGCATTTTTTATTTTTCTTTAACTTTTGCACACTAATCAATAATTTGTTAATTTTTTTAATTGTTTTCCAGAATAGTATTTAGCTCTGTTATAAAGCTATTTTCACATTTGACATAAAAGTTTGAAATATGTGACATAAGCAATGAAAATTGTTACTAATTTTTTTTGCTTAAGTTACTTTTTAATAAACATTAATAAAAGACAAATATTTATTCATATAATCAACTGTACAATTAATGATAAGGATATACATGATTTATTAGGTTTAGAATTTTTACTTTTTTACCTAAATTCTATTGATTTTTCAAATTATATAAACTGAGTGGCTAAAACCCTGAAAGGAAATTTATAACAATTTAAGGGATTTATATGTATAATATTGTTGCAGACAAAATACGCTATTAAAATTGATCAGCTATTTTTTTATTAAAGCTGTAATTATTATTTAAGCTATAGTTTCAGAAGTCTGAGATATTAAGAACACTTGCCAGAATATAAAGCATTTTGGGGGTGTAAAGTTCATTTGAGCTTTAGTAAAATCAAGTATAAGAACTTATTCTTGCATACAAATTAAACTACTATTAACACAAAGCAAAGCATCAGCCTCGATAAAATTTAAACTCTGTTTTGAAAGATTTTTCATACTATTATAGTCAAAGTTAAAAAGTGATTAAATCGTTGATTTGAATAAAAAACAATTTATTTACCTGCTATTGAAATAGATACCTTTTCGCTTAAATTCTTAGATTTATAATCAGAAGGGGAAATTTCCTTAGCTTAAAAGACATCATTTTAAAGGCATTAGATCAAGGTCTTGTAATTTAAAGTGTTTTATTTTTCCTAGCCAGGGTTTTTAAACTTAACTCAGCAAAAGTCTTGGGTAAGTAGCAAGTACAGTTTTATCAGCAGATTAAAAAAATTGAGTGACCATTTTATAAAAACTTTCTTTTTATCTAAATTAAAATAATATATTCTCTTTATTCTAAAGATTAAGTTAGCAAATCATTTTGCGAGCTCAAAAGTAGTCCCAGGTAAAAAAAGCTGGGAGCTATAGCTATAATTTTGTGTCTTTCTTTAATTAAAGCTTTTTTTTAGCTATTTTGTATGTTGGTGTTTTATACTAATTGTTCAAAATTTTCAGTTTTAAATCTAGACCGCAAACTGCTTATAAAGAACAATTAAGGAACTACCAAGAAAAACTAAATTCAAAGAAATGTTTCGAAAATTTGATCAAACCTGAAACATTAGCAATTGAAAAAGACCTAGCTAGCAGTGCACGAGAATCCGAAAGATACAAATGGATGGTCCAGAAAAAGTTTAAGCCAGTGAGTGTATTAAATCACCTTTAACAATCTTAATTTTCATTTTCTCGTTGATAGCAAACATGTTAAAAATACATGACTAACACGTTAACAATATTTGATACAAATAAAATAATATAGAAAACAATATTGAGTTAGTACATAAATGATCAATTCTAGCATCTAAACTTTTATTAAAAAATCTAGGTTTTCGATTGCGGTAATGATATATCTTTCAATTCTTTGTTGTAGGTTAATCAGGCTCCTATATGTACAACAAATGATCACAAATTTGTTTTAAGTGATGGAGCTAGTAATATCTCATTTACTGATGCTAGAACATATAGACGTGAAGGTCCTAGAATGCCCTACAGAATGTGGCCTAAAAGAGTTGGTGACCTAACCAACATAAATCTAGAACCGGACCGATATGATACATTTGTAAAAATGGAAAATGAATATTACCGAAAAATGCATAAGTTGACTCGTCATCTTTGGAAGGTTAATAAGCCACAAGCTTCTAAAAAGCTCATGAAATTAAAAGGGAACGAGGATAAATTTACTGAAACACAAGTTGGTGGGTATGCACGAGATATAAATCAAGTTGAAGAAGATTGCAACTGCCAAACCTATTTATGCAAGCCTAGAGATCAACACATGCTTAAATTGCAAGAACTGTGGAAAGATTTAGTGAAGTTGAGAAGTAGGGTTATTCAGACAACTGCTAAACTTCAAAGTTATGATGTACCACATTCAAAAAACTACAAGTCAAAACAGTTTAAAAATAACAACCAGTGAGCAGACCTTATCATTTATTAATCATATTTTCATAAAATTTGTGATTTACTAAATTGTCTGTGTAAAATCTATCTGATCAATAAAACAGTGAAAGACAATTGTTTTTGATTATTATAAAGTAACAACTTTTAGTTGCAGTATGAGTTCGATTTTAAAGTTTATTCTCTTTTCATTGCTCGATATTTTGTAATTGTTTAAACTTCTACTAGATAGGAAAATTGTGTAAACATTTTATTTATTACTATTTAATTATAAACATTTCAATAAAAATACATTTTTTTTTTGACTCTTAGTGTATTATCTGAATATTGCCGTAGTTGTTAAAGTAGTAATTTAAAGAGCTGTATAGAAGGCTTACAGTGAAATTGTAAGCTAACGTAAGCCAATAAGTAATTAATGGTAATAGATTACATTTCAGAAGCAGTTTTGTTTTTCTGAAATCTACATTTATTTCACTCAAACTAAACAATTTGAAAATAATTATAAAAATTTGTATAATAAACTATTATTATAATATTTTCATGATGATGTCTAATTATATTAAATAATTATTATAAATCTTGAAATTAAATAAGTGAAAAACTGTTTTTGCAGAGAAATAGTAACTCAAACAGAAATTAAAGATCCATCTCCAAGACCCAACTCCATCCCATTACCTAATGAAAAGATTATCAAAAACAATGAAGATGATGAAGATTTAAAAAAGTTGTTTAAAGTTTTAAAACGTTCCGAAAGAAAAGAAATTCAGAAAAAATACTCAAGTTAGTAACTGATGTATATTTTTTACTATTACCTTATACCTTATACCTGAAGATCAAAGTTGCGTAGTGCCGACTCTTTTATTGAGGCAACACATACTTTGATTTTTGTATGTTTCTTTTCAAAAAATAAAAACTTTTTAGAAAATTGATTAGTGGTAGACTGATCAATTACCAGTTTTCTTTCAGATGAAAAAATAATGTTTTTTCTCCATAGTTATTTTTATTAGTAATATTAACAGTTATGTAACGATTATTTATTCTAGATAGTAAATATGTACCGAAAGAAGACTTTATCCAGAAGTTCACAGATGCTGCTGCCAGGTAAGATATTAATGAAATATTTTGTAAAGTACAATTATGGCATAATTATCTGATTACTTTTTCTAGATGTAATATTTTAGTATTTATTGATAGTATGCAGAAGTTACATTTAATTAATTATTAATTAATCACTTCAGCGTATTTCTTGTTTGCTATTTATCTCCTATAATAGTTTTCAAATTAATTATAATTTTTATCATTTTACAGACATGTGAGCACCAAAAAAGTGTCTTATGGTGATTTTTATGATGAAGAAAGCCAAAAAAATGAAGCTTCAAGTAATACCGTTTGTAGATGCTGTAAATTTTCTAATCTCCGTTCAACAGATATACATCTCATTTCTGACAACTTTGGTTCTAAGTCAAATCGTCATCAGGAAAAGTTTGAAGAATCAAAAGAAAACGTAGACATTGAAAGCAATAAGAACACAAGATCGATAACCTCTACCAAAGAAATACAAAAATCTGTAAAACTCAATGAAGAAAAAGAGTACAACAACGAAGAGTATGATATTATTTCAGTTAGAAAGATATCGTTTATTTTTATTATTATTAAAGCTAATCAAAGATTAAGATTAAATTTGTGGTATGATCGATATTTTATTACTTAAATAATTACAAATTTAGTAGTTTAAAACAGATTACATAAAAAATAAAATACTTTTTAAAAAAGGAAAGAGAAGAAACCTACGAAGCAAGTGGCTAAAAGAGCTGCTTTAAATGAAACCCTTAGTTATAAAACAACATATGCTGATATGTTTAAATGGAATGCTAAAGTTAAAAATCATGCTGACTACAACTTGATTAAGAAGTACTATGGCAGAGGAACGTAAGCTAGAATTATTCAACTATTCGAAATTGATAGATTGACAAATACTTTTGATAGCTATTGGATATACGATGATAAGTCTACAAATAATGAAGCTTTCGACGAAATCAGGAAACAGTACAAAGATGCTGAAAAAGACGAAACCATTAAAGTTCCTCTTAAACTAAAAGTTGTTGATACTTCTTCACGGGGTAGATGCAACAGTTGTTTCATTACTTTTGTAAAATAATTGTTCGATTTGAGTGAACAACTTTCCAAGTTAATTGATAATATTGCAGACAAACCTTCAAAAGACTTACCCACAAAAACTGAATCAGAATTGATGACTGAATTGATGAAGTTTAAGCAACGACATGTTGGTAGAGTTGTTCCAACTTATGTAAGTGAATATAATGGAAGATATGTGGACTTCAGTCAATCATAGTTCTGTAGTACTTTCTATGCTACAAGGTCTTTAGTAATTGATCATTAACAAAATGACACGATATATACACAACTTTTTGTTCATAAATCAAACTCTATTATCAAAATTGTTTACAATAAAGCAAATAAAGCGTACACACTTCAAATATCTGTGATCTTTGTTATAGTGCCTTAATAACTTTTTTAATGTATTTATTATACTATTAATACTTAGGTATTGAGTAAGAAACGATGATTGTATCAATTTTAATTGTCTACTTGTTTGTTTGATATATATTACTATTATGCTTTGATCACGTGAGTTCGAACTCCACCAGTAGCGCCATTGTTTTGTGGCTGTTTCGGTAGAAGCAAAGGCTATGGGAGTAAACACTGTCCCAAACCACTGGGACTTAGCACTGAGCATCAGAAGGGTGGAAGATAATCAAAGGTCATGTGCACACATGACTGTCAACTTTCTTGCATATACTACAAAGCTCAGCTAATAAAAGAACTAAAGTAGTTTTCTGATTGGCATAACTTAGATGTCGAAAAAAATATGAAATTCAGGTTTATGAAATTGAATAAATTAGGCAAAAGAAATAGATAAATTGCCTGTTCTAGATAGATTAATAGATGAACAAGTTGAAATTATATAAGAGGATGTTGTTGGGTTATAAAACATCAATAAGTATAACTGCTGATATCAGTAAATAATTGAGACAAAATATAAAATAAAATGTTGATTTATTCTTGTTGTTTAAAAAAACCAGGTAAACACATTATTGTTGCTTCGGTGATGTTTTATAAATAAAAATAATAAACGAATCAAACAAATTTCATGATTCTTATAACTCCAAAACTGAAAATATTTAAGTGAACAAAATATTGAATTGATTTTTAACTTGAGTCAACAAAATAACTTCGACCTTTGCTTCAATAACTTAAAAAAGTCAGTCTCGACTTAAAATCAACATTATCTAATAGTTTCTAGTAAAAGTACAAAACCCAGTAAAAGAAATAAAATAAGACAAATGCAATCGTCTAAGAAGCATGCACAAATCACACGGGTGTAAAGTAACCGTTTGTTAACACAATGTGAAGAAAATTATAAATAGTATACAACACTAGAAAGATTCACGATATTTCAAAAAATCAGGTGCAAGTTGACCGTATAGAAGCTGTTAAACCGAAAAAACGATGATTAATAAAGCTAAATGATTAAAGTTATTTTGAGAAATTTACAAACTAAGATGTTAATAGTGAATTGAAACAAAATAGCGAAAGTAGGGGAAGAAAAATTAATGTTTTTCATGATCAGCAAAAATCGTTTGAATGACGTTGAAAGCTTCTTTCAGATCTTCGTCAGTCATAGCAACAGAAACAGCTATTTTGACACTAGGTGGCCAATCAGACAACAACTCCACGTTTAACCGACTCGCCACAGTAAGACAAACACCTTGTTGTGCACACTGTGATTACATAATTCACAAAATTACTTGATGAGCACAGAAACGTTTGAACGATTCTAAACTACCTGATCTGTAATATGACGAAGCACATTTTCTTCTTCTTCAAGATCTGACAAAGGATTCTTTCTTCGAATATGTAACAGAGGTGATTCGATGTAACCACTAACTACAATACTCTTAATGCTACAAAAGGTTTGGAGTTAGTTTTAAAAATTACAAAGTAAATACTTCAATGAGTTGATATGAATTTCCAAAGTTTCTAAACTTTGAAATTAAATAATTTTGATTAATAAATTAAAAGTTGATTTGATAAAAGCTAGTTTATAACATAAACTAAAAGAATATAATGATGGTATGTGAGACCACGTACAGTTGATGATTATTAATTAATAAAACAAATGACTAACAGGGAAATAATTTGAAAATGGAAATGTATTTGAATGAAACTAGTAATTGTTTGATACCTGGATAAAAGCTGATGAAAGTAAGCTGCTTTATTTCGAAGTTTTTGAAAGATTTCTACAAATTCAAAAGAAAACAAAAAACCTCAAGAAGAACTTCTTAAAATCAACTTACCAGGATTCGCTTCCACGATGTTCAAAGCCTCTATTGATGCTTGAGACACAAGAGGAGGAAGAGAGGCAGAGAAGACGTATCCTTGTCCAGATAACTCCTGATGTGATATGACATATCGTGATCCACATGCAAAACCTCCAACTGATGCCAACGAGTTTTCCAAAGTAGAACAGATCATATCAATCTTAGCAATCTGTTCACAAAACACCATCAAAACAGTCACTCATAGATGGTCCACAACCACTAACCGGCACATCAAAATGTTCAGTAACGCCACGACCATGTTTTCCCAGGACCCCAAAAGAGTAGGACTCTTCCACAAACAAGCGGACTTTGTACTTGTATTTGAGCTCGACGAGCCTAGGTAGGTTACAAAGGTCGCCGGTATTAGCGTAAATTCCTTCAACAATTAAAAATTTCCGGACCACTGCAGCTTTTTTAGGATCCTAAAATCGATGCAGTTGGAATCAATTTGGTTCCCAACAAATCTTCAATTTACTTTTTTATCAATTTGTTCTTTCTCTTTTAGCTTATCTTCTAAATCTTTCATGTCATTGTGCTTGAAGTAGATGACGTCACTACGCGAAGCTTCGATTCCTTTTTGTATCGGGAAGCTGACAGCTTCATCTCTACAACAAGGAGCTGATAAAACTTGAGGGATTTGAGAAGATAAACTTACACAAAAAGTACATCACCACGTTTCGAATAAGCTGGTATAGCACTTGCGACTGTTGCAAATCCATACGAGTAGATGATAGCTTTTTCACATTTCATCATTTTAGCTAATTGCTCTTCTAAATCCAAGTGAACGTCTGAATACATCTTGCTATTAGCAAACATTTGATGAATAAAGCTTTCTACTCACCAATAGTTCCGTAGAAGCCTCTAGGCCCACAAGAACCAACTCCATACTTTCTTATACAAGCCTCAACTTTTTTCTGTATCCTTTCATCACCAAGCAGATCTAAGAAGTTTGTAGAAGCAAAGTTTAAGCAATCATATCCATCAATATTTATTTTTTTTCTTGGAGATCTGTAACATGAGAAATTAATTTGAATATCAGATACATCATTACTCAAATTAAAGCATACTTTGTTACGCGCTTAATACATGAATGAGTAACAATACAATTTGTTCACTAAATAAATCATTAAATTTTTAGAAAACAATTTTAAGATTAGAAAAAAGTGTAGTTAGCATCTTAAATAGTTTCCTGTATCAGCAAAAAAACGTGACAGAAAATTAGGTTTATACGACAAAAAAATGTTAAATGAATAAGTTAAAAAAAACGAAAATACAATTTCATATCTTTGTAAGTAGAATCTGATTATAATTGAGCTGAGTATCAAAATTATTAAGAAACTAAATTGAGTGGATAAAAGTTAGAAGAGAAAAATTTTCAGTTGTACATCTACATGATTAAATTTAAAAAAATGTTTGAATAATTAAAATGAAATGAAAATCTGCCAGACAAGCTTCTATTTGTTGAGCAGAATCAATTAAATCTTTCATTAATCCATGTTAAATGTCAAAAAATTGATTTTATAAAAAACTTTTAGAAACAGAAATAATCATCATCATGCTTCATATTCAAATGAATAAATCATTTTAAATGAGTCAAAATAACATTAATTTGAAACAATTTGAAACTAAAGAAAAGATAAAAATGAAAGTTTTAAATTTTTGATAAGTATCAACTCACCCAATCACTTTCCGATAAGCAACAGATTTTTTTAAAGTTTCTTCTAGTGGTGGAGTCAGCGGGTGAGGATTCCATTCTTCTAGTAGCTCTTTTTTTTCTTTATTGCTTAAAGGAATTTTAAAACTAACTTTTGAGGTTTTAAAAAATACCAAATAAATGATCCACAGCAAAAGAAGACCTTCAAGGGCTAGATGGTAAACTGGAGCCTTCAAACAATCAGGAGACATGAATGAATAATACTTACAGTTAAACATAACAAATTAAATTGACTTTTGAATGACTATGAGAAAGTAAAAAATGTGTAACTTTTATCATACAATCATTTATCACAAATTTTGTTACTCAATAGAATTGATGGGAGAATTAGCAGTTGACAAACAAATTTGTTTTATATAAAAATAAAAAAAAACATATCTAATAAAGTACCACCGCTAGCAAATAATTCGAAATTTATGTAAATAAGTAAATGCATCACAAAATGTATTTTTAATATAAGCCTGAAAAATGTTAAATTAAAAATTAATTACAAAAGTATTTTTGACTTAATTACCTTATATACAATGTTCAAAATATACTTCTAAATTAAACTTTAAAATATATAAAGTTACTTATAAAAATTTCAAATTCTATTCAGTTTTAATAATTTGACATGTCTTAACATTTTAAATAAAATTTCATAACTGAAATATTACAACCTTACTATTGAGAAGAGCTGTAACATTAAAAGGTCAAAATCAGATCTTAAATTACCTGAAAAACTGATTGTAACGCTTCAGCAACAATCCACAAGCGCTTTTCATTAGAGGTAGACATCAAATTAAAAAGTAATATTATAAGCTGCTAACAATTGAACTTTGATATAAAAATGAGATCACTTAATAATTGATATAAATAAAATCATAATAGTTTTAAACATGAGAAACAAGCATAGAATTGGTATATATATAAAACAATATTTATAATAAGATTATTTATAAATTAAGCAGTTCAACGACTAGTATTACAGGTTAGAAAATAGATTACCAGGTTTGAAATTTTTATAATTTTAATTTTCTACAGTGGTATTATGTTATGTTTTCTATAAGAGCTGAATGACTTGGTATCTCTAGCGATGCATAATTACATACATAAAAAAATAAATAAATAGTATCTCCTATCTATATGCTAATTCATATCTACTAATACACTCATTTCATAAATTTTAAAAAAATGATTTAAAATCTTATTTAAATACTTTAAAATGATTATAAGTTGTAAAAACTTCTTCTGTTTTAATTAATTCTTAATATATACTTATATTTATATATATATTTATATTGTTTCTAAAAATCTGACTGCAACATAGAGTTTAGACATGAGTAAATGTTCAAATACTCAGTAAACAACAAAAATCATAAAAACGTATACTATTAGATGAAAATTTAGAAATAATTAAATAATATATTAAAAGATAAAAACACATAATCTGCTGAGTATAATATTGAAAAAGCTTCGTGATAACTTTAAGAATTTAATATCAACAAACAGTTTCTACTTAAATTACATAAAATATTGTTATTACTAAAAATTAAACAGCATAACCTAGCGGTGATCGCTTCTTGCTGCTAGGTGTAGCGTAGGGCGTTGGCGCTATCAAAATAAATAATATGGTTCAGCTTAGATGAGAGCCTAAAATACTTTCTTGTTTACTAAAAATCTATATTTTATGAGCAGCAGTAACGTTTATTAAATAAAGTCATTGTAAAAATTCTATAATTAAAATTCAGTTGTTAATGTTCGCTGTAAAGCTGTTGAATTTGTAACCCACAGCCACGCGTTGGATAAATAAATAAAATAGATGAATGAACGATAAAATCGCAGATGCACGTAAGCTGTTTTCATAATCTTCTTTATTCGCGCTTACAGTCTCAAAAATACGCTCAAAAATTTAATACGCCTCATTAGTAATCTGTTCATTAAGTTTTCGTACTGATACTGCGATTACTATACCCATAGAATCTACTTAACCATTTCTTGCTAAAAGCTGACAAATAACAAAAAATCTTACTAAGGTCAATTTGATAATAGCCAATAGTAAAAAAATATAATGTAAACGAGTATAAAAAATTACACACTTATATTTAAATTACAGAAATTCAATCGATTACAATAATTAAAAATTGTATTTAAGATTCTTTTATATAAACTTCAAAACAAATTTGTTTAAACCTCTTTATATTATCTACTTAACAATAAAAGCTAATGATGAGGGCAGATTTGAAAACAAAAGTTTGTGCAAGGCCTCACAACATTCATTCAATAAAATTCCTTGTATTTAAAGCAAAATTTTACTGGACAAAAAATTATTTTACAGTACAGAAGCTTTCCAAAATTGTTTAGTATAATTTCTAAATTTATCAAAAATGTTTTCTTGAGTAGCAAAATCTTGAAGTATTTTATTTTTTATAGTTTGATTGAGTTTTATTTATTTTTGATAGTAATTTCAATTTGCATAAAAACTTTGTAGTAACAATAAAATACGTTTTGACTACTATTTACCTATTATTTTATTTGTAGATTTTCGTAGAGTTTTAAAAAATATATATCAAATATAAACATACCCTTAATTTATAGGTTTACCATAGTTTTTTTACGCATATTATAAATTAGTATAAATATACATTACACTGAACAATTATTCCTAGCTTTTTAATAAAATTGAAAAAATTATTTTATTTCTCCATAAATTTAGGTACTTCCCCCCGCACGTATCAACTCTATTGTCGTTTTCAAATTCAAGTATGTTTGAAATTAAACTTATTTAATCTTGTGTCGTAGTTCAATTATATATATATTTTTCAAATACTCTGTAAATAAAAACATTTTGATAATTTTAAAACAAATGAGACTCTTTTTCAATGATGTTTTTATTCTAATTAATTGAAGTCCTACTGAGTTGCAATTTTTTAAATGATAGAAAATGTGGTTTAAATTGTTTTTAAAAATTGATTTAACATTTGTTTAAACATTTATTTTGATTTAAACATTTAATTTGTATTTAAAATATTTTTTCCTCTGTTTTCTTGTGTTATATTTTCCTATTTCTCTTTTAACTTCAACTTTAAATTATATATTTTTTCTTAAACACCAATTGCTTACTTATTTATTTATTTTATTCAACGCATGTCTGCAGATGACAAATTATAGCTCTTATAGCAAACAAAAAGCAATATGAGGGTAAAGATGATAAAAAGTATCACAGTTTAACATAATTAATGTAGAGAAAATAGGGACACTTGTAGGGGCATTAGTATAAGTTTCTATTCTTTGCATTTATACTAGTTTTTGAACTAACTTGCTTTGTTTATAGTTTTTTAACCTTCTAGAGCCTGGCAATGTTTTCTAAACTATTTTTTATGTTCTTATTATGGGTGGACTTTGTATATACTGATACAAGAGTGATATATGCTATAAATGCTGGTGGATCATATCATTTAGATTCAAATGGAATTAAATTCTTGTGAGCGTTTCTTAAAAAATAAGTTTTATGAAATAAAGTAGTTAAATAAGTGGATAGTTGTAAATTAGATTAAAAAAAATTATATGTAGTATATATACCTATAGTCTAGTAAGTATAATTTTTAACTTTAAACCTTGCCCATTGTATAATAGATGAAAAATATTCTGTTGTTTATTTTAGTAATGTTATTTTGTATGCATGTTGTTTTATATTTGCTTTTCAATTGCATTTTATAGATTCCTACAAAACTAAAAACAGAACTTGTCACATGACTATAGTGACTTAATAAGAATTTACATAAATTAATGCTGCAAATAAATTATCTATATCAACTTAACCTGTTAAGCTAGAATTGAAAATAAACTGTTTATTATTATTAGGAGGTTTTTTATACTTTTATAGAGCTGATCCTGCTGATGTTGGTACAGAAAGTGATTATGGTAGGAGATTACCAATTAAACGAATTCCAGATGAAGATCAGATCATCTACCAGACTGAGCGCTGGCATGAAACTGACTTTCATTATTTAGTTCCAATTCACGAAGCGGGTGATTTCGTTTTGGTTTTGAAATTTGCAGAAGTTTATTTCTATGGTCCCAACATGAAAGTATATTTAATTATTATTTTGTAGTTAAATATCTAATATTAAGTTTAAGCAAATGTGAAATTTATATTTTGAACAAATCCTTTAATGTAATTTTGCATTAATTTTTACTGCAAATATCATAGAATTAAACATTTTTAGGTGTTCGATGTTCGTCTTAATGATCAACATGTTGTTGTAAAAGATTTAGACATTTTTGACAAAGTAGGAAATAGTGTAGCTTATGATGAAATGATCCCATTTTCTATTCGTAATGGAAAGCTGATTGTAAATGGGGAACAATCTCCTTTTGGTAATCAATTAAAGATTGAATTTTTGAAGGTATTTAAATTTGTTGATTTTTTTTGCTATTTTATTTAATTTAAACAACTTTTATTTGTGAAAATAGTTTTTATATCAAGTTTATTTTGATGGTTTTAACAAATTTGAGGTTTTTAGGGACAGGCTGACAACCCCAAAATTTGTGCTTTCTATTTGATCAAGGGGACACTTGGAGGTTATTCAACTTGTTTATGTAATTGATTTTTTGCTGACACAATTTACTTCAGACATTTACAAACTTCCACCAGTTGCACTAGATTCGAGTTCAGAAGATGAAGATGAAAATTTGCTAGATGAAGGAGAAGATGATTTGGATTCAATGACAACCTCAGATACTTTTGAATCAAAGCAAAAAGAAAGTTCATCAACACGATTAAACAAAAAAGAAATTAAATCAGGGAGGCCTGCTGTTGATCCATACCAAGATGACAACACTAGCATGGTTCTTCCTATAATCATATCTCTTTCTATCTTTATTCCTACTTTATTTTTTATGTGTCGTCTTTGATTTATTCTTTGTTTATTCTTACACCTCCAAGACATCTGAGTAAGAAAAAGTATTATTATAAAGTAGTTTATGTAACTGCTAAAACTGACAGAATCTTATTGATCAAAAATATGAATTTCTAGCCTTCTGATGCTTATATCCTTGTGCACTTGGTCATTTAAATCATTTCAAAGTATTTAAGATTCTATTACAAGCAACTAGGTTGCTGTTAAGTCGGTTTTTTTTTTGCTTTTTGTTAAAACAATTGTTTACGTTATGTTGTTTATTTCATGATTTTTTATTAGATAATTCTTTTGTTTTTTAGCTTGAAATTTGTTGGTTCGCAGATTAATTTCTAGTAGGCATTTATAAATGAATTTTAATTCTGTGCAATCGCTTATCTAATCCACCACTAATAATCAGCTATTTAAGCAGATTTTTTATTTTTTGGTGTTATAGATAAAAGTGCTGCCTGTAAAGAATGTGCTTGTAAACTTTCTACCCAGTATTTGCAGCTAATAATCACTATGTTACATGGAGAAACTACAATTTAAGTTATGAACTTTGAGAACTGTTTCGATAACTTTAAGGTGTTTGCACGATTATCATAAAATGCGTTCAGTAAAATCAACTGTTGTGACAAAGCCTGTTTGATTCGTTTAAAATGAGTATCATACTCTACGAGGCTTTAAACATTTAAATAATCTCATTAATTTTTAAGTGTACAATTTTAAGTAATTCATTTGTTAAATGTTTAAAAGATTTGTGATTCGTCGAAAGTTTGTTTTTAATTCAAAACTTTTAATGTGAGATGTTAGAATAGTTTTAAAAACATTTTGACAACCATTTGAACAAGAAGTTTAAAATAAAAATCTGATTAAATTGAAGAACTTACCATTTAATTGAGGTGACGCTTTGTTTCACTTCCTGCTTCCTTTTATTCTACTTAAGAAAAACTCAAGTGGGTTGTGTAAATTCAAGTTATGATAAGCTTTAGAATAAGTTGACAAAATGTTTGAACTTTTGATCTTCAAGACTCTTATAATGTTCTCCGATAACTCTTCATAATAATAAATTTGACAAAGCAACTTTACTTACTTTAAAGACTATGAATAATTTAACAAATCTAACTATCAGATAGTATAGAATAAGTTTATCCAATAAACAGTTAGCATTAGGTATAAGTAAAGTTACTTGTTAAATATGAAAGAAGAAAAAACTTTTGTATGTTTTAGACCCGGCTTAAACATGTTTTATCTGCATATTGATATCAAAGTCAACGGATTCTAGGTTTTCTATCTGAGTTTACTCCCACAGCCTTTGCTTTCTCCTCTTTATTAAAACTTATTCTTTTTGCAGTGTAATAAGAACTTTGATTTTTAAACCAGTGATTCGAATTGTAAAACAAAACATTCAGAGAAAATCAGTTGATTCGGTATCTTCATTTGTAAAAGCTTCTTCTTACATTTTAATCGTCAAACTTGATTGTTAAGGGTGTTTAAGACTCACACAATTAGGCGTGCTTTAAAGTATCTTGCTTTGTATCTGCTTCTCATAAGAAATCTCATCAGCTAACACAATTTTAAGTTTTTATTGTTTTCCTCATTCTAATTTCAGTACAAACAAGCCTATTTGATTTTTTTCCATGACATAATTATGATCTTGTTAATAAGCTTATATCAAGCCTGTAAATTATAAAAAAAGTTACCTGATATTTCGGTGACGTTCAGTTTGTTTCAGCTTTCTTCAGTTACTTATAAGCTAAATCATTTTAAGTATCTCCAAAAAATCTATTGTTAAACATTAACATCGATGAAATCTACTCGGATTACTTACTGTTGCCGGGAAGATGGTTAATAATTAAAGTTGAATATTAAAATGTGACGAAAAACTGATTGTCTATTTTTTCAGAAAGGAAATCTGATATATCAAAGTTGTTGGATTTTTCTGAAAATGAAAGTTTAATAGCTATTAATAATTTAATATTATCTACCAAAATTATTAGCAAATGATTAACTACCTTGATCAATGATACCTAATTTTTGCTTTCTTACCTTAACTTTTTTTTTTTAAGATTAAAGTAACTTAAGAATCATTAGGGTGAAGAGTCTATAAGAGCTTAAATTGTCTGAAAATATCAACTTTATAATGTAGCTTATTTTTATTAAAAATTAAGTTGATTTTGTAAAAAATTCCAAAAATGTATTAGTTTGTTTATTACATTTTTCTCTAAAATTTAGAGTACACAACACTATCTTTTAAGTTTTAGTTTACATTCTTTGCATTTGTTTATTCATTGCAGGCACCCTACTGGCGTCCTTATTGTAATAAATAAATGAATAAACGTAAAGGGAGCTTGAAAAGAGCATCTCTCACATCCTCACAAATATCTTGAAAACTTTGTTCACCATCTATTTATTAATTGTTAATTTTCTTTAAGTCTTTTCACATACCTCACACAAACTTACTTTTTAGATAGAAGCAAGCTTCAGAAAAGCTGTTTGGAAAACTTTTGAAATATTGAATTTACGAAAAACAAAAGTTTTGGTTTTAAAAGTTATGGGTTAGTCTATTTGCCTATTCATACCACAGTTTTATTTTTCGAAAAGTCAGTGTCTATTGAGTTCACTAACATTAAACAAGCAAACATTAACACAAAATAAGATTGTAGATTATTCAGATTATTGAAAAAATTAGATATGGTCAAAATCGTTTTAAATAATTTGATTTTTTATCATAATTCTAATTATACGATAATTCTATAACTCTGATGTCATTTTTATACATTCTAATTTTAGTTGACTTCATAAAATAGGAAATTTATGACAAGTTATCGACTTATAAATTTATTTGTATTTTCAATTGTTTTAAGTGTTCCAACAAAGATAAGTAAAAGTATAATTTATACTTTGCATAATTTTAAATTTGACATCTTATTGCTTTGTATTCACTAAACCACTACATCAGTTTGACAACATCCAAGAAAAGACGTCAGAGAAAGCAAGAAAACCGTTTTGCCTTGTTCAATTAGCAAGCAATTAAGTTTATTTTTGCTTTAATCTTTAAAGATGTTGATTCGAATTGAAGAAACAATAATAGCCTCAAGCATTTACTGTTTATACTTAAATTATTAAATTGAAAGATTTAAAATCAAAAGCATTATCTATGGTCTTTAAAAAGGGATAAAAGTTTGACAATTTGAAATTGATTTCTTATTTTATTTATACCACATGGAAGTCGTAACCGTTTTGAAGTTTATTGAAATCGAAATTATTCAGTTAAACCAAGAGAATTCAGCTAATAAATTTTACTATACTGAAAAATACAAAGCTAACGCTATTATTTGCATTGGTTAAAAACAAAAGGTTAAAAAGGCCGTAAGCTATAATAACCGAAAGAGAGTAAAAGTGATTGGTCAATTGTATTGCATACAGCTTTCTTTGACAAGCAAACCCACTTGATGACCTTATTAAGCTCATTCGATGATTACCACAAAAGTAGGATCGAAAAATCAACAAGGCCGCAATCATCTCACCAACTAATTGATTTGACAAGGTTTGTGCGTGTGGAATACAACTATTGCGTCAAACAAGGCCCATTGGCACGTGTACAGCTTTTGAGTTCGTACGCCAATAAGCACGGAGGCTCGTTAGGTATGCGTAAAATCAGTTTTTTTTTCTTGCTCTAAATAAGAAATACATATTTGTGCTTATAAATAAAGTAAGGTAGTAACAAAATAAAATAAAAATATTTACTTAAACGCTAAAAAATCTCCACTTGCTTTTGTTTGCTTTTTAAGTTTAAACAAATAATATATATTTCTTAAACTAATATTTTACTGTAAATATTTTTTTAATTATTAATTTATAATCTTGACTTAATGTTTTAGTTTTTTCAATGTTGATCTTTTGTCTAAAATTTTGGTTGTTACAGAGTAAATAAGATCTGTATATTACACAAAGATTATTTGAAATATTTTCACCTTTGATTTTTTACACTTTTATTACCGAAATTTTCAAAATTTATAAAATAAATACTGAGAAATAAAACATTTGAATACTCTTAAGAAGAAGAAGAATGAGACAATAGAGAGTACCGTTCAAATATTTTTCACCATCATTCTAGCATAGCCATGAGCTGCAGACAAGCTCATGAATCTGTTAAAGATCTCTTTGCTCATTAGATGTCGATATTTTGAAGCAAAATCTGCGTAATCCACCAGCGAATGTAAATAAAAGCCACTTTTTAAAGCCAGTTTTTCTGGCCAAGAATAAGAGCAACATGAAGTAAGAGTTGTCAAATTGTTTTCTAGTGCATGGTTGATACACATCGTGTTGAGCTTAGAGGCTACTCCAGATCGAGATACTTCTGGTGATACACACACAACAATGTGTCTCATATAGTTGTCAGAATCACTCAAAGATTGAAAATTTGATTCAGCAAAGTAGAGGAACTGTAGAAAAAATTATTTCATTAAACAGCTTTCAATAGTAGTAAGCTAAAAAGTTGAAATCTACAATTGATCTTCAAAAGAGTTTGATATGATGTTAGTACAAACCTTTGCAACTGCATTCATCTCAGGACCAAAATCTTCTAACAATTCCATACCATTTCGTGCTCCAATACTATTTATACGGACTCCTTTGATCTTGTTAGTATGAATATCTCTTGCTAAAAACGATGCATCTGATCGATAGGCGTGCTGAAAATAAACCATCATTAAGGCTTTAAGCTCGCTTCTAAAAAGTAACTCAATCTTACCTCAATAGTGTATTCGTTGTACTTTAAACAGTTCGATGCTTTTCCCATAAGAGTGCTCACCAATGGTTCATTTGGTGAGAAGTTCTTAAGAACAAAATCCATGATTTCGTTCAAGTCTTTTCTTTCCCATTTTCGATATTCGTACAAAGAACTCAACTTTGTAACCGGTTTCATCTTTCTCGCATTTATCAACAGAGACTCATCCACAAGTTTGCTGTTGTGAAGAGCTGTCTTGGTTGCAGTAGCATGAGCTTCTACAGTAATCATCCGAAGAGTTGTTCTCAGCATATTTAATTCTGCTCTTAAAATATTATTATTGAACATTTTGAATTTGAGTTTGTTTAATCTTAAGCTTGACTTTGCTATAAGAAACTAATTCCTTTTCAGAGGTAGCTCCTGCTTTTATACAGAGCAAGCATGCTATGAGCGGAAACAATAAGTGTTTGACGCACTGAAGAAATGATGTCACCAAACGGTGACTCTCGCTTATTGCCTTTGTCTTTTTGGCATTCTTGGTTCACTACACGTGAGCCTTTGCACGTACTTATGCAGCAAAAATAATTATAGAAAGTCAATAGAAAAACAAAAAATTAGAAAATGATAAACTGATAAAAACAGTTTAAGACTATGGAAAAAATCATCTAGTTGTTACTCAAAATTATAAAAGATTTTATATTTAGTATTATCAACTACTTATGGATTTTTCGTAAATAATCAACTTATAACTAAGATTTGAAATTTAAGGTAAGAAATAAGCTGAACAAATTAAATAACATCGATTCAACTAAAACTTCTTTTTTAACTGAAGTTTTTCATTTTCTAAATTTGTAATCAGAAAAAAATTCATGCAAAAATTGTTTATATTCAAATTTAAATTTAGGTTTTTTAAATTTAGATTTAAACTAAAGCTATATAAATCTTATAAGATTTTATTTATAAAGAGAACAAGTTCTCTTTTTGATCTTTATCAACAAAAAATAAAGTTTTAAGCTTTTATTGAAAACAAAGAAATTTTGTTTATAAATATTTACAAATAGCTATCACTAACAAAATAAACTATATACGAAAATATTGTTTAGGTTTACTGTTTTATATGTAAACTCTTTTAATTATGCGTAAATTATTTCATGCTTTGTTTATAAATTCTGAAAATCATCATTTATTTTACGTTCAAGCCTTATGGTAGTCACCCTTAAGGTTTATATAATAATATAAATAAATGAAATACAAATAAACTTTTTCAATTTATAATTGTTTAACATTTGGTAACTTGCTTAATAGTTCTAAGGTGCTAAAAACTCGCTACTTCTACAAACTCCCTAAGACAAATATCTTATCTGTAGTGTATAAACATTTGAGTCTAAATATTAATTAGAAATTACTCAAGAAAGATTACACTAGTTTCAAAATCTTAATTCTTCAAAAACTGCTATTCAAAGTCAACTCTTTTGTCAAAAGCTTTTTTTAACTAGAAATCTTATTCTCCTCAATAAAATGATACAAGGCATGCAGGACCTTTACTTGGTTCTTGCTGTTCACGTAGTTTATATATATGTTTTTTAAATCGTTTCTTTGTTTATATATAAATCATGTAAAGTACACATGGTATACATTACATCGTTATATGAGATAAATGATGCAATAATATACTATTTACATAAAAGGCAAAAGTTTAGTTTATATGTACAAAGTAAACCAATAAAAATTTTTTAAATATGAAAATTTTTTGCTTAAGCTTGGCAATTTATAGTGATACTTTTGATCTATTCGAAGCAAAATTATAATATTTATGGCAGTTGTTTTGACATAAAAAACATCGTTCAGCGATTATTAAACTATTTTTCATCTATGAATCCTACTAAACAACTCATTTCCAATTAATTCTCTCGGATTAGTTTATAAATATAAAACTGCGTCAATAGTTAGTTGACCCTGGAAAGGAAGTCAGTCATAAGTTAACAAAAAAGCTTCGATTGTAGCAATTGATGTCGAGCTTGAATTTTAACGTTACTATTTTAGCTCATATGAAGATAATATAAAGTTCTAGCTAGAAACTGTCTCATATTGTAGACTCTAGACCACCCGGGGCTTGCTGTTGACCCAAATAGTTCAAAAGTTACGTGATTTTAACACGTAGCACATTTACGTACTTCTTAAAAATCTTATATAAGTTTAATCGCTTGAAATGCTTTTTATTTATTTGTATTTATGTCACATTTACAGAAATTGTTTTAAGGTAAACGGCATAATTCTTCATACATATTTATACTTTTTGTTGTTATTTACCAAATAATTTTAATTTAAAGATTTTAAAACCTTCTGAAATCTAAACAACAATGTTTGTGACAATTCAAAGTTTTTTGTCAAAATATTTGTCTTTTTTGGTTTGTCCACATCAAATTGAAAATCATTAAAACTTAATTCTAAGTGACTATATACTTTTAAAAGCTGTTTAACGAGCTCATAGTTAATTATTTTCAGGTAGTACCCATTTACTTAAGCAATGTTTACTTTAGTTCTGAATTCTCAATATAATTTAAACTGGTGGTTATAGATTAATGGTGGTCGAAGATACAAAACGCTTTTATGCTTTGTCCAGAGCGCTACCAATTACTTTAATGATTGATAATTATCCATAAATTTATTATAAAATGTTTAGTAATAACCTTTTATTTAAGTGAAATTAAATTCTTACAATTATTTACGTTAGTTTAAATATCGAATATGGATTATAATATAAAAATATATTAAGAAAGTATTAAATATGAATATAGAATATATTATCGAAAAATAATAGTAAAATTTTATTATTTTATTATTGTTTAAAGTTTTTCAAAATATTTGGAAAATTTTAAACAAGTATATAGTGATAAAATTTTACTCTTATTTGTTATACAAATGTTTTAAATAAGCTTGAAAAGAAAATAGTTTCTAGGTTTGTTGACTTGATAAGATTAAAATCAGAACAAAAGAAAAATGTTTAACAATGAATTTGTTTACTTCGGAATAAAATAAAAGCTTTTACTGCTGTACACCTGTGCAGTTGGTGAAATTTAATCGAGAATAATAAACCCGGTCATCTGAGCAAATTAAGATTTCACGATAGACACCAGCTGCTCAATTGATTCATCGGATGAGTACATTCTCGTATTCTTTTCAGTCTGAACTAAATCATTTAAAATGCTTAAAGCTTGATTGCTTTTAACTGGCAAAGAAATCCTTCTACAAAAGGTCATTTTGCAGCAATAGAATAATATTTAAAAATGAAAAATTCATTAAAACTCTGTTATTTGTTTCACATTTTACTATTCATATTTGTAAACACATTTTTGACTAAATAACGTTTTTAAGAAGAATGCTGAAATTTGTATCTGTTATTAGCCTGCTTTACTAAGATTTCATTTAAATATTATGATTTAATTTGTTCAAAATTAAACTCGAATAATGATATAAGCAGAAATACATTTTTGTAACTTTTTGTTCTTACTCAAGATAAAGCTTTGTAAAAATGTAAAAAAATAGTTATAATCGCTGTTACAACTTTTAAGATACTTTAAGATACTTTTGCCTAGTTTTATCAACGGCAGATTTTCACAAGTGTAAAAGCTTAGTTCAGGTAGCTACCGTGTTTTTATATTTATGTTACATATACAAGTATTACAAAAACGTTTTTAACAAGGCGCTGGACTAACAAACAAAATGACAAGTCAAAATAAAAACTAAATATATAAAAACATTTTTATAAATGTGAATTGATAACTTGACCTTTTAAGGTAAAAATGAAGAAATTTATCAGAATTATTTCATTGTTTATTTACAACTAGATTTGTTAAAACTAGTAAAATTTCATGATTGATACTTTTCATCCATTTTTTAAAAGTTGAAACTTATCAGCTAACCTGAACTACATCAAGTTTTTTAGCTTAAACTGATGAACTTCAAATTTTTCAATTTTTACTTTTAAGACATTACGAGTCGTACGTTTTTATTTAACTTTGAAGTAGGATTTGTACATTTTGAAGAAATTGATAAACCAGAATATGATTTACTTTTATAAATCGGTCATTACAATATAATGAAATAGATGTAACATTGTTAGATACAAACTATAACAATTTTAAACGATTTTTTGCAAATTAAAAGGTTGTATTAATATTACTTCAACTTAAAGAATAAATCCATAAACCACAGTTCTACAATTCCCATCATTGTATAGCACTATATAACACAAAATATAAGCTTTTCGTTATGAAGTAACTCATTTAATTGAAAAAAGTATAGGTTAAAAATACAATTTAATAGAAAAATTTATCTTATTTATAGAAATATTTCAAATCATATGTCAAAAATCAGGTGTGGCTTGTATATACAGGTGTTCATCAAATATCAGTTTTAATCGACTAATATTGGAGGTAAAAATATCTTTTGATAGTTTCCTTTGTTTCATATTTTTTATAATAATTAAGCAAAATGATCAATACTTATAAAAGCCATAAATGATATCAATCATTTAAAAGTTGTTGAAATAAAAAAGGATTACTTTTAAAGCTTTCAAGACTTTTTACTAAAATATCCAAGTTGTATACTGGATTACATTTGATAAAAATGTTAAGAATAGTCAGTCTACATTTTTTAAGTATCAAAACTGCATTAACATTCTGGTTAAACGATAAAACTTAATTTAGCTTTGAATTAATTCTAATTATTTTTTGATTAAACAATTTATAAGTTCAAGCTGAAACTTTTTATATTAAGCTATTAATAATTGCACTTTTTGAGAAAGTAATATTATGAGCTTATAGTGAGTGAAAAAATAAAAAGAATAATAATTAAAAATTTGACTTACAGCATTTTATGCACATGTTGGTTTTGTGAAAATAATTTCTGCTGAATATACTATCAATAATTATGAACAACACCCTAGCAAATTTTTATTAGCTGCTCAAATAAAATTATTTAAGAAAACAAAGGTCAATTGTATAAAAATACTGAGCTCAACATTAACATTAACTCAACATTAACTACATCAATACTATACGTTTGAAAGATTCAGAACACTAAAAATTTTATTCAAAAGTCAAAGTTTATTGTGACAAAATTATTTTATACAAAAAACAACTTTTGTAAAGTACAATTATGCTTTTTTATCAAAAAGGCTAGTTATCACTATGTAAGTTAAGAACAAGGAAGACAAATAGGTTCAAGCATAAGTTTTATTATTAGTCATTTTTAAAACATAAATTTTAGTTTTGCATTTACGCACAGTACCTCAAGTTTTTTAGAATTTTTCAAAACTTTCTTTGTATTGTTGTAGTATCACATCCTATTATATCATACAAATGTGTTTTTAATTACATTTTATTAGTAGGCTTTAGTTATTATTCCTTTTTATTTCATATGTTGTAATCGTGTTACTGCTGAATTTATAAAATCAGTTTAGTTTGTATAAAAGTTTATTAATATTGTTATATTTAAATATTTGATAAATCTTATAAACGGTAATTTTCTTTAATCTAACTTTGTATTAATTTGTTTTATAAGAACTTGTTTCTTCTTTGTTTATGAAACACAAAACGACAAATTGTCTATTGGTTATTCCCCTGCTGTGGTCTGTAATTAAATAGTATTATTGAATTCTGAAATTTACTCCAATAAGTTTTATTTTTTTTATTCAAACATAATTTTGTCTTTTTTAACAAGCTCTATGTATTTTTTTATATTTATACAGTATAAATTTGTTTTAGTCTAAAATTTAATTGGAATAATATATATTTGTCAAATAGCTTTTTCCTTAATAAATTAAATTTATGGTTTTTTATATGGCACTTATATATCTTAAATACTTATCTTAAATAATATCTTAAAATAATTAAATTTTTTTCTTCAAAATATCAGAAAATTACTTCAATGTATTAAGAACCTTAGTTTGATTAAAAAATTGATATTTATTCAATAGCTCTTTTAGTGAACGTGGTGAACTAGATAGAATTGTAAAGAATTAAGTTATCTTGTTAAATTTTAATCAATTCTTAAATGTCGAATTTTAATTTTGTAACTTTTAAACTTAAACTTTTGGCAAAATCTATTATAAAAAAGATGATTGATGTTTTAGCCTAAATTATAATTGAATAGTTTAATTAAAATACTAAATAGTTAATTGTTTTATACTTTATTTGAGTTTAACAATTTTATATTAAGCATTGCCATATGATAAATTCTTCTTACATTTTTTAAAGTTATTTGTTACTTTCCTCAGTTACTTTTATTAACATATTTTATTAAAAAAGTATTATATTTATTTCATATAAAGGTTCACGCTGTCCATAATTTATGATACTTTTTGAAAATATATTATTATGTTTACATTGCTTTCTGGCTTATGGAAGTATACCTTTCAAAAAGATGAATATTATATTTTAATTCTTGGTTTAGACAATGCTGGAAAAACTGTAAGAACTATAAATATGCCAGTATCTTCTAAAAATATTTTCTATTGAATCTGATTTGATTCTTGCTTTAAATAATTAATTATGTGAAAACTCATTCTCACTTTATTGTCTATATTTTTAATATATAACCTTATTAGATATCACAAGGTTTCATGAAAAATATATGTTTTGTTTTTATAAACATATTTTTCATGTAATTTAAAATAATATCTATAGCAAAGATTTCAACTACTTTCTTATATAAGTTAAGTAGACACATTAGTGTCTATGACTGATATTTCAGTGGTCCTAGTTTTATAAATGAGACTTATAATTTGAGAAATAAAACGTCAAGGTCTATTTACAACCTTAATCTATCAACATGTCTTAGCTGATATTAAAAAAGAACTTTGTGATAAATGATTGAAAGTGATATATAAAAAAACAATTTGATGTAAACTTTTCTTTCTCTGTAATTTGTTTTAATAACTATGTATCTTAACATAACTGAATAAACATTTATGAAATAAATGATTATTATTTATTATGATCAGACTTTTTTGGAACAAACCAAAACAAAGTTTACTAAAAACCACAAAGGCCTAAATCTTAATAAGATAACAGCAACTGTTGGCTTAAATAGTAAGTCTCAATATTTCTATTTAGCTTGTATGATTATTTTTTTACTTTGTTTAAACTATTTCCAATTTTGATTATTTAACTTATCTTTTAAAAAATTATTTTTACAACTTTATGATAATTAATTACTTTTTTATTGATGAAAAATATAATTAGATGATCAGTTTTAATACTTTTCATATAACTCCACTTTTATTTGTATTTCTGATTATTTATTTTTTGATATTTAGTTGGAAAAATCGATATTGGAGGCTCAAGACTAACTTTTTGGGATTTGGGAGGGCAGAATGAACTGCAAAGCTTATGGGACAAGTATTATGCTGAATCACATGGGATCATTTACATCATTGATTCAGCAGATAAAGAGCGATTAAACGAATCAAAGCTGGCATATGGTTAGTTGAAAAAGATTCTTTTTATTTGTCCTTAATTCACTTTCATGTCAACAGGTAGGTTACTACTGGTTGAAGTTATTCACAAATTATTCATTTAGTTTCTTTGATGTTTTTAGAAATTACTTTTTAGAGTTTGTTTATATTTACAAAATAAAAATCAATTTTAAAGATAAAATGTTGGAAAGTGAACATTTAAAAACTGTCCCTCTGCTGATCCTTGTCAACAAGCAAGATATAGAAGGTTGTTTATCAGTCCTAGATGTCAAAAAAGTCTTCCATGACGCCTCTATGAAGATCGGGAGTCGTGATTGCATGATTCGACCCGTTTCTGCCCTCACAGGGTAAATACAAACTCATTTCTGTATTATTTAACAAAAACTTTAACAATAATAAAAAAGCCGGGAAGCGATGTTGGATAAGTTTGCAGATAAACAATCTGAAGCAGCTCATCAACTTTCGATGATTTTTTAGACAAGGTGTGAACGAAGGGATTGAATGGATGGTTAAATGCGTGGAGAGGAATCCGTACAGACCTCCCCGGCAAAATGCAGTCACGTGATCGTTTTGAACGATTTAATTTTTTATCTTATAAGCTATTTAAAAGCACTAACTAACATATTAAAGCAAAATACATCTTTATTTATGTCTGCAAATTTATAAGTGTCTCCTTAAACAATTGTATCTACTTTCTTTAGTGCTTATACTACTAAAAAACTTCTTTCTCGAGATGTCTTTTGCATTTGTGAGTAGACTTTGCTGTTTATTCAATTAATTCTTCTCTCAATAATTTGTAAATAGTCTCCAAGTTAACAAATTGTAGCCAAACTATTTCTATTTATTGAAATAAAATCAAAATAGATGCTTATGGTGGTTTGCTGATTTGTTAGCCAGGAAGCTTTTTATTTAAAAATGCTTATTTGTGTTTGTCATGAGGTAACTTTTGTGACCAGCAAAAAGGAAACTAACTGATCCGAAAACTTATTGCAAAGCTTTTATTTATACTTTTTAATAAGTTTTGCAAAAGAATTACTAAAATTATTTTACTAAAGAAATAGAAGCAATACTGTACAACTTGAAACAATTTTAACTTACCAATAATGATTTTTAATAATTATGTAAAGATTAAACAATACAACCTTTGAATACATCAAATAACTAACTGGTTTTGATTTGATTATTTTAATATTGAGCTGAAATAAACTCACTAAATGTATGCATTGCTACAAAATGAACTTGAATAAGCAAAGAAAAATTTATAAGATATCGATGTAAATAAACAGAAAAATACAAACTTATACAACCCTCTATCGTAGTTCAGGTAAAGTTGATATGCTTGCCAACTGATGTTATAAATATTTAGAGATATATCAATATATTCGGATAATACAAATCCACTAAAGTTCTGTGTGACGCGCTTGGTTAGCGACGGCAAAAAACTCATAAGATTTTTTCAAACATTCTCTTTTCCGTACAGAAAATGCTGATACAGAAGAAGCACATGTTCCTATAAAATAATCCGCTTCAATCATAATTGCAAGGTCCATTTGCAAGCTCTTTTCAGGATATACAACTATTTCTACTTCAAGTTTATTTATAGCAAATAAATGTTGAAAATCAGACAGCATGGAATCACTATCCGTCGCTATAAACAAGGCTTTCAGATGATATTTAATCAATAAATCTAAAACTTGTTTCAAAACCACTTCTTTACTTGGCAAACACATTTGTCGGGTGAACAGTCGACGAGAATTGTAGCCGACACATTGAGGAGAAGACATAAAGTGATAATCAATTCCCTTCTCATCAATATGATCGCATGCTCGTTTCCAATCCATCCCATTTCTTAGGTGTATAGCAAGATAAGGTTTGTTCAATTTACTTCTCATAAAGTTATCTCGTTTTGTAGAGACCTCGTCTGACCAGTCAATATATTTCTGGATATGCCGATGTTCTTCTAGGACTGGATAAGCGGCCATCGCACCCATAAAAGTCAAAACAAAATTGTTTCTTGTGGGGAAAGCTCGTGTCCACTCTTCTGCTGATGAGTGGAAACTTAACTGGAATAATTTAGATCCCACAAAGGTGACATTAAAATGGTCCCAAAACGGTCCAAAAGGATTGCCATTTTTAGCTGGACACGACCGGTCCTTACTACGACGAGAAGCTACTTCATGGCAGGTAACTACTCTTTGATCTTCCTTCCAAATCTTAGGAGCCAATTCCTTCATGAAATGTTTCATTGTAAGAACACGATGATATTGGTTTAAGGAAGTTAAATTAAACCAATCATCAAAAGATATGTAAGAATTTGCATTCCCAAAATGATAGTAAATAAAAGGTGGTACAATCAGAGTTTTGTTGAGTTTTTTGGCAAAAGCAATCGAGCCAAGAAGATGGTCAGCTTGGTTACCAAATCTGCCCATGCACGGGCAATAAAGAAGATATCCATTGACATCAAGAGAGGTGGTTGGAAGTGAGAATAGAAAGAGAAGAGAGGTTAAGAAGATCGCTCGAATCATATTAAATCACTTCAAAAGGATGAGATATAGAGAAGTCGCGACGCAGGTGAGACAAACCGGAATGTGAAGACGAGTTCCAATCACAGCAGCTATAAAAAGAATCAAATTTATTATTGAATGGTAGAAAAATCAAAAACCAGGAATTTAATCAATGATGTTGATGGAAAAAGAAGTTGAAATTGAATCAGTAGCAAAATATCTGACCTTTATAAAAGATTCCAAGAAAACCTTTTTTCTCAGAGAACATCCACCGTTTTAATTTTGGAATTCTTTTCAGATAAGCACATGTACAAATTAGTAGAAGACTGAAGATAAGTATTCCATCGAAAGAGTAAACTGAAAAAGTTAGTCTTTCATTTGCTAATTAGATAAACTTACTATTAAAACACCTAGTATATCAGCAAAGATACAAAAATCTTGTTTTTAAAATATATTGCTAAATGAGCTTAACACAGTAATTAAATATTACCAAATTGATAAACTAGATAATGGTACTTAAATTTAAAAAAATTCTAACTGACAATATTTTCCTGACTTTATTTTTCATTCACTAAAAAATGTGATACATAAGTGAAATTTGTCACAATCACAATAAAAAATTATAATTTATTGTTCAATTTAAAATTGAAATATGAAAACTAACACAAATAAAAATTGTAGCAACAAAACTTCTTTCTATAAGTTAAAGCAAAATATCATACCATTGACCATGTTGTATTCTCTCACTCTACAGCAACATTACCATTAAGACTTATACCAAACAAGTCTGAAAATTAACCATAAAAAATTTGATTAGATAGATGTCAACCTTCATAAAAAACACTTTTGATAAGACAAGTTTAAATAAAACTTTTTTATTCATAACAAAATACTTCATAATTTTAACTTAATTATCTAACTGCTAAAAAGTCTTGAAAACTCCATGAGTGTTGAAGGTTTCTTTATTGCTTCCCAGGTTCTAGCAGCATAATGAAACCAATTTTTTTCAGTAAGTGATTGTTGTGTTATAGAGTGCCTACGTGTTGATAATAACATTTCAACAAATGTTTGAGTTAATAAATCCAAATTTGGTACATTACTGAAAGGTTGTAACTCTAAAAAGAAATTATCAGATTCATCATAAGTAACTTTTTTAGAGTCTGATTCTTCAATATCAGCAATATTTGGAAAGATGAAATGGTTTGCCTCGTCTTCAAGACTAAGCATCTTTGACAATCCAGGGTATAAACCAGATTTTGATAATGAAAAATGATTTTTACAAAATGTTGTTGAAAACTTTGTACAAGCATTTATTACAGAGTTCATCCTATAAATCTCTCGATTACTAAAAAAGTTAGATTCTAATTTATTATGAATATAAACTAAAACTGGTTGAATTTCAGAAGGATTTCTCTCAACACTTGCAGAAGAATCATGAGGTGCAGATGGTGCAGGTGGTTTCATCATTTCAGCTTTATTTAAAAAGTTATAAATATTTAAATCTGTAAAATAGTCTTGCACAACAATGACTATATGACAAACAGTCAAAATAAAAGTTGCTAATTGCAAAGACTGTGTTTGAATAGAAGGATTTCCAGAATAATCAGAATTTTTTCTATCTTGAATCAACTGCTCCAAGACAGAAGCACTTAAAATTGGTTGAGTATCCAATAAAATAACTCGTTCAGAAGTGACAGTGAATTCAATACCTGTTGTCATATGAGTGGCTCTTTCTTTCAATTCATTAGTCTGTTTACGGAAAACTGTGTTTTTCGGGTTATCATCAAACTTACCACCCGCAAGTATAGACATAATTGTTGATTTACCTACACCTTGTGCTCCAAGCACACCAACAACTAAAAAGTCATTCTGATCTTGCAACATATCAATTCCACTTTCAACCCAATGATTAGTTGAATCAATCATTTTTGCTACTGATTTTATAACAGTTTTGTGAACTACTTGGCCTTCATTGTTGTTATAAGGCAGACTTTTTAACTTAGCTTCTAAAGAGCCTTTTGATAAACTCTTTTTATCAGCTGAATTATTCTGAGGGTTTATACATAAAGAAAATTTAGGAGCAATTGGAGTACTAGGATTAGATGAAACCTCTTGCCAAGCACTAGATCCGTCTAATTTAGAAGTTGTTTCTACTTTTGTTGATTGTGGTTTACTTAAAATTGTAGGTTTAAGTGATGTGCCCTGAAGTGAAGATACTTTTTCATCTTGTGAGTTTGAAGAAGTTTTATTCATTTTCCAATTATCAGGTTCTTTTAGTTTTTTTATATATGACATAACCTTAAAGATTACCCAAAAATATATGAAGCACAATCTCTATAAAAACATAAATTTATTTAATAATCATGAACTTAAATTTTATTTAGTATTAACAAGTTTTTTTTTAACTAAAAATCATAATTTACTTCAATTAATGTTGAAAAAATGTTAATAACTAATGTACACAATTAAGATTTAAAAAAAATAGAATCTATAATAAATAAATTATTAGAACCAACTTAAGTTATTAGTTTACTATTACTGTTATTATGCCAAATAAACAGTTTGTGAAAGTTTATGTTTCTAATAAAAATTGTAGATAGAAAACAATAAAAAATCTATATGCTTTAGTTAAGACATTCTTAAAATATTAACAACATTATTTTGCTGAGTTTATACTTATTCAAAAAATTAATATATTAAAAACTAAGTTACTAAATTTTTGGTAAAAATATATATGTTTAAAAATTAATACTACAAAACTAAATTTATTATATGGATGAAAAAATATATAGTTTTCAGTAAAACATGCTATGTGATCTTTTTAACAATTTTACTATCATAAGCCTTCTGAAATAAAATAACCTAGCGTAAAAAATAGTTTAGTAAACTAAATGAAATTACATCTCCTTTAAACTTGAATCTTAAATCCAAAAAAAACAGTTAATCAAATCATAATTTAAATTAGAAGCATTTAAACAAACATTTTAAATTTATTATGTTTACAAGACAAGAAAGATAAAACTAAAAATTGGTTTACAAACTGATATTCTTTTTAAATCTTGCTTCACAATTTTTTCATATATAAAATATTCAATATTTGTATAAACTCAAATATGGCTTTTGATATAAGAGTTTATTTAAAGAGTCAAAATGGTTGATGCCTATCTTTATTTTAGATACGACTAATAGATCTTTATTATTTTAATTAATTGTAATTTTGAAGAACAATTTGATATGTTAAGCAAAAAAAGAAAACTTTAAACCTAGGATTATGTCTCCAGACGAAAATGATAGAAATACATTTTGCAAGCACAAACAACTGCAATAATTTTGATGTTTAAGACTTGTAAAAACCGAAATAAATAAATTAATGGCAAAGTTATCAATAAATTTCAATTATATATTTCATTTGAGTAAATAATCCTATCAATTTTTGTATATATGATGTAGTTTATCTTATCGGTGAATAACTTATGTATATACTAAATGTATATACTAAATATTAGCAAACAAATTTATTAGAAAAACAATTTTTTTAAATTGAAACTAATTTTTGTTGGCTTAGTTTGTTTGCCAAAAATATTTAACTGATCCAGATGTTAAATCGATCGGGTTAACATTTTTATTAGATGTTTGAACCCTGTGTACGAAGTCAATGGAAAAAAAGTTTAAGTTTTTATCATGCTACGTAACAAAAATACCATAAATTTATTAAGCTCACTTTGTAAGAGTAAGTATTTCTATATGAAATAGAAAATATATTTTTGAAGTAACAGTAAAAACAGGCTTTTTGTAAAATTTTTTTGAAGTCAAAATCTAAAAGTTAAAATTTTTATGGGTTGTGTCTTTTGCTTTATACAAAATTTGAGAATTCAATATTAATTTTTATAAAAATACTCAGCTCAAAAATTTATTTTAAGCAATATTTTATAATAAAATTGAAGTTAAATGTTTAATTGAAAAGATTTGATCATCTGTGTAAATAGACTTACTTAGTTATAGTAGTGAAAACAGTTGCAATGTGGTAGTATTCAAAGTAAGTAAATATATACAGCATGAATATACTAAACACCAATTAGCAAAACATATTTTATAAAACTGTTTATTTTAAAAGTTTATGTAGGTTTATACATGAAATAGGGCGAGGCATCATAATTAAAGAGTAAAAAATCGTTTCGATAAGCCATGTATAAACGATAAATTTTATGCCGAGGAATTTTCCAAAACTCTTTAAGAGATTTTTCAGAAGTGGTGAGGCGATTTCCGTCTTTGGAATATCCTTTTTGTAGTTGATTATATTCATCTGGCGCTTTTAGCTTTTTTAATAAGTATCTATAAAACAAAAACTTAATTTACTGGATGTTACTAAATTTTGCTTCCGACTATTTACAAAGCTTTAAATATCTTTATTATAAATAAGTAACTTTTCAACAAAAAATGGTTTTCGGTTTTAAATGCAATAAAACCATTACAAGCTGTTAAATTGACATTTTTTGTTTTGTTTTCTGCTTACTTGATGTCGTTATTAAGTGTCTCTGTGTGAGCAATTATTTCATAATCAATTGCACACGGCCAGCATAATGGAACAAAGTTCCGAAAATGGTCGTCTATTCTGTTATTTTGGAAAATCTCGTTTGTCACATAATCAACAAATTCTTCAAATGAAGGATAACTGTTTGCTAAATCTTCAAAAGTAAATAGCAGCTTACAATTAAGTATTTTTATTTATATAAATATAATACACGTTTGTTGCAAACCTTCTTTTTCGTTCGTAGAACCATAAGTAGATTTTATCAACTTGGCTAGCTCGGCAAATTGAGGAACTTTTTTGGGATATTTAGGTACCAGCTTGTTGTAGTAGGCTGAAACTAACCTTTCGAAAGGGTGTCTTACAATTATAAATTTTGTGTAGTTTCTGGCAAACTCTGGTAGTCCTTGCCAATTGGGTTTTTGAAAGAATTTCCTAGTTATTTCATGAAACGTTGTACTATTTGCCTAAATATTTGAAATAGCTTAAACTTTTTACTTCTATTGTTATCTAGAATTTTTAAATAAATAAGCATCTGAATTTATTTAGATAAAATATAATTTTTCATCAAGCTTACATATTTGCTAATATCATTGATGTTGCTGACTCTTTCATTTAGTAACCATAAGATTTTCTTGAAATTTGAACAACCGGTTTTTGGTACGCTGCAATATCCTAAATGATATTTTTCTGCAAAAAACATTTTTGTGGGTCCTTCTTTTTCAAAATTTCGTTCTAGAAAATAAAAAGTATTTGATAAATCTTACATCTAAAGGAAGTAAAAACGGAAATGTTTTATAACTTGTTAAATTTTTATATTATAAATGAGTTACAGATTACTTATATGATTAAGCCTATTTAAAATTAATTTTTGTTTGTTATTAAACAAATTTCCGCCAACAGCTTTTGAAGCAAACCTTATAACCACCTTTCAGAACCTTTTAATAGTTTAGACAGATCTTAATTATTAACTAATAAATTACGGATCTATTCTCAGTAATCAAGAAGTTTAATGCAGCATTTTAAAACGATTTATAAAGCTGAGTATGCCGACTACCATACTTAGCTGAAAGCTATACTTTCAGACAATAACTTCAGACAAGTAATTCATTGAAGAATTGTTATAAACGATTTTTATTTCTTGCAAAGCTTACTTATTAGTTTACAAGTTTTTGCTAAGTGATTTCTTCGTTTTTTCATTACTCCATCGATAGTTTGAATCCAGTCATCTTCATCACTAATATTATAGCTGGATAACTTATAAATAGGTTTAAAACGGCTGTAGTTTGATAATGAAATTGTTGCAAGTTTAAAATACAAAACCCCAAGTAAGATGACAGTAATAAAAATATAAGTACTCAATTTAAAAATACTTTTATTCCACATTTTTGTAAATATTTTCCACGTAAACCTTTGATTCGTGAAGCATCTTTAATACATTTAATTATATAATAGAAACTGTGTAATATGTAGAAGTTAAAAATTCATTACTAAATAACTACATTTCATTAAGTAAAAACATCAAAAATTAAATAGAATTTTTACGAGTTTTCTAACGCAAATAACTTAATAAGTGTATTTTGTCAAGGTTATGTAAGCAAAATATATAATCTATTTTATTTTGAAAACTATAATCATGAATTGAAACAACTAGAAAGTTTATTTCAACTCATGAATTGCAGGTTAATCTGCATACAGTCAATCCATGATTTTAATATTTAGGTAAAACCAACTTGTACTGGCCATTAACCACTTTTGGTGTTTGATTAATCAATATTAAAAATTACATCAAAAATGTTTACTTGCAAAAACTAGATTCTAAGTTCTTAAAGATGATCAGAACTAGAACAAAAGTTTGTAGTTTGCTGTGACTGACTATACATTTCAACAACAATGTCTTGACAATGCAAAAATGATATTGCTTTTTTATAAAAAATGTAGGTTTAATAGTACAAAAAGTGAACATTAAGTAAAACTTGAACGTTTTAAAGAAATAGTTTGTTTGACAACATTAAACACAAAACTATCAATTACATAAGTTTAGTTCCGACATAATTTAAATTCTTATAAAATATACAATCTGTTTAGGTTTAAGTTAAAAAAAATCTTTCTGAATTATATGTGCCTCTAAACTGATAGAGAAATAATCTGTCTAAGTATCACTAAATATAAAATTTTTAACTGTGCTTGCGCATGTGTAAATTTATTTCTTCAAATCTTAGTGTTGTAAGTATAAACGCCCATTGAGTAAATACAAGTTTATTCAAAAACCTGAAAACCGAATACTGACAAACGATAAAATAAGAGATTTTTGGTAAAATAACAAAATGTTTGCCTTCTGTTATCAAAATCTTTGGTAAATTTTATACATTACGACTTACAAACATTTAAGATTTTTCTCTGATTTGTAAATATTTGAAAGTTATATAATACTTTAATAAAACTTAGTATACTTTTTTTAAGTGCTAACAGTTTAAATTGTTTTGTTTGTTTTATGAAAACAAATTTTAAAATCTGCCATAAATCAAAATCAAATTAGTTAAATTTTATTAAAATATCCGTTAAAATTCATTTGAAATTCATATAATTTTGTTTATTAAGAAATAGTTGCTTACATAACAATCCAATATATTTTAAATGGTCAGAAAACACTAAGCTAAGGTTATAAATTGATGAAACCCTTTATTAAAAGAAAAGAAAAAAATCTGAAATAAACTACAAATTTACTGATATATTTATTCTGATTCACATTCAAGTCTAAAGGGACAAATAAATTAAAGTACATCTTACTTCTGCAGTATCAAAACACTTAATGAATTTAATTTAACAAAATAGTATTTTGTACCGAATTTTACTAATCTTTCTTAGTATATGAAGTTTCTAACATGTCTGAAGTCAAGTTTCCAGTATCCGAAAAACCATTCAACATTACTCTACCTCCGGGGTAAATGGTGATCCAGGTTGAGCTACCGTTATTAATTGACATTCGCATCCAGGATTGTAATGGTAGCCGCAAGAGACGGCAAACTAAATAACGTATTATATTAGCATGGCAAACATAAACTTCAGTGGTGTTCATTTTGGTGTCTTCAACACCAACAAAATGTTTTCTAAATGCAGCTTCTACTTGTTTCATGCCACTAGTTTCAGATCGCGGATCAAAAGAATTTAAGTTGTTAGGATCTGTTGTATATACTGTTCTTTCAGCTAAAAGATTATCTGTTATTCTATCCATGTTTGGCATAAAACCAGCTTCCCTCATTTTTGCATTTGTTTCTTGTGCTCTTGTTACAGGAGATACAAATATATGAGTAGGTATAATATTCAATTCTACAAATCGTTCACCTACTAACGTAGCTTGCGATCGACCTACTGAATTCAACTTTCCAGTTCCGTGAACGTAATTACCATGTCTTATTAGGTAAATTTGTCGTGTATGCTTATTTGAGTTGAAGTCCCAATTGTCGATCCATTTGCAATCTCGTTGAATGGTATTTCGACAATCATCATCGGCATAGACAGATGAAAAAAACTTTCTAAATGGTTGATTATAAAAATATGACCACGCAGAAGTAACAGCTAGTCCTTGAAGTACTGATTTCATTTGTAGTTTTACCTAGACAATAAAGTTAAAAGCAGATTATAAACTATAATACTATTAAACAAAATATACAGTAGAAAGCAAATAAAAAAACAGAAATATTTATAAGCTCTGATTATTACTTCAAAAAGTTTGGTTTTTAAACTTGTACTGTTAAAATTTTCTAAATAGTAATGTATTAAATTATATTCTAATTAAAAGATGTACAATAGATTGATACAGTAAGTTTTAAATTCATTATTGTATAGTTTAAATCTAAATGGTTCATATGTAAGAGAAGCTATAAGTTAGTGTTTACACAACCTACTATTTAAAAAAATATTTGTTTAATTTACAACTATAGATTTCTGCTGCTATTTTCTTTTCAATTAAGCTTTATAGATATTATTAGCTATAAGTAAAATTGGACTAAAATTTTGTGAATTAATTTTCTTAAACTGATTGGTATATATAGTTAAATGTCATTTAATTCATACAATTTTCAAAAACTTAAGTATTTGTAATTATTTACAAAATTAAAAATATTCCAAATAAACTTTTAGCTGATATTTTATGTAATGACCGACAGAAAAATTTACGCAAACATTTTATAATATTTGATTGTTGTAAACGTCAATTATTCTAAAAAGAATTAAGATATTATAAAACTAAGGACCTATAACTAAGTGCACTTAATATGTACAACAAAGTTACTAATAAAAACTAGAGCATTAAAATGTATTGTAACTATAGGTTACTAAACAAAACACTTTTAGTACTAAAAATCCATTATATATTTACGTTTGAATAATTATCGAAAATGTTTACAAGTTGGCTTAAAAAGATAAAATATTAGCAATTTAGTGTTTTATCGGTAAACCGCATTTTTTGTAAGAAATATCAATTAGTGTAATATCTTAAAAAATTATTAGCGGCTACGGTTTAGTCGAACAGCAAACACAATACAATCTAAAAAATATTTTAACTGCACCTGCTAGCAGAAATTAAACATTCAGTCATCTTTTCATTTTTGTCTGTGTGGTAAGTTTTATAGGCAAAGTTTAGTTAGCTGAAAAAGTTTACATGATAAAGTTTTATATTCAATTAGCAGCCTGCCGATAAAAATCTTCACTACACATCCCTAACTCCACTTTTAAATAACTGCTTTCAATAGTATTTCTGAGTTTTAAACTCAATTCTATGATTGAAAAATTAATTTATTAAAACTGAAGTATAAGATAGTAAAAATTACATCGTTTATACAAATTTGTAGTTTTGGCCGGCAATTACAAGTGAGATATCATACCTATCATTGTGGGATTTCTAATCTATAAAATAAAAGTATTAAGAAACTTTAACTAAAAAAAACAAAAAGATCTTTTATTTAGTTTTTGATAAAAAACACATAAGAATCAAGAAATTCTTATAACTATTTTGTTTTTTTAATGTAACTTCGATTACAACGAGTATCACTAAGTATAGAGTACAAAGCATTTTATCTCGAATTTCTACAAGTATCCAGTGATCCGATTTTGGTCTTTTGTAGTCTTGGGTAGTGGTTGTTGGTGAATATTTTGTAGGTTTTTCATCTGCACTCATTATTAAAAATATCTCTACTAATGAGTATATGTCACTTAAATTCGAACAGCTCGACACGTTGTAGAAAACTGGTGTATGAACTGGCAGCTCAGATTTTAGCCCACAAAGTCTGAAATTATAATTTTTCCACGTCAACCAGCTGCAAACTCCTTGAACAAATATTCGATCAATAGATTTATTATTCAACAAATATCTTCGGTCCTAGACCTTAGCATTACCCTATCATCTGACTTTAAATGGCACAATTATATTCCTAAAATCTTTGCAAAATCAATCAACCTTGTCTTCCTTATTATAAAGACCTTTAATTATAAGGATCCATACTTCCTTATCAATCTCTTCAAATTGTATTTACGTCCAGTTCTTAATATTCAATGTCAGTGCATGGATGCCATATCAAGTTAGTGATATCAAAAAATTAAATCTGTTCAGGTCACATTTACGAGATTAGTATGCAGGAAACTTAATATTAAATATGATAGTTATAAACATCATCTCAGCTTCTTAAATTTAGATGCTTTGGAAATTCGACGGATTAAATACGACTTAATTCTTATTTTTAAAATTATCCACAATTTAATTGACCTTCAATTTGATGCTTTCTTTTCTATTAGTCCTTCTCTCAAGTTATATCAGCTCAGACGACACACATTGCATCTTAATAAGCCTATATCACCTGGTACATTAATCAAAGTGAATTGTTTCTCATGCCGCACAATTAGTACATGGAACCAGCTGCCATCAGACATTGTCATTTCAGAATCACTGGTGTTGTTCGAGCAGAAGTGGAACCGTTTTAATATTGCAACAATCGTCGTTTCTAAACCTTTTATATTTTTCTCTTTAATAATAAAGCTCTAATACTGTTCGGTTGTAACCCCAAAGCTTCATTGCAACTCAAAATTGCCTGAAAAAATTATGAGTCAAAGATAGCACAACCATCCTGCTGATTACTTTGCTGTGTTTACGTCGGTTGCTGAAATAAGCAGCACGTAAAAGAAAAGCGCCAAACTGATTAGACTCGATCGATAAGGATATGTTCACATCTTCTATTCCACGGGAATTTTTAAGCATTAGACGGCAGAAGCCTCTTTCATAGTATGATTGATAAAGAAATAAACTCGAGGAAAGAACTTTAATGGAGATGGTTTGTCACCACAAAGCCATGAAGAAAATCTGGTTTCTGATGTAAACTTTTTGTTGATTTAATATCTTTTGATGTCAACATAATTTGAGGATCATAATCCAATCGGCAAATGTTATGTACATGAGGAACACAATCACCTAACTGAGTTGCTGGCTCATTACCTTCTGGAAATCAATTTAAGAGATAGAGTTTAAATAGCATATTGATTAAAAGTAAGGCCTCAATCCTATTGGTTGTTTTGAAATATTATTGATTCTTGCAAGTGATTTTATGCCAGTAACAGTAAGTTTAATTAATTAATTTAGAAATTTTACACCTCTATAGTCTAAAATTACTTTTGTACATTTTTATCAAAAATTATAAAAACTTGGAAAACTTTGTGATAAAAAATTGATTAAAAAAACATAATAGATAATTTGATGAACTTTTATACTTAATCTTTCGTGCTTAACACATTTAATTTTTGATTTGAAAACATTGATTCAACCAAACTTAATACCCAAACGCGTTTATATTGAATATACATGAGAAGAAAAAAAATCAGCCAAAAAATATTGGTTGTGAAGATAACATGCTTTAGTAAACATCACAAACTGAAAAATTCATCGCTTCACTACTTTTTGATAAGTTTGAAGTAACTTGATAAAGTTACGCGAATGAAAACATCTAGAACTTGGTTAAACTATTTAGTGATGTAGAATTGGAAATAACTATGAACGTAGTACAAGTGAACCCGCTGCATAGCTCACTGAGCTGTCATGTTCATCCACACATCGGTTCGATTGCTTATAATCATGAAATCTAAAGTTGTAGTTGACTCTATAATTCTTCTGAGCGGTTTCTGCAGCCTAAAAAATAATTTAAATTTACCACTTAGATATGTTTCAATATTTCTAATATTAATAAATAATATTATAATAAATATTTTAATTCATATTATTCATAATCTTATTATTTATAATTAAATTGTATCACCTTAAAAGTAATAAACTTCTTGTCTCGCCACCAAACGTCTTAATTTAAACAAAAAACTAAATTATCAAAAATAGAAAACTTACATTCAGCATAACTGATATAGGATGCCGACCGCAGATAGTATTTTTATAAGAAGCCAAGTAATTATAAAAGCCATTTGAATCAACATTTTCTATAAACCTCATTCCCTATAAAGTGAAAAGTTACATTTTGTTAATTAAAACTAGCAAAAAATTAAAAACTAAACTTCTTTGTCAAGAGCCTCTATGGATTTGTAAATTTCTCCATGCTTTGGATCATAATGCATATAATTAAATCTATCTCCTGGAAGATAAATCATATATTGATTAAATTGATGAAAAAATCTCATTTGAAAACATACACCAACATTTTATATAAAAAACTGAACATTCTACTTGTAGCAATTATTTTTTATATCAAATTGGAGTTATTTCTTACTTCTAATTTACATAAATAACACCGAATTTTATAAAAAGTTTTTTTCTTCAATGTTTAACATTTTTCTAGTATACAATTGCTGCTTACATAGATTTTTATGACATGAAAATCTTCACTTACCCCAATGACAAAAATCAGAAGAAATCACAAAAAGATTGCTTGCGTCTGTGAAATAATTGCTTAAAATATTCCCATACAGTTTTTCATTAGTTCTGTCCAAATTCCCAACTAGTATAGGTACTATAGTGAATTCGTCTTTGACACTATAGTTAAAACATATATTAAAAGCATTCCAACTTTGTATTTTAAGCGAGAAAATTTAAGGTTTTATCTTAAATGAGAAAAATTAGCAACAATTTTGAAACCGGTTCAAGATGTTGTTTGGCGAACATACTTGAGTAATTATTTAAAGTTCTGTTAAAATGCTCAGTAGTGAAAATTCGATTATTTATATCAATGATATTACAGAATGTTGTTAATCACTAAACGGTTCTGGAAACTTAATGCTTTTTACCGATGATGCCAAACATTTTAGTAATAAATCAGTTACTTTTCAATCTCCTTTGGTGTCTGCTGCCTTCAACCTAGACAACTCAAACTACCTACTGATAAATATTTCCACCTGTCAATAAATAAACCTTCAAACTCTAACTCAACATCATCCGATTTCTATCTAAACAAAAATAACATTTCCTAACGTCCAGTCATTAAAACTTAATCCTTTTTCATCACGTGAGTTATTTATCCAGAATAGCTTCATCTACTTCATACCAAATTATCAAAAGCTTTGAAACTAAAAGTATTTGAACAGTTTTAAAACTTTTCCCCATATTCATCCCTCTCAGATTACAGTTCAACTCCTCCTATAAAGTCCCTCACCTTGAAAAGATATTATAAAGCTTTTCTTAGATGTGGCATTCCCTATTCTTCATACAAAAACCGTCTCTATGAGCTCAATATTAAATCGTTAATCTTCTAGACCTCGTACTACTATCAATTGTTTTCCATCTTAAGTTTAATGACTTCTTTAAAGATCGCGATCTTTCATAAGTCCTTAGAGGTTGGCCATTCATGATTAAACCGTTCAACAACTTTAATAACACCCAGTGGACTAACAACTTCCCAATAGGGTTACTAACGTTTGAAATTGTCTTCCTGATTTTGTCACTACGTCAAAACCAACAACCTTGAATTGATTTTTTTTTAAATTTTGTTTAAAAAAATTTAATTAATTTTCTGAACAAGTAAATTATAATGTTTCTTCATTTACTTCGCTTATAAGGCTATTTTGTTTTGATCCATAATTTATTGCGTCTTCTCATTGTTCCTATCTGTTAAATGACTTGTGGTAAACTATGGTACTTGTTATCTTTTCATTATTTCTCTGCAGTCATATTGTTCTGTATTCGCTATAAGAGCTGTGTAATTTGTCATTTAAGCTTTTTCGTTTTTATTCGTTGAATAAAACAAATAAATAAAAATTACTGAACAATTTTGAAGTATCTATTTATAAGGAAAGGTAGTTAAGTCATATTTTTACTAAATCAATCAAATAAAAAAAATTCTCATCAAAAATTACCTCTCCATCACTTTAGCGATATAAGGAAGCTGCATCTCGATGCTGTGCTCATTTTCATCTACACTTCGAGACATCAACTGGAATTGCCCAGTTTGCATCAATTCCTCATTAACTTTAAAAGATAAAATTTCGTATTTAGTCAACTATTAAATAATTCATAGTTTTAAGTTAGATATTCAATGATTAATGTATTAACTAAAGCTTAGTTCATTATTGAAAAGAATTAAGAAACTAAACTTCAGAAAAAAAGAAATTGGAGTCTTTTAATTCTGAATATCTTCTTGAACTTTATATTAAGTTCGAAACTTCAAAGAAATATAATTTAAGATTACAAGATTGCAAAGTCAACCTTTATGCTTCAGTTAATAAATTTCTACTTAATCTAAACTTCATTTGAAAAAAATTCATTAAATGTAAGCATACTTATTGTACATGCAGTTTGTTGTATACTTACTTTCCTTGTCAATCTTTAAATGATACAAGGGTGTTTCATAAAAATTCGCTGCAGATAAAGCACAACCCCTTAGATAAGCATGATGAGATGGGCCAAGAATAAAAATTCTCTTTCTAAAATAAATAATAATTAGAAAAAGAAAATTATACTATTCTTATAATACACAGGATGACTAAACTTATTTTAAACTTTTGAATTTTTAAAAATACATTTTTTATATAGAAGTTATAAAAACAAAATTCTAAGGCAACTACTTAAAAAATTATTTTTAAATTCAAAAATCATCACCATAAATGACTAAAATGGTCTTTACATCATGTTAATCTTTGAAATATAACATTATGGTGGAGAAAATAGAACTTAAAGTACAAAGTTGATAAAAGAGATTATAAGAAATATAAACATACACATTTTGAGGTGAAATTCTTTTATACGCATATGCAGCACAAGAACCACAATATGAATATCCTGCATGGGGAGATATCACTGCTTTCAAAAGTGGCTCTTTATCTATATTTGCTTCTTCGATCCATTTATCTAAATTCCCATCAAGAATATTCCCTAAAGACCAAAATAAATTTAAAGGAAAAAAAGATTGACTATTTTTCCATCTATTACTATTTGACTTAAAAAGTTTAAAAACTTATATGATATTTATTAGATAAAAATATTATTTTATGATTAAATCTATTTCTCACCCATCACCATAAAAATTGTGTATCAAAAATTAAAGTTGTTAGTTGAAGAGAACAAAATATTTTATTCTAATTCCTAGTAACTTATAGAATCAAACAATAGATACATTTTGTTATTTGTGTTGTTTTTAGATTATGAGTAGCTAGAAATACATTACTAAAAAAAAACTTTTAACATGATCTTATCAAGAAAACTTTTTTATGTTTTGATAAAAATCATATGAAAATAGAAAATTTTAAAACCTAACAAAAGTAAATAAAACTAAATATACCGGTTTCAAGAACAAAAATAATCACGCATAAAATATTATAAATAATATATACTTGAACTAGAATACCAGCTACCAGCGTGAGTTGCCCGTCTATTCATTTTTAGCTTTTATATGTATGTAACAAATTACCGGTGCAAATGTTTGAAAAAGTAAACTTCTACTTACCTAAAAACTTAATAAATAAAAGTTCAATAATTACAGGGAATTACCCTGTAACGATAGTAATATTACTATTTATTTAAACTTTGTTGTATAATGGATAACATAAATATCAATTACTATAATGTATTAGAAATTATAAATGTTTTTTATAAGCCCAATTACCTCTGAATTTACAAATCGAAATTGGATTAAAAGTATACTTTAGAATTTAACGTTTAGATTAACTTTTTTATGTCATCTATCAAAGTTTATTTACTTTAATATTAAAGTTTGTCATAATTTCAAAATTATTGTTAAGTATCAAATTCTTTTAGAAATCAACTAAGTAGTATAGATCCGCCAAGCTTAGGTATAAAGGTAAGTGAATAAAACTTGAGTATAAAGTAAAAGTGAGAAAAAAAACGTTTTAATAAGTTTTAATTGGCTATTAAACTTGTAATACTTTCTCAGTTAAAGTCATTTTCCAGTTTTCAAGGGAGTTCAAGACTCACTTGTTTCACAATGAACTTTGTCATCTCGATAATTTAGACAAAACACGATTATATAATAATTGATCTCAGGTCGTTGTTGAATATTATATTGATGCTTTCAAAAAAAGCTTTTGCAAATTAGTCCAAGCTTTGCCTTGTTCACAAAAGTTCATCGAATTAAAAGTAGCAGTTAAAAAGTTGCTAAAATTGAATTATTAAAAATTGCCAACGACGTGGATTTGTGAATAACATTGATTAAGCAGATTGACTTCTAAACATGTTATTTTGTCGACCAATACCTATTGTAAACATGAAAGAAACATAAGAACTTTTGAATTTATAACTTCATACAAAAAATATTAAAAACTCTTAAAATTCAGAAATAACTTTAATTTATAGATTTTTTGTAATTAGTTTAATAGAGTATTTGATTAGATTTATAACTCTAATATCAATAACTTGAATACCATAAATAAAATATTATCTGAATACTCTACAATAGTAACAACATATATTTAGATAGTCTCATCAGATTTCTAAAGTTGAAAAAACTTAAAAATACCAAATATATTTCTTCGTTTGCTCAATGTTGTTGATTTAAATGTCAAAATATGTAAATTTTGTTAAAAAAGTGTTGATATTATTTGTATATTAAACTACTTAAATATTCCATTTCAATTTACTAAATAGCTAAATGAAAAATGACTTCTCTAAAATACTAGTACTGCTTGTAAAAATGTTTTAATTGTTAATTTTCGGGATAATCAATAGTTAGAATGAATTTATTCTGTGTAATATTTGCTATATATTTTTGGCTAGTAGTTTTTCATCATTAACAAATCCATTGAAAAGCGTTTTTTTAAGTAAAAATTTAATGTTGTTTAAAGGTTTTGAACACTTTAGTATCAGCAAATACTCGTTAATTAATTACCTAGTATAAATTTTAGAATCTATATTTGATCTATGATTTATACTAATTTTAGAATCTTACTTAAAAAATTGGCCTTCCTTCACGTAATAAAAACTTTTCAACAATTGTTCTAATTTTTTTAATCAAAATCAAGAAAAATCAAAATTATGTTTATTTAAACTTTTGTTATAGTCCAACTAGACCACTATCATGCATGATTCAAAGAATTAGAAAAAATAATTATTCATAATGCCTCGTATATATTAATATATACAATTTAATGATTGTAAAAAGAACTTTTAGAATAGAAATAATAAATGTGAAGAATATTTGTGACAAATGTGTCAGTTAAACATAAAACCATCAAGCTACAGAAAAAATAAATGATAAAAACAGCATTTACTGTTTTATTTTTGAATTCTTTTATTTATTTCTTCACGTAAATGGGCTACAACATTTTCTGGTCTTTCATTTACAATATTTACAGTTAAATCCTGCAATAAAAAATAATGCTTTCTTAAATCTTAATTTTAATATTCTAATAATCAACCCATCGTTTTATAAGAAAAGTATATTTAACAGGTAATTATATCGAAAATATTACAATAGAATCTATTCAAGATATATTTTAGTAAAAGGTTTTAGATACAATTAATCAAACTATAGTTAAAAGACGTGATATTATTCAAATGATGTGTCACAATTAAACAGCAAATATTAAAAGAAGTACTTGAAACAATTGTAGTATATGATGTTTTTCCATGTATACGATAGCTTTTTGATATGGATCTTCATATATTTTTCCCGAGTTTGTTAATTTTGTTTCACTGGAATCCATGGCCACAATCACTAAGCTTTTTAAATCATTTTCAGAAAAACTGATTAAAATAAGAAATAATTTAGTTAAAGTAAATAAAAGCTGAAATAAACTTAAATTTATAATATGTTTTGCTATAATACATTGCTAAATAATAACTAATTATTTTTTAAACACTAATGGTTTACTTATTCAACTTATATACTTTGCATTAGTAAGTTAAATATTTAGTTTAAAATAAAATATGTATAATATATTTATATGTAATATAAATTTTCATTAATTAAAATTGAATTTTATCATTTGAAGTTTATAAAATGCAAAGATAATCACACATTAGAATAATTACTATTAGTTAATTTTTAATGAATAAGTATTGGAAGAGGAAAAACTTTTTTAATTGAAAATAATTTCTAATAATTTTTAAGTTAGTGATTAGTTTATGAAAATATAAAAGTCAGGTTATTGATAAGGTATATACAAAAAATAGATCAAACCAAAATTAATATTACTAAAATATAAAGACTTAGAAACAGTTTATAATGCTTCAACTAAAAATTTAGATTATTGAATAATATTCAAGTTTCAATACGATATTAGTTGGTTCAAATTTTCAAGTACCTTTTAAGCAACAAGGGAAGTTGCTATAACGATGCTACGCCTGAATAAGTTGTAAAAAAGTTATTTTAGTCTATCAAAAAAATAAAAGTTTGGATTGAATTTTTGGCAAAATAGTCTATGAATAAACGACACGAGAATTATCATAATATTTAAATTTATCAGCACACAATTTGATTTAAGTGGTACTTTTAATATTTGCTCTAAAATTAATAAATTCTGTATAAGCTTTTTGACATTAGTTCGATATCAAAAACCATGCATATATAATATTATTATTTTTCCTAAATAAATTATTATAAATTTAATTTCGAATAATCTCAAAAATCAAGTAATCACTACACATTTAAAATCTGCCAACTTTTAATATCGAATACTTTTGTGTACAAATTGTGTTAGTTTGATGTTGTCAACATTTAGTAAGTAGTTTCTGGACAAATGAGTAATCAGGACCTTCAGCAGAAAACACAAGCTTTTTTGCAATGGTTGAGCCAAGTTGATTAACCTAACTTTACTTACTTAACTATTTAAAAGTATTATTATGTAAATTAAACGCAACATGAAAGATTTTTCTTATTTTAAAACATATAAAACAATTTAGTAATATTTATTTTTTGGCTAAATTTCGTAGATTGAAGCAAAATATGGAAGGAATTCGTCAGCCTTCCTTCTTGCATGCGCAAGGGTTTTGATTATAGTAGAGAGCAGCGTGGGCTTATTCACTCTTCTGAAGTTTGGTGGTTGGAGACAGCAACATGGAAGTCAACAGATTATCTGGCCTTACTCACGAAAGTATTTACTTATCCCGAAGTACCATGCAATATTCATTCATAGTTTGAAAATATACTTTACGCGCTCGTTTCGTAATACAGAGTGGAATAGCTTTGAAGTTGAGTTGGAAGCACAGCACGCGTTCGAAGCCCAATAAATTAGCTGCCAATTGACATTACCACTCACTTTGTTGCTAGAGTTTATAAATAATATAAAAATAAAAGTCCCTTTTATATCTACAGAATATTTAGAATAATTCAAAGTTTATAATTAAGTAACTATGACATGATAACAACTTCTTTATAAAAGAAGACAGATGTATATGCTTCTAACTTATACAATATCTTTGGGCCGTTTAGTCAATAATCGATTTGTAGAAATCTAGAGGTTGTTACTTGAGATGATTTTGTACCTTACTCAATAAAGACTTTTTATATTTAAACAACTTTTATGCTTTCTAGTCAATGATCTAAAGGGTTACTTCTGTATTTAAAGAAATATCCTAATAAAAGCTATTCACTAAAGACTTCCTGCAAATTAAGCAAAACGACCAACATTGTATTGCTGTAATTAAAAAAACATTCGAAATAAGCTTGAAAACAAATTATCGAAATCAGAGAAACTGGAATAACTATTTAGATGACAACTACAGTTTCTATTAAATATTTATTATTTACAAAATAATATTTCAAAGTTACTTATTAAACAGTTAAAAAGTGACAGCTAATAAAATATAAACTTGTAAAAAAAAATTGCTTTTAGTTTATCAACTATAAAACGAATTAATTAAGAAATAAAAAATAACTGCTGATGTGATGAGAAAATACCCGAAAAACCACCAAATCACTTAACAAAGAAGCATTATTTTACAAGCTTAAATCTTATATCATCTGCTGATTATTTTGTTAAATGTATTTTATAAAATACGTTTTTAAAGTAAATACATTTTCTATCTCATTTAATTAGCTTGTTGGAAATCGCTAAAACAACATTTTATTATTTTACTAAACAAACATCTTTATAAAATCACGCTCAAATGAAAATTAGAAGCAAATTCCGATGAAGTAAATAACAATATTTCATCTAAATCACATTCTCATTACTGCTTCTGACGAATATAAGTTTGATGGTGATAGAAGATAAAAGGGTTTTATTTACAATTTCAATTGACTTAAAATGAATCAGTTAAGGATATTTTCTACAGTTTATTTGGGATTAATAAGGCAAACAAATGGATACCGTCAAAAAAATGCGATAAATATAGTCCATACTACACTTTCATAAAACTTTGTTCTTGATGCAATTGCTTTAATGAGTAAAAAAAGTGACATTTCGGGATACATACAAAATTGTTGAAAAAGTTGTTTTCCGTTTAAAGTAATTGGCAGTTTAGTAATCTTTTTATTGAATATTCTTTTGATCTACAATAATAATTATACTTATCGTAAGATAGTTTGTGTTTTATTCAATTATTTTTTGAAATTATTTACTAACAAGAAGAATATTAAAAAAGCACCTAAAATATCAGCAACTTGTTGAAGGATAAAAAATCTTGGAGAAAAACTGACACAGATTGGTGATGTAGACTGATTTAAACAGCCACGTTGACCACGAAGAAAGTTAGTGCAAAAAGTTACTTCTAACAAAATACGATAGAACCGTTAGAACTGGAATTATTTTCAATTTATCTACAGTAATCTAAACGCACAAAGATTTGGAATACATGGAAATAATGTTGGTATTGATGAAGCAAGTATGCTGAAGTTTATATACAAGTGAAACGATGATTACTGAAAATTTGCAACAAAATATCATAAAATTAAATAACTGAACACGAAAATGTCAAAGTTCGATTATACTAGCACCCTTCTTAAGCAGATTAAATTTGCATATGTGGACAAATTGAAAGTTTATCGTTCTAGGCAGAGAATAGAGAAATATATGTTTCAATTCATTTTGTTCAAATGGAAAAGTTTAAAACTGCGTGAGATGAACGAGCAAAAGCGTAGAAAACGAAACTTTACGTGCTGGACTTTAAGTTTGTTATTTAAGATCTAGAAACTTTTATTTACATGTTTGGTGAAAAGCAATTTTGTGAGTGTGATAAAAACCGGGCAATCAATAATAAGATAAAATTAAAAAAGATAAACACTTGATTGAGTCGATATAATGGAAATATACATAATTTGAATATGCTAAGCCATATTGCCAATTTGCAAAATCTCTAAGTTTAAAAACTGGTAGTTGAGAAGGATTCATACAAAAGCTTCTGAACCACCTCCAGTATTTGAACCAACAAGAGAGGAGTAGTCAGCATCTTGAGCTCCTAAACTATCGTAGTTGGTTCTGTTGCGACCAAAGCTAAAAATAAAACATAGAAATGAAATTTCACAAAAAAGTATGACAATTATTGATGGAAATTTGTAGAAAAAATGAAGTTTTGTTGTATTTGAACTAATATAGACAAATATTTCACTTAAATTGTCAAGTTGTGTGTCAAAGCTTGCTGAAATTTCTTTAATTATTAACTAATTTTATAATTAAACCTGAAGTGATCAAATGTGTTGAAAAAGTCATTTAAAAGAACAGAGTGAAAATGTCTGAGTAAAATATCAACAAATGTTTATCAAATACTGCAAAGTATAATCGAAGAAAGCGTTGTTAAATATAACGGTTTCAAACAATATTGGAAATATGTAAATGTAATTTTCAAATACATACCACGACTTTCCACGACGACTTCTAACTGCAAAGATGAAGCCAATACAAAAAGCTATGCCCAGTATCATTCCACCAAACCAAAGGCCAGTCATAAGAGAACTCGAATTGTTATTTTCATATTCGACAGAAATAGTAGCTACAAAATAACAAAATTCTCGAATAACTTTCCTGAGTAGAAATTTGACCTGATCTGATCCTTTGAAAGTTTAGTTTAAAAAAAAGCGTACATAAGCTGGACTACATCGAAAACTGTTGAATAAGTCAGTTTCAATTGACAAATCAATTTTATTCGATGGTTTGGTGCAGTAGGTAAGTGAAAATAAGAATAAGTTTATATAGAGAACTTACAGTTATCGCAAACAAGTTGGTCTTCATCCAACATGGCTAATGACTGGCTTTGAACCTTGGCAGGATATTGACAACTAGAAAATGATCAATAATATTATTTGTGAGAAATGCTTCAAGTTGCAGTGTTTTAACTAACTTCTGGAATTATTAAATTTAATAAAATATTTCTACTACATCTGAAGCAACACTTAACAAATATTTGATAAATAATATTGTAGTTTAACGTTATCTTTGTGTAGCTTTTATCGGGGCACATCCTTCTTATGCGCATGAGTTGAATTACAGTGAAAAGTAGCGGGCAGAACTACCCCCACTCTGTGAATACGATGTTTAGTGACACGGCCCAGTGACCCGGAACAGTGACATCCTCTCGAAGCAACCAAAAGGTAGTGTTACTCATATTAAGGAAAAGTAATACCCGCGCTCGTTAGCTTGTGCCGTAATACAGAAGTGAGATTGGAAGTCACATGTTCAAAGCACAGCAGATTAGCTATCAGTAAAGTAGACTCACATGATTCCATCTCCAAACAAATATTTGTACCGAGAACCTTGAAGACCTGATACGAGATATCTGTGAAATTTCTTCATTCTACAGTCACAGTAAAAGTCATTATCAAAAACGAATATTCGTTTGATTCCAGTATTCACTTCATTATATCCATTCTGTTTGTAAATAAAGATTTTTGATAAATTATTTGAAAATAATAAAAGAAATCGATAATTGACTGAATATGTCATCAAGTAAAACCAACCTCGACTAGATTCTTAATTGTAGTAACTGACAGATAGTGTAGTCTATTGCCTTCAATATGCAAAAATCTAGAAAGCAATAAATGATAGTTGAAGAAATATTTATAGAAAGCTCAAGACGACGAAGTCAGAGGGAATTAATATTTAAATATTCATTCAATATTGTATTTTATATGATTTGCAAATAGAACAAGTAGCTTCTAAGTGTTAAAGAAAATATCCATTTGATGTAGCAACAAAATCAGTCGCAAAATGAAACAAATTTACTGAAGTTGGTTTGTAGAAGCGAATGCCAAGTCTTCAATCTCTGTGATTTTGTTATTCCGAGCATAAAGCCACACCAACGATGCTAAACCCTAATATATAACCAAGTTTTGTCATTGTAATAGATAGAATGCAAAACAACTAACTTGAAAGGCAGCAGATGTTATTGATGTTAACTTGTTACCATCAAGTACTAACTTATCGAGTTTGTTTAAGTTCTTGAAAACACCCGCGCTCAACGTAACTAATTCGTTATTACGCAGTGACAAGGTCTTCAAAGAGGTCAAATTGATGAAAGCCTAAAATATATTTCAAAGAGAAATAAACAACACGCAGCAAGTGGATGTAGAAATTGTAAATTTATGTTTCAAGTTCTTTTAATGAAGAAATGAATAAAAAGTTACTTCATCATGGATACTTGCGATCAAGTTATCATCGAATCTCAACTCGAGTAGTTTTGATAGATTCAAGCGTCCAGCTCTAACTGTTGTAAGATAATTGTTCTGGAGGTTTAATGACACAAAAGTGTCTTTGATTCCAGTTGGAATCTCTAGAAAATTGTCATAAAAAGTTTATTTGTTTGTTATACTAGAAGTGAAAATCATTCTTGTCTTCAAGCTTGTATTGACAGATTACTTGGAAGCTAAATTATTGATGATAAACAAAAAGAATGTGGAAAATAAGTAGTAGTATGAGAAAACTTGCAGCAGCAGCAGATATAAGAGTTTCTGATGAGATTAGAAAAGATAAAATATTGAAACGGAAGAATGAAAGAAGCAGCTTTAAAACGCCCGAAGCAAAAATGACTTAGTAATCATTTTAGATAATTTTTTTTATGTAATTTGTTGGGTTTTCTTAATTGATATTTCAGGTACGAAACTTAGTCAGTTTTTAGTCAATTCTATGAAGTTATCTGAGAAGTTAGAAATTATTTAAGTACCATGTAAGTTTTTTGTTCCACAATCCATACCACCAGATAAACAATTGCATTTTTCATGACAAATTATTTTAGCTTCCTCTACAGTTGTTTTCACCTTCAAACAGAATAAATTCAAACAATTTTACGAATCACTAAGCTCTTTCTACCTTCTTATTGATGATGGGATCATAAGAGTCTTCAGGTATTATATCAGAATCTTTAGAAATTGAGATGATAGTTTCTGCGGATGCGGTTCCGGCCTTATTTGTAGCTGTGCAAATATATTTGCCTGCATCGTTTTCACGAAAGTCTTTGATGGAAAGAGCTCCACCCGGATGGGCTTCAATCCCATCAAACTTATCAGCATTATGAAAATTGTAACTGTCTCCGTTGGGAGCTTTCCACACTATAGTGGCTTGTGGAGAAGTGTCTAAAGACGACAGAGATCTTTCAGTGTCACAAAGAACAATTTATTTCCTTTTTTCATTTACAATAATTTACTTGATAAAAATACAACAAACTCACGTGATACTTGGCAGTTTAATCTAATTTCTTGAGAAGTATGAACTGATGTGTTTTGGGAGATTCCAGTTATTTTTGGGAATTCACATTTGGCTTTCATATCAGCCACAGTTACATCCATTATTTTTATAGAAGTAATAACATTTTGTTCGTTACTAAAAAAATTAAGCAAATAGATTTAATGATTTAAAAAAGTTCAAATGATTTTAATAATTAAAAATAACAATATTATTCAAAATCAGAAAATTATTTAGTTAATCTGAATTGTTGTTGTTACAAAATATCAAATCCAAAAATAAGATTTTAATGAATTCAATTATGTGTTACATAAGAACTGAAAAATATTTTTCTTACTCAAAACAATATAGTTTTTCAAACTGGTCTTTCAGCCAATTTAACTTTTTGATATCTGCTATATGTGATTCCATTGCACAGTCACAGGACCATTTATTATTTGAAAAATCTAACGTCTGAATGATAAATAACAATTATAAATTTACATAGAGATGGTGAATAAAATTTGTCTTGGAAAGATTAATGATTGTTTAAAAAGTAATAAATTTGAAGCTTTTTGAAGAAAGTTTTCTGTTTAAAATAATTATTAGTAAGAGTAAAAAAACTAAATAAGTTTCAACAAACATCAAAGTAGTCAGGAGATAATGAATTGAACCATCTATTATCAAGAGTATGTAGCTGATTATGTCCAAGTAATAAAGTTACAAGGTTTTTTAGCTGTCCAAAAGCATGAGGATGAATAAATGAGATTTGGTTAAATGAAAGATTAATCTCTATCAGTTTGTCCAAGTCATAAAAAAGAAAATGTTGAACAAACTCCAAATTGTTGTGGTCAAGATGAATAACCTTTATAATATAAAAATATTTTCTATTAGCTTAGATCTTATTTAGTATACTTTAATTTTACTTCAAATAATAATTTAATAAAACTTGCTTTTAACTCTAAAGGATTCCATTCAAAGATATCATCACCGATTTTACTGATTCTGTTATGACTCAATATAAGTACTTCTAAAAAGTCTAAATTATCAAATGCATCATAACTCATTTCAGTAATTTGATTATTGCTCAAATTTAACTTTTTTAAAGCCCCAGATTCAGGAATCTAAAAAGCAAAAACTAATTAATAACTTCCTGAAACCATCGATGTCAAAAACCATTTTTATCATAATATTTCATACCAAGTATGAAAAGCAAATGAAAGATTTAAACAAAAATATTGATTGAAAATTGTTTCACCATTTTCAAATTAGCAATTTTATTTTCAGCGAGATTCCAACTTTCAACGCTATGAGCAATTTTTGTAGGTATTTGAAGGAGAGATTTTTTTGAACAATCACATGAAGGAGTTTCCACTTCACAGCTGGCAAACATTACACGAATAAGTAATAATCAAAAATAAAAGAGCTATAGTTTAAATAGAAATAATTCAAAACAATAAAACTTACATACAGTCCAATCCAGTAGTTATAGAAGTATAAAAACATAATAATAAAAGTAAAACTTTTGTAAGCATGATATTTATACAAATAACAACAATTTTGGCATAAAATCTAAAGAAAAATATTTAAAGAATTTGAAGAAGAAAATTATAAAACTGATTCTTATGAAATAATTATATATTACAAAATAAATATAACATTATATTAACATCAGATATATATATATAATTATACAAAGCTTGAATAAAAATAAGCTATAAATAAAATTAAATAATGATAAAATTCAAACTATCATAAAAATAATTATGTAATTAACAGTAACAAATTTCAAATTACATCAAAAGTGTTTAACAAATAACTTATCGACAAAATTAAATATAAATTCTCGAATTAAATGAATTCATACATTATAAAAATATTTTAGTTATTTGAGTTATGGTAAGTTTAATAAATTAAAATCAATTAATAATAGGTGAGCTTTTATTAATAAAATCATATAAAGATTAAAAAATGTAAATAATTTATAAAATATTTACTAATTTAAATGATTTGTATTTTACGCTTAAGACGAAACTTGTCATTAAACTGAAGTTCTAACCGCGTCAACAACATTAAATAGATATTACAAATAGTATGAATTGTATAAAGCAGTTTGTTATATATTCAATCTATTATTTAAACAATTAAAAATAAAATGTACTTATATAGAGAATTTTACATTCGAACACTAAAGATAGGAGGGTAAAAGTTTAATTGTAAACAAAAACTCTCTAGAAAAAAATAAAAGAAAAAATTAGAATGTCTTAAATAATTAAAAACAAAATGTTAAGTCAAATTTAATGCAAAATCGTGGGTGAACTAAAAAAAATTGTGAATATTATTATTATTACAAAAATATAAGAAATAAAGTAGTTATGAGCATCGTTAAACAAAAGTTGAAAATATAAAATCAATCATTATTTAAAGGCATAACATTAAATGCTAAGTTTGTAACGATTTTTTAAAATTAAAATCAGCTTAAGTGCCTATAGAACCCTATCTTAGTCAATAAAAGAAAATGTGTGGTTGATACATTCAGAAATTCTTTAATCACTAGCAGATCATCTACGAGTAAAAATAAGCTACAAAATTTTTCAAATAAGAATTTATTAATAAGTATTTAATTCAAATATTATAACATGATTCTGTAATTATCTCGGAATTAAGATCAGTTTTTTCACAAATCATCAGTTAAAAATCTTCTATTAGCTTATAAAAATACATTCAAATTTTAGTTATCAATCTTTAGTGGTTCTAAAAAGGACCTAAGATTGAGTCTTATTTATGCTCTCTGTTTTTCCAGTAAGAGAACAGATTGGATATTTGGTAGAACACCACCTTGAGCAATAGTAACACCACCGAATAACTTGTTCAATTCCTCATCATTACGAATAGCCAATTGTAAGTGACGAGGAATGATTATACTCTTAATGTTGTCACGAGCAGCATTGCCAGCTAATTCTAATACTTCAGCACTAAGATATTCCAACACTGCAGCCAAATACACAGGTGCTCCAGCACCAACTCGACTGGCATAATTGCCATTTCTTAATAGTCGATGAACACGACCAACTGGAAATTGAAGTCCAGCTCGAGAAGATCGAGTCTTTGATTTGGTCTTGGTAATAGCACCTTTACCTTTGGATGACATTTTATTTGTTGGAACTATACTATACTGTAAATTATCTAATTATAAATGTAATAAAAGTATTTTGCTCTGTTTTGAGCAATAACTCTTGAGCATAACCAGCATGGCTGTTATTGGCCAAAGCAGGCTTTACATAAAATTAATTAAGTTAATATTATCGATGTTTTAGTTTGCATAATTTATAACTTTTTAACTTAAAATCTCCAAAATGGCTTTCTGATTTTTGCCTTTTTCTTAAAAGTATTAATATATTAAAATATTAAATAATAAATTAATATTAAAAATAATTATTCTTTTAATTCTTATGTATGTTTTTCGCTTACACGAATTAATAATTTTATAAACTTAAAAGTGTTATAACAATTTTTTTAATAGATGCTACTTGTATATAGGAAAAGAACTTGTAACTTGGCCAAATATTATTGAATCTATTCGGTAAGTTACTGGATTGTTTTTTAGTAGTAACTAGTTGCTTGCCACAAGTTAATTTACGGGCAACCTGTTTTCTATGCGCCAATATTGTAAATTTCAAGAGTGATTTTTTAAACTAATTTAGAAAATCTATTTAGACTTACAGACGTTATTGACTGCTTTACTTGCCAATTGGATCGTCATAAACTTATTTATTAAGATTAAAAGGTAATCAATAGAGTTTCGATAAATCCAGAAATTATAAAACTAGTTTCGCTCAATAAAAACAATTGACAAAAAGATTTGATTATTACATATTATCAGTTGACTATTCAAAATAAGTTAAACATCTTTACAGTTTATTAGTTCAATGCATTTGACTAAGAATTTGCACTTTCGCAAAGTTGTAGTTTTTTACGTAAAATTCAATTTAATACAATAATAATAGCCTGCTTCGACTGAGTACGACCATGTTGAGTGTGCACAAGAGATGTTGTTAAAAACAAAGCACAGTGAAATGCAGAATAACAAGAAAAGTTTTTTAATCTTCTTCTTTTCTCGAAATTAATTTTTCAACTGTTTGCGGAATAGAGAGCCTTACTTGAAGCAATCTGCTGTGATATCTTTCCAATCGCTGGTATCAATGTTAAGGGATTTTGTATTACGCTTGCAAGTATCTTTAAAGCGGAGATAAGGACGCTCGACGATGTTACGTTTACCTTTTGATAGCTCACCTATCATCTTCCATCCGACGGACTTGGCGCAGCCAGTGAAGCCTTTCCTTGTTTAACATGCTATACATTGCTGTCAGACCAGTGCGCTTCGAGACTTCCTCATTTGAGATCTTTTGATGCCACCTTATACGTAGGGTACGACTAAGGCAACGAAAATGAAAGGTGTCCAGTTAATTTTCGTTAGCCTTCGACAAACAGGTCCCGCTGTTGATCTCGTCTTCTATGGAGGCAATCATGTTGATCTTGAGCCGAGATAAACAACTTATCTACAGACTTAACGACGCAGCTGTTGATTTTGATTGCCTGTTAGAAGTTTTTAAGACGGCAAAAGATTTCGAATCTTGGACTGGTCAATGAAACTGGTGTTCCTAGCTGCAACGTTAATGGATATCTCAATTTTTTTATATCTGGACAAGTTTAAGGTTCAAAACCTTGGTTAAGTTGTGGGATATTTTTTGAAGTACCTAAAGTCAGTGGTTCTCAAATGCAGCTTTAGAAAAATGTTTAAAAATTCTTATAGAAGTAAATAACTTAATTATAATGTCAATTTCATTACTTTTTTGTATTAATCATGTTATGGCTAAATGGCAAAAAGTTTGATCAGAAAAGTTAAGTCTGAGTGACTAGAAGCATACAGTTGAAAAGGAGATGATTTGGAGTTTATAGTTGAGATTATCATCTTTTATTTTTAAAAACTCTTTACAAGGAAAAATTAGGTGTGCCAGAAGTAATATATCTGCTTTAGAGAAAACTGCCTCATCTTGAAAATACAACCGGCAATTCATCGAGCTGACTGATCTTTTGAGACATATTAGTGACTTGGTTGAAGAGTTCGATATTTTTATAGGTTAGATGGATTTATTTTTAGCTTAAATAAAAATAGTCTTTATTATCATGAGACTAGATGCAAAATTTCTGATCTTATTATGCTGTGATCGATAAAGATACAGTCAGATGATGAGCGAAAAGAGAGTCTTAAAAGCAAAGATTTGTTGGTTTTTTGAAAGTGAAGTCGCCGAGCAAAACTACCCCAATTTGGGAGTAAATTCTTAGAAGATTGCTTCCATATTCACTTCATTCGACACAAAGATGTATTCGCTTTCTAGTAAAATAAATGAAAAATCAATATTGCAGACAAATAACTGACGAACTCTTTAAGGAGTTTTTCCAAGCTGCATCTTGCACAAATATGTCCGTCGTTACCATGGTTATGAGCATCCAATTCATTCAGTTATGAGTATTTAGTCCCTATTGGCTTATTTTTCTGAAGTTAATTTGGTGCAAAAAATTGGGTTCTCAAATACTCTTGAAATCGAAATTCAACCTTAAAGCTCCAAGAGGTTGATAAGGATTTAGAAGTTATTGAAAACATTTTCATTTATTACGTCCAATCGCACGTAGAGTTGCTTTATTATTCATCTTGATTAAGTCGAATAGAAAATCGCTTTTTTCGTGCGAACTCCATCATTCAATGAATTAAAGACAATTTTTTAAATTTGAAGATTTTTCTACGAGATTTGATTTAAAATTTAATCCAACTTTAATGTAGTATATTAAGTTAAAATCAGTGAAAAATAAGTTTGGAAGTTTTAAGAAACATTTAATATTTTTCAAATTTATATCCTCACAACACGAGCAGATGATGTATTTGTGTAGCTTGTAACTAGCTGATTTCATTTGAGAATTGACTAACTTGCTAGATTTAAATCTTCTAAAAGGTTTTGCTGTCAAGATTTAGCTTCTTTGTAGAATTATTAAGTCTTTAGATCAGTTCTGATTTATCTTTTGATGTCATTTTAGTTAATCTAATAATTCAACTTTAATAAAATTTGAAGAACGTCTTGTGGATTAAAATATTAATTTCAAAATTATTCTCGAACTTAGCATTTCTAAATCTATTCCTCAAAAAATTTCCTCAATCAATTTACAATATAATCACATATAAACTTCTTATAAAGTTGATACAAAAGTAGATCTTAACTCTAAAAAGAGCAAATAAACTCAGGCTAACCAACTTTTAATGTTAGTAATCAGCTATTTTTGTCATTGGTTTTAGTAACTTTCCAAAGAAATTCTTGTAAATCAAACATAATGTTGAAACTGATCTGCTTTTATTGATTTTGAAGTTTTTTGAATATGCAGTAAAATTAAACTATTTTTTATGGGATTTATAAAATTATTCATCAACCCCAAAAAAAAGATCTAATTTTGTCAAAGTTAAATAATAATTTTGACCATCTTTATCTTTACTGCTAATATTCTGTTTGTTATAAATAATGATAAATCTGCGATTTTTTAATAGTTTATTCTGATGAAAAACCAACTACATAAGATTTAGTTAAATTATATTGTAAGCAATTACAAGATAAGTAAATAATTGAATGTTTTTATTTTTTAACAATTATTTTTTGACAGTTTTTATCAAAAGAATAAGTAAACATTTGTTAAATATTTATCAGAATACAAATTGTACAATTTGTTTACAGAGAAAGCAGGATAAAATGATATAGTAAAACGAGAACTATTTTTGAACTTTGTTTTTTTGGTCACTATGTTGCTCTTGTGGTATTATGATAAGGTGGTTTATCAAAATACGATTTATAGCTCAGTTTACTTTGAACTAAAATATAAAGCTTCATAAAATACGATTAAGTAATTTTAAAATTGTGTTTTTATTTACTATTTGATTTATTATTTAGTTGGAGATTAGATAAATGTGAAGAAAAGTTAAGCTAATCAACTAACAATTAGTTAATATACAACCAACTTTTAATTATTTAAACTGTATGATAAAATCTTGAATAATATATTATCAATATATTAGTGTGATGTTTAGAGTTTAATATACAAGAAATATTTTTTGAGATTACAAATAATGATGCGCCATAATTTTTGAATATTTATTTTATTAATTTTTTATATAAAAAATAATCATAAAAAAGATATTTTAAAATGCAGCTCTTGAGTTTCTACAAACACTATTATTACAAATATAACAATAAGTGAAGCATATGATTCTAAAACTCATAATTCATAACTAGATGATTCTTTCCTAATCACAATAAACAAAATCTTTTCAGAGTAAGCTTGTTGGTTATTTCATCTTAAAAATTTCTTCAATAAGGGAACTTGTACATTATGAGTGTTCAGATAATAGCAACAATTATAACAACTTTGTTTGAAACTGCATTCTACTGTGGGGTGGTATTTGGTTGGTCTTTTATTTCTCCAATACTAATTAATGAAGGTTATTTTTTTGAAAATTGTCACAACAAATCGACTGTGAGGGAAGAATGTGATCTACAAAAAGACTCTCTAAGCTTGATATTTTCTATTTCGACTGGTCTTTCACTAATCATCAGCTTTATTCCCGGTTTTTTGATGGATAAATATGGAATTTGGTTCACAAGAACGTTGATGCTTTCAATGATAGGCGCCGGATTCTTGCTTGCAGCTATTGCAAAGCCATCTATAAGTTCCTTTCTACTATTTGTTGCTTTTCCATTGATCTCCTTCGGAGGTGTTGGAGTCTTGGTGACCAACCTTGCAATTGCTGGATTTTCAGAAGGCTGCAAGGGATCAATAATCAATCTTATTTGCGGATCAATGAACTCGTCTTCAATTGTTTTTCTGATTGTCAAATCTTTGTATAGACTCGATTTTAAACTTAACCACATGTTTTACTTCCTTTCAATTTTTAGCCTGCTGTTTCATTTTCGTACCTTTTTACTCATGCCCAAAAAAACTCTGCCCTCTGAGTTTCCATCAAGATATAAATATGGGTACAAAGAGCTTTCTTGTTTTACTGAAAAACTGAGAAAAAAGGTGAAATCAGAAAATGAGAAAACATTGAACTCAAGAGCCGGCTTATTATCTCAAAATAGTTTAATATATTCGTTGAAGAAATTGAAGTTTTGGTCAAACGTTTACTTCACATGTCTCATAAAATTGATTTTAATGTTTTTTATTGGAAACTTTAATTTTTGGATTAAAACAAAGTTAAATAATGAACATCAAATTACAACTTACACAACAATTTTTGGCATTCAGCTTTGTAGTGAAATAATATTTTCTCCTATAGGTGGCGCTATTATTGATTTGATATTAAAGTTCTATAAAAAGAAAATGAATTTTATGATGGCTAAAGTGAAAGCTGTAGCAATAGCTCAACTAGTTTGTAATTTCACTTTAGTTTTAGCGCTTGCCTTAAGTATTGTACCAAACTCTAAAGTTCAGTTATTAACATTTCTCTTAATTTCTTTCACACGTGCTTTGTTCTATGGTACAACTACTTCGTTTATAAACATGTGCCTACCAACAGAACATTTTGGCAGTTTGTATTCGATTACAACTGGACTAAGTGGACTTTTCCTTCTACTCCAATATCCAATAAATTTGTTTTTATCTCATGTATTGAATAACAATCTTATTTTTCTTTATTCAGGCTTTTTACTTCTAAGTTTTTCCACATTAATTCATCCTTTGTATCTGTTTCGAGTTGTTAAAAGTGAAACCAAAAAATTAGTAGCTCTCAACAATGCTGTGATAGAAATAGATCCTTCTATTGATTCTTGTTTACTAGAAGCTGACCAAAATTAAATTCAAATTTTCATTGATTATTTATCATAAATGTACTTCACTTTTTTTAATTTTTGAACAGCATTAATAAAAGTGATTGATAAACTTTAATTTGTCGCATATGTAAATATCATTTCAAGACGGGCGCGGCTTCGGCGCTTGTAAATTGATTGAAGCTGCAGGAGAAGCAGTAAATTTAATAAAGTTCAAGAGTAAGGACCAAACAAAACCGACAGTAAAGGTCATTAAAAGAGTTTGTTTAAAATAGTAACGAACCTCATGATTTAGAAAAATCTAGCTTTTTAAAAAAATATCAACTACGTGTTTTATGTGAGAAAAAGAGACATTATATCTGGGCATATCAACTTCCGAAGTTGTTTTGCACATATATGTTTTAATGATTATTTGTGCGATTCTGCTATTGGTGTATTAAAGGCTGAAGGATTCAGGCACCATAAACAGGATTTATATTATTCTTAGTAAGGAGCAGACAACTCACATCCATCAAGTGATTAACGACAATTTGTTTTTGGTCCGTGTTGTTGTGCAAAAAGTTTCTCAAACCTTAAAGGTTTGAATGGTATAAAAGAAGATTATCCTATCGCATAGGTAGATATCATTCAAAGGATACATAGACAAGTATGTATATTTATATATCTTTTTGTAAAGCATAAAGTAGTGTTGTTTATTTTCAATACCGTTTGTCAAACGTTTTTTTTAGTTTATTTAAATTTTAATTATCAATATTTGTTCATCTGTCCTTTTCATAAGAATATTTTAGAATAAATAAACTATCTTGGTGCTGAAGTATTAGAATTAACGGGAAATGTTGCTCGTGACAACAAGAAGAGCAGAATCATTCCTCGTCACTTAGTTACTCCGTGGTGTCACTATCACTTATAATGGTGTTTTACCAAATATCCAATCTGTTTTCTTACCGAAAACAGCCATGTTGGTTATGCTACAATTATTTACGAAGTAGATATTGGACTTGGTAAAGTTCAAATACAATCGTACTTGATTCATATATCAACAAAACTCTATTTGTTTCTACATCTTTTTATTGATTAAATTTTAAACAACTTATTATTTTTTCAATTTAAAAATGCGGAAATCAAAACAGAAAAATAAAACAATAATAAGAAACATTGTCAAAAAACGTCAACTTTAAAAAAAGGTAAATAACAAATGGTTAATTTTAAAAAATCTTTTAATTTAAAAATCCACTAAATGGAGAGATTCAAGCTTTTCTTCTTTTTCTAAAATATTCCAAAAACTTTCAAATGTTAGAAATCTTAGTTCACCTTTTTAATAAATAATTTAGTTTATAACAAATTTAGTAATTACTAATAAATTATATAAATTTAGTTTTGAGAAACTTTTTAAAGATCTTTTTTCACTTTGCGCGGAGTAACAAATATTTGACCAGCGGCTTTTGGAGGCGGAGAAACACTAAAATTTTGTCTTCTTTTTTTTGGAGTTCTCAAACCTCCTGACGTGAAATTTGACGTTTGAGATGATGACGTCATTGAATTACGACTTAACAAAGGTGTCGCTGTGACATCATTCGATCGTGAAGAATCGCTGGAAGTAGCGACGTCATCAACTAAAGACAAAATTCAGACAAGCATTTTTTTAAGTTTTAAAAACCAACCTTTAATGGTAACATTTGTGACGTCATCATCAGCAGTGACGTCATCATCAACAGTGACGTCATCATCATATGATGGTAGGCTGTATTGAAACTCACGAATATATTTTAAAGCTCGTTTGTCCTCAACCTCCTGTCAACAATGAATAGTTGTTAAGCAACCAACCACCTAGCAACCAACCACTTAGCAACCAACCACTTAGCAACCAATCACCTAGCAACCAACCACTTAGCAACCAACCACTTAGCAACCAATCACCTAGCAACCAACCACTTAGCAACCAACCACTTAGCAACCAACCACTTAGCAACCAATAGCAACCAACCACTTAGCAACCAACCACTTAGCAACCAACCACTTAGCAACCAACCACTTAGCAACCAACCACTTAGCAACCAATCATCACTTAGGCAACCAACCACTTAGCAACCAACCACTTAGCAACCAATCACTTGGCAACCAACCACTTAGCAACCAACCACTTAGCAACTAACCAGGAGCATATTATCGCATAAAACTTTCAGATCTTTGATATTTTCTTTCAAATCTGAATTAAGTTGGAGTTTAAGCAGCGCGCCACACAAAGTGGCCACATGTGGCGCTGTCGGGTCTGATAAGACTTCATTTGATAACATCACGGCAATATTATCATGTGCTGAACCTTCATTTAACTGTCAACAAAGATAAATAATTAATCGATAACGTCACAATCGCGCTGATGACGTCACTTACCCAATCATAACCACTGATATTACAACGTTTGGTCTTCCAAGCCGATAAGATGATTGATGGAGATGTGATTGTGAGAAATATGGAGATGAGAGTGCTTATATTGACAGCTGAGTACGGAGATGATTTTGGTGGATTGACGAGCACACGAAGAGTTGGCATAAAAGCACTCTGTACACAATCATGAGCTAATCTGTACAAAATCGAGCTGAATCGCAATATTGGCGGGCTTTTTAGATTTTATTTACCGCGACATGTTTGGAAAAGTATCGAGGAAGTTTCCAATAAGTTCGATGATTGTTGGATCACTAACCGTAAGTGGATTGTGCCAATGTAAGATGAGTTGACAAAATATGTGGGGGGAAAGTACCTGATGAGAAACCATGACTCGTACAAGCAACGAAATCGCTGCTTCTCGTATTTCAAATTCCTGAAAGCAAATTTTGATGTCGAAACTGGTTGATATTGACAACCACTGATGTCATCATCACTTACGTCATCATTAATCATCGTCACAAATTTGTTCATCAACAGATTTTTTGCGCTTTCATTATCATATTCATTGTCTTCAACCTGTCGATATTTACTTGATATTTGCATATCCCAGATGGTTGCTATGGTAACTAACCTCGTAGTTAGGTTCAAGAAGCGCGCGACAGCCGAATATTCGAATGAAATCACAAATAATTTTGATAGACTCAACTCGTATTACATAAACGTCTACCTCAGCAACTTTCATGAAAAGTGTAAAGTGTTGAGCAGCCAGCTTCTTGCAGAAGAGACAGGAAGCTCCGAGAGCGATGACAGCTTCCTGTCTTATAACTGCAAGTGAGCTAAAGAAAGCTCGAAGGACGATGGAGTCGATAAGAGTCAATAAAGTCGGACTGATTCCATCGGCAACCTTCCTTGTGCATCGATTCGAAAAAGTCTTTCTTGCAATTTCGGTTGTTATTCGAAGACACTTCAAAATTGTATTATCATCGCTCTACAACACAAGTTTGGTTACTACTAGCAACCAAGAACACGTGACGACCGACCTTTTCGTATGCGTCTTCACTTAATGTCATATCGTTGTTGTTTTTGTTGTTGAATTGTTTTTGGAGGTTTTCGATTTCATCTTCTAATTTTTTCACTTCTTTCTGACACACACTAGCTTCTTCAAACTTTTTCTCGTTGATCAGAACTTCTAATTGATCTTTTAACTCATGAAGTTCAACTGTCATTTTTGCTTTCTGGACATCAACACAGGTTTGAAATTTTGTTGGCTTAAATTTTGTACCTTTACCTTCATTCTTAGCTCATCAACTTCTTCATCACTTACACCACACTGACCAACATCCTGATTTTGATCTTGTGGGGTTCTTAGATCCGAAATCACCCGAGCAACAGCATCGATGCCTTCAGATTCACTTCTACATCACAATGAAATGTAAAAAAGTTGATGGCGTGGTGTTTTGAGGCGTCACCTACCTGTGTAGTAGGCTAAGAAATACAAACAACTCAGCAAGTGCTTTGAACATATTTGGGAATATAATCAGTCGAACTTGAGGTATCAATGCGATAACCACTTCTTGCATCCGATTCAAACCAGCTACATCAGAGAAGTCTAGCTTCGAAGCCATTTTCAGCAGAGATTCCATCACAAATTCAATTTCAACCTTTGCATCTTCTTCATCTTCATCTAACTGAGGAGGTTTGCTCATAAAAGGAAGAAGTCTGGAAATAAGGATAAAAAAATATTAATTAAATTAGAAGACAAATGAATAAAGATTAAAAGAATATCAGAAGAAGAACTGACTTTTCAAAATATCTATAGATGAATTCAGCAAATATAAAGGTACTGGGTAGAAGGCGGTCCAAAGATTCCAACAGATTCTCACTTCTCATGAAATCACATAAAACGCTCCAATAAGTAACTGATTCAGGTGAGAGTTTGTCGATTGGAATTAGATTGCTGTTGACAATTCATTAGCTGATGAAGCAAATGATGATCAAATCTTACTTGTCATCGAGTAGTTGAAACTTATCAACTACTGAAGTTCCTTGAGACGCTAAAATCGCTTTTAAAGCAGAAATTGAAGTCTCATTAGCTCCTACAACATCCAAACCCCTCAAGAACACTTCAAGATCATCCTAGAAAATTAAGATAAGATGATAAAGATCAAAAGATGAAATAAAATTACCTTGACTTGAGACAACCAAATCAGAAGAACATCTGTAACGAATCTTTTTCTGACCATTGAGCAATTATCTGATAAACCATGGACTACCAAATACAATCTTTGTTCATTCTTTAAAGCTTGCATGCTCACTTTTTGAGAGATAATCTAAAAAAACACTTGAATAAGAACTTAGCTAGCAACCACTTAGCCACTGACCTTAAAAGTGGCTTTCCGAACATTTGCTGAGACATCTCTTACTCGATCTAAAACAGCTGGAAGAGTTCGAACCGTGATCGCAATTGTAGAAACGACCATCATTCGCACAGCAGCACTCTCATCACATTCCAAATGAAACAAAAAAGCTGCAAATAACACCATTGATCATGATATCAGTTATTTGATTTGATAATTTAGGAAGATTCAAAACTATGTTAGATGAAAAAGAATTTAAGGTTGAGGAAACTACTAGAACAGACCGCAAAACCACTTGTTGAGGACCAACCCTTATGTTCATTTGACTTGTCCCCCTTCTAATCATTTGGACAAGTGAGATGAAGATCAAAAAATTATCTGATGTTGAATTGAGGAAAAAGTCATTTCTACCTTTAATAATAGGACAATTTAACAGACGTGGTTGCTGTAACCGGACCAGGGCTCGAGCGGCTTGGGCTCGGACGTTTGAATTTCTGTCTTTGATTCGTTCTAGCATCGCTTTTGTACATCTATAGATGAAAAAAAAATTTAAAAAGTTGAAAAATATTGATCTGAAATGTTTACAAGGTGACGATGTGTTCATCTAGTTGAGCGTAAGTAGGAATCGCGGAGAAGAGACCATGAACAAGTTGACAAGATCGATAACGGACGGTTTTATTGCTACTACTGAGAAACTGAAATCAAAATATTTGAAAAAAAAATTCATCTAAAACAATTTTCTACTTTCGGCAAAGTTATAAAAATCAAAAGATTATTATAAACATTATCATCATCTTCCTCATAATCTTCATCTTCTGTATTTGCAAATAAGGCTGCAAATGTTGTAATGAACTGGATGTAGCGTTCAGCTAAAGAGTCTGTATTTGCAGTATTCAACCCACAAACAACACAATGATTGAAAGTAGACACAAATTTCTCTTGTTTACTTTCTTTTTTAGATATCTGTAAGATTGAAAAGTTTTTAAGATTAATAAAATCTTTTTTCAACCTTATAAAAATCAATTTTTTAAAATTAAGTTTTAACAAAAAATTGATTAAAAAAAATTAAAACTAGTTACAATTAAAAGTTAATTTTTTTATATTTAGTTTAAAATTTGAAACTAAAAATACCTCTTCATAATATTTCTTAAGCAACTCTGCCAACTTCATCAGATTATATTGAGAATCTTGACATTTTGTAAAAGCTTCCAAAACTTTATTCTTTACTTCATCATTTAATGTAGTCTTTGATTGAAGTTCTGTACCAGTCATACTTTATATATTACCATAAATAAAACAATTAAATTCTGAAAAAAATATATAAACAATTAAAATTTTATTAAAATTTAATAATCTCTTTTTGACTTTATCCTCAATAATAATTTTTTTAAATAAACCAAATAATTAAAATAAATATTAAAATTATTTTAAAGGTATAAAGAGAAAAAGGAGCTATTCAGAAATAAAAATTATTAAAACTTATAAAAGATAGATTTAGAAAATAAAAAATTTATTATGTAATTTATTATAATGATAATATAAATAATATTTCATAAAATGAATGTAATAAAAAGAATTTTCTGGTAAAATCAAAAACTTAATTAGACTAAATTATAGAACTACAAGCACTCAATTTTCCCTCCAATAACACACAGAATGGCCTTTTACAAAAGTTAAAATATAATAAAGAAACTTTTATGTTAAAAACTAAGAATTTTGAGAACAACAATTGAATTAAACTCTTTTTAGTAGCTTAATTACAAAAAATGTTTGTAAAAAAAAATTAGCTACTAATATAAAAAGAAAAAAATATTTATTACAAACCTGGCAAGCTTGTTCCAATAAATTAAACATGTAAAAAAAAAATAAAGTAAAAATTGAGAAAATAATTCTAGTTAAAAAAAGGTTTCTTAAAAATACTGTTTAAGCAAAATCTTATCAGTATCTAGGATTATTATTATATTTTCAATAATAATAATAATCCTACCTAATAATTAGTACTTATAATTAAGTAGATGGTGCAACAACTTTTCAATTATTAAAAGAGTTGTTTAACACTTTAAAAACGACTGATCTAATGAAATATTATTTATTGAAAAGTGAATAACCCTTTTCGAACTTTCCGAGTTCTTTTCCCGAATTATTTTCAAATATGATTATAAGTTACAATATGACTTTCATACTTTATGAAAAAGCTTGAAACTTAATTTTTGGATCATTTATTTTTTATCTTATACAACGCATTATCGCAAGTGACAAATTCAACAGCTCTTATAGCGGACAAAACCCAAATATTCTGAGCGAAAAGATAATTAGACGGTCCTAGGTATATCACAATTAAAGAAGAATCGAAACACTGTAGAAGCATAGGTGCAACGTAAAATATAAATAAAAAATTTGATGATAAAATAGAGGAAGAAAGTGAGAAAACTGATAGTGTTACGTAGTGTTACAGTTCACCTGATAAAGAAACTACTTAAATCTTGTCTTTTTAACATCATTTTAAAAAATGCGATAGATTTTGATGTTGTGATGGAATCGGGAAGAGAATTCCAAACCTTGGTTACTCTATTAAAAAAGCTATTACTCCACTGGGTGTTCTTAAAGTTTTTGAGCGGTTTACTTTTGATTGAAGAGCCCCTGAGAACGTGTAGAAAATTGCGATCGGTAATGTAATCTATGAAGTTAAGATGACAAAAACAATTAAAAATTTTGAATAGTAACACAATGTCAGAAGAAAGGCGTCGATATTGCAAGGATTTAATACTTAGCTTATATAGGCGGTCTTTTACTAGTCGCTTGTGAAGCTCTTGCTGCTTTTTAGTTCGGTCTGGATGTATGTACCCACGGTTAGTTTGGTCCCGGCAGTTGATGATGAGGTTTCAAAGTTAAAGCAGTTTAGTTTTAGTTGAAGAAACCCTAAAAATTTTATTTTGCATTTCATCTTTTTTCCTTCATCATTTGGCGTTTCGCTTTGTTTTTGACAAGGCCTCTTGAGTACAGCTGTTCTTGGTCAAAGAAGGCTTTATTATTACTCCGAAAAATTCCTCAAAAATGTTACAAGCCAGTAGATTTGAGTTATTTGAGTGAAAAATTAAATTTTAACTTGAACAAAAAATCAAATAGCGTAGACGTAAAGATTAATCTTAGAAATGCTAGTAAAGATGCTGAATATAATAATAAAAGTATTCATAAACGATTAAAAAACGCTCTTATGTTTTAGAATACAATCAATCATTAAGAATTCCAAGTTTTTTCAGGATTAAAAACTAGTATAAAGTGAAAAATACGCAAATGTTGAGATATGGCATTTGTAGATTTTTTCTTCGACTTATAAAATTTTCATTTTAAAGTTTTTTAATTCTAACTGAAAAGCTTCTTTCTAGTTGATCCAATTGATTTTATGTTTTGATTATAAGCTTTGATTCGTTAAAATTCTTGTTTTTTCTTTTTCAGGAGCATTAAAGATTATAATATTTAGAGGTATTTTTTATAAAAAGCATTTTGAGAATATTTGTAAAATAATGAAAATGGTGGTCAACACAAAAAATAAACTACTTGATGCTATAGATGAAAAACAAAAAGCTGAAAGCTACTTCAGCAGTTTTTCTAAATCTAAAAATGATTTTTCTGTTCCACCGAACTCTGATTTAGTGGTATGGTGTTCAGACCAACTTGGAGCCCAGCAAACCATTTGTTATAAGTTGCAAATGTTACAAGCTATAAATGGTATTTTGGATAGTGAAAACGATTTAAGTATTCAAGAGCTCTCTGATCTATTCAAAACTATGCATCATTATATTTATTTTACATCTTCTGCCATTAAAGACATCCAGCAACGATATTCACAAATACCACCTCCGATGAGCCATCTTATATCAATCTTACAGAGCTTACAGCTCCAAGTTTGTTTTTGTATCTCGAATATTTTGGAAACCACTAATTTTTCGATTGCTTTTTTTGAATTGTTTTTTACACAACAATTTTTAGGTGCAATCATAAATCTATTACAAGGAGATCAACAGCTAAGATTCGCTGCTTCTATAGTACTACAAAAAGGATTTGTTGTATCATCTTCAATACTTTACAAACTTTTTTCCATTCAATTACTCGAACTAACTTCGGGTCATGGTAATGTTAATATAGTAGAAAGTATTTTATGTATTCTCACTGCTAACTGTGAAAAAGGAATAAGTGAAAAAAATGAAAAGGATATGTTAAATTTATATGAAAAATGTGTGTTACCTCTTCAAAAAATGCATCTAACTGCAATAGATGGTTCTTTAACCAATTGTATTTTGACTTTTTTCATTGTTTATCCTATTACGCAATCAAAGACTCTTCAAGTTATTTCGAAGTATTGGCCAAAGTACAACTCTGCATTAGAATTTGTGTTTATGCGCAGATTATTTCTTCTTCTTCAGCATATTCAACCTAAATATTTCGACTTGAGCGTAGATAAAATTTTTCGTATTCTTAATTCCTTGTGGTACAGCAGCCACCAAAAAAAGGCAATTTTAAGTTTAAATTTACTTAAACACCCCAAGACGATTGGTCTCTTAAAGGGGCATCTTGAAAAAAAGTCGCCAAAGCTACTTTTCTTATTGCAAGATTATGTAAATGTTGGCAACAATGAAAAGATTAGTAAGATTTCAGAAGAAGTGAAGCGGCTCATTTTTAATTGATAAACTTTAATTTACTCACTTTAATATTAAATGGATAAACCTATAGCTTTTTCATAAATTTGTACTGATAAATTTTTTTTTGCATCTTACGCTGAATTGTCAACACAGAAAACTTCAAACGTTTTTTTCTACTTAAATTGTTTATGCCTGAAATTATTTTTCGTAATATTTAATACTCGAAGACTAATAAATAAATCGAATAAATAAATTTGTGGCTATTGAAGTTTACCACGAACAATTTATTGTTTCTAAGCTTCGTGTCAGAATTGGAGCAAATCTTTCCAGACAGTAAACACCGATGGCCTAAGTATTTTCTTATTTTATTTAGCAGGGTTGATTCACAAATCATTTTTACTTACGTCTGATTAAGCGAAAAGGCGAATATTTTTTTTATGTTGTGGTACTGAGCATATATTAGGCTACTTGATCAGTATATTGATCTTACAAGCGACTAAATTTGGACTTAATCATACTGCATTTTACGTAGTTAAGACATGTTTCAACCTAATTATACAATAAGTGGAACAAAGGCTTTTAAAACTCATAAAAATTGTTTACTAATTTATATTAGTGTTCACCCAAAAAATTGTTAATACTTAATGTAGCACTATTTAAAGGTAACTGAAATATAGTTGTACTTTGTTTTGTTAATAACATTGATACAAATTATCTTTAATACTTTTAGATTTGGCTGAAATATTAAAAGCTGTTTTTAAATTATTAATAAACGAAAGCTCGTTCAAATATATACTTAGCTTATGAAAAAATAAACAATTCAGTAAATAATTTATAGCTTAACTTTTTAAAATTTAGTTGGAAAATTGTATGTACCATTTTTTGAAATTATTTGACAACTTTTGTACAAAAATCTATTTTATCTATGAATTCAATATCTTTTTTAACTATTTTAATCTTTTAAATGTAAGTATTGAATATCAAGAGTCATTGTACATTTCTTGATACTAGCAGAAAAATCTTGAAATTCAAAAGAAAATTCTAGTTTTTTGCTTCAACAATATATCGCTCCATATAAGGCACAGCAGATGCTGATAGTAATTTTGTCACGTGATCTTAATTATCTAAGTATTAACTGAAAATGTTCAAAGTAGAAGTAGTAATTGATGTATGTTCCTTCCAAATAATTTATTTCTTTGAAAAAGTTGTTTTTTTATATCTCGCATGATTTAAATTTTAATAACTAAATGTGAAAAATATTCTTTAATATATAATAGCAACTAGTTTTATTTTTCAACTTTTATTGAAGTTAAATACAGCTGTGAGTTTATTAAAAAAAGGATTTAATAAATTTCAGACTTTATAATAACAATTTAGATGAAAATCTTTTGTAAACAAAAATGATTTTAATTTCTTATTGAATGTTAGACAAATTTACATATATATGATAATTAAAACCTAATTTTGAGCTAACTTTATATGATTTATCTAGTAATAATAACTGAGATTTTGTTAAATAAAAAAGTTTATCATGCCAAATCAAAACATTCTAAATCTAAAAGAAGAGGGAAATAAATACTTTAATAGTGGAAATTACAAGACAGCAAAACAAATATATTCAGATGCATTGGAAAAGGCAGAAAGTAAAGAAGATAAATTAATCTTCCTTAAAAACCGTTCAGCTTGTAATTTGAAATTGGTAATTTATTGTTTACATTGATTTTGATAATTTTGTGAAATTTTTTATGACAATTTTATTGTTTTTGTATTTATTTTGTTTATTGTGTTGCCATTATCAGTCATATCATTCAAAATTATAAAACTGTTTTTAAATTTTTTATATGATTTATTTTTAGGAATGTTATGATGATGCTGTTAATGACGCTACTAAAGGTTAGAAAACTAATTTTACTTATTTAATTTAGATATCAAATTGTATGTCAAAAAGTTTTTTAATTAGTAAGAAGTTAAGACAATTTAACATCAGTTATTGTAGTTTTTTGCTGATAAAAATTTAATATATAATTAATATTTGTTTATAAAGTATATCATTGTTATTATTTATAAATATATTTTTTGATATTGTATAATTTTTAAGAAACTTTAAATAAACATTATATTTTTCATAAATATAAATATCTAGTACAATTAAACTTAATGTCCACCTTATTAGTGACTACTTATTAAAGACATATCAGTTTGAGTTTATTTCTTAGCTCTGAATATTTCATCATCTGATACAAAAGCATTGTTCAGAAGAGTTCAAGCTCTAGAACAACTTGGTGAACTCCAAAAAGCTTATGTTGATGCTCGTCGCTTGTATCAAATGGATTCTAAAAACAAAGCAATTTCGGATTTGTGTCATCGTCTGAGAAATGTTATGGAAGTTAAGGTTCAAACTTCAAAATATTCTGACTAGCTTTGATGGTTTCTTAACAGTTATGTAATCGGCGTTAAAGCTTTTAAGATTCTTCCCAACAGTTTATTCATCTTTTTATTTCTCAATTGTCTGATTGATAAATTGTTGATACAAAATCCTTAGATGTTTGAGGATGCTTCCACTGAAAATCGAGTGAAGAACATGTTGAAGATTATGTTTGATACAAGTTGTGAAGTTGAAAAGCGAAGTAAAGCTTGTAACAATTTGTTAGTTCTTGCGCTTGATGAAGATGGGGCTGAAAGTATTTTTGGTGAAGCTGGCCCTGCAGCCCTTACAACAATGCTTGATAATAATCCTTCTGATATTAAAGTGAATGTTTTACGACTTTTAACAGCACTAAGCAAAGGGCACCCGTCTAGAGTGAGAACAGTTTTTTCATTTGTTGATATTGCTTGAAGTGATACTTGAATTAATTTTGGTTTTGTTGTTTTGTAGTCGTTGATTATATTACGTGAGGTTACCATCGAAAAAATGTGTGAAATTATGGGGTCTAAAGATGAATTGAATGCTGAAGATATCTCAAATGCTGTTTTTAATTTGGTACAATCGATTGTCAATGCATTACAAGGTGAAGATAAGAAGCAGATACGAACTCATGAAAATGAGTTAGTGGCAGGTACAGAAAACTCTCCACTATTTCACCCTTACAAATTTGGTTTTTTATCTGGTCATCATCAATACTTGCTGTTTGTTATCAGATTTTTCACGTGACCTTTTCCAAGTTATGATTACTCTTCGAAATATGTTAATTGATCCTAAAATATCATCTGATGGACGTGACAATGCAATAGCCCTGGTTGCTAAGAACATACCCCGGGCAGATGTTAGGTTTGGAACTAATTCAAGGACTTTAAAATTTATGGAAGTTTCAGGTAGTTGATGTAAAGAAGCAAACACGACCGGTTTCTGATCTTTATTTTTTCAGGGGTCCAGAATCTCATGGAGGTTGCTAGTTATGGTTACTGTATCGAGAAATCGCCTATTCCAATATCAAGCAACACCAGACTCAATTGTTCTGTTGCATTGAATAAATTGTATGATGATTTGATGAGTGACCAAAACCGAAATAAATGGAATGAACATTGTCAGGCTTACATCCAGTAAGAATGATCCGATCATTTCAGAAGACCTCTTATCTTTCTCTTTTACCAACAGGTCTTTATTTGCGCAAGGAGTTTCAACTGCTAACATGAAAGCAATGTCCGTAATCACTTGTCTTCTTCAAGGACCTTATGATTGTGGCCAGGCCATGATCGGATTGAAAGGAGTCCTTGAAACGATGGTTGCCATGACAGCAGCTGAAGAAGAAGAATCCCAAGTAAGTAGAACCTTTAATCAAGTTATTTTTGAAATTGAAAATAATGCAAAGTTTTCAAGATCAAATCCTAAAGATTAAAACTGACAACTTTCATTTAGGTATCTGCTGTTGAAGCTATTATTAGTTCTACGTCAAAATTGAATAAAGCCACTTTTGTCGTTCAAAATGGAACAAATTTGTTGAAAGAGTTGTACAAAAAGACTAAATCTGATGCTGTAAAAGTGAGAGCTCTTGTTGGTTTGTGTAAACTCGGCTCATCTCATGGTAGTGATGTTAGTTTGAGACCTTTTGCTGATGGTTCTACAGTTAAGTTAGCCAAACATTGCAAAAAGTACGTGGAAACTTCCATACTTCTCGCTATCATCTAAATCTTCCAACTTGTAGGTTCCTCTCACTCGCTTCTGCTTCATTTGAATCCAAGAAATGGGCGGCTGAGGGTCTCTCCTTTCTGACCCTTGATGCAGATGTTAAGGAGGATTTATGTGAAGATCAGAAAGCTGTCAAGGTGAATTGGTTGTTATCAGTTTACATATCTCACATCTATCTCGTTCCTACAGGCTTTATTTGAATTATGTAAGACAAAAGACAAGACTGTGATTTATGGGGTGGCTAGTACGTTAGTGAATTGTACAAATACTTACGACAAGCAGGAAGAGATTACTCCTGAAATGCTTGAACTAGCTAAATATTCCAAACAACATATACCAGAAGAACATGAAAAAGTAAAAATTATTCTGCGTCAATGGGATCGTTTTGATGATCAAATGTTTGTAGGACTCTGCTGAATGCGCTAAAACGCGAACTCAGTTGTTGGTAGAGGCTGGTATGACAGAAGCACTTGTTCAATTAGCAAATACCGATACTTCAATTCAAAGCGACTCTTCTAAAGAACTTCTGTGCAGGTTTGGAAGAGATTTGGGACATGATAGGGAGCTTCAAGGTTCATTTTTTTTAGATTATTTCGAGCAATTAGTGAAAATGAAGTGAACAGAGGTACAATGGTTGCTGCTGGAGGAGGTAAAAGTCTTCTACCTCTTGCATCTGAAGGATCACTTAAAGGTAGAAGGTTTGCATCACACGCAATTGCCCGAATCACTATTACTGCCGACCCTAAACTCGTATTCCCTGGACAAAAAGTAGGTCCACAGACCCTTTGCCTAAACGTCGAAGCTAACCTGTTGTTTTTTGAAGTCGTTGGAATGTGTTCGAGTCCTCAAACAACTTCTACATCCAGAATGTGAAGCAATTGAGACATTTGAAGCCTTGCTAGCCCTGACCAATCTTGCTAGCTTGGACGACCATCACAGGTAGGATTGATCCGGTGAAATCTTTATCTGATCACTACCGATGCAGGCGTCGTATTATTCGGGAGAAAATGATTTGTGAGATTGAGAGTTACGCTCTAGAAGAGCATGAGATGTTACGAAGAGCAGCTAGTGAGCTCATTTGTAATCTGTGTCTTAGTGAAGAGGTGAGATCTAACTCTAGATACAAAAGATGACAAATCGATGAATTTCAGTTTCGTAAAATCATGGAAATGGATGGACATGATCGGATCAAGCTCCTCACGCTTCTTTGCGCTGAAGAAGATGCTCTGACGCGAAAAGCGGCTTCGGGAGCTCTTGCTATGCTCACTAACGATAATGAGATCATCAGTAAAAAGATCCGAGCAAATGTAGAAAGTTGAAGAGGAGGATTGAGACAATTTTTAAACTTCTCTTTCGGTTTCAGTGTAAGTCTTGGCTGGAAAATCTAACGATGCTAATAGCTGAAGAAGATGTAGAAATCTCATTCCGAGGATTCTGCATTATTCGAAACATCATCGATTATTGCAAGTTTTCAGCTGAGGATCTCGTGAAGAGGTTTGAAATGATCTTTCTGATCAGTTTCTGATCTGTTTTGATATTTTTTCAGTGATGCATTTGAGGTGATGATGGCTCGATCACGTGATACAGATTCAGCCAATCACAAACTGCGTATGATTAGTTTGGATATTTTGGAAAAATTAGCTGAAGATAAATTTATTCAGCCCACTGGATTGTAGAATCATTTTTTACTCATTTTTTTTATTTTCTTTCAAATCAACTCTTTGCATGAAAGATTCGAAAGAAATTCAGATTGTGCCTTTAATTTGCTTTCTCAGTTTCCTTATAATCAAGTGTTCTTAAGCTGTTTGAAACAATGTGAGCATAAGATAGATTTTTATCAAATATTTCTGACTTTCTTTGCTACTAAATGCTTTTTGCATGTTTTTATTTGCTTTATAGTTTTGTTTATAAACTTTCACAATCATATTAATGGGATGCCTACCACTATTTGCATGTTTGATTTAAGTATTAAAAAAATATCAAAATGATAAAATCTCTCTAAAGATTTCTCAGTCCATTGCAGTTTCCTCGCAAAAGTTTTTACGAAATTATTGTTAAGACATATTAGTAGTAGGATTTCATTTCAGCTTTTCAATAATTCGTTATTAACTTTTTTGTTCTCCTTATAAGCCAACTTCTATATTTTTAGAAGGAGTACCTCTCGCTAACACACATTCTCACAAATAAAATCTATTTAGCCAAAAATATAGAGAGTAAAAGATGTAACACATGACATTTCAGTAGTCCTCAAAACATATAACAATGAACAATTACATGAAATGTTAATAATATGAAAAAGAAAAAAATCACAATTTAGAAATGGCAATATTATAACGGTTCAACTTCTTCTTGAACAACGCGAGCGACTTCCACATGATAATGTCTGATGGCAGCTGATTCCATGTACTAATTGTGTGTTATGAAAAACAATTTTGCTCTGATTAACGTACCAGGTGATATGGGCTTATTAAGGTGTAATGTGTGTCGTTTGAGCTGATATAACTTGAGAGAAGGACTAATGGAAAAGAAATCATCAAACTTAAGGTCAATTAAATTGTGGATAATTTTAAAAATAAGAATTAAGTCGTATTTAATTCGTCGAATTTCCAAAGCATCTAAATTTAAGAAGCTAAGACGATGTTTATAACTTTCATATTTAATATTAAGTTTCCTGCATACCAATCTCGTAAATGTTGTCTGAACAGATTCAATTTTATTGATATCACTAACTTGATATGGCATCTATGCACTTAAGTCGATATATGAAGACCTTGATCCTTTAAATAAAGATTTAATCTTTAAATAAAATCTTATAATGAAATATCTGCAACATTAACTCGTATATAAAATAATATAGAGTTTAAGATCAAGTTGAAGAGATTAATAAAGGCATAAATACTTTTAAAACTCAAATCGTCATAATACACACTCTATAATTAAAGTATTCCAATTAAAATATTTTATATAAAAGTAATATAAAAAAAATATCACGATTTGTAAAATCTATCAGATCTCACTTAAATCATTCTTTCAATGTTTCTGTACCATCAATATCACCTTCAACAAAGTCTAAGTAATTTGCTTCACAAAGGTACAATGAATGAATGTGTGAAAGATATCATCAAAAATTCATTTCACTAATAATAATTGGTTTATAATTTCAGAAAAGTTGAAGGTTATAATTATTAGAGTATAATCTTAAATACATCCTAGAACACAATTACCTTAAATTGTATTTTTATTATAATAAAAGATAAATCTCTAATATAATTTAAGTTGAATATGAGCCACAGCATTTTGAATTGAGTTCATTTAATGTGAATTTGATTTTCAAAATAAATACAATTTTAGCGTTAAAGTAAATTCAAAAGTTGAATATATCAAAAGTTCAAATTAAATGAATGATAGTTGAAGGATCCATGATAAATGTATGATATTACTTCTTACAGATTACAAGGTTTGCATCACTAAGGTGATATTCGATATTTTTAATGTAAGCATTCGCTAATATTGGTATAAATAAGTTCGTTTTTAGCTCACCGAAAAAAATATCTCGTTCAAATCACCAATATAAGCAAATGAATAAATGAGACAAACTCTAAATTGTTAGTTTAGAAAATTCTTGTACTACAATTTAGTTTAAAAGATGCAGCCAGAAGTATAAAATCTACAGAAAGCCATATATGGAGAAAAAAGCTTTTCAGGTAATCTAAATTACTGTAAGCAGATCAAGGGTTAGACTGTCATAATCACAGTTAATTAAGTTTGAAATTGTCCTAAAAGACTAATGCAGATCGAAAACTACTGAGTTGAACTATCTTTTGACAGTTTTAACGCTTAGAATTATTTGCTATATTTGATTTCTTCAGAGATTACTTCAAGCCTTTTCGAGAAAGTAATCATTTTCCAGCAAGAAAATCAGTTAAAATATCATCAATATTCTGATCATGAAAAAAAAGAGCAATAAAACTCAATTGAAGTTTATGATATAAGCATTTTTACAATAAATATTATCATTAATGAAAATAGGAATTTTAATCAGTATATTTTGGAACGTCACTTTTAATAACAATACTTTTAAAAGTTACATTCGTTATTGGAAACAATACATCCTGATTCTTTCGATTAAACTGTCCTGATGTTGTTGAAATGTTTAAATTTTGAAGTCCGAATATTTAAAAAATGAGCTAACTGCATAATTTAAAAGCAAAAAACGTTATTAAGTTCGTTTTTTTCTTGTTCCAAATGATTCTACATAAACAATCTAAATCAGAAAGGCATAAGGTTGTACAAGCTTGTAATGTAAAGCTAGATTGTAATTGCTACAATTTAGTTGCAATTATTATAAGAGATCTTATTTTGAATCGAATCAAATGTGCTGAAATCATTCTAGATGACATCATTATGTATGTCTTTGTCGTTAGATTCTATAAATCTCTTGATTAAATTAAACTTTACATTAAATTTTGATTAAGAATTTTGATAAGATTTAAATAAAAATACGAGAAATAAAAAAAACTTTCCATTTCAAGGTCTAACTTTATAATTTATTTAAAAGCTTCTCGCTTTTACTTAGAAGCGCTGCATCGTTCTCAACCTTATGAATTATTGATTAAAACAAACAGAGTAAAGTAAAGTGAAATTTCTTTTACAAAGAAATTATTCAAACAAGTCATTTATTTTCTATAGGGTTTTTTGAATTATTCTTTTTCAGACCAAACAATTAAATGAATTCAGTTTCAATAGGAAAGTTTCATAAACTAGTTAAAAATTTGAAGTTTGATGAAAGACATTAGATAAATCATATAAGTTTTATGCTTTTCTCATTTTTCTCAACAAGGTGAAAGATTACAGGCTACTCGGGCATTTTTATAAGCAAGCTAAAATCATTTCCTTGATGATTATTGCTGTAAGACTGATGATGCCATCAAGAAAAAAACGCGACTAGTTTTCATAGGTATCAAAAAAGTTATATAAGTTTCTTAAGACTGTTTTATGATTATTTTCAAAGTATTCTGTTTCTGAATCAACTCTTTTTTGTGTCTTATCAATTCGAATTCTGATTCTTTCAATATCATTTAATTTTTTAGGTTGAAAAAATGTAGCTATTTTTATACTATTGATTTTTAATTACTTAAAAAAATATACTTTGAGAGAAATGATAAAAGATAAATCTATTGTCTTAGTTTATTTTTAAGTTTAATAAATATTAGTTTGTACTTTTAAACTAGCAGCAGATGATAAAAAATAAACAAACTAAAGTTAAAGTTTGGATTTATTTATTATTTTTATATTACTGTTACATGTTAAGAGTTAATATTTTCTGTAAATAGTTTTCACCATTCCTATCTCTAATTTACAAATATTTTAAAACTAACCTAAAATATGTAAAGTTCATCAGGTTTTGTATCAATATGAGGTTGCTTTTATTCCTATTTTTAATTGTGATTGTCTATGTTTCTCTAACATCTTCAAAAAATCAAAAAAACTCGAAAAAAGTTCTTGTACGAAGTGGTTCTAGAACAGGATCTTCATCAAAGAACATTGGATCAAAAAATAGAAAAGATAGCCAATACCCTAATCAAAAGTATAAGGTCAAAAAAGGGAAAAAGAAAAAGAAAGCTACAAAGATAATTAAGAGTAAACTGAAATCTAAGCAGTAAGTAGTGGAAGTTAAATAAATTATTTTTTTTAATATTAATCAGCTGAGGTTTAAAACTTTCAGTGTTCTTAAAGTACTACTGGCTGGGGCTGTTTTATACCAAGTAAACAAGATGACCAGTAGAATGATGAAAGTACCTTCATATTCAGATGACTATATGTAATTATAAAAATAGTTTAAAGTATTTATTCTGCAAAGTTAAAATAACTATTTAATAATAGTTATATCAGCTCTGATCGCTTAGGACCAGATTTTATTTTCTATAAGAATCGAAGAAACCTTTACCTTAACATAGAAGATCAGTGGATGTATTGTTTAGCCGTACCAAGAACGCTTCTGGCTCATAATAGTAAGATTTTTAAAGTTATAGTTTTTTCTTGTTTTCACTTTGAATTACTTTAAAGATCACTGACTTTCATTAGTGGGTCGATTGTTAATAAACCACCTAACCATTGAACTTAAACTTTTTTCATGGACTAAAAAAAATGTTTATAAACAAACTAGCAGTTTGTTGCCCACAGGAGCTAATAAGTCGCAAATAGATGCCGTAATGCATGGAAGATCGTATTTACTATTTAAACTTATTCCAATTAATTTTAAAGTACTTTTTTGTTTTTAATTTCTATTTCAAAACCAAAGAAAATTAAAAATTAGTTTTACATAAAGCAATCAGATTACATATTTATTTATTTATTTATTACAATAAATGTGAAGGAGGGTGCCTAAAAAGAGCACCTCTCGCTAACACACATTCTCACAAATTAGATCTATTTGACGTGTAAACGAAAAAGCATATGACAATGAAGAACTGCACAGAATCATAGTATTGTAAAAGAGAAAAATTCACAGTTTAGAAATGGCAATGTTGGCGATATTATAACAATTCAGCTTTTTCTTGAACAGCATAAGTGATTTTGACATGACAATCTCTGATGGCAGATTGTTCCATGTACTGATTATGCGGTATGAGAAAAAACTTAATCTGGTTAACGTAGCTGGTGGAGTGGGCTTATTAAGATGTAATTTATGTCTTCTAAGTTGATATAACTTGAGGGAGGGACTAATGGAGAAAAAGTCATCAAACTGAAGATCAATTAGGTTGTGAATAATTTTAAAAATCAGAATAAGGTCGTATTTGATTCTTCGGATTTCCAAAGAATCTAGATTGAAGAAGCTGAGACGATGGTTATAACTCCCGTATTTGATATTAAGTTTCCTGCAAACCAATCTCGTAAATGTTGCCTGAACAGATTCGATTTTTCTGATATCACCAACTTGATATGGCATCCATGCACTGATATTGTATTCAAGAATAGGGCGTATGTACAGTTTGAAAAGGTTGACGAAAAACCATGGATCTTTAGAATTAAAAGTCTTTATGATGAGGTGGACAAGCTTGATAGATTTTCCAAAGATTCTGGAAACATAACTGTGCCATTTGAAGTCAGATGTCAGAGTAATGCCGAGGTCTATGACTGAGGATACTCGTTCAAGAATGGATCCATTGATGTAGTATTGGTTGCTGAAGTTGGCCGCTGGCTTACGGGAGAATGTTATAACTTCAGACTTTGTTGGCTGGATTTTAAGTTGCCAATTCGCAGACCAGTTTTCTACAATGTTTAGTGCAGTTTGGAGTTTTGAGTGAGAACCAGATAATAGCTTGATGTCATCTGCATACACAAACACACTGACATTGTCTACTGTTATTAGTCTTCTGATGAGGTCTTCAATGAAAATCAAAAAGAGAAGTGGACCCAGGACGGAACCTTGAGGAACGCCGCTGGTGACTTTACTAGGAGTAGATAAAGATCTTTCTACACGGGTTCGTTGGGTTCTACCTGATAAGAAATCTTCAATCCATTTTAAGATAGAGTTGCTGATTTTTATGTTTTTCAATACAGTAATGAGCTTGTTGTGTGGAACAGAATCAAACGCTTTAGCAAAATCAAGGTATATGATGTCACATGGAGTATTACTTTCGTAATGAGCTGTAAGCTCATTGAAAAAAGTGAGATGTTGAGTCAAAGAAGATCTTTGCTTAACAAAGCCATGCTGGGCATCAGATATTAGATGATGCTCCGTCAAATGGCTAGTTATATGGTTGTGAATGATATGTTCTTGAGTTCTGCAGATAACCGAAGTCAGCGAAACTGGTCTGTAGTTAAGTGCAGTGTTTCTGGGACCTTTCTTATAAATTGGAGTAATAATAGCATTCTTCCAAATTTGTGGAAGTCTTCCCCGCTTAAGAGTCATGTTAAAGAGTAGCGATAAGGGTAGCGCTAAAGAAGAAGTACTTTTTCTTAAAAACAAAGCTGGGATTTGATCTGGGGTGTTGGAAACTGTTGATTTTAGAGAAGAAATAGCCTTAGATACTATATCAACTGTTATGTCTAGATCTACCATCTCAGAGATATTTGAAAGGATATTGGAGTAGGAAATAGTAGGAGTATTGCCATCATCGGTTATAAAAACCTTTTCAAATTGTTTGTTTAGCAATTCAGCTTTATTCTTTGGTTCCATCACCAGCTGATTGGCGTTATCAAGCAAGGGAGGTAGATGAGATCTCGCCTTAAGCTTGTGATTAATGAAGCCAAAAAACGTTTTCTTGCTAGGTGAAGATAAGATTGCACTTTCTTTTCCTAAATAGAGGCTATAAACTGATTTCTTGTAGACTAGACAAAGATCTTTGTATAGAGGTTTGATGGAAGGATCTGCTTTAGTTTGTTTGTATAAGAGGTTTTTCAAATGCTGTAAATTCCTTAAATATCTTGGCAAGTGTGGTTTTTTGTTGACTCTATATAAAGGTATGAACTTTTTAATTGACTCATTAACAATGTTAGTAAACCTTGAGTAGATATCATTGATGTCTTCGGTAGAGTTGAAAACAGAAATCCAGTCAACACCTGATAAAAACTTGTTTATACTGTTATAATTTCCACGATAAAAGTTCCGTATGCTTGGAGTTTTAACGTTCGTAGAAAAAGTTTGTTGGAGCTTGAATTCAATCATGTTGTGATCGCATGTCAGAGCAAAAGGTTCATTTTGATCAACGTAGATAACGTTATCAGGTTTTGACGTGATGAGAAGATCCAAAGTATTACCACTAACTTGGGTTGGAAAAGTAACCATCTGAGATAGATTATTGGCATCAAGGAAGTTTACAAAGACATGACTCAGATTGGCTAAATTAGTTTTGTCTCCATTCAAATTAAACATTTTTCCATTGAATGCTAAATTTGGGTTATTCCAATCAATTCTACTAAAATTAAAATCCCCGAGAATATACATCTCAGGACAAACAAGGCTTTTCAGAACCTTCAATAAGGCCTTAATAGTAACCTCATCGTTAACTTTAGACGGTGGTAGGTAGGTACATATAAAGCGGGAAAACTTAGACTTTGAGTAATGAAAATTGAAAGCAATAATCTCAAATCCTGGGCAATCAATGGTATCTATCTTAATTCTTGAAATCATGGGTGCCAGTGATGTTTTATAGATTACACAAACACCGCCGCCTCTATCAAACAGTCTATCACAGCGCAAAGCACGAAAAAGATCACTGTCATCCAGAAAGGAGTCAGGATAAAAGGGTTTCAACCAAGTTTCGGTAATGAAAACAAATGTAAAATCTTGAGAAAGCAAAAGAGCTTTCAATTCGAAAATTTTGTTGACAATTGACCGTGCGTTGAAAAGCATACCTAATATAAAAGAAAAATTGTCTTTTTGACACTTGTAAGATTTGGTGGTAGTCTTCTGTGTACTGTTATCTTGGGCTGGAAGCATAGTATTAATAATTTTGTGCGAAGAGAGGTTGAATAAGGGTGATGTGGGTCCAGTGGTTATTTTGCACTTCCGTTTTTTGAAAAGACCTTCACAATCTGTAAAGCCCATGGTGGACCTCGAACTTTGTATTTGAAATCAGTTGGTTGCTCTTTCTGATTTCGGCTGTACGCCTCTTTTAGAAGACGCTTATTTTCTACGCGATCGTCTTCACACATATCATGTGCTACTCTGATGCCCTGGAATTTTTCGTCCTGCTTAAGTTTATACAGCTTAGCAAGAAACTTACGTTTGTCCCATCTTTCCTGAAAGGAAACTTTTAACGGTCTTTTATGATTTGATCTTTTTGCCCCGAGTCTGGTCATTGAAACTTTTGGAGTGTCCACAGCACCAAGGCCTTGAGTGCACATTTGATTAAAAGTCTTGATGTCATCGTCTTTATCAGTCTCAGGGACACCAAAGATGATGACATTGTTTTCTCTATCCTCCCGGTCCAGAGTAAGTTTCTTGTGCGTGTCAGTAACCTTCTTGGCAAGAAGTTGCACCACGCTAGTACCCTTTTCGGATCCAGAATTACCAACAACTGAGGCCCACGTGAGAGGCTTCTTTGTGGAGGCCTCCAGTTCATCCATAGATTTGGATAAGATAGAAATCTTTTCATTGATTTTGGCAACATCGTTGCCGATTTCAGATTTTAATTTGGTCAATTCAGTGGATATGGTGTTGCTGATGTCAGACAATAGGCTTTTGTTAGTGTTGGACGAGGTAGTTGTTTTGTCCATAGATCTACATTTAATGCAGGACCAACAAAATCCCACTTGCTGCATTTTATTATTTTCAAATATATCATATAATTTTTTATTCACATCACTACAAGTGAGGTGAAACCTAGAGAGGCATTTGATGCAATCTATTGCCAGATCTTTATAAAAACTTCCATAAAAAACTTCCAAAAAAGAACTGTAAAAGCAATTGTCAAAACAACAAATTAAGTTAATCTTTTAATCTAGCATTTATCTGGTAACAAGATTTTATTAAAGAATGATTATTCATCAAATCCTAGTTCTTCTTATTTTTATCTTATTTATTTGTACAAGATTCAATTTAAGTAATTATTTTGAAATCATTCTTTTCAGGAAGTGATATTTTATGTCGAGACCAGTTCAGAAAAAAAGTAACTTCAAGAACCAACTTTTATAGTCCATCATTCAACGGCAGTACTGGCTTACAGTTATCAAATCATAGCTTTGATCTTTGCTGCACTAATTCAGCAAATTCCTTTCTCTCTCCATCTTTCTTGTTTGCTTTTACTCCATTATTTTCTCTTTTTAATAACTTCTTGAATTTGTCATGAAATTAATTAGCTGTTGTTGAATGTTATGATGATAGCATGTTATTAATTAGCTAAGATTTTGATGTTAATTTGAGACTACTAATTCAGGTTTGCGTGTTTTGTTTAAAAAAAGCTTTTATGCATTTATTGGAATACTGTTGGTATACTAATAGGTAACTTAGATTCCTACCAGGTGTGCATCTGTAATCTAGCTACTAGGAGGTTTGAAATGATGGATGGTATAAAGTTGGAAGCTCTGTGCACTGTATTGTGATTGAGTGTTCGTGCAAAACTCTGTTCAATTATATTTAGTTTATCAGGCTCGCTACAAGGGCTGTTCAATTTGTAACTCGAAGCCACGCGTTGAATAAATAGAATAAGATTTTCTTATAAATTTCAAAATCTCTTTGGTTACTTAGTTTAAAGATTTAATTTTCTTAAACCAGATTAGAGTAAACACAATAAAAAATCTTATTCAGAATTAAATTGATATTTACATTTTTGCTTTTGTTATTTTCAATATATTTATTATCATTACTGCAGTTTTATATTTTAATTAAGAAATAATTTAAAATGTGCCTACCTTATATACAAGTATTAGTTTTACATAAATTAACTAAAGAAAAGCGTAATTTTATTTCCCTTATATAAAAGGATAAAAAACATCTTATATAAAACTACCTCTAATGATAAAAATATTTTTGTTATGTTGTTTTTCTCAAATGTTTTTTGATTATAACATAAAACGATTAAAATTTATAAAAGCTTGCAACCTATTATGGAAACCTTTTCAGAAACACTGATATAGCTTAAAATAGGGTATTAGAAATTTATGAAAAAGGATAATTTCCAATTGTTTTCTCCCGAAACATTACTTCTATATTAAATCTAATCAAATAATTTTTTCATAAAGATAACTTGATGTTTTTTAAGGTGAAAAAATTTAAGAATGAAGTTAAGATAGTTCTGATTTGAACATTTATATTTCTAGAAATTATTTCTTGAGATTATCTGAGAAACTAAATATTGTTGCTTTCAAAAAATCCTTTTACAAAATTTTTAATCATTTATTATACAAGATAACTTTTATTAATTCTGCTGAATTCTAGGAGTATTCAATAAACATTTTCAAGTTGAATATAGAGTTTTGATAGTTATTAAAAGTAAGTTGACAGAAACATTTCAATTTTAAATCAAATTGTTTCAAAATTTACAGATAACTGACCTTTGAGGTGCAAATCAAACAGTTCCTTTAATTCAAGTCCCAAAAATCAGATCGCTTATAAAGCGTTCAAAAATCAAACATGAATACAAGTTGATGTTTATTAAGTTATCATCAAATATAAAGAAAATATTTGAAGAAATTTACTGGACTTCGTTTTGATTTCATCAGAAATTCACGAAAATTAGATGCATACAATAACTTGTTGAAAATGATTTACATCTTTGAGTCACAAGATATGAGATGAAATCAATAAAGTAAATGCTCACCAAGAAGGATTTCAAAAAGCAATCAATTTTGTCGTGAGAATTGAAAAACTTAATGAGAATTTAGAAAATTGATTTTTACTCTACATTTAAAATTAGAAGCAACATTTTTTAGAGGCTAATAAAAACTTCCACTTTACAAGATGATAACAGCATTGAAAAAAAAAACTTGTTCTTTGACACAAGATTTTGACAAATTTTGGAATAAATTACAAAGAATAAGATGAATTGCAGGTTGGTGGTGGGGCTAACTCAACAATTTCCCTCAAAATATTTTACTGAATACTACAACACCAAGAATTCATCTTCTTTGCCTACAAGTCAATCACCCAGTTTAATATAATTTGTAACAAAAATGTGTTTTCTTTTCATTTAATCACTAAATTGTTTAAAATATATAAAAAAAAAAATAAAACTTATTTCTAAAAGTTAAAAATATTCGATCTGCAGATACAGAAATATTTGAACAAATTGATTACTTGTTTGTAGAAAGTTTTCGATTGATCGGATAATTGATCAGACTTGGCAACCAGGTCATCGATTTTTTCTCCCCGTTGCATCAATGACTCCATTGTTTCATGCTGATCACAGAAATAATAGAAGCAGTCAATATAACAACTATCTTTTAAGATAACAACTGATTTGTAGTCAGTTCATAAAATCAGATGAAAATAAGATTACCAGAATCACTTTAGTTTCATCTAGTTCTGTTTGAACACGTGTCATAGCATCAGCTTCTTTTGGATTCTGGAACTTTTCTAGCAAGGATTCTAAACCCTCATATTTGATTGTACTGTAAGTTAAAATCACAAAAAGTTGTAAAAGGATATTTTGGAATGATTTAATAATCAAATGAAAATATTAAAATGTATTTTTGAATAATATCTAAGGTGTTGTACTATTGACTGACTGATAAAACTGTTTTGGTTGACAACATAGAATTTTCTTCAGTGTAAATTACTTATAGTTTGATAGAAATATTTTTATCATGAAAATAGATGAATTAAATCAAGAGTGTTAAAGACATACTGATGCAAACTCAAACTGTTTTTACTTAAACTTTAAATAAAATGAATTTTGACATCCTACAAAAACATTTAAAAGTACAAAGATATCAACTTACACGTCTCTAGGATTCTGCCATTGTTCCTTAGAAACTTTTTGAACAAAATCTTCACAAGTCTATAATTCAAAAATGTTTAATCAATTCAAATAAAAATAAAATTTATACTTTCATATATAGATTGGAAGGATATAAAAGAAATCTAAACATCAGATTCAAACTAAAAGTAAATATTGCATCAAACATAGTGAGTGAAATAACATTTCAAACTGAAATCTGTCATCAAACTTCAATTTGAAAAGAGGAGCAATTATGTAGCTTCTTCAAGAATACAAGATACCTTGCTTAGTAGAGTAAAAGCCACTCTGGATGGATACTCTTGATCTGCAATTACAACACCAGCAAGTCCGTCCTGACGAACATACACATGGCACAAATAATCTTGCTGCTTCACAGACTGACGTTGACCAGGTTGGGTTCTTTCTGTCACAATTTTTGTAGCGAAACCTAAAAACTCTCCAACGCTGTAAATGATCAATGATGTTAACTGAAAAGTATTTGAATAATAGAATAAACAATTTCAATTTTCATTGTTTAGTAGATAAACTATAAGTTATAATCACATAGTTTGTTTATAAGTAAAGTCTTAGCTTCTTTGTGGACCTAGAAGTTTTATTGGTCAATGAGCTAAGTAAATACAATTAGTTTCGATTTATGAGTCTTTTTCAGATTCAAATCTTCAAATTTAGTTGTACTTCAAACTAAAGCTCTTATCAAGGTGCACTTAATAAGTAATGACCATTTTACAAATTACTCAATTGTATTATATACTCATATATCAAGTGAATAAGTCTGGCTTTAATTCCTTATTTTCTAATAAACAATCTATTTCCTATAAACATAAAACACTATTATGAATAATTATATATTTACTTAAATTTATATTAAATACTTGAATATATAACATCATAATGACTGACTCTAGTCTGTCTTTACAATGATTACAAATCATTGTTAGCAGGTTAAATCCGTAGAATATAATTTAATTCATTTAGACCATATTTAATATTAAGCCAAGGACTTTATTACCATTTTGGTTAATTTTAAAATATAATAAAAATACCTTTCTATCAAAGCATGTTTCTAATCAATTTTATATCATAAATTCAAAGTTAAAAATAAGAAACTAAATACCTTGTTCGCTGAAAAAAGTTAAAAGAAGAAAGATCCTTTGCAGTTTTTAAGATCCTTACTTCAGTTGGAGTCCTATACAAAATTGTAATACCATATAACCTTACCATCATATAAGGTTAAATACCATAGAAGAATAATAAACCTAAAAAAAGTTTCATCTACCTTTTAAAATAATAAAACTACAAAATTAATTATTTAACAAAAGCAATAATTTTGAATCAAGTAGAACTAAATAACTAATTAAATTTAATCAGACACTTGTAAAAAATATTACTTAATAATTTAAGGAGAAAAAAATATTTTAAAAGAAGTAATTTTTAAAGATATATAAAACAAGTTCTTATACACAAGTGATAAGACATAGAAATAAATAATATTAATCATAAAATATATATAGAAATAAATTTGGATTAATTTTAAGTAAAACTGAAATAAAACCAATTGAAATAATACTTATAGTAAATCACAAAAGCTTTTAATTTAAATTTATATATATATATATGAGAAATTGTTATTTTAGCTAATATTTCAAAAGTAAATAAATCTTTAAACCAATCAAAACTTAGACAGCTTCAAAAATTCTAATTAAATTCACAATTCATATTTTATTTATAACTCTGCAGTATTTCTATTCTTTTTACATCAATTACACTTAACTTTACTATAACTGTGATAAGACGATTTTATTATATTTTTACTCATTTTGTTTTTGTTCAGTATAAGATCTGTAGAATCTATCACTCGCAACCATGCGTTGATTAAAAAATATATCTCATACTCTTTAACAAAAAGAGTTGATACAACAAAAAGAGTTGATACAACAAAACCAAAACAAACTGTAGGAAATTTATCAAAACTATAAACAATGATGAATAATTTCAATCAATCCTAACGTCATCTATGTTGAATAAATTGGCTTTTAACTCTTTCTAAACATAAAGCAGCTGCAAGAATACCACTTTTTTTTTCTTTAACAGAAAAAAGCATATGGCTACAAATATACAAATATTTTTATATAATATAAATCATTTAATTAACGTTGAAAATAGATCTTTAGAACGTTTTAAAACTAAAAGGTTAAATTGACTAAGATCACTATTAAATATAAAAAATATATTGCTCTACAAAACTAGTAGGCTTGATTGGCTAGTATCTGTAAGAGTTTTTATGTTAAGAAATAATAAAAGAGAAGTAAAGATGAAGGTAAAATGTAAGTAAAGATGACTATGACTAATTTTTAAGGCCCTTTTAAAGTTTGGCAATAAACATTCTTCTAAAAATTTAAAAGTATCGAAAAAGACGTCAGCTATTTGAAAAAGCTTATAGTTCAATAAACATTGATGGAGTTAAACAGGTTTGAATAAAAACAAAAGTTAAAGGTTATAAAAAACCTTTAGTACAAACCTACTTGTAAAAATATTATTTACTTATTTTTATACTTACAAAGTGCTCAAGTCAATTTCTACTATGTGCAATTTTATGAAGAGTGCTATACTTATTTCATTTGTTCTGAGATGTTTTTATTGTAATTTTTGGCCGGATAAGAACAAAAATCGTTTTTTTTAACAATCTACCTCTTTTATATTATGCAATGCATATAATAAAACGCACACTAATATTTCCATTAATTTAATTTATTTTCGTTTTTTCAACGAACCAAACAATTAAAACAGAGAAAAAATAAACGAAACAAAACTTCGATAAAGTTTAAAATCAATTTAACGAAAACAAATCACACCGTAAACAATTTACTTTATATTGGAACTTTTGCTGAAAAAGGAAAGAATGGAGGTTTGTTTGATAGTGCTTTCTCGTTTCTTAGCAGGAAACTCACGGAATTGGACAAGTTGTGACACACTTTCTGGTGTGGCTTCTGGTTGACAACGATAGTAGGCTAAGTAATCATCCATTTTCTGCATGGCTTCACCGTAAGAGAATGGACACTTTGATGATTGTGGAACATCATTTTAATCTTCAACCTCCTCATCCGCCTCTTTTTCGTTGTCTCCAGAAATCAGTGCAACCATTTCTTGCTCGTCCATGTGGTCATACCTAGGACCATCGCAACTCATCTAGTTTTGGATATCATAGTCTGTAAATGTGATATTCATCCTCGAAAATTACTGAATAAATTCGCTGTTTGTAGTTTCTTCCGAAGAGTCACTGTTCTGCATGGAAGAGCTTGGTAATGACATCAATTTCTTCTATGAATTTCATATAGCAGTAGGTGTTACCATATCCCAAGCGGATGCAACGGTATCGACAATTTTGATCATGTCAGTTCTTTTCAAAAAGTCCTGTATGGTGAAGGTTGATTGTGATACAAGATCTTTCAGAATCGACTTTCTATAAACCCTTTTGATAGATTCGAGCACACCTTGGTCCATTGGTTGTATGAGTGCAGTAACATTTAGAGGTAGAAACTTGGCGGTGATTTTGCCATCAGTTGATATAAGTTCGTCCTCACTTGGATGGGCAGAGCAATTTTCGAGGAACAAAATGGCCATTTCTTCTTATCCAAGTTCTCTCAGCTTTTGTTACGCTTCGGGAACGAAACAGTTAAAAAACCAATCTCCGAAAATATCACGGTTCACCAAAGAATTTGTTTGATTTCGGTAGACAACCGGCAGCGCCTCCTTGTTGAGATTACGAAAGCAACGCGGATTTTCAGCCCTACCAATTAACAATATAATTAATAATTAAATCTACTTTTCTGAAACTGGCCGGATTAGCGAGGGACCAGACTAGCGGCGGCCGTTATAGCGAGGATACACTGTACCACATTTGATTGTGATCATAAATCTTTGATATAACTCTACCTCACACTTCAACATGCTATTTGAGGATTTTACTCTTTTCTTTTTACTTATAGAATCATTATTCAAATTCAGATGATAGTTTTTGGAAAAATTTAATTTGAATAAAATGTTGTTTTGATGGATAACTACGTAAAATGACAACATATTTTTTGGCACAGCATCTATTCATGTCAGTGCTAAAACTAGCCGTTTAGTCATCATTAAAAAGTGATATTGTTCATTCCTGATACCTCTTCAATTACTGTCTCAAAACTATCGAGTCAAGGGCTCTTGGGATTTATGTATTCAGTAAAAGTAGTGGCAGCTATCCAAACAGTGCTTTGATCGATTCATTTTGTTGTTACCAGAAAAAAACACATCTAATAGTTTTTTCTAATCAAAAATTGAACACTTTTTAATGATCAGGTTTAATTTTTTATTAAAAGCTTCAAATCTACTTCTATAGAAAAAATAACAATTTAACAGGTTTTATAAGCAATTATTTGGTTTCTCCAGAAGCAAAGTAGAAATTTATATAATAAAATTTGTTTCCAATTTAAAAAATAAACATATTCTGTGTCTATTAATTAAAAAAATACAAAATTAAAACCAATAGTTTTTATTGTCAGTATAAATTGATACAAAGGCCTCAAAAATATTATAAAATTGCACAAAAAAAACTCTTTAGTTACTTACAAGACTACTTATGTCAGAAAAAATCTGCTTTCCGTTAGAGTTCATCATTTCTGAATAATCTGTCTCTGAAAGATTACAACTAACAAAAACTTGCTTTCCTGTTTTAGAAGTCATCATCTGAGACAAAACCTGAGATAAAACATTGGAAGAATCGCCAAGAAGATGACTAGTTGTTGGAGTATCTTCATATTTTCTAGGAAGAGCAACTGCAAGGTTTGTTAAAGATGCAGTTTCATTATTTACTATCATCATGAAACTATCTTTTAATGGAAGAATATTGATAACAAACTTCTTATCATTTTTGGTATAGATAAATTCATTGAACTTAAGAACTTCTTCATTCATTTTTCAAGTAATTTAGAAACAGAAATACTAAAAAAACAAATACACAAGATTTTTGAAAAAATAAGTTTAATAATAAAGTATAATTAATTTAAAACAATTAATTTTCTTTGGTTGTAAAATGATAATTAATATTACTATGCATAGTTTATAAAATTTTGAAAAAGGTTAAATAAAATTTATAACAAATAGTAATAATTTAAGCTGAAATCAATAAATTTAATTATTGCTTTAATTGAAAGAAGTAGTCTGTTACACATTGAAACAAAGTTATAGAATAAAATAAACCTACAAGATTTAAATAAGTAAGTTATGATGAATTTAAAATATCTTTATTATTTATGAATTTGATTAACAAATATGAACAGTATTTATTATTACTTATTTATAGTTATAAGATAATTATTTACAAACTATCAAGATATAACTGATATAATATAACAAGAAATATTATAAACATTTGTTTAAAATTATTAATAAATTTTTTTTGACTGTTACCACTAAAATTTTTTATTTTTTTATGTTCATTTTTTATTTTGTAATATTATAATTTTATATTTTGCTCAATAGCTACTAAAAATCTTTATAAAATAAATAAGTTTTAATGCATAATTTTTTCTGCAGAACAAGAGTAGTTGAAAAACCAATTTCTTATAATTCAAGTAAATATGTTTAAAAACAAAACATATAAGTATCTCATAACATATTTCTGATTGTGGGCTAGAAACATTCAAGTTTAAAACCATTGTTATTACTTTGAAATAGCATGATAGTGCACCAATTTTTCTTTTTTAAATTTTGTCACCAAAAGTTATATAAATAATTTATACAATTCATTGCATTTATTTTAAAGAAAACCTAACTGCATTTATTTATATATTTTGATATTTATAATCCTAAAAGCTAATCCTTTTTTAATATTTCCTTAGTAGCATGATCTATTACAGAATTGAATCAATAATAGATGATGTTTCTCAATTTGCTTTTTAAGAAAATTGAATTTTTAATAGATCTTTAATAAATTATATAAGCCATAATTGTTAGAATCAAATCAGAAAAATATTAAGCATATAATAGTTTCTCTATAACTTTAAGTATAAAGCATACTCTAAAGAATTTATTTGAGTGCCTTTATTACATCTGTTGGAGTCATACTAGAATAACAGCAAAGAAAGCATATAAATGTAAAATAAAATAGAGAATTTTGGAGAAAACAGTGTATTTGCTACCTTCAATACTCATCGAAAAATTAATTTTAAAAATAAACAAACCCAACTGCAAACAAGATCACAGTATACTTTAAATGATGTTACATAAGTGGAACTTTGGCTTTTATAATTATATGATATACATTGCAGTAGAATATCTTGCAACGATGTTCTTTGTTTAAATTGATGAGAATTTTTTTAGGTCTGGGACTCAAGGCGACCAAATATTTAGATCTTACGGAAGATTTGAATTACAGTTGCTGTAATGCCATTCTGTATATGTTAAATAGATCAAAGCTAGCTATAAGTACTGCAAATCAAGATAGATACAAAAATGCTGGTATGCTTTTAGATTTGTAAAACTTTTCAAATACTTTATTATCAACAGTTTTATTTCAAAGTTAAACTATTAGTTTTTAGTAAAACCATTTTAATAGAACCCTCTATTAATGTGTAGCTGTGCAATTAGTACTGTCGACTGAAGATCCAGATATTCTGATCTGGTTTTGTGAATGCCAACAGTTTGAGATCAAATTCAGATGGTTGAGTTGGTTGTTTAATCTTTAAAACTCTTTGACAAGTAAAAAATCAATTTTTGTAAAACTTATCTTTCATTTTTTGTTACATTTTGTGTTTGACAGACTATGGAAGAGTACTATGGAGAAGAATATCTCTACTTCAAGCAAACCACATCAAAGATTTTATCTTGATCACAGAGTAAGTTAGTATTCTAAACTGTGTTTCTGAAAAAAAAAAACTTTATAAAAATGTTGTAACCTATAAAATGAAATAATTTCTCAAAAATAGTGGTTATGTTGAAGCTTCCAATATGTTAATTTGTAAATAAAAGTTATTAAAATATATAATTACAGTATTACAATATTATTTGTATATATTGCATATAAACATTTATGTATTTGAACTTGATTTGCACAACTAACAATGACCAAATTACATTAAACTGATAGTTTTAAAATTATAAAATAATTATTTCCAAGTTTTGAAAAGTTTAATATTTCATTTTACAACTAAATGGAAATATTAAAAAAGATTCTTACCATGTAATTCTTAGATGATAAAAAATCATAATATGATTTTATTTTTCTATAATACTTTGCAGATGTATAAATAGTTTGTACTATTTTAAATCACAGTGTAAAAATATAAGCTACAATCACTGAAGCGTGAAAAGTGAAGCATGGTTAGAATGGCTTTATATTTGTTAACATTTGAGGCGCGTATACGAACGTTGCTTGCAATTTAGTATGCTTACGGTTGCTTGTTTTTATGCTAACGATATGGCAACGTAGTTAAATTTTTTATTGTCAATACTATTTACATCTAAATAGCACTTGAATGAATTGCATGCTTGGTTATATAGATTATGTCAATAAATAATTAGAAGCAATTTTTGCATTTACAATTAGTTTACTTGTCATAAGATTGTTCTTATGGCCTGTTTAGTTTATCAAAATGCAAATATTCTTAGGGGCAATTACTTGTTATATTTGTGGTTATGTATCTTATTATACAAAAGTAAAACTAAGTTACCAAAAGTGAATATTATATCTTTTCACATCATCTAATTTGCTTGATTTAAAAATAGAATAAATTTTTGTGTAAATTGATACTTAGTTCATTAAATAAAGTCAAGTTTATTTGGAGTAGCATAGTTTTAGTTTGTGATCAGTTTTTAGAAGTTCTTTTTAACAAAAAAATGTAGAAAAATGTTAAGAAATAGAAACAAATTAATCAAATTATACTTTTATTATAACAATTATTTATATTAATTTATAATTATTATTTGAATAATTATTTGGTCATTATTTATAATTTGTATTCAGATAAGTTCTTGGTGTACATTTATTGTTAATATTTGTTATTAAAACTTTAGTTTTTATATATTTTATAATGATAAAAGTTTATTCAGAATTATTTTTTTAATATTTTTTATTATTATTCTCTGTAAATATTTATAACTTTTCAACTTAATTTTTTAAATGACATTGTTAAGTAGGAACTGTTTTGAAAGTGTAACTTGATATGAATTAACATTGGTTAATGCTGTTTATCTAGCAATTATTATATAATAATTATTATACTTTCCTAAGTCTTATTAATTTTTATTTTAATCAAACATAAGTTACATAAAATTATCATAATTATAGAACACATAGAAAGTAATAAAATATGTTTTTATTTTTTTAGATTTTAATCTAATATAAACAATCAGATGAAAATAATAATTATTAATAAACATATCTGAGATAAATATCTAAAAAGATTATGAACAGAATTCTATCAAACAATATATTTATAAATATTTATTATTAACAAATAGTTATAAAATTTTTATTTGATATGTGATTTGTATTGTTATATGAATTTTTCTAAACTAATCTTTTGATCACTTGCAAAACTTTAATAATAGCATTGATTATTTAATGCATTGCTATAATTGCACTTTAATAATTATTATTCTTAATTATTAGCTATATTTTTGAAATAAGCTATATTTTGTAACTTATGAAAAGTTGTTATCACTTAAGCTTTTCATGTTAATAGATTTTATTGATATTAATTATGATTTTACTTTAAATAATTAATTTTAAATCACTTTAAGTAAAGATTAAATTTTATACAATCAAAAATTCTTATATAGCTTCTATAAGCTACTTGATATACTACTTTGTAACTTTTATCTTATTATTTATTAATGATTAGGCTTAATCTTAAAATCATTGATTATTGAAAAACCTTTCTTAAAAATTTTATTTTTTTCTTATAAACAGTTTTTCATCACTAGATATAAATCAGTTAAATAAGTTTTTTTGTCACCAAAGAACGTTGTAACGAATTTGCTAAACAACTTTTAATATTTGAAAAATTATTCCAGAAACTTTTATTTAATAAAATCAATTGTTTAATCTGTGTCTTTGAATTGATTAAAATTTCTAATTATCCTTAAAATCCTTTAAACTCTTTTAGTTTCAAATCAAAAGTTCTACGGATGACGAAAATGGAAGGTATTTCATTTTTTTAACTATTATACTAAACTGATAGGCATTAAACGCTTTGTTTAACCATTTTTATTAATGTTACTAAGTTTAATTATTAATGATAAAAGTTAAATTTTAGACTGACATTTTTTAAGGTAACTTTTGATCATATATTTTTTTCCTGTTTATTTGATTTTATGAATTAAAATTGAGATTGTGTTTATATGTATTAAACATTATAATACATAAAATATGATCTGTGACATTTAGAGAAATAGCACATTTAATTAAAGTAAAAAATAATAAAACTGTTAGTACATACAAGAAAAAACTTTAAAAAGCTTTATGCCAACAAAAATACTTTTATAATCTTCTACCTAGCATTGTAAGCAGTATAGATAGTGAACACTTTTGGTCAATGTATCTTGACGTTGGTATGTAATTAGTTGCTGCTGCAAGAGAAATAAATCAATATGTTTTGAGAAAAAAAATATTTCTACCAAATAAATTATTCAGCAAGCTTTCTACGGGCGCAATGAGTGAATAAGCACTAGAATAAGTATTTTTTCTTTCCATCAGCTCACTAAATTATTCTCTCACAACTTAAAAAAGTCATTTCTTTCAAACTCCATATTTCAACTGCAAGGTCATTGCTATGTCAGCTTTCTTATATTTAGCCTGTTTCTTATTATGTTTTCATCTAAATGTTTTTTTGGTTAATTAAACGACTTAAATATTGAATATGAGTTTTTATCAGTTCGAGTGCAGATTAAATATTTATGTAAAAATCAGTTTGACGAATATCTTATTTTATAATTAACACTTTTTCTGTATTGATTTTTATTTCTACTTTTGAAAATTGTCTAGAAAACGTATTTGATTTATACGAAAAGTACAATTGTGAAGGTTTTTATTGACTTTGTATTGATTACTTTTAAATTTGCATCTAAAACGATTTATCCATCAAAATTTAGCTCCGTTTGAAAAGCAATTTCTTTCTAAGATACGAACATTATCTAAGATGTAAAAAAATCAACATTTGATTGATTGTAAATCTCTAGAATATTTAAAAGACTATCACTGGAAAACAAGCAAACTTAGGGTTGACTAAAATAGTCATGTTAACATGTTTTAACTAATTAAATAAATTCTTAAAATTGTTCATGTAAATTCGTGTTGAAACGTTGTGAAAATTAGCAATCAAAGCCTTATAAAAGACAAAGTTTTTAAACTTTTAGGTTTCATCACTTTGAAGAGTTCGCTAGTTGTACTTTGCCATGGCCTTATCATCGGTAGCAGCTTCTGATCACTATCTACATAAACAATTTAAACCTGCAAGTGACCGACATCAGACTTGTACTAAAAATTTTATTGTCTCACATACTTCATACGAGCAAGAAATTGATCCTAACTTGCCTCTTTGTTGTTCAATCAACTCAATACAAACAACTGTCACCACTAACATCACTTACAGAGAAGTCTACCCCAGTGCTATCTTGCCAACTTTTTGTTACCAAACTGAAAGTAATAGTGATCCTCTAAGCGAAGAAGAAGAAGAGGACATTTTCTATTATTACTCAACTAGTGATTTGTCCAAAGTTGTATCTGGCAAACGCGTGTACAAACAAGCTCACTTCTTCCCCAAAAACGATCCTACGCGTTCCTACTTGTTAATCGAGAAGATGGGAAGTGGAAGCAGCACTTCAGCTGTAACTCACAACGCTACTGTTGGAATATCAGCCTCTCATAACAACATGATCACCAAATCATCAAAGTCTGCTAAATACCGAAGATCTAGCTTCAGTAGTGATAATGGTGGTTTTGAAACTCATTCTAATTCACCTGAAATCAATTCCAAATCACATATGGGGGTTAGAGAGAGGCTGAGATCTTCACTTGATAAAATAAGCTTCAAACCTGCGTTCCGTTGGGGGAGCTCTGACAAGATTCAATCAAGCGCAAATCAGTCAAAGTCGAAAAGCAAGAAATTCAGGTGACTTTATTTTTCCTTAATTATCTCCGCAGTCAATAACCTGCCTTTTGGTGAGTTTAAAGATCTGATTAAAATAGATTTGTTGTCAGACCGATTATATTTCCCCTTGCAAGTAACCAGTAATTTCCACATTTATTTCTATTTTCTTCAGTCTCAACTCCAAATTTCGTACAACTTATTGATCGAATGTCGAAAAAGTTTAAATCGAAGACAAAATCTTTTATTCTAAGCGCTGGAAGCTTATGATACTAAAGATCTTCCTCTTTTCATCTTGTTTCTTTTTTACAAACAGATCTAATGACTCACCACAAGTAAGGACATTAGCTTCAACCCCTGAGCTTCAATCACCCGCCATTCGACACCAAAAACAGCGCTTACGAAATGCTGGAAGTGCTTGTAGTGAGCTGGAACGCATTCACGTCGGCAACAATTCATCATCTGATCGAATCAATGTAAAAAATTCAAAGAAGAAAGCTCAACTGTCAGATGGTTGTAGCGGCATCCAGTTAGCAGCATCTAATCGTCCTGACTACATCGCTGTTGGCAACCATCCATCAAAATCCGTCGGTAACAATAAATTATCAGACAGTGGTTGCTATGAACGACGACATCTAGTTGCTGGCGACTCGCATCAATCAATCAATCTCGACTTTGCCGAAACACTTAAAACTGACCGAGAAGTTTTTTCGCGTGCCAAGGGCAATTGGAACACGCTTAGAATCAACAATTCTCAGTTTCAGACTCGGTACCGACCAGTCAAGGCCCCAACAGGGGTCCTGACCTCTAATATCAGTGCAAGTTCGGAAAACCTACAAAATACTCAAACAATGCAGCCTTTTCATGCAAATAATATTGAAAAGAAGAAAACTACTTGTAGTAATTACAACTTATCCACATCTGAATTTAGTTATGGAACAGAACCTCCAAAATTAACACCAGTATCTGGAAAACTGCTTCAACAGGTCTGTTAATTCACTTTTATTAGCTTTCGTTGTTAGATATTATAGATAGGAAATAAGTACTCTGTACAATTATTTATTTTCTTTCTACTCTTTCAATTCTCTTATCTTTAAAAGTAGATTCTTTAATACAAGATTTAGTATCTTTACTTCAATAATGATTTTATTCTTTATCTTAAAGCAACTTATCTGTTTGACATTTTGAATAAACCTTTTATCTTTTGCTTAAATATTCTCGAAAACTTCATATCAATTCTAACGATATATCATTAATCCTTCAAGAAACCTTTTAATGTCAAATATATTTTATCCTTTTGATATTCAATTAGTTATTATTATTTCCTAAAATATTTGCAAAACTATAAACTGGTTTCTTCTACAGCAATATATTGAAACTACTATTGTAAGGCCAACAGCTTTCAAGGTTGTTCCTCGACGTCAAAAACCTACTGTTGAGACCAGCCCTCCACAACAAAACCTATCACCCTCGGATATGGTAGTTGATACTGGTGGTAACACTGGTAAGTTATGTATTCTCACTAGCTCACTGAAATTCTTAATGTTTTGTAAATATTTACGAATAAAGCTTTTCAAGTTGTGTTTGAATAGAAGAAATTGGAATATTTCAATTTTCTTTTTATGAAGTTCAGAGATTAGGTGATAAAAGTTGCAGCTGATATTTGTAGGTTGTTGTGACTGTAATACTCACTTAACTTCTTATTATTAAGTTAAAATTTCTTGTAACTTTCTAGAACTAGAAACTTTGTCTACTGATATCTCTTAGAATAAAGTTTAAAAGATTTGCAAGAAGCTAATTTTTCGATTAATTTAAGTTGGCAAAAAAATAGCTTTTGTGTTTTTGTGCTTACTTGTTAAATGTCTTTATTTGAAGAATAGTTTTATTGGTTATTTAATCTTTATGATTTTCAAATACTAACAAAACTGTGTTGGGGGGATCTTTGTGAGTTTTCAAGAAGAAACTTCTCTATTTCAACTTTTCAAAACATGAAAGTTTGCTTTCTACTTATCTTATTACCTTATACTTTATCACATACTTGGTTTCTTTTACGAACAGATTTTAATACAAACAATATCACCAAAACTCAACTCATATCTTTTATTTTTCAATAATATTTACCTCTTAAAATCTTTTTAGTCAATTCTATTTTTACAACTTTAAAAGTTTGTTTTTTTATCAAATAATTCTTTTACTTTATTTTGAACTTTATGTAAAGTTCACTATTGCAGAAACGAAATTATTTCTTTTACAAATTACAGCTTGTACTTTACAGTAGACTTGAAGATAATTTTATCTTCTATCGAATTTTAAGTAAAAATCTTCACCTAAAAGCTTTGTGTTTTTAATGACAAATTATTTTGTTATTTTTAGATTTATTTTTTTAGATTTTTTTACTTGTGTATCTTAATAAGAAAAATTAGAAAAAATTCAACTTGTTTTTTTGTTGGTTCAAATTGTTTGACATAAAAACAATAAAATTTCAACTAACAACAAATATTTCACGTTTTGTCCTCCTCTAGTCTCTAACCACATCTCACTACTTTTATTTACTTGAATTTGTTCATCATCTTAACTAACCAACAAATTGTTTCCAGGTTCATCAATACCTACAAGCTCTTGCAACCATCAGTTACCTGTAACAGTATCTTCAAGCCGCAAAAGTTGTGCTAGCGATTCCGATTCTGGTCTTTTATGCTCAGGTTTTTATCGATTTATTACTTGTGATCGTATGAAAGCAAGGTACACGTTTCAAATTAGGGCATATGTTCTTCAAATTCAACTAAAAATCAATACTTAAATCCCGAAAAGCTTATAAATCTTTAATTACTTATTGTCAGTAGCAAATAAAATACCTGAAGATGCATTTATCTGTAACAACTTTTAGTTTCAAAGACGACCAATAATAATTGAAGATATAAACACTTGCTATCGAAATCTTGAATATTTTATTCCATAAAAGCTTTTCCCTGAAGAACTTACTTGCTAATTACTCTATTTCAAAACTGTGAAGAAAGTCAATAAAATATTTTACAAAATATCCGTCGTATCTTTTAATAGATTTGTCATTATCTAAATGCTTTTCTTTTTCACATTATCATAGATAAATGATTTGACGAATTGTTCAATATGAAAATAAATAGTTTCTATTTGTTTACTGTTTGATTAAGATGCTCACAAACATGCTTGACATATTGAAATTGAGTGTAATTGAGATAAAGAATGACAGCTTGATAATCACACAAATATTTCATCTTAATCTTTAAACTGTAAACTAAAAGTTTTCTTGAAAAACTTTCCAGCACTTTTGTAACTGTTGTCCACTGTTGTAGGCATCAACTTTGTGAAATGTTTATTATTATTTATACTTGTTCAATTATATAGTAAGTAGATTTGATGTTTGTTTCAATCAACAACTTTGCCGATTTGAAGTTACAAAACAAGGTAGTGTTGTCGTACAACATTTGTTTGTGTTTGTAAGATGTTATTAAATTTCCTAAGAAAAGCATCATTGATAAAATTGCTAACATCTGCTTTATTATCAAAATTTTTCACTCCTACAACATTATCTTGATATATTTGTTAAAGATTTGTAATTTATTGTCTATTATCATAATATTTTGCTTGCTTATAATGTTACTACGAAAATATTACACAAAATTCCAAATATGTTGAAAGAATACATAATGGTCGTCATCAGATTCCTCTATTCGCGTTGTAAGATCGATAAATTGTGATATGAACATCTGTTCATAGAATCCTTCTCCCTTGTTAGAAATTTTGATTTATTCTCTATAAAAATGCCTTCAACATGATGCGGGGTATGTACCTACAATCGAAACTTATTTTATTGTTTTCAAAAATGTCAACTTTCTGAGTATTGCACAAAAGTCTGTTTTGTCTGCATGAAGGAACTGAATTGTCGGTGAAGTAGAAACTGACCTTTTACTCACTAAATGGTTTTCAAACACAAACATGACAACCAGCTGCTTCTTCATCAAACTTGTTAATCACTTGCTCTTTTATTACAATTTTTATCATCATTCTTTTGAATACTCTTTTTTTACTCATCTCTTAGACTGATAAAGTTTCTATTAATACATCAAGCTGAACAAATGATTAGGTAATTCATATTTGTTGTTTTTATCGACTTCTTTCAGACAAATCTTTTTTAGTAGCTCTTTTATTAAATAAAAGATTGCTTGTTTCAGCTTTTCTACTCCTCGTGATGAAATGTTTATTAGTTTTTGTGACGATAATATTTGAGATAGATATACGAGCTGCTGGAATAATTTCTATTTTTCATTTTAGTAATTAGAAAATGTTGTGATAAGAAACTGCTGTCATATCACCAGCTTCAATTTTCTTTCAGGTCGTAACTCTTCTACGAGCATACCACAAAATGTAGCTTTAACAAATGGTGTAAGTAACAACATTAGTGCTACTACTGCCACTACTACTACTGCTGCTGGAAATGTGTCATGTTCAGCATCTTCTGAAGGATATGATAGTGCCTGTGTGTCTTTGGCTCTCAATAATCAAATTGAGACTGAAATTAACTGTTCAGAAGCCTCTCCGTTGGTACTTCATAAGTAAGAATATTATTTTCATTATTAGAACACAAATAATCGAGACTCCCGGCTACTTTGTGGTTGTGTAACTTAAATTGAGATTTTTCTAAATGTATTTTCTAAATAATCAATTTATTGGTTGGTGCTCGTGGCTAATTATCTTAAATAAATATTACAAAAAAGTTGTTTCTTTAGTGATTGAGCAAATCAAGCAAGACTATTTTGAGGTTTACACTCAATCTTTTAAATGTTCTAAAAAATATCTTCTTTTACTAAAAGTCGAGATAATCAAATTTATTGGAGAAAACTTATCTTCAAAAAAGCTATTTTCAAATTATCGTTTTCACATTTGTTTATTTTGTAATTATTTCTTCAAGTTTTATTTGAGGTGAATAGTTTGGAATTTTCTTCATTTACTTATTAAAATATTTGTTCATAAAAATCCTGACTAGAATCAAATGATTTGTAAAGATTTTGAAATTTATTAAATATCAAAAAATATTTCTACAAAATCTTAAGGTACTTCTCAAATTGTTTGATGATGATTTGATCTTTAAAATTTTCATGAAATATTTTCAAATTAAATAATATTTTTAAGTTACATGGATGTTGATGACTTTTCTTCAGTTTGATCTTCAACACTTTTTTAGAAAATCACTAAATTCGTTTTATGAGTTTTTCTATCATCTTATCGACCTATATATTCATCAATATACAACTTATTCAAGAAAAACTTTGATGGAATCCAAACTATTCCACATAATAATGATTTTTCTGAAATATTTCATCATTTTTTTAGAGTTTCAAACAACCTAAACACAAACGAAGAATATGTTGTAAAAACTGACAATTCAGCTGATGAGCATTCCAACCAACAAATATCTGATGATAAGGTAATGAAGTGGTTCTGCATTCCGCTTTTTTTGTGGTAGTTACATGTTGATTTCACTTTTAAGAATTTTAAATCTAATTTTGAGAAACTATTAGAAATAGAACGACATTCAAGAGCAAGTTTGTTTCGATATTTTTCAAACTTCTTGCGTAAGTATATAGAACCACTTCTCTCACATAACAATTGTCAGTTTTCTATAAAACAACTTTTCATCACCTTTATCGACTGAAACTTCATAAAAGTATTTTGCAAGTTTCTAATTTCCACCCACAACTCGACAAATTGGTTTTTATTCTTTTTCTTCCACAACAAAATAATATTTGATTCAGTTTAACGAGAACAACGTTTTTAATTTCTTATTTTTGGTCGTCTTCTTTCTGATGAGACTTACGTTCTAAGGAGCTGAAGACTCGATTCTAACATCTTATCAGATTTCCAAAATATTTTCCTAATCGAACAACATTTTCTACTCAATGTCCCTGATTCTCATTTCTTTATTCCTTGATCTTCAACCTAGAATCTTTATCTCCTGATCTTTATCTACTGATCCTCATCTTCTAATCCTCATCTTTTGATTATTTTGTAGTTTGACAACTACTACACCAGTGATCGTTTACTTCCTGCAACCATAGTCGACGTTGCTTGCATCGCGCGTCACCAATCCTCTTCCAACTCCTGCAATTCAGCCACCAACGATCTCCGTCTTCGATTAGAAGACTTCGAAGTCGAGATGCAGCAGCGACGCGACGAAGTTTCGCGACTTCAGCGACAGTTAAAGGAGCAGCAAGGCGAGCTAACGGATCGAACCTCGGAAGCGGCCACTCTCCGATCGCGCAATCGAAGCCTCTTCTCGCGAATCGCGTCACGTGACCGCCAACTTGCTGACGTCATTGCAAGATTGGAGGACCGCGAAGCGACGTGTGCCGAGCTACAGCGTCGACTCGCCGAGGCCAACGAGCGTTGCTACGCGACAGCCGATGACGTGTCACGTGATCAGCGCGCTTCGGCTGTAATGTGGTCGATGGAGCGCGAGAAGCTGATGACGCGATTGCAACAAGCTGAAGATCGAATCGCGCAGCAGAATCGACGGTTCGAGTTAGAACGACAGCAGTGGGCGGTTGACAAGGCGCGCGTTATCAGGTAACCTTGGAAACCGGCCGCCCATGTCGTCATCTCAACTTTCATCTTTACAGATATCAAAAACAATTGCAAGATAATTACACTTTGATCTACAAAAGATCAAGTTGTTTGGAGCAGGAAAACAACGAATTGATCAATAAACTCCGACATGTCACAGTAGCAGCTGAAAGACGAGGACTCGCATCTTCCGTTGAACATCCAACTCTCAGTTATCCGATGGATATTTAAATGTCTTCCGGATCTTTTATCGATCTCACTAACTCCTATTTAATCTCTTTTTTTAATTATTACAGATGCATGAGTGAATTTTTAGGTAATTTCTGTTTCGATTTTCATTTTTTCTTTCACTTAGCCAATTTTCTGATAACAACAATCTTACTAATGAGAATTTTCGTGTTTTGTAGTTGTGAAAATCGTTTTTGCTTTTTAGGATGTCAATCTGATACTTTCATCTACTTTGATTGGATTATTACACGTTTTTATTATATATTTAGCCTCTTTCATTCAATTATTTGATTTTCATTGAATTTTCAACTTTGTTCATTTTAATTTCCTGATTTTTTTGCTGCTTTTCTGCAACGAACCCTAAAAAAAATTTTCGAACAAATTAATTGAAATAATTATTGTAAAAACTCAAATTATCTTCACTAATATCGCCCACTGCCCATCTAATCCACCTATCTCTCATTACTTCAGATATTTCTAAAAATTCTATGGATTCTACTCATGTAAAAAGATACTAAACATGAAATGTTGCTTCTCGTGTAGAAGTCAATAATGTTGATGTAAAAACTGAAATTTCTTTTTAACTTCTTACTTCTGTTGCCAAATTGTACTTGATACACAACTCACGCAGCAGTGCTAATTAGCTTGGCTAGTTTACCCCTTACAGACTTTTTCTGGAAATTAATGTTGATGTGAATTTGTCGCTGTCTTCTATCGAGAAACTGTTTAAGATGATTAAAAAACAAATTGTTTTATTCAATCACTAATTTCTTCTAATTTTATAAAGTATTTTTATTCGATTTATTTTAAATAATGAAATGATTAGTTTAAATGTTTGGAATTGATATTTATTCAATAAAATTGTTCTCAGTGGAAATTATTTTATTGAAATGATTAGAGGAATGAAAATAGATGGAGTCAGACTTGGTGGACAGGTTTGCTTCGAGTCTTGTCACTGACCTCCACTTACATCTTTGAAATTTCGTTTTTTTTCATCTTATTTATGTTGGTTTTGTTTGAATTTGATAAAAAGATTTAAATTAATAAATTTTTCATTTGTTTTATTGATTATCTGACTCATTTGCACTTTCTCGGATTAATCTTAAAATACATCTTGAAGAGCTGATTGAATCTTTTATGAATTTCTCAAAAATAAATTTCAAAGATTTTATTGTAAGAAAATCACCCAAAATATGATAAACAGAAAAAAAAATTTTGTTTAAATTCACTGTCAACTTAATCTTACTATTTTCTCAATATTTCGATATGGATTTGAAATCCGATTTCAGGTCTCGGCCTAATGACGTCATCTGTTTGTTAATTTTGCAAACGAACATAATTTTCAGTTTTAAGAAGTGTAACTTGGTAGTGAATTTGGACAAATAAGTTTGTTGATTCACTAAAATTGGATTGAAAATGTTGAGTTTAAAAGGTTAAGAAGATTTCTTCTTTATTAAAATCATTTATTCAAAATAATTTAGTTTTGTTGAAAATGTTTTTCAAAATTTAACTTTGTTGTAAAGTTTTATTTTTTTATTTTATTGTTTCAACCATCTGTCTACTTTCTACAAGTTATTTATATTGAACAAGTATTAACAATTTTACTTTCTAAAAATACGTCATTAATTTGATTGGGTTAAAAAATGTTCAAAGAAATTTTCATAAAACAAAGTTTAACTTATTTTAATTTTTGGAAATTAATTATTAAACTAATTTTTTAAACTTTTACAAATTGATAGAAAGCCTATGTAAAATTCTGGTGACTCAAAAAGAACAGATACAATACTATTGAATAGTTGCAAAGTTTTTATTCTTGATATTCTTAGTTTTTCAATTTATCGATTTTTCATTTTACCAAAATGTACCAACTTTGAAAAAAAAAATCTTTTTAAAATATTCTGTATAAACCAAAAGAAGTGAAATAAATTATCTAAAAGATATTTAGTTTTTTGAATTCTATGTTAGTTGAATGATATAGAAATTAACTTTATTTAATTAATTAGCAGCTAAACATTATTAATAAAACTGATTTATATGTTGTAGTTGTTTTTGTTTGAAATTAATAAAACTAAACTGAAAGTGTTTTTACAGGTTAGTGTTAAATATCAGCTTTAAAGATTTTTAATTAAATTGAAATCTTATAAAGTTCCTTTCTAAATGACTTCTATAAAATTAAATCTAACTCACTTTAGTTGTAAATCAAAGCGCCAATAAACAAATAATTAAATTGATCATCTTTAAAATGAAGATATTTTTAATAAGAAATTTCAAATAAAAGCACGACTTATTTTCTTGCAAGTTTTTGGCATTAAAAAAAAACTTTTTTAATTTCTAAGGAGAAATAAATTTGTTGAAAGTACACATATGTAATTTATTTAAAAAATAATTATATTGCCAGCCAACAAAACTCAACGTTCATCAAGTTGCAACCAAATGTCAGCATATTTCACCACGAAATCCAATACATTACCATTTTATTTTTATGATAAATGACAATAAAAAGATTATTAAATTGTCAATCATAAGTTGTAAAAAACCAGCAATTTGTTAAACTTAACCAAGTTTTAACTCAAGTAAATCATACTCAAACGAATAAATTAAGGTTCAGGAGTTACAATAATAAGTTATTATCAATAATTTTACTCCTAGGGGAAATAACTACAGTTATTCGCCAAGTTTTCACGCTTCGTTGCAAAAGAAAATACACACACAAAGGCAGTATGATGTCCTAATGGCGAGTCAAAACACTTTTTCACAGTATTGTATGCTAAAATATATAAAAAGTTTTTAGTTGAAAATATTCATATGTTGTTATTAAAATATTTTAAAAAATATTAGATAAATAGACACAAGCTTTGCGTTTGTTAGGTTTGTGTCTAGCTCATACAATAAAAATGATTATTTTTATTAGATTCCCATTTGGGACTAAATTCTAGTAAAACCAGGTGTGGTCTGCTTAAAAAATTTACTTTTATAAGCCTTCTGACGAATAATTAAACAAAATTTAAATTATATGGCTGAGAATGCTACAAACTTGCCTTTTCTAGAAAGAAAGGTTCTTTAAAATAACTACTGAATAAAAAATAAATTTTAATCAATTTAACTATGTTTTTAATTGAACATGCTTTATTTAAAAATTCCCGTATTAGTCAAATATTTAGATTGTAGAGAAACTGCAATACTTTGAGAAAGAATAATTGATTATATTAGAATTTTAAACTATAAAAAGTTTTTAATAAAATGTAAATAAAATCGCATAAATCCTACTAGATAATAAAATGAGCCAGTTGTTAGGTAGTTTGACTATAAAAAAATTAAACTAAAAGAGGACTAATAATCGAAAATTATGCGAAGAACTCTAAAAGGGTATAATTTAGTAATACATTTTTTAAAGTGGAGTAATTATATGATGGTTATTAGTATCTATTAAATAATAGTAGCTTAGCTTAAAATCAATTAATTATATATATAGACAGTGCTTAAGGTTGGAAGATAGTTCAAAAATAAAAACAAGAGTAAAAAAATATATGCGAAAGAATACATCATTAAAGAATGAACGAGATAAAGGCGTGGAACGGTTTTTATTTTACTAGGTACAATTGTGACTAATTAAGCTAATGCGCAAAAGGCACACCGGGCTGCATTTGTTGCATAGGAATACTTAAGACTGCGATGCCTCTCACGAAAGATGTTACCGTACTGTATCTTGTTCATGCTTTACAATCCGCAATTGAAGGTATAACTAGTTGTTTCATCGAAAAATGGATGGTTCTTTGTTCTTCTTTTTTGGAGCACCTCTGTTTCGACAAGCAAATGAGAACTCATCCTGCAATACAATTCTCTATTCTGGAAACTTTACCAGCCCAACGAAAGTTGTATTTTGTAATTATAGTTTCGATACCAAGTAACTTAGTTTTCTCTCGTGCAAAATCGCTAAAGATTAAGCCCCACCATTTTATACCCAAGATACTTCAAAGGCAGCGTTGATGGAAATGATCTAGAAGTCGAAAGTGGCGACCGTGTTAGATCCAAGATTTATTGTCTCGGTTTTGAGCTATTTATTACTCCAAACTATTTTCTGGGCGCCATCAAAGGCTCCGAATGGCATTGCTAATCTGTTGTCTACTTTCTTATCAATTTTTCTAAATAAATGAAACTATACTACCCAGATACTTCAAGTGCTGTACGATTCTGAGTCGCTCGTTGTTAATGGTGATGTGAGGAGGATAGCAATAGTCACATGACACGGGCTGAAAAGAACTTATGTCTTTTTATAGTTTACTTTAAGTCTGAAGAGTCCTGCAGCCTCCTAAGAGGTTATTCTTAGCACTACCAACTCAGTATGTTTCACTAAATCACTAGTTAGAAAGTTTTAGTCTAAGATCTTAAAAGTCTCATCTTGAATAGACAGCTATCAAGGCGGTACCTAACATAGACTGCGTTGTCAAGACTTAAGGTTGAGAAAGGCTTAAAATCATACTGATTGAAAAAGGAAAGGTGCAAAGACACAATCTTCTTTAATACAGTTTTATAACAGTTTTGCGTCCAAAGAAGAGTCTCTATGTTTTGATTACTCGAAATTATTCCCATTATTTTTGTAAAGGGCGACAATCTTTGCGCCACAAAGATCGCTAGATAACTTTCTTTTTTACAGTTTAATAATAAAAGCTTATATGGAATTCTGGGTAGTTTTTTGCAGCTGTTTTTTTTTAAATTCAATGGAAATTCCATCAATACCAATAGCCTTGAGCTCCTTGAGTACTTTGGTAGTCTCCTCATTAGTATAGATTCATTAGGCTCTAAAATTATGTGGTGTTTTGGTAGTAGATGACATGTTGTGCCGAAAACTAAGCGCTTGAAAGTTAGTGAAACCACCGAGATAAAGTTTTATTAGTGAGAAGTGTAAAAGTATTCAAACTTAAAAAAGAAAAGTTAAAAGAAAGAGAGTTCAGAGCTCTGAATGATGGACCCAATACCACTTTTAAGGCTTCATAAAATCTGCGGTGGTTACTAGTATTAGCGTACAGCTGATTTTTCCTAGAATATGTCAATTATGGTGGTGTGAAATCAATCGAACTATTTGTCTTGAATACTCTTATCATCTTCTTCTAGAAAGTGAATTATCTATTAGGGAAAGAAATTCATCCCTCACCAAAAGGACAAACAATGTTATCATGCATATTTCATAATTATAACTCTTTACAAGAAAAAAATAAGCTATGCTACTAGTAATAAAAAACAGTACCTGTTTTGATCTTAAAAACTTTGTCTTTGAACAACAACAAATCCTGATAAAAATACAACATATGTAGGCTTACATAACTTACATTAAGTCATGTACAGTATTTTACCGCCGTATTTTTACAACTCCGGGTTTTCCATCAATACAAGCAACTTAGAAATAATAAATACAAGCAATTTACCAATTGAATAGATTTGACTCATTATAGATTACAGTATAGTATATATTTGAAAACTTGATTACTTATGGTTTATACATGTAGATTTCGAATTTAAATTTTAAGACATTTCTGAATATGCAAACATGTAACTATACAAGTTTGGTATTTATGCTTTTATTTTCTCTCGTGAGACCTCAAGTGAATAATACGGTTGTTACTAGTAACCATAGTCATCACACAAAGTTAAGAAATAAATGTTGATTTCAAGCTTTTTAGAGAAGATATTTAGATATTTTTTTCAATGTCGTCTTAAAATCTTATACGTAATAAATTAATTTTATATAAAATGCTAATACCTAGATTACTGCAAAAATTGTCGCAGTAGAAGTTTTTTTAGATCAAAATAAAGATTTAATTTGTTTGAAAATGCTTTGACAAATGAAAATAAAATTTAAATATATAAAATAGGTCATGCAAAATTTATTTTTAGCTATTTATTTTGTTAAAATGTTTTAAATTAGTAAGCTACAGTAAATTTTGAATGACTAACAGTAAAAACTATAAATTTAACAGATATGATGTTTTCTTAATATTAAAACAGATTTATATAAAGCATAAATTTATAATATGTTCATTATAGTCAGATGATATATAGTAATGATGTATATCAAATAAGTCTTTTAAAATAAATTCAATCTTAGAAGTTTTTTAAAAGATTTCATTTGAACAGATGTCTTAAGATTTTTTGAACTGTTTTAACCTAAAAAATGACTGATAAACCTGCACTGGATGATGATGAGTATAAAACCTTAGAAAATGATTTTCAAGAGGTTATTTTTGAGTTGATGGGTGATGAAGCTCTGGAAAAGTAAACTTAGCTTCTTATGTTTTCATAGTTAAAGCAAATTTAGTGTTCTTACTTTAATAAAATTTTGAAAATTGTCAACTAACTAAAAAAGAATTCATAACTTTTTATTTCAATTATATTGTAGTTAGTGATTTTAAATATTCCAAAACAGTATTTATCTGATGTAACTATATATACCTATCCTATATCTACTAATTTAAATTATTTTGTTGTTTATGATTTTAGATTTCGCAATGAATATGAAAAACTTCATAAAGCTCTAAAAACATCTCATGAAAGTGAGAAGCGGCTTATGATTAAATGTCGGACTCTAAATGCTGAAATTGTCACAAATTCATCCAAAGTTGCTCAAGCTCTTAAGCTGTCTCATGATGATCAGGTTTATAGAGCAATTTATTTGCTTAAAAATCAAAATATTATTATAATTGTTTAAAGATATAATTTTAATTATTTTTGTAAAGATTTTTTTATTTAATATTATCAAAAATTTGTTTGAACAATCAAATAATAATCTTTTAGGCTTCTATACAACAACTGAAGCAAGAGCTGGAAAAAGCATGGAAGATGGTAGATACTGCAACTGAACGTGAAACTAGAGCCAGAGAAACTATACAAAGTTTAAAAGTGGAAATTTCTAACCTGACAAAGTTGGTGGAACAAGGAACTGGCCTGTCTATGGGACAAGAAAGTAGGTAAGATCATGACAATTAAAAGTCTCTAATGTACAGCCAGAGAAGAATTTGCTTATTTTCGAAAACTTAATAACTTTTTTAAAGTAGATAAATTGTTTCAGCGTAAATGAACTTTTGAAAGTTAAAGAAGAATTAACAAAAGAAAGAAATGATCTTGTTCTTGAAGCGATTGAGTTAAAAGAACAGCTGACAGTTTGCTCTAATGCTCAATTAAAAGCAGAAGCAGATCTTGAAGAAGCTGATTCAAGGATTACTGATGTAAATTTTTGAGCATAAGTAAGCTTGATAAATTAATAATAAGTTTTATTATTGTGTTGCAGTTACAACAAGAGCTTCAAGTTAAACAAAATGAAATTCAACGAGAAGCTAGAAAAAAAGAAAAATTTGAACGTGATATTTCAAGTCAAAAGAAAGATCTTGACAGTAAAGTTAATGAAATCAAAAATTTGCAATCTCAGCTTCAAAAGGGAAAAGATGACCAATCACGTTTGGAGCAGCAATTGAAAGAACAGCGAGTCCGTCTCATTTGCTGCTTTTATTCACTATTTGTAACTTTAAATCTGAAGTTTAGATTCAACACGAAAAAGCAATTAGAGATATGGATGTTCTGAACACTAGGCTCACTAAACTCCAACAAGATTATCAGAATCAAATTGATACTGCCGATAGCCTTGCCAATGATAATCAGAATAAAAATATTGAGTTAAAAGTGAGTGATGTATACAGAGGATTTTGATTGTCACAAATCTTTTTCAAAATATTTGTATTATAAATTTCAATGTTTTTAATTTTAGGCAAAAGAAGAAGAAATTCACCAAATGAAGCAAGAAATAGTTCGATTAACTAGAAGTCGTGAAGCAACTCAAAAACGTCTGCAAATGACTGAAGATTCTAAAGCTGAATTAGAACAACAGAAAGAAACTCTTCGTAATAATATCAGTGGGCTTGAAAGAGGTTGTCAAAATTTATTTATTTTATTCAATGCATGTCTGCAGATGACAAATTAGACAGCTCTTATAGCAAAAAACAAAAAGCAATATGTAGAAATATTTGTAGAGGCATAAGTTAATGATATATTGTGAGTAAAAAATACAAAATGACAGAATAAGTGAAGAAAATGAAAAGACTGTAATATCAGTAATTTAATTATTAGCAGTACTTTTGAGTCCTTTCAATTTTGATTTTATTTATAAGCTATATGGTTTAAGTTTAGATGCAAAGTTATTGCAAACTGTAATTATAACTTTACGTACAGAATGTGACTTGCTGAAAAAACATGCTGAAACTGATAAAAAAGCGATGGATGAATTGGCCCGAGAAAAAGATATCTTGAACAAGAATTTACTCAAAGTAAGTTTCTATCAAAACAAAATCTTTGGTAGATAGATTTGGAAAGATGATATTTTTTAGGCAGTTTCCTCAACTAAGAAGCAAGTTGATCTAGTCAAGCTACATGAACACACTAAAAAGAATTTGGAACAAGAAATTAATAATTACCGAGATGAAGCTACTAAACAAAGAAAAATTATCTATCAATTAGAAAAAGAACGAGATAGATACATCAACGAAGCGTCTGATCTAACTACAAAAGTTTGTTTTTACATCAATTTCTTCAGAGCTTTTGATGTCTAGTTATTTTTGTAGGTCTTACATCATATGGAAGATGTGAAAATTAGAGAAATGCAAATTTTTGATTACAAAAAAACAATCGCAGAAGCTGAAACTAGATTAAAACAACAACAAAATCTGTATGAAGCTGTTCGTTCAGACAGAAACTTGTACAGTAAAAATCTTATTGAAGCGCAGGTATTGGGTCGCAGAACATCCTGTCTTAAACTTTGCTAATCCTAATATTCGTTACTAGGATGAAATTACAGAAATGAAACGTAAATTGAAGATAATGAACCATCAAATTGACCAATTAAAAGAAGAGATTACTACGAAAGAAGCCGCCCTAGTCAAAGTTAATCTCGACCATACTAGAGTTGAGAAAGAGAAGGAAGCCCTGAAGGTTAGCCCAACTTCTTCTTTAGACTGAGTTTTGGAGGTGGAAGCACTTCCTACTTGAGCACGCACTTTGATGTTAAGAGTCTTTACTACTCCCTGAGCAGCCACAACAGTTGGAGAAGATACTTTTCGCGCTTGTGACGCATAGAATGATTCATCTGTTTAATCAAATAACTACAAGTATTTGTGATGTCAACTGAAATTGATTCTCAATTAATTTCTTAGGTTGAATTACAACGCATGAGATTGCAAGCTTCTGATAGCAGATCGCAGCTAGATATGATGGAAAAAGAAGTAGGCAAGTTACAACAAGTGATTAGAGAATCAGATCATGAAAGGAAACGACAGATGAAAGAGCTTGATCAGGTGATTTACAGCTTTTTACAAGGATCATCTCTTCATCTTTAACTTTTTAATAGGTGATCAGTGAACGAGATATTCTTGGCACACAACTTGTTCGTCGAAATGATGAACTGTCACTTCTATATGAGAAGATAAAAATTCAACAGTCCACTTTGAACAAGGGTGAGACTCAATATAGGCAACGAATTCAAGATATTCGGATATTAAAATTGGAGATAAAAAAGCTGAGAAGAGAAAAATCTATTCTCAACAAGCATGTCGTTAATCAACAAGATTTGAGGTGATTTCCGCATATTTCATGTTGCTGCCTGTTAACGAAAGTTGATCTTTAAAGCCGCGAAGTCTATCACATCTCACGTGAACTACTTCGAGAAAGGACTCGATGCAAAGCTCTTGAAGAAGAACTTGAAAATCCGATGAATATACATCGTTGGAGGAAGCTCGAAGGATCTGATCCCAGTGCCTATGAGATGATTCAAAAAGTTCAAGTAAATTGACAAATTTGATCATTTTAATTATTCCTCATCAAATTGTATCTTATCAGGCTCTTCAAAAACGTTTGATACAAAAAACTGAAGAAGTTGTTGATAAAGAGATGCTCATACAAGAAAAAGAAAAACTTTACGTTGAATTAAAACATATTCTTGCTCGTCAACCAGGACCAGAGGTTGCCGAACAACTGCGAATTTACCAAGAAACTTTACGAACAAAAACTAAACAGATGAAGGTAGTTGAGTGCTTGTTTCAATTCACTCAACAATTTTTATGGTTTTTAGAGGCTGGCTTCTGAGCTTAATATGTATGAATCACAATCCTCTGAATATAAATATGAAGTTGAAAGACTTGCAAGAGAGTTACAGGGGATTAAAAAGAAGTATTTTCAAATGAAGAAAAAAGAACAAAAGAAGAAGTTTGTTTTTCTATTTTATTAATTTATATTGCTGCATCTTTATTAAGAATTAATTACCAAAGACATTTACATTTTTTATTTAACCTTAATAATTATTTTTTCAGAGAGAATGAAAGATTTATAGAACAGGCTGGAGCTCCAATATCTCAAAATCAATTAAAAGATGTCTCTCGCTTTACAGGAGGAGGTTTTAATCTTAAATCTCCTCAAAAAGCTGTAGCCTAATAATATATCGTCAATTTCATATTGTTCTGTCTTTACTCTCCGATATATATTTTTGTAATCTTTTAATATAAGCTCTAAGTGAAGATTTGAATAGTTAAATTTTTGCAACGATTTTTAACGCTGACATTTTTTACACTGAAAACATTTTAAATTTATTGTAAAAATTAGTTTTAAATCAATTCTAGATTATCTTCATGTAACTTTAAACTTGAAAAATTAAATCAAAATCTTTTTATACTAATTTCAGTTATTATCAAGCGAAATAAAGTTGGTAAATACACTTTTTAAAGCAATAAACATTTAAATTTTGTTATTTTTGACAATAATCTCCTTTTTCAAGTTTAGTTGAATAAATGAGATAATGTTAGGATTTCTATGATTTGTAACTAATTAAAATTTATCTTCAGTTTCTATTTTATTGTTCTTTAGTAGAACAAGTTTTAGGGTACAAATTGCTAACTGTGAGTAACTTGTTGCAAATAAAAGTCAGCTATTTTTATGATACTAATAAAATTTGTATTAAACTCCGAAGAAAATGAACTAATATTTCTTTTATATAATAATTTCAAAAAATGATCTTTTTGACTATCGAGGATAAAATTGATATACAATTTTACAGTAAAATTAATTTCAGTAAAGATATTTTACAAATAATAAGTATTTAGTAAACTTTATTGGCAATACATAATCTTTTATAATTTACAATAGCGCGCTTTATCGTCTACTTCAACATTATATTAAATGCGTAACGATAAAATTGCCTATATTGATATATAAAGTAACTTATAGATACTATAAACAAATAAAAGGTTACTAAAAATTTACAACCTGAAAAAACGATTAAACTATGTTAGAAGTCGATTTGTTGTGAATCAGAGAACAAGTTTAACTGTAACTACTGCAGGTAGTAATCAACCACTCATTTTTAATCGCTTAGATTTTTGTACAACAAAATAATTTTTTATTCGAGTTTTTTTTTATCAAATTAAAAGAAGTTTTCGCACTTAATTATACCAAGCATTTGTATACATTTTATTTTTGCCTATGATAAAAAACATAAACTTTTTATAACTATTGTACTTAAGATTACCGTTAGTTATTTTACTATACACTTAAAGCTTTTGAAATTTCTACAACGAAATAAAAACAAAATGAAAACTACAACAAAGTTAAAAACTTCCCCTAAAAAGTACTTGAGTCATTTATTATGATCCTATTTGCAGCTGATAAAAAGTATCCATAAATCAAAATTTTACTATCCTTAAAAAATGAGGTCGTCTATTAACAAGAAATAAGTTCAACCTTTCGAAAGCTAGAATTAAGTAGTTGAGAAAATCAAAATATAATATCAAAAAACTAGAAATTATGTTACATATTTAAAATTGCCATGATAATTTTTTATATAGATAAAGTTTAGTTTTAGGTGATTATAAACATAGTTTAAATCGAAAATATCTAACTGCTGCTCAATAAAGTCTTATTTATATGCTGAAACAAAAAATAAAACAATTTATAAGAAATTGAAACGAGAAAGTTTTGTCTCACTTTAAGAAATATTTTTTCAAATATAGTAGTATATAGTAGTATAAATTTATTCTCTTTTTTGGGGATACATTTGTTCTAGAAAAGTTATTTCTTTTTGAATTAATCTTGAATAGATTGTCTTATAGTTTCTACTTAATGCTGATACTACTTTTAATGTAAGTTACAAAATAAGATATTATCATGAAACTAAGTCATAAGTGATTTAGTTCATTTTCTTTTTAGTACTTTAAGTAACATTTTTAAGTAATATTTCATTTTTTTTATTTCCCAAATTTTGACTGGATTTTTGCTATTATATTCATGGCTGAATTGAAACCTCCAGGCTCAGAAACTATTTCTTACAAAGGTAAGAACTGAATTTATAACTTGTTTAGATGATTATATCAGTTGAAAATTCATTTTTTTTACTTTAAAACTTTATATTCAATACTTTTTGAATACAACTACTTTTAACATTGGTATTTTATTTATGAATTTCTTTCATAGATTTGGTCTTTTAAATTAACTTGTTATATCTGTATGTTTTAAAGACATACTATTAAGTGTTTTTAAATTATAGATATTAATGGAAGAAAATTTTTATATTATTTATTCAAAATATTTTATTAAGTTTCTATCAAGTTATCTAAAATATAAGTTTTATTGATTATCAAAAAGAAAAAAATTTCATTTTTATGAAACTAAAGTCACAGAATCAGTAAATATTTACACCAAGTACATTTTAATATTTTTAGTAGTCTAACAAAAGTGATTTTACTTATTTGTTGACTAATTAGTTATTTCTTCATTAGTTTTAAACGTTTTTACTATTTCGTAGAGCCAGTTGAAGATATTTTTAGGACAGATGAATCTGATTCAAAAAACATCACACAAAGTAAAATCTTACAAAATCTTCGAACCACCATCAAAGAAATAGTTGAATATTTTCAGAGTAATGAACCTAATTGTAATCAGGTAAATCTGAACTTAATGTTTGTGTTTTCATTTAGAAAGCTTTTATCATTAATTTGTTTGTGGTGTTTAGAAGGATTATCCAGCTGACTATAGAGAAGAAAGTCATTTGAATGACCATGATCAGTATATGTATGTCTCTAGGATGAGACTTTTAAGAGTAAAGGCTTTAGTAGATTTTACTCCTACTAATTCTGATGAGCTTGGATTCCAGAAAGATGATATCATCACAGTGAGATTTGACATTTTAAATTTGATTAAGTTTTTTAAAAATAAATGTAAATAGTTATTTTTACTCAATTTATTTTTTCATTTTTTCAACGCATGTCTGCAGATGACAAATTATAGCTCTTATAGCAAACAAAAACATGATATGAGGGTAAAGGTGATAAAAAGTATCACAGTTTAACATAATTTACTGAATAAAATGTAAAAGCCACAGAAAAATAACAGCATTACAAAAGCATAGGTATAATATAAGTTATAAATTAAAACAAAGTAACAAAATACGTGAAGAAACTCGTATAGTCTTCAAATTCACTTGTTACCCAAATTCTTAGATTTTATTTTTAAATTGAAATAGTGAAAGAGTTGAGAAGAAAGTTTTAAATCGAAAATTGAAAAGTTGTTAGTCCACTGGGTGTTATTAAAGTTGTTGAACGGTTTAATCATGAATGGCCAACCTCTGAGGACTTATGAAAGATCGCGATCTTTAAAGAAGTCATTAGACTAAAGATGAGTGAAAGGGGGAAAAATTCAAAACTTTCGATAATTTGGTATGAAGTAGATGAAGGTATTCTGGATAAATAACTCACGTGATGAAAAAGGATTAAGTTTTAATGACTGGACGTTAGGAAATGTTATTTTTGTTTAGATAAAAACCGGATGATGTTGAGTTAGAGTTTGAAGGTTTATTTATTGACAGGTGGAAATATTCTTTTTCATAAATATCGAAAGTCTAGTTGCAGGTGATTAGATTATTTATTTATAAATACTCCATTGAATTCTAATTATACATTTTAAAGCAAAATCGTTTGTAGATAACTTCAATGAAAGATGAACATTGCTGGACTGGTCAAAAAGATGATAGGTCGGGTTGGTTTCCATCCAAATTTGTCAAAATTATTGATGAGCGAAGCAAAAAAGTGAATCTCTCATTTTTCATAAATGTTTCATGTTATTTTCATTTGTTTGCAAATTACTTTAAAACTTGATACAATTGTTTGTTTATTTATTATTAATTTGAAACTAAAAGTTGATACAAAGCTGCTTGAACTTTTTATAGATTATTGATGTCATTTATTAACCAATTTCTAACTATTTTGATTGTCAGTATTCAAGAGCAGGTGATGGCTTCGTAAACAAACAAATTATTCGTCTCATAAGAACCAGGTTTTTATCATTTCTATAAGAAATCAACTTCTAGAATCTATGAAAGCTTGAAGTAAACTAATTCTCATTTAATATTGATCACATAAAATAGTTCCTTAGAGGATTTTCACTTTTTTCTACATTTCAACATCCAGACTATGCACGGCCCTCAACGATGTGTTTCAACACGGACTGCGTCGACCGTTATTTTTGGGCAACATTTGCCACTGCTGGCAATTTATTGAAGAAGCATCTACTTATGAAGTCGAAAAAGATTATCAGTCAGTCATGTCCCGATTGATACTTTGCAAAACATTCAGGTGAACATTTTAGCTATTTACAACTACATCAAGCCCGCTTCAATTTGTTTTATTCAACGCATGACTGCAAATAGTAAATTATACAGCTGTTAGAGTGAACACAGAACAATACAAGTATAGAGAAATAATGACCACAGTTTAACACAACCAAGAAATACTGCTAAAGTAGAATTTATACAAATTTTTATAAAATTACATAAGATAGAAAATAAGCAGAGAAAATGGCCGATTGTTATTCATCATTTGTCAGCAAACTAAAATTCTTTAATTTAAAAAAAGCGACAGAATTTGATGAAGTGATGAGAAGTTGATTACTTCATTGAAAAAGTTGTTAGTTTAATGGGTGTTATTGAAATTGTTGATTGGGTTAATTTTGAATGACAAAACTCTGAGGACGTATGAAAGATCGCGATCTTTAATAAATCATATTTTTTGTTTAATAATTCTAGATTAGATGAAGAAGGAAAAGTCTTAACTCCAGAAGAGTTATTGTACAGGGTGAGTTGATTGACAAATTTCTGGATTATTAAAAGATAATTTTTTTTTTTTGAAAATGATTGACATTTATGAATGAACAAAATGTTTTAGTGTGTAGAAGCAGTCAACCATACCCATAACAATCACTCACTTATGGATATTAAGTTTTGCTCACTTATTTGTTATGCACTAAAGTAAGCACCTGATGAAAATGACTTTTTGTCTAACGAGTTTGTTTCCTTAGTGAGCAAGTGCTCCACCTTTGGTGGGAAGTTTTGTGTCTTTGTGAATCAGTTGTTAAGAAATGGTATTACCCATGGTCTTTTGTATCATCTCCAGCATGGGTTCAAATCAAATGTGAACTTCGTATATTGAGTCATTTCACTTTCTATCTACCTGTAAATGAAGACTTATCTCATACACCTTCACAAGTATTTAACAAATCTTTTTGAAAGAGACATCAAACATATTTTATGATCTTACAGACAAAAGAGGAGCTGAGAAAAGAAGTAAGTGATATGTTGGTGAAGCATCACCTCTTTAGCTGGGACTTGTAGCTCTTTTTATTCTGCACTTTTACGTAGCTTATTTCTCATAGATATTTTCTAATCATACGTATATAAAGACTCAACTAAAAAGTTGTCACATTTTTATTCAAAACTTTTCCATTTATTCTTTCATCAAATTTAGTGTTACTTATTATCAGATCTTCAACTTATATTGCTCTTTAAATTGTTGCATCATACGAACTGTTATTTGTATTCTTAAAGTGGAATATTTTTAATGATGTCACTTATTTCTTCTTTTTTAGACATCTTTGATTTTTGAATAAGAATTTTGTCGAATTTATTTTTACTATAAAAAAGTTTGGAAAATTTTTATTCTAAAATTAATAATTAAAGTGTTTTATTTTACGTAGCTTGTAAGAATTTTACAAATGCATTACAACATTTAGTGTTTTTTTTTGTTTATTCGACTATCAAATGTTTGAAATTATATTCATCAGATTGTTTGTGATTTTCCAATACGGTGGTTTTTGATAAAATCTTTTCTATAATTTGTTTTAATCAAAAAAAGATTCTAAAAGGAAAAACACGACATCTAAGAAAGATACTTCATCTTATTTCGAAATAATACCAAAAAATATTTCAATTTAAATTAGACATACTTTTAACTGAAGTGATTTGAGAAAAAATATGAATATCATTACTGTTGACTTACTAGCCTAGGAAAAGTAACTTCACTTGTAATAAAAAATAAATATTCCGTTTGTACAAATGAACATATTTTAAGTGTACTCATGTAGCAGTGTTACACTTGTAAGCCAGTTAAAACTTTAGTTTGAACCTCTGGTAGAGCAAACACTTTTAACCAAATGTCAGTAAAAATAAAAGAAAATCTTTATAAAAGTTTGCAGTACTTGCTCTTTATACAACCGTATTTATAATACAATATATTTTATATATTCATCTTAATGAAAGAGGCAAGCAACTTGATTGGAATATTTAAGATGGAGAAATATAACCTGCAGCATGTTAGCAATAGTTAGATTGCATTAAGTAATTTTTTTAAACATTCACTGATGTCGTGAATAACTATTATGGTGATGTCTACCGCACTGTAGTTGTTAAACAGTACCTATTGTCTCTAAAGATTTCATTAACTTATTTTAAGAATTATAATTTTTCATAGAGAAAAGAAATAAATGCTTCAACTTAGTGATAAGGAATTTTAAGACGGTACACCTATTTTCTAAAGCGTTTTCATACACCTCTTTTTCTACAGTTTCTTTGAGTTGATCTTTATAAACAATTTTACTCGGATAGGGTCACAAATTAGCCTCCAAAATCAAAGCTTACAATTTGCCAAAAGCAACTTATGTCACAAGTTATTAGTTGCAATGTTAGAATTATGAAGAAGTAGATGCTAGAATAATATCAGTAGCTCTATTTCAGTGCTCTGGATAAACTTGGTGCCTTTAAATTTAAAATAATTGGCTAAAACTTGAAAAATGAAGAATATCGATTTTAATTATCTTCAAATTTTAGCGCAACTTAACATTTGTTAGTGTTTAAAAGTATTGTAAATAAACTATACAAAGTAACCAAGTAACAAAATTGTTTAAGGTTTATTTCGAATTGATTGTTTTTGAAGTTAAACTAGTTATCGCAATAACATGGAAGCCGTAGTTTTTAGTTTACATAGGAACAAGAACTTAAATACATATAACAATATGTATTATCTATTTTCTCTAAAACCGGTTACTTAAACTTTATAAAAAAGACATTTTCATTATTTTAATCAAAATTTCAGCCATTTACCGCCAAATTCGTACATTCAAAATTCATTCTTAAGCTACTATTATACTACGTTAGCTATTCTTTAGTTATTATTATGAAACAGATTATTTTATATACTGTCTACATTATTATGAATATTTTTTGTTTTTTTGTGTATAATAAGCTTGAAAAAGCAAATATATAGAAGAAATTAATTTGTCCGAACTTAATTTAGGTTTTAGCAATATTTCTTTATTTTAAATAAAAGTTATGAATTATTTTTTAATATTTTCTTTAATTTAATATTGATTTTATAATTTTGCTGATTACAAAAGTTTTTAGTTAAAAGATTAAAGGGTTTAAAAAGTTAGAAATTATAGAATTTTACTCATTTCATATTTGATATATTTATATTATTATTACTAATTCTGAATTAAAATTGATTCCTTTAATACTAAACAAATTATTTATTTTAACTCTTTAGATATTTAATTCTAAATTTTTTACTATTATCATTGTTATTACAAAATTATTACAAAATGCCGAATATGATTTCAAGTAAGTAAAATTTTATTTTTATAAAATGTTAATTGACTTAAAATATAGTTTTCTTTTCTAACTCAGTTAAATAATTATTTATTTTTATGTTTCATGAATAAATTATTTCACTTTTAAAACATTTTTCAATTATAAATGTTTTAAAACATAAATTATATAAATTGTTAATAAAGTAAGCTTCTTATTTATATATTAATCATTTTTATAGCGTACAAACGTACACTACAACAAGCTGTTGAAAGAAATGATATAAAACAACAAGCCTCTTGCTACAATGCACTAGGAAATATCTATAAAAAAAAAGGTAAAAAAATGTTTTTCAAAAACAGCTTGTTGTAAATCAACAACATCATCTTATAGGACAGTTCAAACTCGCTCTTGAGATGCATGAAAGTGAGTTGCTTGTATCAAGAAATGTTCCTACTGAAAAGGCAGTTGCTTACAGAATGGTTAGAAGAATGGTTTACTCTGTTGTATTTTTGACTGAACAATTTTCTGGTTTAGATTGGAGATGTCCATCTGTTGATGAATGATTATTCAAATGCTATTAAATACCATCAACTATATTTAAAGTTTTCAGGAGAAAGCCAAGCAGAGGAACAACGTGCTAACACCCAATTGGGTAAAACATATTATGAATATGCCCGTCACGTGATAGATGATATTCTGGACAGCAAAACAAAAGTCACATTGTTAGTCTGATGGTGTTTGAAGTGAATTTGTCAAATAAATTTGTTTATTTCAGAGCGATCGACTATTTGAAGGTTAGCGTCAATATTGTTGTTGACATGGAAACCAAGAATTCGGTGTCTTCTGAAGAATTAGCAAAGATGAAAGTTCGAAGTTTGACCAATCTGGGCCTGTCCTATCATCACCTATCTTTGGTTGACAACGTCAACATGCATTGGCACAAATCTGAAAACTTTTTCAGAAGAGCCTCCAAGATTGCTTTGTAATTGTCGACATGACGTCATCTGTTTCGCGCGATAAACTCGTTCATTTACAGAGAGCACAGTTTATATGAAGAGTTGTATCTGATCTACTCCAATTTTTCGTTACTACAATGTGATCAAAATGACTGCGAAACGTCGATTAGACAAGCGAAGAAATCTGTGGAATTTGCAAAGAAGACGCGCGAAGTCTCTTTTATCACTGAGAGCCTTGTCTTCTGCGGAAGCGTAAGTTGTTTGAAAAATGCTCACTAGGTGACAGCAACGAGGTTAACAGATGTTGCTGTGTGCGGGAGAAATGATCAATGAAGTTTTGAGGTATTGGAAGGCGGCTCACAAGTTGATGCAGATTGAAGATCGTGAAGACATCATCAGCAAAATCAAAACAGGTTTCTACATCCGTGTTTCCAACTTACAAATATCTGATGATCTTTCGCGGGTAGCGCTGAGGATTAAGCATCTTCTCGAAGATGAGAAAATCAAAGGAAAGAATGATAAAGAGTTGTCGAAGATGTACGAATCAATTGCCGATTCCTACACAAAGTTGGAATCTTACCGCAAAGCTCTTTACTATTACGAACGACAACAGGTAGTCACGTGGTTTCGCGATGTCGTGACTTCATCATAATCATTTCTCAGATGGTTCTGAGTATGATGGAAGATGATGATGAAGAGACGAAAATATCGCGCGCGGCAAACTTCTATTCAATCGCGCGAACTTGCATCGATCTCCGCGATTTCTACGAAGCCATCAGGAACTTTGAAGAAGAGATCAAACTCCGGAGCAAATGGGAAGATGTGAGTATTTATTGGAAATTTATGCGGAGACTCTGTTTAACGCGTTGGTCCAGGTTGTGGACAGTTTGTTGGCCATCGCAAATTGCCACCAGAAAGTCGAGACCGCCGCCTCTGTCATCAAAACCCACTTTGATGAAGCTCTCAGTCTTGCTCAAGATCACAACTGCATTGGGAGCAAGGTACCATCAGCGCGCGCTTCTTACGTCATCACGTGACCATCGATCGAGTAGATCCGGGTCCTGACCGCTTATTCCGAATACCTGACCAGAAGTTTCCAGGAAGAAGAATCAAGAAAGACTCGAGCGATGATTTCGGAGTTAGAGAATGACGTCATCAATACCTCACTCAGTGATGACGACGATGATGATGACGTCACTGATGACGTAACTATCGACGATCGAACGTTTGCGATTGAAATGGGCAAAATTTCGTTGGGTTTGTTGAAAGCTGCAAATTTGAAAATCGATTCTAAAACTCGATTCTATGACGTCACAGAGCCGATCGGATTCGCTAATTTGAGTCTTCGGAAGAGAAAAATCGTGACGGAGGAAAAACGAAATGATAAAGGCGAGACCGCGCTTCATCAAGCTGTCATTAGAGGTGACCTGGCAGAGGTGGAAACTCTGGTCGCTTTTGTAAATGACCCAACTTGTTGTTAACCACCTCTTGTGACCTGGTCCATTTGTAGGGACATAACGTGAACACGAAGGACAACTTTGATTGGACACCTCTTCATGAAGCATCCAATCACGGATTCACAGACATCACGCGGGTCCTCATCAACGCAGAAGCTGATATCAACGCTCCTGGAGGAAGCGATAACATCACTCCGATTTCAGATGCGGCACAAAATGGTCATTTCGACATAGTGGACATGCTCTTTGAGGCAGGAGCGGACCCCACTATCCAGAACACAGATGTAAGTTTTCTAATTGATCTTCAAAAAGTCCTTATATGATCTTTACAGAAGAAGAACGCTCTAGATGTGATGGAAGGATACTTTGAGAGTTGGCGTGGTTCATTTAATTCTAAAAAACTCAGCCTCTACAACAAGATCCGTCTCAAATTCAAATCGAAATGCGATTTCCGAAAATCGCGTTTAACTTCGCGAAGCTCTTCTAAACTTTCTTCCTATCTTACCGTCACCGCCAGCGGCGCTGTCGATGATGTAAGCGAAGATGACGTCATCGAGCTGAGCAAGATTAAAGCAAAATCGAACGAGCAATTACAACAGAGGCAGCAGTGGGCAGGAACCACTCAGAGAAGTCTGGTCCGGTCCAAAACGCATGATGAAAACCCTGAGGTGGACAACTATGACGTCGGTGATTATGACGCAAATGATGGATGGTTAGTTGATGACGTCAGTCTGAAAAGATCGCGAAGTCAAAATGATCCTGGATGCAGTAGTAGAAAGAGGAAGCAACAAGAGACGGTGAAGAGGATTGTCAAACGTAAACATGACGTCATGGCTTCCATTGCGACAAATAGTAACATCAGAAACGCTTCACATAAAACAGTTGAGATGAAAAGATTAAAAAAGACACCGATGATTGCTCCTAAGAAGATGCAAACCTCTAAAAGCATCGAGAGTTTTCGGAAAATAGAAGTTCCCAGAAAGGTAGAAGCCCCCAGAAAAGTAGAAGCCCCCAGAAAAGTAGAAGCCCCCAGAAAAGTAGAAATCCCCAGAAAAGTAGAAATTCCCAGAAAAGTAGAAGCCCCCAGAAAAGTAGAAGCCCCCAGAAAAGTAGAAGCCCCCAAAAAAGTAGAAGTTCCCAAAAAAGTAGAAGCCCCCAAAAAGACAGAGACTCCGCAAAGGATGGAGACTCATCGGAAAGTGGAAAAATTGAGAATCAAAGTTGATATAGAAGGCACAAAAATAATGATCGCAGCTACTGAAAGGTAATCTTCATCTTTCGAATCTTCATCTTCTGATCTTCATCTTTCTAATCTTAATCTTTCTAATCTTCATCTTTCTAATCTTCATCTTTCGAATCTTCATCTTTCGAATCTTCATCTTTCTAATCTTCATCTTTCTAATCTTCATCTTTCTAATCTTCATCTTTCGAATCTTCATCTTTCGAATCTTCATCTTTCTAATCTTCATCTTTCTAATCTTCATCTTTCTAATCTTCATCTTTCTAATCTTCATCTTTCTAATCTTCATCTTTCTAATCTTCATCTTTCTAATCTTCATCTTTCTTCAATCTTCATCTTTCTAATCTTCATCTTTCTAATCTTCATCTTTCTAATCTTCATCTTTCTAATCTTCATCTTTCTAATCTTCATCTTTCTAATCTTCATCTTTCTAATCTTCATCTTTCTAATCTTCATCTTTCTAATCTTCATCTTTCTAATCTTCATCTTTCGAATCTTCATCTTTCTAATCTTCATCTTTCTGATCTTCATCTTTCTAATCTTCATCTTCTGATCTTCATCTTTCTGATCTTCATCTTTCTAATCTTCATCTTTCGAATCTTCATCTTTCTAATCTTCATCTTTCGAATCTTCATCTTTCTAATCTTCATCTTGATCTAATCTTCATCTTTCTAATCTTCATCTTCAGATCCTCATCTTTTTAATCTTCATTCTTCTAATCTTCATCTTTCTGATCTTCATCTTTCTAATCTTCATCTTCTGATCCTCATCTTTCTGATCTTCATCTTTCTAATCTTCATCTTTCTGATCTTCATCTTTCTAATCTTCATCTTTCTAATCTTCATCTTTCGAATCTTCATCTTTCTAATCTTCATCTTTCTAATCTTCATCTTTCTAATCTTCATCTTTCGAATCTTCATCTTTCTAATCTTCATCTTTCTGATCTTCATCTTTCTAATCTTCATCTTCTGATCTTCATCTTTCTGATCTTCATCTTTCTAATCTTCATCTTCAGATCCTCATCTTTCTAATCTTCATTCTTCTAATCTTCATCTTTCTGATCTTCATCTTTCTAATCTTCATCTTCTGATCCTCATCTTTCTGATCTTCATCTTTCTAATCTTCATCTTTCTGATCTTCATCTTTCTAATCTTCATCTTTCTAATCTTCATCTTTCGAATCTTCATCTTTCTAATCTTCATCTTTCTAATCTTCATCTTTCTAATCTTCATCTTTCGAATCTTCATCTTTCTAATCTTCATCTTTCTGATCTTCATCTTTCTAATCTTCATCTTCTGATCTTCATCTTTCTGATCTTCATCTTTCTAATCTTCATCTTCAGATCCTCATCTTTCTAATCTTCATTCTTCTAATCTTCATCTTTCTGATCTTCATCTTTCTAATCTTCATCTTCTGATCCTCATCTTTCTGATCTTCATCTTTCGAATCTTCATCTTTCTAATCTTCATCTTTCTAATCTTCATCTTTCTGATCTTTATCTTTCTGATCTTCATCTTTCTGATCTTTCATCTTTCTGATCTTCATCTTTCGAATCTTCATCTTTCTGATCTTCATCTTTCTAATCTTCATCTTTCTAATCTTCATCTTTCTAATCTTCATCTTTTTCTAATCTTCATCTTTCGAATCTTCATCTTTCTGATCTTCATCTTTCTAATCTTCATCTTTCTAATCTTCATCTTTCTAATCTTCATCTTTCTAATCTTCATCTTTCTAATCTTCATCTTTCTAATCTTCATCTTTCTAATCTTCATCTTTCTAACCTTTATCTTTCTGATCTTCATCTTTCTGATCTTCATCTTTCTAATCTTCATCTTTCTAATCCTCATCTTTCTGATCTTTATCTTTCTGATCTTTATCTTTCTGATCTTCATCTTTCTGATCTTCATCTTTCTGATCTTCATCTTTCTAATCCTCATCTTTCTAATCTTCATCACTGTTTTATCATCAGGATGACGATTGGTTGGTTGGTTGAAAGAGCAATCATTTCCTATAAAGAGATCACTGAAGTCAACGTGAAGCTGATCTTGCAAACTTCCGATGGATGTTTTCTTTCATCTCAAGATCGTATCGCTGATGTGCTCTCATCCGGTGATTGTGTCATCGGTATCATCAAATCGCGCGAGTATGATTCGATGTTTGAAAGATATATGAAGATTTGTGAAGATGCAAACTCATGTAAGTGTGAACACTAGAGGGAGTTATATGATTCGAGTGTGTCTTCATCATAGATCCACTTACAATAATCGAAGATGCTTGTAAAATTTTTGAATCTTCTAAATTACTTCGAATCTCAAATGGGTTTCCCGAAGAAGACGCGCGATTATTAGTTAGTTGGTTTAGGTGATTTAAGTTTCAAAACTCATACAAGCATCCTGATTGGTTAGATGAAAGCTGCTGGCAGCTGTGATCTCAAACAAGTTGATCTCTCTTCATATCGTCTTGGTTATGATGGAATGGTCAACTTTTGCGAAGCCATGACGTCACGATCGATTCAAGTAACCAATCAGCAAAGCAGCCTGCAGTGTTTGAGTCTTCAATCAACTTGCATCGATTGTAGCTGTTTGATTCATTTGTCAAATTGCAACTTTATTGAAGTAAGTTAATCTTAAAACTTGTTCACTTGTCAAGTCGATTGTTTTGTAGAATCTCACAGAGTTGAAACTGTCCGGTAACCCTCTTCGAAAAGAAGGTTTAATCAAACTGATTTCCAAATGTCCACGACTAACTAATCTGTCCCTTTTCAATTGTGGCCTTAGTAACAGTTGTATTGACGAAGAGAAGCTGGAAGTAGCTTTTAGAGGTTTTATCAAATCTTTCTCAGATAATTTCTAATCTTTGTTTTTGACAGATTTAAAAGAACTTTCATTTTTGGATGTTTCCTGTAATTTTTTTGAAATTTCTGGACTGATAAAACTTTTCTTCATTTTACGCAACAGCAAAAAGATGAAGAAATTAAATCTTTCTTCGACATGTAGGAGTAGAAATGCAAACTTGATCAAGTAACTATTTTCAAAAATATTATTTCATGAAATTCAGAAGATTTCATGTTTTGCAGAATTTTATCAATTTGTTTATTAAAGAGTAAATTTCAACTGGAATCTCTGAAAGTGTCTGGGAATCATTTAAATTTCAATGAAATAGAAGAATTATGGTATAAATTTGAGTTTGTGAGGCAAATTTGTTGTGAGGCCTTTTATCTTTTCAGCTCAAAATTTCCGAAAATTAAAATCTTCAATTGATGCTACTGAAGACCACAAGACATCCTGTTCTATTTAGAATCAAATGATTTGAATCTTTTTATCAAAGTCTCTATGAAGCAAAGACTAAATTTTCTACAATAAAATGAAAACAAAAATTACATTTATAAGAGAAAAGCTTTTTATTAAGATTACTAATAGTAGATAAACAGCGACGAGTAGTTTAAGCTTCTTTGCTATCTCCCTATAATCAAAGCCTACGCGTAAGCAGTAAGGAAATACTGTAGTCAGTTTTAGCTTCTACTTCCACTTAGAAAGCTCATTTAAAAAAAAATCAGATACAAATTAGTTACAAAAGTTGTTGATCAGTATTACCATAAAGTAGTGAATGAAAGATACATTAGATTGAAGATATTTCTTAAATAGTTAAGAACATTACATGCCATACTTGTGTCTTGAAAAAATGTTTTATCAACATCTGTTAAGTTGCTAAACTTCGATTATCTTGTAAATATTAAGCTTGTTAACAAAGTTATTCAAATTACAACATGAAAACGTGGTTGACTTAAAATGGTTAGTTAGTTAAAGGTTTACGTTTCAATAGGTAAGGAAAAACTTACTGTATGGATGCAACATAAAATACATCCTTAAAGTTAGTAAAAAGTTTTATCTGATTAAAAAGTAGACTTCGACTTATGTCTATGTCTCTAAACAAAAAGAAAACATTTTTGCTGAACCGAAGCCTCTATTTCAACAGATTCTATTTGAATAAAGTTATATTCTGATTGAAGAAAGCTTATAAGTGTTTAAATATTCATTCTGTGGTTTTTTTTTTGTGTGAAATGGATCAATAAAAAAAAGATGTTAATGTAGCTATTGGCTGAGGTGTATGCTTAGATGGCATTAATGTTAATATATTATCAGGAGGATATTGAACACTCTATAAAGCATAACTAACTCAAGAATAACTTTAAAATTTGGTTATAATTAATTAATAATTGTCTTAAATGTCTTTATTTGGACCAAAAAAATCTTTCAAAAAAATCTAGTTTAAAATCATCATTTTATAGAAAAGCCTTGTATTAAATGTTTTGAAAGTTTTAAATATTATAAATTTTAGAATACTTAATGTTTGATAAGGAAACCAAAAAAGTTGCAGCTCAACAAAACGAGTTCAACTGTTTGAGCTTTCCTGCTAGTATACCAAGAAACTGATAGAGAAACAAACTTGAAAAATAACTATTTAAAATGTTTTTATTTAAAATTTATGTTATAAGTCCTAACTTTTTGTGTAAAGTAACTAATGCCAAAAAGAAGACAATAGTTTCTCACAAAAGTGTGCAAAGACTTTAAATTTATCATCAAACCAATTGAAAGTATTTATGTTTTACAAAGATTTTTACTGAGATTAAAAACTTAATTAAAAAGAAGAAATCATTTATGAGATCCAAGCTTAGAAGCTATTATATACTCACGTGACTGAAAATTTTTGTACAAATTGAAAATTGAATCAAATTAGTCAAATTGCTTTAATGGAGAATAATGTAAAGGTTATTTTCTCAAACATCACATCAACTATAGAATCCTAAACTTAAATCTCTGCAAGAACTCTGAATGTCTCACCGTATGCATCTTCAATATCATCGAGTCTGAAACGGATGATGAAATTCTTAATTCAAAGCAATATTTTCAAACTTTCCTTTAGTCTGTGGAGGATAAAGTTCCTCTGGGCGTTTTATAGAGTTGATTCGAGATCCTGTAATAGCAAACCAAATATTATGAAGCTTTATAGTTACTTAACCCAAAATAAACTCCAAAACCTTAGCATCGAATTCTTTGGTCAAACCAACTGGTCTTATATATAGCCAGACTAAACTTATCTTGAAATTCAGAACTTTTAATTTTCTTGATATTTTGTACATCATTTTCACTGAAAATAAACCAAATAGTTGGTACATCTGTGAGTTTTTGATTAGCTATTTAGAAGTTTTCTTCCTTTAACATCTCAGCAATAATCTTTTGCTGTTAGATTCTTCTAGATTTTAATGATGAGCATAAAAATAAATTAATTGTACACAAACTATCATTCATTGTTTTCCATGTTGATTCAAAAAAGTTTTTATTGAAGTTAGAATAGACAATAACAAGTTAGTGATCATTACAAACAATTGTTTATCAACAAACTGCAAATTGAAAAAATAATTATTAAAATGTTCTGTACGAATTAGAATTTGATACTAAATATTAGTAAAATAGATTTTTTATTTCTAGGAAAAACTATTTATAAATAACCATTATCTATAAAAATAATAATTTTGTAAGAGCTGTGTAATATTGAAAATCAGATAATGAGTGCGGTATAACAGTAAAGTATTTAACCGCTGACGTAAATGTATTAAACTCAATTCTCGTATAGTCGGTTGCCATTCGGTAATAGGCTTTATGGTAGATAGCACGTATTATTAATACATTTATCGTTGTTGTTAGTCGACTTATTAATTTGAATTAAGCTCTGTATAACAAGTCATTAAAATGAGATACCGTTTATATATGATTAAATTTAAAAAATATTTATTTATCACCAAATAAAATATTAATTCTAGAAGATAAGGTTAAGCTGACATATTAAAACTATTATTGAGTATTTTTTGATAATAGAAAATTCAATAACAGTTGTAATATGATTATACTTCAATTTTTGTTTATTTATTTCTTCTGTTTTCTAGCTTTGTCAAAGTAATGCTCCATTATCGATCTAGATATTTGGATACGATTCTTTCCAGATCAATAAAACCTGGCTTATTAACTTTGGAATATCGATGATATATTTGTATGTTTTTATTCGCCAGTTGTGATATTATGCAAAATTTTTATAGTAGTTTTTCATTATTTTGGTTTATACATAAGACTATATGATAGTTAACTTTCTATTTATTAACTAGCTTTGGTTTTAGTAAATATAAAGATTTAGGATTGAAAACTAAATTTACTTAAGTATTCAAGAAACAACAAATTAGTTGTTATTTAAAAAAGCTTCAGCAAATGTTTTAATTGAAACTTTCTTTTTGTAATTTCATCAAATGTATACTTGCAAATCAACCGATTACAATTTGATAAAAATTATTTTAAATATTGCTTGAGTGAGTCAATTACAGTTTGATAAACATTTTTATGGTAATCTTAGAATAATTAATTAATTTTCTAATGATCTTATTTTGTTACAATAGACCCATCTCACTTACACGCATTCTCACAAATTATAAAAAATAGTTTTTATATTGCTATCATACAGTTTTAATAATTCAAGCTCTTTAAATATTTTTGAATATGATTTCTTGATTCTTGCTTTTGTGAATTCTGTTTTCTCCTGTAGATGAATGAAACAAAATCTACTCTTTAGCTACTTAACAAAATGTCAAGTAAAAGGTGAAAAATCAATTTAGTTTCGTGAAAAAAAAGTCTCTCGAATAATCAATTGAAAAACTCTCTAATCCCAAATTTACAAATTAGCATTGGGTGAAGATTTCCATAAAATAAATTGATGTTTATTTATTTCAGTTTACTTTAAAGCGCGTGACTTTACAGGTTTTGTTGAGAAATAAGTTGAAACATTCATCAAGTTCACTTTCTTAAGCCTTTCTTCCTCTGATAGTCACATGACTATAGTTTAATACTTATATTTTCTGATTGAGGAAAAGTTTCATTTGTAACTTCTGTTCTACAACTACTTTACCGACAATTGATTTTTCATTTTAAGGCAATTTGTGAATAAAATAAAAAGGATGATGTTAAAGGTAACTTTATCTATTTGTTTTTTTCTTATTATTTGTCAAGGAGAAACGAAAGAAAGGAACCAGGAACTGTTGCTTCAGGTATTAATGAAAATTTATTATTTTAGTTAAATAATTTGTTGAGTTGTAGATACCGTCTAGTGAAAACAATTTTGCTGAAGCTTCTTGGGGAGGTAAGTGTGCTTACATCAACCTCAACCAAGTCCTTGATTTCTTTTAGGGGTGAAAGATCGTGAGAGACGAAGCTCTCAGGTGCCTATACTCATGAGAAAATTTTGTAATAGAACAGAGAAAGGAACATATGTGGTTAATTGTGATATCTACAGCAACATTAGACGAAGAGGTAGATCTTTTTTGTTATCTTTTTCACTAGATCCCTTTATATTTTATTTTTCAGTGGTCTGTAGAAGATATCAGAAATATATTTGCCGGGGAATGTTTTTTTGATTTTTCATGTAAGCTGAAAATTAGCTTTGTTTTTTGGAAAGATCGTTTCGCTGATAAAATTTCACATTTTACTTATTTTTTAGGTTTTTAATTTGACAAAAATGTATTGAGCTTACTTCAATATTTTATCGAATCAATACGTATCCAAAAAATTACTAAACAAAGTAAAATATAATTTTATAAAAGCTTTGACATAGCTCGAATAATATGTATTATGTGTACCGTGTCTATATTTCTTTAATAAAATCATATTAAGAAAGCTGTTGTTCGCGAACTTAAAAAAAAGTTTTTAAAATTACAGTATCAAAATACCCTAATTTCTAGATTTGGTAAAACTGAGGAAATTGTTCTTTATAAATGTTTGAAGTCTAAAAAGGGCATATGACAGAAGCCATCTTTATTAATATTTCTCAATTTTGACGTCATCGAAATCTTCTTGAAAAATATTTTTATATAAAAAAAGTATATTGAGTGAACATGTAAGACCATTAATTCAATAATAAAAGTTTATATATAAATATTGAAAGATGATTCATAAGTTTTTTTTCAAAAACAACAAAACTTAATTTTCAAAAGCCACTTTTACAGACGGTGTTAGATAGCTGCAAATCTAATGTTTATACTAAACACTGTTAACATAAGTTGATAATTTAAAATATTTCACTTATAGAATGATCAAGATTATTAATCAATTAGATAAGTACTCAAACAAGTGATTTCTTCATTATACTTCCGAAGAAATTCCTAATATTTTTTGTACTAACAAATACTTTCGAACATATCTTAGCCTACTCCCTTTTTCACATTTTGGAGGCAGAAAAGTTTGTTTGTTACTGGTTAGTTCCTCTTACGAAAATACTTTAAATTTAACCATAAGTTGTTTTGAACTTTCACAGCTTTATTTCTTAGATAAGTTGTTTTTTTATGAATACTTTTTCATTTTACTAATAATCATATTAAAGTCACACTTCTGCTTATAGGCGATTCAGGGTATGCGTCATCTGACTTCAGACATCTAAATTCAAAGTTACATGGCTTCTGATTGGCTCATAACTTCTGTGAAAGATTTTTTGAACAACTAATATTACAAATAAATTAAAAGCTTATAATTTTCACTTCGATTCAAATAGGTTACAAATATAATCAGTTTAAGGTTGTTAAAGCTATTTACCATATTTTCCAAAACAATTTTCTACTTTTTTAAACTTTTGATGGAGAAGCTTTCTCAATCATTTCTAGTTTTCTTCAAGAAAGTGATTTAGAAGCAGGATTTTTCACATCAAATATGTTAGATTTAAAAAATTATAAATGAACGTTTAGCCAAGTTTATTTAATATTACCCAAATCATTCAACTGGCGTGCGTACTTATGAAATGAAACGAAGCTTTTTTTAATTATATTGAATTTTTTTAAACATCTTTTATAATAATCTTAAATTACATTTTTAGGTTGTTTTACTTTAATTTCAATCAGACATAAATGTTGTAGCTACATTTGAAACTAAGCAAAACTCGAAAGTATAAAAGTAACTATTTGTATTTTTATACTATCTATTTTCTCTGTAATTCAATGGTTTGAAGTTGATAAAAAATTGGTATCAGTAAAAGAAAACCAGATTTTGGTTCTCATACAGCTTCTAATTTGTAGAACAGTCATCATTTAATTTAAAACAGTAAATAACAATATTTTACTAAAAGAACTATTAATAGATTCTAGACAAATAAAAATCTATAACACTCTAAAAATTGCTCAAAAAAGCCTTTTATATTTTTATAATAAATCAATGAAGGAACATTTTTCTACAAAACAAAAATCTAAGCATCTTATTGGAACCAGTCTTTGTTTTTATCGTTAGAATTATCAAATACTACATTAAATACTTGAGTAAATAAATTCATAGATTTTGTAAACAAAAACTAAACATATGAATCATTGTATTGTCGAATACAACTTTTACTTAATTCGACAAGTCGTACAACAGGAATTTCATCATTTCCTAAGATAGAAAAACTTTTTTGATTCGCTTGTATACATCACTTACATGATGCCTATTAAATTCATAGTTTACAAATATAATGAAAATCGATGAGTTTTTGAAATTTATTTAATAAATAAAAATTATATTTTTCTGCAGCTTCTTTTGAAACTTTATTTGAAAATATTAATAAATTGATTAAAAACAAACTTCTTTGAAAAATGTTTTTTTTTGCAAATAACAAAATCACTAATTATTAACTATTTCAACGATGTCAAAATACTTTAAATCTTTGGTATATTAAACATACAGGAAGTTTCTATTCCGCCTTTAACTTATTCGATTTGTCAAGCTAACTGTTCAAACCAATTACCTTGAATAAAAGTTATACTTGAACTTTCTACAAACCAGTTTTCGACCGAAATAACTCATTAATTGTCAAAAATAAATTTAGAAGACATTTTTATAGGTTACTTGACTTATTTTTTCTGTCAAAACGTTCATGTGGTTTTTAAATTATTAGAATTTCAATCGTGAATGTTTTTATTACTGACTAAAACAAACCAACTATTTAGTAATGTGTTGAAATATTGCTTCCGTAAAGTTTTATTTGAAAATTCTTTTTATTATTTTACTTTTTATCTAACTATAAAACTTTAGATTGTTTTGTGATTATTAAACTTTTGTAAAAAAAATTGATTAGTTAAAAAAGGTTATTAAAAAATAATATTAATAAAATTTCATCAATCTGATTTTGAAATCTTAAAAATAAATTAATTTTAAAAAAGCAGCTAATACTTCTGGTTTATAGCTAATAAAGAAAAACTTTAATTATTTTACAATTATTAATTTATGAAACACTTTAATTACTTGAATGCAGCCAAAAGTCATTTTGAACTAATTAAAAAAACTATTACTTTTATAATTTCACATTTTATGATTTTGTCACTAAGCTTTATTTGGATGACCAAAAAGCAAACGATTAATTCTGACGTCATCACAAATGAAAAAAGGGGTTTTTATATGATTAAGGTTCTGGAAAGTTTTAAACAAAAAGAAATCAGTAAATTCTTAATTTCAAACTTTCAAGATGAATAAAACTTTTGTTTTCAAGAATATTCTTAAATTAGAAGTAAGTTATAAGTAGATTAGAAAAGTTCCTAAAATACATAAAAAAATGTTAAATAATTTCTTTATTTAGATTTGCTAATGTATTCTTGATTTTCTTAGAGTAGATGTTTATTAACGAGTTTCTATTTTATTGAAAATCAATTTGAGGCCATGCAGATGAACATAAAATCGCTTATTTGTATCAAATATCGAGCGAATCAAATGATACATCAGCCAATTCTGTTTTACTGATAACTGCTAGAAAACGCAGTAATTGAAACTTACCTTTAATGACAAAATTTAAAAACCAGCTATAAATTTCAAGGACGTCAAGCAATTTAACAATTTGTTAAATGAAAAACAATGAAAAAATTTATTCACATGCTTTAAGAAAGATTAATAACGAGCTATAAATTAGCAAAAAGAAAACAAATTAAAAAAGAATGTGATGAGGTCACATGGAGTGGTGACATACGTATGTAAAGTTCTGCTCCTCAAAATATTGAAAATCAATTTCTCAAATAAAAAAGAGTTTATAAAGTTGTGAAGAGTTGAAACAATATTTACATATACCATCTCACAAATTACAAACAGAGATCTTTACTTTTACAAACTGATTAAAGATAACCACCAAAAGTTAAAGCATTTTCTTCACTTGCATAATAAACTCTGAGAGAAGATACACACAACATTTCAGTTCAGACTTATTTCAAGCGGATTTATCTCGTTTTTCTAGTGAAAATATGTAGACTTGCAAATGGTCAGCAATTTGATTGTACGTTATTTTAAGATAATGTGCTAAATCTATTACAGAGTAAATAAAGAAAATCCATAAGAGAACATACTCATTGCATAAAGTACCAAAATATTGGTTTATAAACAAAGAGAATGGCCCAAGTAAAGAAGGATCCAACACTTGTAACTCACTTTTTGTCATATGAGCAACTATTATTCGGTTCGTTACTTTTGCTGATATAATTCCAATAAAAAAAAGAAACAAAACAGGATGCTTGTGTAGAAGCAAACTTTTCGACTGACTTGCTATACAACAAGCAAAAGCCATGACAACTGCAATATTAACAAATGGAGACAAGACACTAGTATTAGCAACAGTTGACCCGTTTTGACCACAACCTCCGTGAAAAATGACTTTTGTGAATCGGACATAAGTGATGAGGCATCCCATGGCAAGAACCACTGACATCAGAAGCTGCAGAGGTATATCAAGAATTGGCAAAGTTGTCAACCAAATATTCGGTCCAAAATACGCAGTCAATAAAAATCCAGCGATAGTAGTGATTTGCACCTCAGTGACATCAAATAAGCCAAATTGTAGCGTTCCAGTTACATATGCAGACCAATGACCGAAATAAAATGTGAAAAAAGAGGATAAACACATCATTGTCATAATCCATGGGTATTCCCCTATTTTCAAAGTGATAGAAAATGCTATCGCCACTAAAACAGTTGAAATGGAATCGCAACCATGATCAAATAATTCACCAAGTGGTGTTGAAGAACCAGTTCTTCTTGCTTGCTTACCATCAATTGCATCTAATGATTGATAAATAAACAAACCAACACCATTGATAGCATAAACCCAATTAGGTGCTGACTCAGTAGCAGTTGGACAATATAGTATAAGAAGAAGAGAGGTTAGTAGGTTGATAAGTAAGCCAATGATGGTGATAGCATTTGGTGCTAACCAAAGTGGACAGAAATTAACTAACCATCTCCAATAGATTTGAAAGTAAGGTTCTACCAGTGAACTACCAGTGGCACTGTACTTGTGGGTTTCTAGGCGTTTGAGTTGTTGGTTATTTAGAACTTCCATCATTCAGTGACTGAAACTATTAAAATAAATCAAAATAGTTTGTTTTATTAAGCTGGAAAATGTATCTAATATTTGAAGAGATAAAAATAAAACATAAGAAGGTTAGCTTATCTTATAACTACTTATTATCAGCTACTGATAACATTATTCATAAAGTAGATAAAAAATTATCACTTTTTAAAACTTTCTAGTCTTTTATTTGTGAATAAAAACTAATAAAATAGATACATTTTATAGATTAAGATGAGACCATCAATATAAACATTAAAAAAGAACTTATGTCATAATATTGATTCATACAAATAAATGCAAACAACTAATAAAAAGAAATGAGTAAATATGTTATGACATATTGCCTTAAAGTTAAAGAATGTTTAATGCAACTAAAACTTATCTTATAATTAGTTTGCTAATCTGCAGAGATAAGAAAAATCTAATACTTTGTCAACTAATAATAAAAAACTTTTTAATGCAAAATAGATATATAAGTGCAAAAGTTGAAATACGTTAATAATAAGAAGTATAAAATATCATAAAACACAATAAATTATTTTATGAGACCATCAAAATATACTATTTAGAATTATTGACTAAAAAATAGAAAATAAATAATAAAAATTATAATTTGAATATTCAAATGTTGAAAAAAGTTATTTAAACAAAAAGTTTACTTAAAATAAAAATTATTTAAAGATAACATAAAAAATATCAAATAAATTAAAAAGTTATTTTGACAAAAAAGTAATAACTTAAAAAATATAAACAGCAAATCTAACTTTTAAATTGCAAGAAACATTGTAATAAAACCAAATTCAAAACAATAAAAAAATTATTCAAGATTGATTACAAAACATCAACATAGAAATTGTCTATAATTGCAAAAAAAACTTTCAGTTTCCTATCAAATCTGATAAAAAAAACATAAAAACTCCAAATATAAAGTATCAGTAAACAATTCATGCCAAATCATTAAAATAAGTTTTAATAAATTGTTTTTATTTTCTATATAATCTGAACTCAATCAATTTAAAAAAAAAACTCCCAAAATAGAAAAATTTATTAAATGATTAACATTTTTGTGCAATCAATAAAGACCTTTGAGATATGGCTAGCCAAAATCAGATATATACAATTAATTGAACTTCTTACAAGAACAATTTTTTAAGTGAGTGAAAATTTACCTTTTTTTAAACTATAGAGATTTAGAAAAATCAAACAATGAACAAACAAGTTTTAAGATTAATTTTTAGATTTTAATAATTATCTAAATATTTCATTCTTTAATAACTTTATAAGTGGAATATATAAACATTATATTATTAATTTATAATATCTTTAACATCAGTCAAACTGTTAAATATCTAAAAAAGCAACATTAAAAAAATCAAACAAATAAGTAAAAGCTAAAGATGAAAGAACAGCTTAATATAGATAAAAATACTTTCTAAAGCTAATACTTATTATATTTGTTATTTAAAAGAATTGAAATAAATTTTCGTACAGAGTGCTAAGTTCAAAGCTTAATTGTTTAACTTGAGTAAATAAAAATGAACATAAAGTTCACTAAGCACCATCAACAAAAATAAGAAAAGTCAACAAATGAACAAATAATTTTTCATTTTCATTCAGTTAGTCAACCTTTGTAGCTAGTAGTTATCATACAAAAATATTTGATAAATTATCATTATAATATTAAAAATAATTGAGCAATTAAAGTATTACACCCATTACAGTAAAAAAATAAAAGATATTAATCAAGCCACATTCAGAAAAAAAGCTTTACAAATTATCAAATTTTTCATGATTAGAGAATTTTATAAACAAAATCTATTTAAATTTTGAATAGATAAAAACAGAGCGCAGAAAATAGAGACTATATATTTAAAACGACTTTAAATGCACTCTAGTATGTAAATATTTGAATTAGGCGTATAGTTTGAATAAGTATAGATAAAAGCTTCAACTTTAGCTGATCTTAAAACACTAGAATAGGGAAACCACCTACAATTATTGTCGGTAAAATATTTTCACTACTTAAAGTTTTTAGGTAGTTTTTTCTTTGATTTTCATTAACAAAATACTTTATTTTTTCATTTTTATGAATTAAATTTCAATAACGAAAAGTTTAATCCAATCTCAACAATTAAATTATTTCAAGATATAAGTTTAAAGCTACTATAGTTTAAAGTTTAAGGCAGATGCTTCTTATTTTAATAATAAATCACTACTTCAGAAAGTTTGAAAAAAGTACTTACCAAACATTATTTGCTATTTTCTCTTTAATCAATGCTTTTTGAGGTTATCAGCTCTTATCTATCTTACATAGCTATAGTTGTAGCATTTTTTAAATGACAAAAATAGTTTGCCTCATAAAAGAACAATAAATAAGTAGTATGATATAACAATCCTAGAATTTCGATTATGATTGAAATAAAAGCTGCGTAATGTCTTAAAATGAATCCCAATTATAAAATTATAACCAAAGAGAATATATTTGTTTATATTATAAAAAGTAACTTTAAAAAAATTCATAGAATTTTAGATTCTTTTTCATTACTCAAAATGGTTTTGATCTTTTTAAATTGAAATCCAAAGTCAAATTTTGTTTTATTTATATTCCACCGATAGCATCTCGAAATAGATAAATGTTATCCATTGTCTACAATGTTATTTGTAATACTATGCATAGTAACATCCTTTTTACTTGTTAAAGATTTCTAATATAGATTGGACTATATCTCCATGTTTGGATGATTCTGCCAATAACACCTTTTCCAATATGTTTGCTACTAATTTCTTGACTTAATGTATTTATGAACCCACTTAGTCAAAAAGAAAAGTTTTAGATCTTTTTCTGTAACATTTAAGGACTGAACAAATTACCATCCTGTTCAGTCAAGCCTTCCTTCTCTTCCACCTGCGACAATTTTATCGTTTCTTTTATAGCCCAATTTCAACCATCTGTAAATGCACCAAGAGATAATATGGTCTATTCTAATTTCCAAAGAACCAATTTTGAAAAAAAAAAATTAGCACTTATCTATCTTCTTTCAACTGTAAATACATTCTTGATGATGGGTTATCTTTACAGGTCTTTTATAATAATTTTATCTGCATTTTGACCAAGTATATTCAAATGTTTGCTCCAACACAATCTCTGTTCCACACCGACAGTAACAAAACTCCGCCCCACAGCAAGTGACTGTTAAATTAATAGCATATCTTATACAAAAATCTGAATTATAAAATTCCTATAAAGCTTAATATAAGCTCAAGTGTAAAGAATCTGAAATTGAAGCTAATAAGTGGCACGATTATAGGGAAAGTAAAATTTGCTACAGCAATTCATCACGTAAACTCTACAAATTTGTTAAATCTAAATTAAATTCTTTATAATTTTTACCACAACCCCTTATTGATAAAAATGAAAATTTTTAATTCATCGATCTTAAAGTAGCTGAACTTTTCAACCTATACTTTAAAAAGTTCTTCACCAAAGACAGCAAGTACAAAAAATTATTCTTAAAGCAAAGTAGTCAAATCTAATGGATAGTTTTGAATTTGACATTCTCACTGTCGTCCACCACATCAAATTAACTCATACACTTGAAAAAAAAATTAGTTCCTATTTTATGGGAATTAAATCAATCTTTTTTTATGGATAATAAAGACCTCTTTCATTGGAAAAGTACTGGAGGAGAATAAGATATTTAAGGCATGAAATGCTGGCTGTATTATAGAGTAGATAAATCTCTTAATAATGTAGAAAGGTATTTTTTCCAAGTGTACGTATTAACTTGTCGTTCATGCTGTGGAGGCAGTGAAGATGTCAAAGTCAGTGATAAAAAGGTCATCCATAAGATTAGATCTTTTCGCTTTAAGAATAGTGTTTTTATAATTGTTGTCTTTGGAAAATCTTTTGAAAGCAAAGATTCAAAAGTTCAGCTTTTTTAAGATCACTGAGATACAAATTTTTATTTTCATCAGCAAGGGGTTGTATAAATAGGAAGAAGTTTTATTTTAATTTAAATAATTTATACAATTTACGTGATGAGCCGCTGTCACAAGTTTTACTTTCCCCTATAGTTGTGATATTTATTAGCTTCGATTTTATCTATATAATTCAGCTATATAATTTATTCTTTGCAGCCATGCATTGAATATGATAAATAATTAAACAAACACAAGCCTTAAAAATTAGCCTAAAAGTATACGTTTTTAGAGTTTTCTTGCTACTCTTTATATACAAAAGCTCTTAAATACCTTATATTAATTAAATGCTTTAATTTTCATAAATTAAAATAAATGTGATATACAAATTCTAGCTTAAATATTGAAAAAAAACTTAATCTTACATTTTCATTGATATAAGTGCAAACGTTTTTACGCTAATGGTTGGAAATAGTTTCTGTAAAGATTAAGCCAAAGAGTATCTGTAACCTAGTACAAAGATCACACAATTATGAACCAACTCGTGTTATTCATTTAAAGGTCAAGACAAAAAAAGTTTATTGAAAATAGATGAAATCTCCAAAGCTTTATGGTTATTTATTTAAATCTTAAATTTGAAAGGTCTTATGTGAGTCTTGTCAATTTCAAAAAAATCCAATCTCGAAAAAAACTTAAATAAACAAAATTTTATGAAGATATATTTAAATACTCTTACTGATATTTGTTAGTCTGTAAGTCTTAAAATTAAAAGACTTTTTAGAACAATATTACCACGGCCCAACAACATAAAACTATAATTAATAATTATTACTAAGCTCATTTGAATCTATCTTCAGAATTAGATAAACTGAATACGGCATTGAAGCACAATAAATACTTTTATTTGAAACTAATTTAAATCCTGCTTAGACCAAAAGTATCTAATAAAAAATCAGTATGGTCAATTAAGCATCAAAAATGATGATAATTAACTTTTTCAACTAAAGTGTAACTGCTGTAGATGACTGAATGACGAGCGTCAAACACATATTCAGCGGTCTTCAGTTTAACAAATAGCTTGAATCACTATTAACCTCGAGCCAAGTGGTAGTCTTTTGATTTTTGGAAAACTTGCAGGTAAAGTGTTTATTGTTTTCTGTTGATAATTAATAAATCTTACTTAACAAAAAATTAATTTAGTGCTTACCAATATAGTTGTGTTCATTTTTAATCTGCTTAAACTTGATTTTGCCCTATTTAAGGTATATCTTACCGCGTAAAATTAAGTTTAAAAAAAATCATTTTCAGATAAGAACATTATTTTTACTTAATAGGTCTCTTTTTTAGACTACATCTTCAACCAAACAATGTTTCTCTAGTTTACATATTTTTAAAATTTCTATAAAGTATATGTAAAAGTTTTATTCTAGGAAATAATTATTTCTCATGTTAAACTTAATTAGTTTAATATTCGTATGACTTTAATTATATTGCTTGGATCATAATAATCGCATAAAGCTAGTCTTAAGATACAATTTAGATAAAATAATAATTTAAATTTGTTTTGAGCAGGGCACCTAGAACTTCTTATACAAGTTTTTTGAATTAATCAATTTTTGTACTTTTATTTTTCATTTTTTTTGTATGAGGTCTTTTTGTTGTCTCTAGTTGTTTTCAATATTTTCTTAATTTTAATACTTTTTGATTTTGTTGTACTTTAGATGTAAATATCAAGATAGTTTTCAGTCGGTTTAGTTTTTCTTTTTAATTTATTTAATTATTTAGGAAAATAATAATAACTGCTTGAAATTGGTTATATTTTTATAAAAACTTAATAAATTAATTTTTAAGACAAAAAAATTTGTCAAACCCTCTTGAATTTTTAGAAATAAGATGATTTCCCAAACTGTTGAACAATCTGCACAACACAATACTTCAATCAAAGTTTCTGATTCGCATTTTCGACAATCACAGACTAGAGTTGCTTGTATCAGTTGTTCTAACCAAATAGATCAATGGTTTCATGAAATTATCTATTATCGTTGTTCTTTTAATGATAGAACATGTACATTTTTGATGAATATTTTATTGTATCTCTTTATTATGCTGACAATTATTCTTGTGCAACTTATTTATCTTTTATGCACACATTTAAGTTTTGAAGATATAAGAGGTACTTTAATAACTCCCTCAGTTATAGGTCACTCATTTTTCTTCATCATCTTTTTTATGGTTGTGTATAGAAAATCCTTTGCTACGTTTTGTAAGCATATCTGTAGTTATTTTGATCTTCCGTCTTATGAAAAAGTTGCAAAGCTGCAACAACAAGGAAAACTAGAAATTAAATACCCTAAAAGTTCTCATCAGCTCCCCAGCTATCAAGACTCTATTTTTCTACCCACTGTGCAAACTGTTTAGCAACTTTTTATATTTTCAATTGTTTTCTCTCTCAAGCAAATCTTTAATTTTTTTTATGATTTCAAATTCTCTCTTAATCTTTGTTGACAGTTTCATCATCTTTTTAACATTTTTTTACTTGTAAATATTTTTTTGTTAATTTTAACTTTTGCTTTTTTAATGTTTTTATTTATAACTTTATATTTTAAGTTTAAGAATAAAGCCATAAAAAATGATTGATGTGCGACATGTTTATTGATGATTTTAAACTTCGTTAAATAGAAACACAGCAGATGACGTAGTAGTCCTCTAAGACAGATGTGATAAGTTGGCGGAACTCTTCATAAATGATATCGACTTCACGGTCTTCAATTGATGTGTCATAGTCATGAACATATATTCTCATCTAAACAATATTTCGCTGATTGGTTAATCTAATAAAAGTTCATTTTACCTTCAAATTTTTGAATTTAATTATATTTTCTTTCCTCATTTGCATCAGTTTTTTCAAAAATCTGGTACTGACAAATGCATTAATTTTCAAATTTTGTAGTTTAGTACACTGCTGTACAAGAGCTAAAAGTTCATTTTCTATTGACTCTCTTGTATCCGGAACATCTGTTAAAGATTATTTAAGAAATTATTAAAAATGTCCCAAGTTACCAAAATAAAGTTTTCTCAGTGAGTTCTTATATTGAGGTAGTAATGTTGATATAGTTGGGCATATCTGCCAGTCTCTGTCTGCAAAGTAGCACCCATCAAAACTGGCCTGAAATTGAAAAGTTAAATCAAAAACCTAAATAAAACATTTCAACTTTCACTGACTTCAACTAAAGGAATTTCTGGAGATAAAATACGAAAGTGGTCCACAAATGTCATGACGCGTTGCATAAAGATGTGGACCTCCAAATTGGGGCACTGGTCATGCAGATATTGCCAACAACATCCTCTGATAGTCTGATCTCTTGTTTCATGAGCTGTTACTTTTATATAAAGATGTTTGAACGAATTATATCTCAAATTAGTTGCCATCGTATCTAAAAGGTTTTCTGATACGTAACTGTAGTTAATATCAAGTTCTTGAAGGTTAGAAAAGTTCCTAAAGCAGTCAGTAAACTGATTAAGCTGAAAAACTGGGCGCAATCCATTGAAAAAGTCCTCTATATCTAAGTGTGTGATAGTAACTCCTGTGTTGTAGCTTAAAGCATAAAGAACTTTATAACCATCGTCAAAATTCGTTCTAGCTCCTCGTAAAAACAGACGTCTGATAGTTTTTTCGCCTTGACAAAAATACCTGGCAAGAGCGTTACATATATCTTCTCGAAACAGAACCCATTGTCCGCGGTCCAGTTGTAAAGCAGGTAGTGACAGTTCTACTAATTTGCATTTAGTTCTGATTAGATGGTTAAAAGAAACTTTGACAGTTTTTTTAAACTTTCTACAAACACTCATAGATAACGGACTGTAAAGTCGGAATTCTAACTTTTGAATATAGCGTCCAAAGGTTCGTACAAAATTGGTCGCAAATTTATGTGATTCTTGGCTTAAGTTACGTGAATCACGTCCTGAAAACCGAAAGCATTTTGATCTCCATAAGCAGCCTGAATGACGAATAATGTCATACCATCGACGGCATACGAACTGAACATTTAGTCGCTCATATTCATTGAGATAACCGAATATTTTGACGAGGGCCACATGAGGTATGGGATTCCACGAAAAATTAGCCTGTGGAGACGTAACTTTATCATTCAATGCTTCTATTTGACTTAATGAGTTTTTCACAGCATCATCCTCATATCCAGGACAACTAAAACAATCTAAATCTTCTGTTGGATTTAGTTCATTCATTTTCACAAACTAAAAATCCATAAATTTTAATCCTTGAAATTGATAAAGTATTTATTACGTCATAGATCATAGTTGTTATACTATCACTTATCTAATAGTTGTTTAGAAATGATCGGTTTACTTTTCAATCTTCTTAGAAAATCATTCATTTTGAATTACCATACAGCCTAATAAATCACGTGATCAAACATTATCATTTATTGAAAAATACAGATAAGCATAGAGTTTTAAAGAAAGGTTTTTTTTTTAATTTTCAGTCTTATTTTGAATAAGATTGAAATGTTTGATGGTTTTATTTAGTAAAACTTAACTTTATTTGTATAATATATAAAAATGATAGTTTTACATGAGTTCTCTCTCAAAAAATTCTAGGAATAAAACGAAATACTGAAGAAATAACCGTACATAAAGTACTAAAAGTTAAAAAAGGTTTTTATAGTAGCTTTTTATAAATAATATGGTGCTTAAAAAGTATTTTATAAAGATTACTGACAACAGCTAAAACGCGCAAATATCAAACAGAATAAGTCAAGTAACATATTCATTTAATATACATCAAATGTTTACAACATATAAAAGCTTATTACAACTTAAGAAATTAATTTGGCAACACTATTCAGCTAAGTAATTTTCAACCACGAGTAGTGCCTTAGTCTGTATACGAATACCGGTTCGATTTGTGATTTCAAATATACAAATATAAAAGTATGTCTTTTCGAGGTAGAGGCCGTGGTGGTCGTGGTGGAGGTCGAGGAAGCTTTCGTGGAGGTAGAGGAGGCTTCCGTAAACCTTATGTAGAAGAAATTCCAGATACAGTTGTAGAAGTAGGCCAAGTTTTACATCCATGTCAAGAAGACATTGTGTGTGCTAGTACTAATCCTAAAGTAAGTTGATAATACTTTTTTACTTTATTAATTTTAAGCTGCAATTTATCAAATAAACTAATGATTTATTATCTTTATATATTTATACTCTAAAGGGAAAGTTGTTGCAGTATTTCTAAACAATTTATTTTATTATAATGTGGTTTCATTTTTCAAGAAAATGAGATAGTTTCTTTGTAAAATAAAATATATAATAAAATTTTTCAGCATGTTTGTTAATTTTAATGCTAAAAGCAGTTTGTAAATTGTAATTTGAAAATAGTTTTGATAAAAAGATAGATTTATTCTTTGTTTTTATATATTACATTATCAATTTATTTTTACTCGATATATAATTTGAAAAGCTTTTTATGTTAGTGATTTTTAACTAGATATCTAGTTATTATTTTATTTTGAATTTCTTATTTTATGTTTTATAAATTTTATTTTAAATTGAAAAATTGAATTATCAAAAGTAATTGAATTATATAATCCTTTTAGTAGGATCATATATATAGATCCATATAGTCCATCTTTTTATTATTTATATTAATCACATATAATATTAATTTAATATTTGATACTTTTTTTTGGTTTCTATACTACTTATAGTGTAAAATTTTCATATTTAGTTTAATAACTTCAGACTAGTTATCATTATGTATATTTGTTATAAATCTTTTTATATAAAAACAAATTGCTATTAAGATGAATATAGAATGTAGAAATATAATAATCAAAGATATTTGAAGATTTCTTGATTAATAATACTAGGATGATATAGTTGTATTTCATCATACTACATATCTTATAAATTGATTATAAAATATATTTCATTTGTATTTATTCATTTTGTGTTTAAAATTTCATTTTCTTTTTACTGTTTCAACTCAAAATAACATAAATTGTTATTTGATTCATAGATTCCATATTTTAATGCATCAATTTATTTGGAAAATAAAAGTAGAATTGGGAAGATTGATGAAATTTTTGGAGGCATCAAAGATGTTCATTTTTCCATCAAATTATCTGATAACATGAAATCAGATTCATTTAAGAAAGGAACGAAATTCTTCATTGACATCAACAAGCTTCTTCCTCTTCAACGCTTCCTTCCACAACCTGCTGGTGCCAAACGAGGTGTTGGACGCGGTCGTGGTGGTCGGGGTGGATCTTTTCGAGGGCGAGGAGGTTCTGGTGGATTCCGTGGTCGTGGAGGAAGTGGATTCCGTGGTCGTGGTGGAGGGTCTTTCCGGGGACGAGGAAGCTTCAGTGGAGGACGAGGTGGCGGAGGTTTCCGCGGAAGAGGAGGATCTAGAGGTAGAGGAGGACGTTAACCAACTTCAAACTTTTTTTTTCGTTTTAAAAAATGTTAAACCAAAAGTTGGTTTTGATTTTTTGATTAGCTTTTAAAGTTACAAATTGATTCAATCGCTGTAGAGGTGATATTAAAAGCTGATTGTGTCGATTTGTATCTATTGGCTGCTGATGTGTTTGCAACTCACCAGAAACAGTTAAAGCATTTTGAAACAACCTTTTGAAGAAAATCAGTTCCTGGAATTAAATTCCGATATTTGAGATTAACTTTAAAGATATTTAAGAATGTTTTATTAAATATTTAAAGCAATCGATTGATCAAAAAAGATAAAAAGTTGAAACAAGTCACTGCATTTTAAACCTTAAGTAACATTTCAAAAAAAAATTGTAATTTAGTTTTAGCAGTACTACTAATTAACTACTTCAATTAATTTAAAAATTGATCTGCAAATTTCAACTAACTGTTTAACTTTCTAACTGAATCTGCATTCAGTTAGAAATGTTCATTATAAAATTTATTTACAGTTTGCAAGCATATAACAGTAGTTCTTAAACTTTTAAATCTACAAACTCCAACCTAGCTAATGTATTTTTTAACTATATAATATAGAAAAAAGTTTACTTTTAAGCTTACGCAAAAAGAAATCTTTGTAGACGAACTAGGTTATTAAATTAAACATTGCCTATTTTCATTTCAACAAATCATTTGATGGCTTAGGCGAATCAACAGTCGTATACGCTTAGTGAAGAATTAGTATCTTTTTGAAAGGCTTAATGTGACCTGGAATTTAGAGATAAAAGATTTAAGTAACCAATTAAAAAAACATTTTTTATTAAACTAAAAATATTTTTATCATTGACTAGATTTTAGATCTATTTAAGTCATAGCTTTCAAAAAAATGGTAGAAAATATTTTTACAAAAAAGATTACATAAGAATCAATTTCAGAAAGTATTAAGAAAACATACCAAAAGTTCATAGATCGAATAACTACAAAATGAAACTTGTTTTGTTAGTTTTTATAAATAGTTAGTTTAAGTCTTTAAAGAGGCTACACAATGAAACAATTTATTTTTGTTTAATAAAACTTTTTACATATAATTTTGTGATGGATATAAAGTTTAGATAAAAGAATTGGGACTTGAAAAAAATAAAATGGATTATAGATTATGACTATCTTGTTAAAAAGTATCTCTATTCTATCAATTCTAAACTCGATTTATCATTGGTCTTACTGTAAAAATAAAAAACCTAATTTAATAAATTTAAAAATAAATCAAGACATTTAATTACTGCCCTTTAAAAATTTGTAAAAATGTTATTATAAAAAATTAGTGTAAAGTAGACATTTCTTCGTTTGAACTCTGAGCTTTGAATAAAAAAAAGTTTAAATCAATATCCTCATGAATAGCTGATAGATTTATACTGGTGCACTTAATAAAGATTTCTGATATATGTCTTCATATTAATTTTTAATGTAATAATTGTATTACTAATTTGATAAAAACTGTTGACACCTCGAATATTTGCTAAAAATTAAATTTATAAAATTATGATTGCCGTTAAAAGTTGTTTATTTTCAGAAGTTTTGGTTCAAATGAGTCACATATAGGATAAAATCTTAAAAGAAACATTTTTAATTCATTTTGTAGACCACCATTTCTTTATCAGTACCTAATTAAAGCATTCTGTCATATTTTAAATTCATTCATTGTAATTTTTATTCATGGTTTTACTTTTTAATATAAAATTTTATAAATAGAATAATTTTCTAATAGAACAATTATTATTCTATTAAATTTCTCTTTTATTCATTTTTTTCTTAATGAAATGTTCTTACCATACAATAGAAATTAATAAGATGATTTAAGTTTTATAATAAATAGTATTCTTTCTTGAAATGCACATTTAGAACCTTTTTTATCAACAAATATTTGTAGCATCATGAAGACTCTATTAAGAAATAATTAATTGTATTTAAAATCATATTAAGGTCTTATAGAAATTGCAATTCAAGGAAGACATGTTTTAAACATTTTAAACAATATTTGTTTTTACATTTTATTATATTTCTTACAAAGAATATTTTATAATTGATAACTGTTTGTTTTTTGTTTTTATAATATAAAATTTTTTTATTTAAAAACTAGACTGCATTTTGTAATCTTATAATTCTTAAATATTTATAAGACAACTATATTTGATAATTATATCAATTATTATTTAATAATTTTATAGTTATTTGTAAGCTTGTCATTATTCATGTGATATTTATATTTTAGTACTTATATACAATGGATAGAAAAAGAATGCCACCTCCAGCTGGAGGTTATGGAGATGCAGAATATAATTCACAAGGTGAAAATAGACTTGATAAATTCAATTTATGTATAAACATCATGAAATAGGCTACAGGAGAGATATTGGTTACTCATCTGTTGGAGCATATGCAAATTATTTTCAGAAGAGTGGACAAAAAAGAAAAGTGAGAAGCAAATGATTGAATTGGAATTGGCGGAAGTTTTTTCTTTCTTCTGCAGATAGCTTCAGATATTGATGATGAAAGTTACTTTGATGAAGGTGATGATGTCACAGAAACTCAACCTGAAGATGACATTATTTCTGCTTGTCCATTTCTTTCAGAAGAAGATAAGGTTGTTGATGTAACTGATGACATAATCTCTGTTAAAATTGATGATTTGATTAGGCTGAGTTGAAGAAAAAAGAAATGCAAAAGAAAGAAGATGAGGAAGAGGACCCACTGGATGCATTCATGGCTGGAATTGAGTCTGAAGTGAATATCTCAACTACATCAAGTCATGCTGTGAGCATGTCATCGGTTTATTTGTTTTTAATAGATGAATAAGCAAACGAAGGATCCTAAAGAATCTACTTCTGTTGAAAAGTCATCAAAAGGAGTCCGTGAAGATTTAGAAAAATTAGATGATGATGAATTATATTATAAGTTTGTTAAAGAAAATCCGAACGCAGGTTTGCTTGTAGTTTGTTTATTTGTAGTTTGTTTGCTTGTAGTTTGTTTGCTTGTAGTTTGTTTGCTTGTAGTTTGTTGGTTGCTTGTTGGTAGTTTGTTTGTTTGTTGGTTTCTTGGTTGTTTGCTTTTAGTTTGTTTGTTGGTTTCTTGGTTGTTTGTTTGTAGTTTGTTGGTTGTTTGTTTGCTCTTATTTTGTTTGTTTGTAGTTTGTTTGCTTGTAGTTTGCTTGTTTGTAGTTTGCTTGTTTGTAGTTTGCTTGTTTGTAGTTTGCTTGCTTGCAGTTTGTTTATTAGTAGTTTGTTGGTAGTTTGTTTGCTTGTAGTTTGTTTGCTTGTAGTTTGCTTATTTGTAGTTTGTTGGTTTCTTGGTTGTTTGTTTGTAGTTTGCTTGCTTGTAGTTTGCTTGTTTGTAGTTTGCTTGTTTGTAGTTTGCTTGTTTGTAGTTTGCTTGTTTGTAGTTTGCTTGTTTGTAGTTTGTTTATTAGTAGTTTGTTGGTAGTTTGTTTGTTTCTTGGTAGTTTGTTTAATGGTAAATTAGCCATCCAATTACTCACTGGATCAGCAAACTGATTTGTCAGTCAAGTGAAGATGATTTGTTTTTCAGGAAAAATGTTTCTTGAAGATGAAGATGGAACTGAATATGATGAAGATGGAAATCCGATTCCAGTTGCGCCAATCAACAAGAAAATAATCGAACCTCTGCCTCCTGTTTATCATTCGGAGATCGAATATCCTCCGTTTGAGAAAGACTTCTACAAAGAACATGAAGAGATCGCGAAGTTGACAAAAGAGCAAGTATCCGAACTTCGAGCAACTCTCAACATCTCTGTGTCCGGCATCTCTGCTCCTAATCCCATTTCAAGCTTTGCTCATTTCGGATTTGACGAAAAACTTCTTTCAGCAATCAGGTAGCTAGGTGTCACGCGTAAACGAGTGATGACGTCATCATTTACTTGTACAGACGACAGAACTTCACGTCGCCGACTTCAATTCAAGCTCAAGGTGTACCTTGTGTCCTATCGGGTCGTGACGTCATAGGCATCGCAGAAACTGGCTCAGGCAAAACAGCCACATTCGTTTGGCCATTGTTGACCCACATAATGGCCCAAGACAGTCTAAAAGAAGGTGATGGGCCAATTGGCCTAATAGTGGCACCAACACGTGAGTTGTGTCAACAAATTCATCAAGAATGTCGAAAATTTGGACGCGCGTTTGGCATCGAGACCGGATGTTGTTTCGGTGGTGGTAATATGTACGAACAACAAAAAGCCCTGACCGCTGGCTGCGAAGTAATCCATTTATATGTGGTCCGTTTCATTGGTCTTAAATTGTCTTTGGTGTGTAGATTGTAGTGGCCACTCCTGGCCGCATCATCGACCATGTCAAAAAAGGTAACACTAATTTGTCCCGGGTCACGTTCTTGGTCCTGGACGAGGCTGATCGGATGTTTGATATGGGCTTTGAATACCAGGTCACTTAAGGTCCTCTTCAGTTTATGACATCATAATATGTGACGTCATCAACAGGTGCGATCGATTGCCAACAACATTCGCCCCGACCGCCAAACGCTACTATTTAGCGCCACCTTCCGACGAAAAGTAGAAAGAATGGCTCGCGACACACTGCGTGATCCAATCCGCATCCAACAAGGTCATCTTGGTCAAGCAAATGCTGACGTCACACAAATCTTCGAGATGTTTAAGTCACGTGAACAGAAATGGAAGTGGCTGACGTCACGCATGGCTGGGTTGACAAGTGAGGGAAGTTTGTTGGTGTTTGTCACCAAGAAGGTTGGTTGCCATGACAACCACAACTATGTCCTAGTACTCGTATGTCTCCTTCAGGTTGATGCACAAACCCTGGCCGATGAATTGAAGCGTGCAGGTCATGACGTCACACTTATTCACGGTGACATGAATCAGTATGTTCGTAATGACGTCATCGCCGACTTCAAGCGGTTGCAAGTGATGACGATGGTTGCTACGGATGTAGCAGCGCGCGGTCTCGACATTCCATCAATCAAAAACGTCATTAATTATGACGTAGCGCGCGATGTCGATACTCACGTACATCGTATCGGGCGCACAGGGCGCGCTGGACAGAAAGGTCGCGCTTTTACCTTCCTCACTAATTATGACGCCATCTTTGCGTCTGATCTCGTGCGCCATCTAGAGGACGCGGGTGAAGCAGTACCGGAAACCTTGATGCGCGTTGCTATGACCAACAGCAAGTTTCGACGCAATCATGGTAAAGATGGTTGGAAGGCTTCGCGAATTTTAACCAAGGAAAGGCCTGGGTTAGGAGCCAGTGATTCTAGGTTTGTTATATGATGACGTCATGAACGCGCAGTGACGTAACAACAAATGTTCAGTTTCAGCCGAAAGTCTTCATACAAAAGCTTCACTCCAGCGCCGTCTAGTGGCGTGTTAGGAACTCGCGCGTCTTCTGTGAAAGAGTATTTTCGATCCCAGTACAAATCGAACTTTGTTGCAAGCTCACAATCAGCTCTTGGTGAAACTTGGAACAAATGTTCATCTGCATCTCATCCTGATCCTCCCTCGGATCACTTCAAAGAACCAAGTTTACCAGTGAAGAGGAAACGGAAGAGTCGATGGGATGATTAGGGAACTTTTGGGAGCTGCTCGCTTATCGCGATTTTTTTCATCTCTTTTATTTGATTTTTTGCAACAAAAGTTTTTGTTAAAATATTTGTTTGCTCCAAATTAGTTTGCAAGATTATCCACCAATAAAAACACATGAATGAAGACTTCATTTCAAAATCGCATCTTGCATTCCTGAAATTGAAGACCTCATTTCAACTTCTTGTAACTTTTCCTACAAATCTCCATCAGAATTTTCAAAACTCTTTTTCCATTTAATTTACTGAATTATTTGACTTCAAACTTTTAGTGAGATGAGAAAAAAATAAATAATTTAAAGATGCAGACGCCAGATATTATGATTTAAATTATTTGAAATATTAAATATCATTTTGTTGCTTTTGAAATTTAAAATAAACAAAATTTTGCCGGATGTCAAGTTTGAGGCAAATGTTTTTACTTTGAAGAAAGAAGGTTTAAGTGAATTCATTGGTTTCATTTCAAAACAAGTTTTCAGTGAATAATTTGAAATAAAATAATATTAATTCAATTTTCATATGTGTTTATGGAACAAGAAAATTTAATGCCTGATAATTATATAATTAAGACAAAATATTTCAAAAAGCTCTGTAGAAAATTAATTCATAGAAATTTTTACAAATTTATTCTAACTATTTCACGCTTCGGTAACTTTTACTTTAATTCAGGTTCAAGAAACGATTTTTTTGTAGACGAAGAAATGTGAAAAACTATAAAAAAATAATTTTATAAAATAACTTCTCACTAAACTTTTGATTGAATAAATCTCCAACCATAAAAATGTTTGTTGAAATTTTGATTTATTATTAATTTAGATAAATTTAAAACTTTAATAATTGAAAAAACTATTATTCTATTACTCAAACTAAATTGAAAAAAGTTCAACACAAAAGTGAAACACAGAAAGTGCATCATGTATTTCACTCCAAATTTTCACAAAATTCACAAGCCAAAAAAAGTTTAATTGTTAAACGATGATTTCATCATCAATTTATCAAACATGAAGCTCACAGGAAGTTCTTTGAATCAATTTTATGTCTAATTTACTTTTTATTCTTATTTGTAAAAGTTCTGATTTAGTTTAAGGTGAGGCAAACGATAAAAAGATTATTATCATATACTGCAGAAGCAAACAGTATAACTTATGACTAGTTTGATATTTGAAATTCAGCAACATAAGTGCTAGCTTCTTCATTTAAACAACCTTTGAATTGAGCTGAGTTGCAAAATACTTTACTGCACTTCATTTACACCTCAATTACCAAAACAACTTATTTCTACTCAGTAAATTACAATTCTATCAAGTAAATTATATAAGAAAATAGTTTACTTCTATTACCTAAAACTAATTACTAAAAAAACTCTAAACTATACAATCGCAATTTTTAAAGGTAATAATTTTATTGATTTATGAGAAGTTTAAAAGCATATTAAGATAGCAAATTTAAATGGAAAATATTATAAAGAGCTTTTAGTATGTATGTAGGCAACAGTTATTATGAAAAGGAACAAATAAATAATATTTACAAAGTAATATAGGATCACTTGTTAAAGTTTTTATAACCAAATGTATCTATAAAACAAAGAGTAAATGAATGAATTGTCAAACAACCTAAATCATTTTTTACAATTTAACAAACTAAATAAAACAGATTTTAAACAGTTCATCAACATACAAAATCGAAATGCAAGATATGATACACTCCAATTTATTATCTATTAAAAAGGTAGATGTTAAATACGTTGTAGCAATCGCATTTACGGTAAAGTGCTGGAAAAGTTTGACTTCTTAGAAAAATAAATAAATAGAAATTAGAAACACAACTATTTTTCTGATGGAGCTACTAGCATCAACTTTTGTAAGAAATTGTTCACTTTATCTGTAAGTAAAATAATTTGTTAAATTCATTTTATCTGATAAACAAAAATTAACAAACCAAAAAATCCAATTGAGATACGTTTGTAATAAAATGGAATATAAAAAAAGGTTCCAGAGAAAACAAAGAGAGCTGCGTACAGATACTCCACTTTGGGATTGTCGAAAAGTGGTACAAAGATGAGACACAATGCTGATAGACAGACTACAACTGGAAAAATGATGTTTACCTGCAAAAAAATATAAATAAAGCTATAAAACGTGCAGACTATGTAGACATCCACTTTAATTGGTCGGTGAGCATGTGGGCGTTGATAACGGAAATAAAGAAGAGCAGAACAAGTTCCAAAATGAAAGATCCACATACAGAAGCTAAAATATCCCACTAAAGAATTAAAGTCATTTGGTATCACCATCAAAATTCCAAGAAGTCCCTAAAATAAAATTAGTTATTGTCGAGACTCAGTCTGCAAAATATACAAACATTGAGGATGACTGCAGGAGCAGGAGTCAGATTTGTGATGTGGATCATTGAAAGAATCTGAGGAAACTCTCTATCACGTGCAGCAACAAATGAAATTCTTCCAGCGGCAAAACAAGATCCCAAACCAGCTCCAAGAACCGACCATGAGACTGCTACTGGAATAATCCATTTCATCACCCCCAAAACCTCCTCACCAAAAGTCTGTTTGCGACAAAAAGTCTTCATCAAGTTGAAGCACGATGCAATCAACTCACAAATCCAACTGCCACAGAATTGATTAGTTCGATTGGAGACATTGCAGATAGATAAGCGACGTTGGTGAGAAGATAAAGAGACGTGACAACAACCATCGCGGCACCTATCGACTTCGGAAGACTTTTTTCTGGCTCCTTGAAAATTAGCAGTTTTGTTTCGTGTGGAAAAGTTTCCATAAAAAAATGAACAAACTTTGAGTTCTTCTAGAATACAATTAAGCTGATTCCAACCATCATAAGCCCATAAGCCTTGGTAGAAGGCAAGTACAAGCTCCTGAGGACCTAGTGTTGAATCAGGCTGAATCTTACTGAAAGGGTCAGAAAAACTTCCCGTGTTTCCTAAATACAGATTTGATCAACTTTAATAAGATGATGATTGAGAAGAAATGTACCAGAAGCAAGCATGTAGATTCCACCGCACACTATTACCACCAAGCTGATCAGTTTACCGACACTGAAGACATTTAAGAAACCGGTAGACAACTTAACACTAGAGCAGTTGACGTAAATCACTATTAAGATGATTGCCATCGCGGTTAGCTTCTCTGCGATTGGCGGGGGAGGGCATCCCACTGTAATGAGATGAATTTATGAGGCATATAAGACTCAGCACGCACGCCTACTTGAAAAGAAAGGTGCGAGAAAGTATTTGGCAAAAGTAATGGACAAGATGGCAAGGGCAGAAGGACGAAGGACAATACAGCTGGTCCAGGCAAACAAGAACGCGGGATAAGCCCCGTAAGCTTCTTTTATGATCGGAAATTCGCCTCCAGACTTTGGGATCATTGCCCCAACCTCAGCATAGCACATAGCGCCAAAAGTGGCGAGAATTCCAGAACCTAACCACACCTAAAAGTGATTGATTAAAATCGAATGAATTCAGATGAGATCCTCACCAACAAGCTAGCTCCCACTGATCCTGATTTGGTAATCACTCCCTGCGGAGAAATAAAGATACCAGACCCGATCATGCTAGAAATGATGATATTTGATCCTGTCATCCATCCGATACTTCTCTTCATCTTTAGTGCTGTTAAGAAGATCAAAGATATAAGATTGGATTCATCAAGAAGTCGAAGTCTTACCTCCTTCATCGCTCGTTTCCAATTTTCTGAAAGAAAAACAAATGAAGAAAGATTTTTAGAAGAAATTATTTTCTTCCTAACCTTTTGTCGTCTTTTTTGCTCATCTTCATCAATTTTAAAGATTTGTAAATTAATTAGTAATTTGCTGAAATCGAAATTTTTAGAAATGGGAAAGTTGTTGTGGAGACGAAATATAGGTGAAGTAGATTTTACACGTGGTTAGAAATTAGTAAGCCATGACGTTAAGTTGTTTACGAAACCTTATTTTATTATAAACAGAAAGATAAACAGGAAAGGAAAATAAATAATCAAATTTATAAACAAAAAAATAAATGATTTTCTGATGTGAACAGAATTGACAAAGTTATCCTCAAAAAACTTTTCTAAATAAAAACTGATTTTTGAAAAAGTATATTAAACAACAAAAATCCAAACTATTTTCCGCATTTATCGAATTAGCTTGCATATCTCAAAATGTAACCTTCTTGAAAATAATTTTCTGCTGTCAAAACAAAACTGATGCTCACCACATTATGCTAAGACGAAGTGAAACCTCACCTAGCTTCAGTCATTTACTGAAGATTTTTTAACACAGTTTACAAATACGTAAACTTGCATCATCATCATCATCACAAACCATCTGAAATCGAGTTTTGTTAAATATTATGAGCCAACTACGCTACCTTGTGTTTAACATTTCTTAATTTTGTTGCACCACTTTTTAAAATTACTTTTAAATAAAAGTAAAAAAGTAAAATTTATTTAGGTACTTTCCCAGTAGTAAAACTGTCACGTTGTACAACAAATTGAAGACTGCTAATATCTGCGTGGCAAACAGCTGCAATGACTCGATATGCTTGAGTAAACAAAGGGACTTTTAAGTGCTTAACAAAAATTAAATAAATTTATAAACTTAAAAACTAGATTATAAAAGTTTTTAATTATTATACCAATAAGTTGATTGCCTTAAGGCTTTTTAATACGGTTCAAATTATGAGAAAAGTTGTTATATAAAATAGGTTCTAAGAACATAAACGTTTAAAGCCCTGGGGTTATAAGAACAGTAGACCTATGCTCTTTTACTATCAATTTACTTTTGTATTATAAAAGTTCAAAATTCCCGATGACTTTAAAGTGACACAATTTTTATGAATCAAAATTATTCGCAGAACATCAAAAAATCAAATAAAGGCTTCAAAAAAAGTAAATTTTGAATAAAGTAATTATTCACTAGAGGATTTTTAAGGATAAACTTTTTTCAAAGATTTATTTACTATACTTCTTATTCTAAAACGAACAACTTCTGAAATAGCAAATAAAGACTCAAAGAAAACAAAAAACAAGTTCTTTTTATGTCAGTGTAGACATAATAACAATGTTTTAGACTAAATAAACAAAAAACTACAAAATCAATGTGGAAATAAGGTTTGAGTACTTACTTGCTACTAGTTTATTGTTTTTATCACAATTAGAAAATGTTGTGTTATTTTAAAAGCTTAAGCGTATATTTCTGAAAGTATACTGCTTTGATGTCATCTAGTTTAATTTTTATATATGGAATAAAAGCAATTAACTCAATTCAATCATGATTAACTACTTTATAATGGAATACGATAAAACTTGATTAAAAAGAGTTGTTTTAAGTATTCTATTATATATTAACCAGTCTTAAATGAGTCAATATCAAATTTTATAATCGAATTCCATACAAAAATGTAACTACCCTGAAAAAAGATAAAATATTTTTGAAATCATTTTTATTTAGAGCAAGTGCTAATTTTTTCATTTTATAGTTCATGAATTTTCTGCTTCACTGATATTTTTTTCTCTCATATTTTTGGCGATAAATGCTTTTAAAATAAAGTTTCATCAAATAAAAAAACGTTTAAAGAAATTGCTCTGAAAAAAGGCAGTTGGTTTATTCATCAATTCATTTTTATTTATTGTTTGATTATAAAGTTGATTAATGATGATAACAGATTTATTATGAAATTTACAGAAGATATCTTTTTATACTAACAAGTTTAGGTTTATTAGCATATTTTTAACAATATAAAATAAAATCTGTATTTTCTTAAACAACTTTTATTTATTTTAAGTATTTTAATAAAACGAATTCAAGAAGAATATTTCTCCTTACTAACGATGACTTTTAAGTTATTTGTTGTTATAATCTTATAAAAGAAAATAGATGTAGAAAATTAGAATAAAAAAGTCATGTTAACATCTTATAATTTAAAAAGATTGTTGTGAAAAATGACTTGCATAAACCTCCAAGACTTTCTCTTTGGTTTTATGTAAAAGCTTTTCTTTGGTATAGCAAATATTTATGCAAATTATTTTACTCTGTTTAATGTTGCAAATTATAAATTATTAAAAAAGTAAATGTAATATTTCTACATTTAAATCATAACTAATAAAAGAAGAAGTTTTAACAAACTAAGAGCTTAAAATCAATTTCCAGTTTTAGTCAATAATTTAGTTGAAAGCAATTGGTTCTAGTATCAACATAATTTCGATTCTGATAACAACTATCTATTAAAGGTTGATTTAGGTCAGTTAAAAACCTCAAGCTGTCAACATCGAAACGACTAGTTTTTATGGTAGTATGTACACACTGTAAATATTCTGAATATTATCAAGTTAAGTTTAAGTAATTAATTTAAATTTCAGTTTGTATAAAAATTACTACAAAGATTTCATAATTTATTTCATCTTTCATAACCGGTTTAATTAATGATTTGAACTCTTCTAGTGAGTGATCTTTACTATCACTGTTATTTGATATCTGCAAAATTACTAGTGGTACTATGAATATTTCCTTCTTCGTTCAAGAGATCACAACCTGGATCATTTACTTTGTAACATCCAAGGACTTAATATTCTGCTTATTTTATTCTTACCTCTCTTCCACCTGCGACCATTTAGTTATCTCTTTTAAACCGTTATTATAAACCATCTATAAATCCTCTCAATAGTGATAGAACTTTTATAGAACTAACTTCAAAAGATTAACATCTATCTGTTCTCGTCTAAATAAAGAGCTATTCTTACGATAACTTCATACAAGTTCTGAATAATTCTATTCAAATGTTTGTCCCACTAAAAGCTCCCTCCCATCCCAATGGCACAAAACTCCACCACATATTAAACGTTTATTAAATGAAAAGCATCTCTCATACAAAAAATTTTAAATAGAAAACTCTAGCAACTTTTCAATCTTTGCTTTCAGAAGGTCTTCACAAAAGACAACGATTATAAAAACATTATTCTTGAAGTGAAAAGATCTAATCTTATGAATGACTTTTTTATCACTGAGTTTGACATCTTCACTACCCTCCACAACATCAACGACAAATCAACTTGTACATCTGAAAATTACCTTTATACTTTAATTGAGAGATCTATCTATTCTATAGAAAACCTGTGTTTCATACCTTATTCTCCTCCAGCACTTTTCCAATGAAAGAGGTCTTTATTATTTAAAAAACTCTCAGACAGTTTAACACTAATAACTATTATCTCTTGGATTGAGCAATTTCTTTAAGATCGACAACAACAAGTCATCATTAATAACTACGTTCCAATATTTATATCAATGATATAACAGACAGTTCTACAACGGTAAATGGTTCTCAAAATTTAATGCTTTTTGCCGACAATCAAAAACTTTTTAGTACTATTGTTTAGTTATTTCAAATAACGCGAAGGAGGGTGCCTGAAAAGAGCATTTTCCGCTAACACACAATCTCACAAATAATACCTATTAAGTTAGAAATATATAAAGCAAAAAGATGTAACACATGACATATAATCTTAGCTAGTCTTATGGCTTCAATTCAGACAACTCAAACTAGGTACATTTTAAAAACTAACCGACAAATATTTTCACTAGTCGATAAATAAACGCTCAAGCTCTAACCTAACAACAGTTAAACTTTTTATTGTCAAGTCATTAAAGACCTGCGGTCCTCATCTCTCACGACTTAAACACACCACACAAATTATATGTTCAGAATTGGACCATCAAGTTCATACCAATTTCTCAAATGTTTTAATAAGTATTTGGGGGGCAGTATACTATCCACCTTATACATCTGCCTCAAGATAGAGTTCAACTCCGTATGGAGTCTTCACCTCGAAAAGGATTGAATCCGTCTAAATATCGTCTACTAGGATCCAAATATCATTTCCTTAGATGTGGCACATCTCTTTCTCATACGAAGACTCTCTATAAGCTAAGTATTAAATCTTTGTTATATCGACGCCTTTCTCTGATTTTCTATTACTAATAGAAATTGTTAATAGCTTTTTGCTATCTTAACTTGACAGATCGTAATTTTTAAAAAGTCCTCAGAGGTTCTTTAATCAAAAGTAAACCGCTCAACAAACTTTAAGAACACCCAGTGGAGTAACAGCTTTTTTAATATGGTAACCAAGGTTTGGAATTCTCTACACGATTCTATCAAAATCTATCGCATCTTTTAAAATTTTATTAAAAAACTGAGATTTAATCAATTGATTCGACAAGAGAATAAAACTGCACTTCCCTAATTCTCTTCTATCATATTCAATTTTCGATTAATGTTTTACCTGCGCCTCTGCAGTGTCCTGATTCTTTCAAATTGTTATACTTAAGAAGTTTGCCTCATCTCTCTTCGCTATCAGAGCTTTTGAATCTGTAACTCACAACCGCGCGTTGAATAAATTTAATATTTCAAATTAATACATTTCAAAAATTCATTTTTTTCTGAGCTTTTTTAGAAGTCGAAAATTTGAAGCAAATTAACTTTAAAAATTAATTTCTGAATTGAAAGTGACGAAACTGGTGAACGTTTCTTCATCAGATCTTTTTTAAAATCATTAAAAATCAAACTATATTGTTTAGAGTATTCAAAAGCACATTCCAAAATGACAAACTTAAAATCAGGAAAAATTCGAAAACTATTTTTACTTCAACCTAAATCCAAAACTATATAAAAAAAACAGTCTCATTGAATTCATAGACAAAAATGGCCGATTTATTCAAGATCCCCATCCAAGATTGACTCACGAAACAATTTGGCTGTAAACAAGAAGCTTGTGATGACTGAGAAGAGGAAGACACAACAGAGACTCACAATTGGCTTTGATGGATCTTCCAGAGGCAACGAAGCAATCTTTTAATTCACATTTGTCGCTGATTGATGCATTTGGACAAATGATGCTTCCTTGAATTGAGCATCTGAGGAATCGAAGAAATGACGTCATCGCTCATCAAAGCACACTGTAATCTCACCCGGCAGCGATGTTGACGTGATCCATGATAATTGAGTTGGAGATCTTGCATCCAGCGGCGATCTTACAACACTTCCCAACCACACATCTTTTCACACTGCTTCGTTCTTCAACCACACATCTTTCATCAAGCAACGTCTCGACAGATATCTGGATGACGTCATACGAGCAATTACGTCATCAATCACACGTCACTAAACTTACAGTGACTTTAGAAGCGAGAGATGTAGTGGGATGAAGCCGCGGCTCCAAACTTTCTTGAAAGGGAAACTCTGGTCGAAAAATCTATAGATACAAAATCACGTGACCAGCTGATGACGTCAAGTCACTATTACCAGGCGATTAGCTTGGACAAATCGGGCCTCGTTGCTAACACATAAGACGAAGTAGTCATCCTGTGAGATGTAAGCGTTGACAGTAGACTTGAAGTTGTCATTTCGACTTTTTTTCAATGAAATGTTCAATTGATTCAAATTCTTCTTTATTTCCAAGTTCTGCTGATCTGCAGGTCGATACTCTGACATCATAGAAGAGTTTACGTAACGTAAGAAGGAAGAAGGAGAAGAAACAACCATGAAGAAGACTGTAGATGTCTGGGTTGACGTCGGATTTGAATTGTTGATTTACTAACATCGACAGAAAGTCGATTTTAAGCGACCCTTCATATCTGGATAAAATCAACCAATCAGCATCGGGTTTAAGATCACTCCAAACTAAATGACCTTTCCGTACAGATGGCTTGAACAACCCATTTCTTGATGATGTACAGATGAACATCTTGTAGATCAGCTCTGATCAGCAAATTTGGAAGTTGCTTCATTCTTAAACGTTCCAACCTTAAATTTTCATCCTAAGGAGAAGATTTAGATAGATCCTTAAAAAGAAGAAGATCAACTAACGCTGAGATCAAGATCATCTTGAAGAAACATAACACGATAGCAGTGATGCTCACCAGGAATCAAACCAACAAACTCACGGTCAGTTTCTTGATCTGTTCAACACTTGTCTACAGATTGTCTGGACCAATTGACCACTGACCTTTCAAGTGAGATTTCGAGCCTGGTAGATTGTCCAGGTTCGAGCTTTGCTTGCCTAGAAAAATGGTGACCGCTGCCTCATTAGCACGATGAACGTCCATAAACTTGTATAGTTCCATGTTAGTGATAATGTCACAATTGACAACTAGAAGATCAGTCTGTACAAGATGTCATCATAAGTTAAAGATGAAGATGTCATCATAAGTTAAAGATGAAGATGCCATCATAAGTTAAAGATGAAGATGTCATCATAAGTTAAAGATGAAGATGTCATCATAAGTTAAAGATGAAGATGTCATCATAAGTTAAAGATGCCATCATAAGTTAAAGATGAAGATGTCATCATAAGTTAAAGATGAAGATGCCATCATAAGTTAAAGATGAAGTAAACGATTTACTTTGATTTGATGTTGTAATAAACTGATAGATTGAAGTGTTCCTATAGTTGGGTCATCTTCTACTATGATATATTTCACTGATAGGTTTAAATCGGCAATTGTTTCTTCAATGGAAAATTTTAAAGAGTCTAAAGTGATGATTATGATTTCTATAAAAGTAGAAAATAATTATTAAATATTTATATATGTTGCAGAAGGTAGGCAAGGGTTGGTTTAGCTACTAATTATGGCTTAAACTACATTTCTAGAATTTATAAGAATGAAAATTTATTCAACTTTGTTTAAAAAAGGTATCTTTAAAGTTTGATGAAAATAAATCTATAAGTGTTGATAGGTTTTTTGTAATCCTTTAGATAAATGTGGAAATGAGAATTGAAAAGAAAATTATATAAAAGTGTTTTAGTGTTACATTTGATAAACATGTTATTAAAAAATATATTTAAACTATTTAAAAAAAATTAGAAATTTTATATCTACAAGTATCATGAGCTAATTAACAAAACTTACTACAAGTTTATATTTAGAATTTCAAATAATAAAAGTATCAACAATTTTATAAAGCCAATCTTGTTTATAAATTAAACATCTCTATAAAAATATAATAAATACTAAAACCTTTTTTAATTAGCCAAGACCAGTCATTAAAATTGTTTAAAAATAATGTTTAGTTGAAACATATAATCATTAAAAAAAATTTACCAACAAATCCAGAATGTTTCAACCATCTGGCAGGATACCAAATTAACTTTTTCTTTCCAATAGTTAGTAAAGGTTTAGATACATTTAAATCATTTACATCATCACTAGCACCACCGGCTAATATAACAGCTTGTAATTCCATTGAATTTTAATATCTAACTCTAAATAAACTATCAAATAAAAACTTGCTACCAAAAACTTATTTAAGAAGTACCTAGAAACAATTAAGAACAAATTATTGTCATGAGCTAAATTAAGAAATATCTAAATTTTCATGATAAAAAGCTTTTAGATAATACTATGACAGGCTACCGTCCTAATATAAGTCAGAAGATTATGTTTATTTATTAATTTTAACAATAGACTCACTAAATTAAATTTTATTTAAAATAACAAACTTTTCTGTCAATAATTTTTCATAAATACAAAGAATAATAAAATTGAAAGTTTATTTATATAACTAAAAGCTCTGTTTAATCATAAATGATAAAGTTATTAAAAGTTTATCTAATTTTTGTAAAAAATTAAAAAATATGTTTCTAAAAAGGTTCTGATGCAAAAGCTTATTATAAAAAGTATATGTTCATTTATAAGAATTGGTCAGAAAGTTGATACTTTTAGCAATAAAAACTTTTTATAAGACTACTTTAATAATAACTACTTTTTATAGACTATATTTAAACAGGTAACTGAATTATATTACAAATATTAGTTATTAAATAACACATATTGAATTGCTAAGCCAAGGAAATATATTTCAAATAAATGCTTTAAGTAAAACAATAGAAGTACACGTTATAACTTTCAGTATTTAGTTTTTAATCATATAGTACAACAAATTGTCGGAAATGTGTTAGGCTCATAAATAAATAAAAACGCCGTTTATACCCATAGAATATATTCCTTTTTTAAAATTGCTTTTAGTGGTTATTTAAGCTTCCTAATGTTTATTTATTCGAATTTTTCATTTAAACCTTTTTATCCGATATTAAGTAGGTTTTTCAAGTTTTAATTTCTTTAGCTTGCAGCTTACAATAAAATAACATTTAAGCTATTTTTGATAAATACTTAATCGGTGACTAGTTTTGTAAAATAAGTTGATCAAAGCAAATCTCAAAACTTATTATTGAAATCCTGCAATATCAACACATTGTCACTAACCTCAAATTACCGTTTGTTGTTTGATCAAAGGATATCTTTGTAGTCTTACAAATTCTCACCAATTCTATTCAGAATTTTGTCCCTAAGGTATCTCTTATACAACAAAATTTAAGTAGAAAGTTTGTATAAAGCAAAATCCAAGCTTATGTATAAGGTATATGAAATTGAAGTTCATAAATAGCAAGGTTAAAAGAAAGCAAAATTTATGACTAAGGTTCATCACGTAAATTTCTATGAACTTAATAAATCAAAATTAGATTCCCATTCATCTATACCGCTCCGAGGTAAAGAACATGGAATTTTGCATCTCAGTGATCTTAAAAAAGCTGAACTTTTCAACCTTATCTTAAAAAGGCAACTACTCTACAAGTTTTACTCTTAAAGCCAAGAAAATTTTATTGATATTCTTATAATCACTGAAATGACTTTTCACACGATTAAAGACAAGTTTTTTTATACACCTAAATCAGTTTCCTTTCGTTACTTTTGTTACGTTAAAATTTGTTACGCGCTCTATCTATTTTGACTTTTGTTTCGGTTCTTTAACTCTTTATAATCTTCCAGATATAACCGTTGTCGTTAACTGCTTTCAAGTACTCTTTATATCATCAGTGATGTACCCCTGTAATATTGCCCTTCTTTTTAATAATATTTATATCAATGACGTTTTTCAACTCTATATGGCTTAGAAGTTGAACGCTCTTTTGACGAAAATGCTAAAATTAATTAGTCTCCAATCTTCTTTAGAGCCTACCGACCAATGTCTTTAGTCTAGACAGCTATACAATTGGTAAATGTTTCCACTGTCATTGAAGACTTGGTTATTTTTATCTTTCATGACTTAAAACAAACTCACCACGTCAACTAGTTGTTTATTATTGGTTCAAGTACTACGTATTACATTCCTAAACCTTTAAAACCATAAATATCTGGAAACCATTAAAACTTTACACCATATTTGTTAATCTTAAGTTCAGCTCTTCTGTCTGGAATCTTAAACTTTAAAAAGATATTCGTAAGCTTAAATCCATTTAAAGATCGTTCAGAAGCTGTTTTTAAATTTGATATAGTTTTTTCTTCATACAAGGACCTTAATTATAGCTTAATATTAAATCCTTACAAAATCAACACCTTGTATTTTTATCTAAAGTTTTTAATGGTTTTTCTCATCTTAACTTTAATAATTTCTTTATAGATTCTTTAGTCTATTCTCCATTTTCTATTTATTTTGTAATTATCATATTCTGAACTGTGTTGAACCTATACTTTTGCTGTCTTCTAACTTTTTAAGTTATTTGTTGAAGTGGGTTATTTAAAACTTTTTTCTTTTCAGTTATATTTCTAAACTATGAGTTTTTCTCTTTTTTATATTATTAACATTCTTTGTAATTGTTCACTGTTATATGTTTTGAGTGCTATCGAAATACCATGTATTACATCTTTTACCTTCTATATTTTTGACTAAATAGATATTATTTGTGAGAATGTGTGTTAGCGAGAGTTGCTCTCTTCAGGTACCCTCCTTCGCGTTTATTGTAATAAATAAATTAATTAATTAATATTGTGTTATGTTTGCTATGATTGTTGAACGATCTGTTATTTGCAAATTAATAAATTTGAACATAAAAAACAGTTCAAGAAATAAATTGAAGAACTATTATTTGACTTTAAGAAGCTTGTACTTTGAAAAGTTCGCTTTAAAGGAAATCGTCAGTTCAACATATGGAAATTATTGTTTTAAATTTGATTCGTCAAAATTCAAATTGACACAAATGTACTTTTCAATTCTGGTTTGATGTAGCCAGCTTAAGTATTTTGTATAGTTAGAAAAGCAACAGAGTTCTATTTGTGTCATAAAAAAACTTTTTTCTTTGCTATATACACAAACTTTTCATTGAAATCACAGGTGAGAAAGCAACATTTAATTTCGATTTTTGTATATCTGATATATTCACCAAATAAGTGAAGTAAAAAGTTTAACAAAATCTCTTAAATCAAATTAAAATAATCGTTTTCAAACAAACCGATGTATCCAAAGAAACCATATTGTGTTATTTGTCTAAATATTCAAGAATGTTTATTATATAATTAAACTTGTATTTGTTTTATAAGTGTTTGTTTGGTTAGTTTTACAAGCAGTTCAAATATTTCTGTAAGATAATGACTACATCAAACCTTTTTGATAAAATGATAAATTTTAGAAATTTGAAAGATTAGTTGGGAGCTGATGAAGATTCATCAAATTTTATTATCAAATAAATTAGCACAAAAAGAATTTTGAATACTATTGAAGAAATTTCATAAACATTTTTCTCAGTGAAAACAAAATCAATTTATAAAAAATTTCTTGGTCAACATAATTAAGAAAGTCGAAAATACTTCTGGCTGATGACGTCATCATTGAACTGACGTCATCACTAGTTAAACCCCGAAATGTGTCAGGAAAGTCTTCTCATAAGATGGATCTAACTCTGGACATCGCATCTCCAGCGGTGACGTCATCATCACGTCACAGTTCGCCACACCCCAACGCACTCATAAGCAAATGAGTAAACTGACAAATCAGAGACACAGGAGGAAGAGGCAGATTAAATGTTAGTACCAAAGAAGTGACCAATCACAACACGCCATTTCAAATGCTGAATTATTTACAAAATATTTAACTGCAAAATAACAAGTGAAAATACTTGAAAGATGACGTCACAACGAACAGTCGATGACGTCATCAGAATATGAATTGAAATTCAATTGCTAACAAAATCAATTTAAGAGTACAAAAGGCGGCGATGACGTCATAGCGCGTATGGGACGGTCGTTTGAATGTCTGCAGACTTATTCTTTGTTTGTTGAACGACATAAAATTTCTGCTGATGGCTTCTTGATGACATTTCGTTGGTGTCGTCGTAATAAACAGTTCGCGGTCGCGCTTTTACTTGATGACGTGGTTGTGATGACGTCATCAAAGCAATTTTCTGATCGTCGATGAAATTGGCAGGTTGAACTGGAACATCCCATCGATATTTAGGTTTGTTTTCGTGTCGCTTGGTGACGCTGTTGTCAGTGGAGTTGTTATAATGTGCTGATGACGTCACGTGATCGAGCGTTACCTTGGATTGATGGTTTGATCACATGATGTAGTGTGGTAGCGTGGTGCGTATGATGGTGATGAGGTCATTTGTGGATCGCGATTCAAAGTTAATGAAAAATTCTGAAAACAATTTTGTAATCAGCTAAACTGAAGATCGTGAGCAAATTAGAAAGTCACCGGAAATTGTTGCTTCAACTTCCGCGGAGTGATTGGATATCTGCCGAAAAATAAAAGATAAATAAATAAAAAAAGAAAGAATAATTTACTTTTCTTCTTGTTTTTCTTCTTTTTGTAGTTTTGGTTTAATGTAGTTGATTCTACAAAAACAAATCTTCATAAAAATCAATTTGAAGTAAATTGAAAACAAACTTCGGAGTTAAAAGCTGAAATATTTTCCGGGAATTTTTCGAACTTCTTTTTTCATGTACAGAGGTTTGGGGACCGTCCAGGCTTCTTTGTACACTGTCCAGCTTTAGATGAAGTTTTTTATCATTTGTGTTCTACAACAAACAAGTTGCTAGGTGATATTCGAAATTGAAATTTGTCACTAACCAATTGAAGAGGTTGAAAGTTATCAAGAAGATCCTCCATGGATTTGGTGATGTTTCTACTTTTCATCAAACTTCTCGGCGTCGGTTTTTCCACGATTACAGACTCCATCGAATTACTCTTCATCATCATCACCTCTTTCTTCGCTTTAGGTGCTGACTTAATGACGTCATCGGTTGCTATGTAACGTCGACGCTTTTCAGAAATCGATTGACGCGCTAACAAATCACGTTTGAAAAAGTCTAATTGTGACGTCAGTCCCTCAACAGTGGTCAAATCTAAAAGTGGACAGGTCAATTGCTACCACAACACGACCCACAACTTACTGGTCACGTGTTGGTCAGTCGAATCAAAAATGTCACTTTCATTTGATGACGTATAACACGATGACGTATCGTTCTTGCTAACGTCACCACTTCGTCTCGCCACCACAACCTACAATAGAGATGGTGATGACATAATAAGGCGCAAATGACGTCATCACGCACTTGAATCATGCCGCGCTGATTGCCTTCGGTAAGCATTGAATTTCGAAGTATTTGAAGAGCTTCATCATTTGATTTACCAACTAACAGGTGATTATTCACTTCAATCAGCTGATCATTTACTTGCAGACGACCATCCTACAACCACATCACGTGGTTATGACGTCACACATGTGTAGTGATGACGTACTTGCCAGACAGCCCCTCCATGAAAGATTCCTTTGATGAATATTCCTTGACCTTTACCAGTTTTTCGATTTTGATTTCCTTTCACACTAATTCCTAAACCAGCTGATCCTACAAATAATTCAGTCATCAAATTCAAGCAAGCAACTACCTAGCAACCAACCACTTAACTACCAATCACCTAGCAACCAACTACCTAGTAACCAACCACTTAGTAACCAACCAATTAACTACAAACCATCTAACTACCAACCACTTAGTAACCAACTACTTAACTACAAACCATCTAACTACCAACTACTTAACTACAAACCATCTAACTACCAACCACTTAACTACAAGCCACCTAGCAACCAACCACTTAGTAACCAACCACTTAGCAATCAACTACTTAACTACAAACCATCTAACTACCAACCACTTAATAACCGACCACTTAGCAACCAACCACCTAGCAACCAACCACTTAGTAACCACCTAGCAACCAACCACTTAACTACAAGCCACCTAGCAACCAACCACTTAACTACAAACCACCTAGCAACTAACTACTTAACTACAAACCACTTAGCAACCAACTACTTAACTACAAACCACCTAGCAACCAACTACTTAACTACAAACCACCTAGCAACCAACTACCTAGTAACCAACCACTTAACTACAAACCATCTAAGTACCAACCACTTAATAACCGACCACTTAGCAACCAACCACTTAGTAACCACCTAGCAACTAACCACTTAACTACAAGCCACCTAGCAACCAACCACTTAACTACAAACCACCTAGCAACTAACTACTTAACTACAAACCACTTAGCAACCAACTACTTAACTACAAACCACCTAGCAACCAACTACTTAACTACAAACCACCTAGCAACCAACTACCTAGTAACCAACCACTTAACTACAAACCATCTAAGTACCAACCACTTAATAACCGACCACCTAGCAACCAACCACTTAGTAACCACCTAGCAACCAACCACTTAACTACAAGCCACCTAGCAACCAACCACTTAACTACAAACCACCTAGCAACTAACTACTTAACTACAAACCACTTAGCAACCAACTACTTAACTACAAACCACCTAGCAACCAACTACCTAGTAACCAACCACTTAACTACAAACCATCTAAGTACCAACCACTTAATAACCGACCACTTAGCAACCAACCACTTAGTAACCACCTAGCAACTAACCTGTATCATTGAGAGCAATTTCAAACTTCAAATTAGTTTTTATTGAATTCTTTTCCATCACTATCTTTTCTTCATCAATTTTCTACAAACATTAAACATAGTTAAAAATTGGGTTAATGACGTCACAGCAAACCATTTCTCGCGGCAGGAAGTCCTTTTGTCGACTAATTAACAACTCGACAACTGAGTTGACAGGAATCTGACGGAGTAGCTCAACAGCACTCTCTTGCGGGATTCCACTCATCTCTACCTCATTTACTTTCAGTAATCTGTACATCAACTTTCAACCAATTACGTCACTACTACATCACTACTGACCTGTCCCCGGGCCGAAGTCTTCCGTCACGCACAGCTGCACCCGACGCGAGAATATTTTTTACGTAGATTGGATTGGCGATGCCAATGTTGGTATCTCGAGTAGTGATGCTGAATCCTAACCCACTTGTACCTATCATGCAGTACAGTTACGTCATTATGACGTCATCAGCGCGTGACAAACCTTTTTGGAGGCGGACAGTGAAGCAGTTTCCAATTTTGCGTGTAAAGAGCGGCTGTATGCTGCTGAATGGTTTAGTGGGTTCCACTATTTGTTGATTCCTCAATTTGATTGTTTCCGGGTTCTCGCGATCATCAGCATGACGTAACAAATGATCATGCGATGAAGTAGAGAGATTGTTGGAAGAGCTGTCAAAATGATAGAGATAAGATGAAAAAACAAGATGATAAAAATGTAACTAACTTGCTGTTAGCAGAAGTCACGTGATTGAAAGTCATGTGGTTGGAAGTCACGTGGTTGGAAGTCACGTGGTTGGAAGTCACGTGGTTGGAAGTCACGTGGTTAGAAGTCACGTGGTTAGAAGTCACGTGGTTGGCAAACAGAATTCGAAAGTGTATTTCATCTCGACTCTCAAAGAGTTTTTCTTTTGAGCTAAATATCTTTGTGAATTTTTAATAATTTTTACATAAATACCAGCCTACATTTCATATGAATAGTTAATTAATATTCGTTGATTGATCTCTACGATGACGTCATCAGCTTGTAAAATATGAGAAAGATTTTTGTCAGTGACTTCAGTGATGATCAAACCACAAAAGCTTCCGCTTTCAGGATCTTCATAGCTCTCAACCTGATGAGAAAAGTCTCAGAGAAGAGTTTTCAAATGATGAAGACACAAACTTTCAGCCCTAAAGGATGATCTTCACTTATGCTGATTGAAACTTGACTTGATTGTTGATAAAACCAAGGTAACTGGTTATCATGAAAGTTTGCTGGATTTAATCGATTGAAAGTTTCTCGTTGAGTAATCTGCGGAGTTTTTTGAAGTCTTCCTTTTCCAAATGATTGCTGATAGGTTGAACCACGTTGCCATAGAGACTTGTTGTCATCCTGCGTTTTTATAAATTAGATTTTATAAATTATAAAAGAAAAGATGAATAACGAGCCTTATTGGAGGATGAATTTGAAGACACACTTTCATTCTGAGCTCCTTGTTCTATTTTTCAAAAATATAAAAAACATATAAGTAGTCATCTATGATTAATAATTCATAACTATGTATTTCAAAACCAACTAATTTTATGCTTAGAAGACATCAAAGATATTAAATTTGTCAGTTTATATTTGCTGTTTATAGAAAACTTAAAAATAAATTTTAGAAAATTTGATTTCAATTTATTATAAAAAAAAATTGATATAAATTAAAAAAGTAATAATTAAAATAATTCAATACAAGTTATAAATTCATTACAAATTTATATAAAGTAAAGATAAAAACCTTCAAAAGAAGATAAGAAGTTATTAAGACTTTCATTTTGGTCACCATCTTCACTAAAGATTGCCACCAACTAAAATCAACTTCGTCTTATTTTCATATAAAAAATATCTGTAAGCAAACCTTATCTTTATCTTCAATTACATCTATAACATCATCATCTGAATTTAAGATTCCACCATCAGAGAAAAACGCCAAATTGTGAATTGTAATATTATGCTCAGCACCCTTAATAAAAAAAGACATTTTTTGAATACTAATTAACAAACAAATCAATATTCCAAAAATAATTATTCACATATAGCTTCATTTTTACAATTAGTTAGAAAAGAAAACATGATTCATGTGATAACTTATTATCAAAATGGTTAAAGAATAAAAAAGTCAAAAATAAACTTTAAGTTTATAAACAACAAATATTTATAAATAAATTAAATTTTGAAAAACTTTAATAACTTTGTTCATAATTTTCTTGTATCTTGTAACAGCCTTTTCTTGTACTTGATAAACTTTCATTTTAGATTCATTGCAGGGAACAACAACTCTTACTCGATCAAAAATCACAATCACTTTCATTATTATTACAAAACTAAACCAAAAACTTCACTTTAAAAACCAACAACAAAACTTGAAACTAGATTTTCAAACAGATAAGTTAGAAAACTCAATAAGCTTCAAATCTTTTTCAATCATTTATTTATTCTATCCATGGCTGCAGATATATTTAGACAATGTTGATATGAATATAAATTTATAGATAATTTTAATAATTATTTCATTATCTTTAATTCGTTTTCAAGAAAAGTTGCTGTTTAAACAAATTAAGCAAATTAAAATTGAATTATAAGGTTTAATTAGGTTCGTTATAAAATTAAATTAAACATTTTTATTGCTTCAGACTAATATGACATGATTACAAATAGACGCTTGTATTAAGAAATGAAAAAAAAAATCATTAAATAATTTTGTAAATCAAAAATATCAAAGTGATATTTCAAAATCACATGCTTGCTAAAAGTATATGTTAAAAAATATAAAAATACTACATTCAATGGTATTAAAAAAGAAAAACATAAATTTTAGGAAATTATTAGTATTTGCCAAAAAAAATTAGAAAAAGGAATGTATACAAACAGCTATAAACAAAGAGAAGAAAATCCTGTCTTAACTATAAATATTTTACAATGGAGAGTAAACGGTGAAAGTATTTATACTATAAACTGTCCACAATGGCCGAAAAAAATTATCGAAAAAATTGAAAATTTTATGTTTTATGTGTTAGTTGTAATAGTTTCAAATAAAAATTAAAACCTTAATGAGATAATAAATTAAACTTTTACTTTTCTAAATTATTATCTAAAGGCAAGTAATACACTAATGTTAATGATTGAAGAGGTAATCTTAGATAAAAATATTTTTATTTCATGACAAATCTTTTGAAAATTGATAAAAACCGACTTTAACTTTTACATAAAAAATTAAAACAAACAGAAATCATAATTACAATTATCAAAAAGAATTTTTTAGTTTTAAATTTTTTGTTCAATTCAAAAATTAAAGACTAAGAACCATTTGAAATGTTATTTTTTAATAAAAACTAAGTAATAAATAAAAAAAAACCTTTTTCAGCAATTTCAGAATTATTTTATTTAAAGTGAATTCTAATCAAAATTGAATATAAAGTGCAAGCTTTGTTTGTCTTAAATACAGCTTGCGAAAAATGTAACACATGGCATTTCAGTAGCCCTCAAACTATGTAACATTGAATAATAGCATAACATTTTAATAATATAAAAAAGAATAATAATAATAGCAGTTTAAATTTAAGATTATTGTTAAAGATTATAACTTTAATCAATTTTTAGCTTCTTTAAAAATACTTTATTTAGGTATTACATGAAAATTATATTAAATTATAATCGAAATATTTGGATGTAAAATCAGTAGGTCTATAAAAATTTAAAAGTACGATTTTTAAATCTAAGCAGTTACTTTAGTGAATTTTCAGAAGTTTTAGTAAATCAAAGAAATTACGATAAAAATTTAATGCAAAATTAAGCGACTTTAAAAAAAATAATCAAATCAACTTTCTTTATGAAATTTTATGAAATTTTAATTTGGTGAACTAGATATTCATTTTTTGTTTCAAACGCATATTCAAAATAAGCTAGAATATATTATGTTGAAGTTTATTCATTAATTCAATTTTCAATCGCAAGATTCAAAAGATCCTTTTTAGTCAACGGATAAGAAACAAGAACTAGAGAATCAAGAAGTGATTGAATTAAACTATACGTTTATCTGCTATTACAGATTCAGAATAAATTTTGAGGATGCCTTTCAAATACATTTGTGAAGTTTTGAAAGATCACAAAGTAACACCAAAACATCGACTAAAGCCATCTACATTGTACTACTAAATTGATAAAACCATTTAAAAGCTTATTGTTAGTTGTATTCAACTTTAGTCAACTAGAACATCTGATTTTATGAATTTGTATGCCAAACTTCATCTGTAGAAATGCTCCAAAACGAATTCAAAAATGTATTTAAATCTCATTGAAAAAGTGAAGTATACAAAGAATCAAGCATCACAGAGAATATCATAAACATTTTTCACGATTCCAGCCAGAGTCGACACTGCAGATTAAATAATGTAGGAAAGATATGACCTATCAACTTTACAGATATGACCTGTAAAACATGTGGTCGACATTTCCTCATTTATTTAGTCTCAAAGATGTCTGCCAAAAGGACCTAAGGTTATGATTTAATCTTTATACCCTTTATCGCTCTTTGTTGGTGTATCTTTCGCTTATACTTCTTTTCTTAACAAAGAAGTACAACCAATAAACAATTAAAACAATATCATGAACCCTTTTAGGTCACCCAACAATGTTTACTGATAGTAAACTAAATAAACAATATTTTTTGGGTTTACAACAGATAATGTTTTTCTCATAAATATTGTAAAGCAAACTTTCAAGTTATTACAAATATCTTCAATTTACTTGTGAAGTCAAACTTACTTAGTATTTATATTAACAAATTTTAGTGTTTTAATTAGCTAAAACATATTTTTAACTCTTAATATTTTTAATCGATTATTCTTATAAATTACAAAAAGTTAAAAATAATTTTCATAAAAAGTTTCTTGGTGGTATTTTGAGACAATTTGTTCATAAATTGAAGTAAAAGTTTCTTGGTAAACTTGTTAAATACTTTTGCTTTAAATCAAGCATGCTTACAACAAATATGTAATTAATAATGATAACTTACAGTAATGATAGTTTTTAAGAAAATTAGTTACAATATTAAAAGTAGAAAACTACGAAACTGATTTTTCTACTTTAAATTGATTATAATTAAATTATATTTTTAAAAGTGAAGTTTACATTTTTACTTACTTAATTATCAATTATATTTTAACTATTTTTAAAATAATTTGGCTTAACTAACTAAAAGTTTCCAAACAAACGAGGTAAAAAGGGTGATGACTGAAAGTTTATTCATTTGATAACTTTGAAGATCTTACAAATACGATTTAATCATGCAATTCTTTATTAATTTAGAATTAACATACAAAGAGCTTCATGCTGTAAGAAAACAATTTGAAAAGTTATTTTAAAGAAATAAGATAAAACTAGGATAATTCAATTAATGCAAAAACTTGTAGATAATGATAGAGAGTAGTTACAAAAGTACTTAAGCCTTTGATATTAGAAATATTAGAATTTCTATGATTACTTTTTTGGTTGTTATACATCATCTAGTTGAAAATAAAACAATGTAACATTTGGAAACTCTACTATTTGTAAAATATAATTAACTTTTTAATAAAAGTGATGATTATTAATTGTGATGATATTTACTACTTCGAAACTTATTTTGCTGAGTAATGCAAAGCTAATGTTTGATCTTTTCATCACAAACTCAAACAAAATATTGCTGCAAATTTAGCTCTGCAGACATAGTATCTTATAAGATAAGTTAAGTTTACAGCCAAAAAAGTAAAACTCAAATATTTATTCTAACTTTATTATATATACATCAAAGACCATGCAGCAAATTATACTTCAGTCTATTATTAAAAAAAATGTTTTTTTGTTTTTAAAAACACATTTCATTACTAAAAGCTGCTGCTAGGTCATTAATAAGAGTTAACACATAGTGAACACTTCTTATGAGTATTATATTTTGCAGATTTTGAAGTACAAATTATAATATAAATTTGTCTTTTCAAAGAAAACTCAATGAAATTGTTCTTATTTTTATGTATACTTTCTTTTTATCTTCAAGTAACGCTTGCAAGGAAGAAACCACCGAATATAGTTTTTATTTTAGCTGACGATTTAGGTTACAATGATATTGGATACCACAACCCTGATATTATTAGTCCTAATATAGACAAGGTAATTTGTATTCCACAAAAGTTGTTGTTGTTATAGAAGACATGTTTAATAGCTATCTAAATCTGGTGTCAGACTTGAAAATTATTATGTTCAGCCCATTTGCACTCCTACAAGAAGCCAACTATTAACTGGTAGATATCAGGTAACATGTCTCTAATGTTGCACCAACTACTAAAATAGAAGATTTTGTAGATCAGAACAGGCCTTCAGCATCTTGTTATAGCTCCAAACCAAGCTAACTGCTTGCCTTTAGACGAAGTAATATTGCCTCAAAAACTAAAAGAAGTTGGTTACTCGACGCATATAGTTGGAAAATGGCATCTTGGGAATTATAAAAAAGAATGTTTACCTCATTATCGTGGTTTTGATACCTTTTTTGGTTAGATGAAGTTTTTATTTTTGTTCATTTATAAACCAATTTAACAAGATGTACGTTTGTAGGTCTTATTGGTGGAGGATGTGATTATTACAGTAAAGAGTTCACAGCTACATGTCCTACTACCAACAAATTATTCACTGGGTATGACTTTTACGACCAAGATGAACTTTATGTGGATAACATAACTTATTCCACCGATTTATATCGTGATCGAGCAGTTAAAATAATCACTGAGCACGATCAACAACAAGTGAGTGACAAATTAACAAGATGAAGTCTTTCTACAAACTGTAACTTTTCAGCCGATGTTTCTATATCTTCCTTTGCAATCTGTTCACACTCCTCTGGAAGTTTCAGACAAATATTTGAAGATGTATCCAAATATACTCAATGATAATCGTCGAATTTATTCGGCAATGGTGACATCAATAGATGATGTAGTTGGTGACATCGTAAAATCACTTCAATCTCGTGGGATGTGGGAAGACACTCTTCTGATCTTCTCATCAGGTATTCTCATCAAAAAAACTTGAGCTTGTTACTAGGATTGTTTTAGATAATGGAGGACAAACTTTAGCTGGAGGCAATAATTGGCCTTTAAGAGGTGCAAAGGCAAGTTTATATGAAGGAGGGATCAAAGCAGTTGGTTTTGCTCATGGTGTAGGAGTTTCTGGGTTTCGTAAATCAAAAGGTCATCTTCAATTAAAAGATTAGCTGTTTGATAATTTGATGCACATCACAGATAATGATGAAAAAATGACTTTTTTAAATTTATAAAAACTGAAAAAAAAAATTTAAAAATTCAGTCTGTTTAGAAACAAATAAAAAAGAATTTTGATTGAAATAATTTGTAACAAATTTTGTTGATCAGAAATAATTGTATGAAATTGTTGTAAAATTTGTTGTTAATTATAATTGAAAAAAAGAGCAATTAAAGTTTCAGTTCAAAGTGCATAAAATAACAATTGATATTTAATTCACAGAACTGATGCACATCTCTGATTGGTTCCCAACCTTACTTCATGTTGCTGGAGCTTCTACATCTGGAACTAAACCTCTAGATGGTATCGACGCTTGGCATCTTCTTAGTGACCCTTCCAGCTTCTCTCATCGAACCGAATTACTTCACAACATCGATCCTCTTTTTATTCGCCCACTTTATGACCCTCCCCATATGCTCCCTTACCCAAATAGACATGGAGTAAATACTACAACTGGTCATTCTGCTCTGAGATTTGGAAAATGGAAGTTATTCACCGGAGATCCAGGTGATTATACTCCAAATCTTTCAAAGAAGAAATGAATTTTTATAGATATTTCGATATATAAAATTGAAGATTCATTTATTGCAAATAATTTTTCATAAAATTTGTTAATTATCTTTCAATTAAATTGTTAAAAGTTATTTTATTTAAAGAAAATAATTTCAAATTTAAACAGCATTTCTTCATATCTTAAAAAAACAGAAATTAGTGAAAGATTTATCAAATTAAATAAAAAGCAAGCTAATGTATTACAATTTGTAGGTTATGATGAGCAAGTTCCGGTTCCTCATCGCAACAATGACGCACCTGCAGCGGAACCAAATCTTCTACCTCATCCTAGCGTCAGATTATTTGACATTGACTCTGATCCTACAGAAAACTTTAATGTTGCAAGTCTTTACCCAAATATTGTAGATAAGATGCTTGAGAAGATTGCAGCTTACAACCAAACTGCTGTTCCAGTAAGTTATCCTCCATGTGATCCACAATCTGATCCTGCTCTTCATAATGGATTATGGGAGCCTTGGATGTAGAGCTTGATGAGCTCAGTAATAATATTCGTCAATATTTTACCAAATAAATTACAAATGCTCATTTGAATGTCAATTTCTCTTCGAAAATTATTGCAAGTGGTGAAGTTAAGCAAATAATTTGAAGAATATTAAAATTTACAAGATTGTATTTTGATTAAATTAATAAATAAAAGTATTAGGGAAAGAGCAAGTTACACAAGTTGAAATCTTAAGAAACTGTTAAATACTGTAAAACTTAAAAACCTCTTAAATACTTTTAAAACTTTTCGAATTAAAAGATTTTAATAAAGCTTGTGCTAGTGTGAATTTAACAAGCATATTATTAGAACTTTTGGCAAAAATTTCAATGAAACAAATGATTCGAATTAATTTGTAGAACGGTTTTAGCTTTAACTGTTGCAGTTTTAGAAAAGAATATGAAAATGGGGTTTCCATTTTGTACCAACTGCTTTCTTATGTATCTTTTATGACTAAATATATTTCTGTTAACTCCTAAAGTTTGATCTTCTATCTTTATTACTAATAGGATAAGAAAATGTTTTAATATGGAATTTTATTAATTTTAATAACAAGCTTCTTTGAGTAACAGATTAAATCAATTTAAGCATATCACATTGAAATAAACTTTCAAAAACCTCAACGAAAAGAAATGATTTCTTTCTCAAAAAAACCTGACTGACTTCAACAGTAAAAATATTTAGAGCCTCAACAGAATTTTAGAAGCTATCACGTCTTGAGCAACTCTTTTTTTTCTTTAACCTAACTTTCTGGCTAAATAAATAAATAGATAAATAAATAGATAAATAAATAGATAAATAAATAGACAAATAAATAGATAAATAAATAGATAAATAATTAGACAAATAAATATATAAATAAATAAATAGGTAAATAAATTGATGAATAAATAAATACCTGGCATTCATCCTGATTTCGTTCACTGTAATGTTTTTCAGTTTACAAATACTTTTGTAAAATTTATTTGAGTTGGTTTAATGTGTTATGTTATTTAATATTGCATGTTATTAAAATTTAATTAAGTAGTACAACTTATCAACAATCTTTAACTAGTAAAAAAGAATTGTTGCTTTTTAAGAACTGCAAAAAGCTCATCGACAAAATGTATTCTATTTTTTACATAGGCAGAAATCAGTGTTAAAAGTAAAGAAACAAAAATAGAAACTTTGAAATCTAGAAATGCAAACAGTCACTAAAATTTTTGAATAAATTTTAATTGAATTTAAACATAAAATTCAAGTTTCTCTTTGATAAAAAATATTTTCAAAATTCTTTTGATAAAGTTAATAAGATGATTGCAAATAATCAAATCAAGTCTCGAGTAAAATACGAATGTTTGCAAATAGAATTATTAAAAAACTGATTAATTCAAGTAGTATAGATGAAAGTTCCATATGTTTAAGACGTACAATGTTGTTAAAATCGTGCAGTTTCGTTCGCATCAATATTCATGTCTTCACATCACAGTTGAAAATATTTCATCTTTTGTACAATCGCTATCACAATTAAGATTCTTTCCTTTAATTTCAGCATCGTTTAATTTCCTTTTCAAGTTTTCCTGCTGAGCTTCATACTTGAATGCATTGTTAACCGGCGGCCCTAAAATTTCATAAATATATTTTAAGCAAAAAAATTTTCTTCAAAAATTAGTTGCTAACTTGAAAATTACTGCCTCATCAGACTTTTTAAACAATTACCAAAAATTAATTAACTTTCTTAAATTAAAAACTTATCTTACCTATGTAGCTAAGTAGAACTGGAAGAAATATCAATCCATGAGCAGTTCCCAGAAGTGTAATGATAAGACACATTCGGAAAAAAAACAATTGAATAAGTTGAGCTGTTGCCCAATTTAATACAATAATTCCAGGCAAATTAGTCAAAGCAACTCCAGCAAAAACCTAAATTATCATTTCATTAAAATTTAATCTAGAATTCTATTTTTACATCTAATATCACTTACAGAAGGTCCCATCGTTTTCATAGCCGCAATGACTCTTTCTTTTCTTGTTGGATGAACTTGAAGTGAAAACGTACGAACCACGTGACTAGTAAACTCAACTGATAAGCCAATTGCCTTCAAGAAATCACTTTTTGATGCTTCAACTTTGTTGTAAGGTTTTTTAACTAACCGTAACAAGATTTATAAGTGAAACAGGGTTCAAGTCAACGCCCCATAAATAGGAAAATCCAGCAGTGTCTACTACAATCATCAAAATTGTAACAAAAGTAATGATGCCAGATTTGATGTTAAAACCCAGAAGTATGAAGATAAGTAGAAAAGTTGGAATCAAACACATTCCCAGCTGGAACAAAGTCACATCAACCATCGTCAAATATTGCTCATAATAAACATAATAAAGACTAAAAATTGAAAAAAAAAGGTTATTGGTAAAAATTCTCAATCTTATCTTGAGATAAAACATTTAACTACCAATAAGGATAAACTTCAAATTCTTCCTCATTTGCAAGAAACTTTTTCTCAGATTTTCTATTTTGGTCTTTGATTGTTTTGGTGATGTTTTCTGCAAGGTCGCGAGCTCTTATCAAATTTTGCGTACAATCCGTAGATTTGATGCAGACACTGTGATACGTCATGAAGTATGTGCCGTCTACAATCTCCGATGGATTGGTGGAGTCATCAAATGACTCATTATGAAAATGAACAGCTTGCCCATACGCTGAGTGTCCCCTGGTAAAAGTTGAAAAACTTTAATCAAAATACTGACTTTGACATAAAAAACATTTCATAAATTATTGTAACAAAAATAATTACCCTTTATTGCAAGTTAAAGAAGGATTGTCTATCAGAAACCAGGGTAAATATTTGTAGTATTCCATATGAGTGTAAACACCTTCTTCATCCAAACACTTTGTACATCCAAATGTAAAGTCTCCTGATGAAGGGCAGAAGTCCCCATTTTTACGAATCTTACAGCAGGATAATTTATTGAAAGGTTTCAGCCAATCACTATAATCATCATACCAAGATGCGGCTGGCTTTTCAATTCTCCAGCTACAATTGATTGTATCAAATGATGACTCAGCTAGTTTGATAACAACTTACTACTCCGAGTTTTTACTTGCGTATGAAATTTGCTGCACTAAAGAATAGTTACTGCAACCTGAACTTGCACAAATCAGATCACCAGCTTCTTGATTTGAAAAATCGAAACCACCTACCAAAAAAACAACAAAAAATATTTTGTCATTTGTTAAGTTTGGAATGAAATGCTGATAGGTAGTCGCAAATAAAACGTCTGAAGTTAAATCTTCCCGATTCTCTTAATTATCAGCAAAAGATAACTTTTTATGCAATGATATGTTAATCTCAAATTACCTTTAGTGACAAAATAAACAGGTACGCCAACCCCAAGGTAAGCTTCCATGTAGTCAAAGTATTTTAACACATAAGAATCAAGAGGTACTGATAAATCTTGATCTAATCCTATTGTCATTGTTGTAGTCAAATAAATACACCAACAAAAAACACCGAAGAAACCAATCATCTGTAAAATTTCCAGCATATTTTACAATTAAAAGCAACATATTTAGATTATCTAGTTAAAAATATAACCATTTTCATTTTTAGAGAACTTTTGGTTCCTATTATGTATTGTGGTGAACATTTATTCGTAATTTTAAAAAAAATAAAATGTTTTAATTTGCCTAACAAACAGATATATAAAATAAGTTGAGAAAACGTGACAATAGTTTTCATTAAATTATCAGTTAGTATAATCATTTAAACAAAAAGATTGATTTGTATTTTGAAAACAATAAACGATGCACTCCATAAGATATCTGAATAAATTTATAACTAAGCTTATTCATAATTTTTTCCAAACAATTTTAAGGTATTTTTTAAGAGCTAGAGCTTTTATGACTTTGATTTTCTTAAAATAATTCGGTCATATAACTGAAAACCAACAACTTACAACTACAGCACGAACTAAATCATTCATCAAAAATGGTGTGTAATATTTTTCGAAAAATGAATCTAAGTAAAATGTTTGTTTTGTATTTTCATCATCTTTAAGCTTAAAGCAGCAAAGCCCGTCAATTCTGTTTTCCTGTTGAATGTTTAAAAATTGACTTTTATGTTGTAGTCTAATTTTAAGCGATCTATAAAGCATGATAACAAATAATCTAAAACAGTTTATCTAAAAAAAACTTTCAAAGTCAAATTACTTCTTGACGTTTTGCATTGAGTGTCAATATTGCTAGAAATAATGTGATTTGCAGAAAAAAGTCCATAAATATTGCAATAGCAGAAGCATATGCAAATTGTTCAACTGCCGGCATATCAGTCAGTCCACCAAGAAAGAATACAGTTGTCTCTGTTAATGAACAAATCAACATGCTTGGCCCGACATTTCCAAATACTCTCGCAACTTTTTCTTCTATTGTTTCATCTTGTTTTTTCTCTTCTCTCTGTTATCAGAGATTAAATGATTTATTTTTTCGTTTTAGTGATCTAAAGATAGTTATTAAGCTTTTACAGTTTTTAGGGAAAAAGTATCTTTATTAGTTTAATGAATTAGTTGTAAGTTGTTCTTCATCTTTATAAAAACTTACATCATATTCTGAAGTTAGAATAAAAACATTATCAGCACCAATTGCTAATACTAAGAATGGAACCACTTCAATTACAATCAAAGAGGTTTGGTATCTAGCATATCCCAATATACCAAGACTTGCAAACACACTAGAAAGTATGACTATAATACCAGCAATACCTAATGTTATTTTAGAATCCACCTAAAAACAACATCAATTAATAAATTTATAGGTAAAATTATATGTAATATATGAGATCTTTTAGAAGAAATATAGATTATGCAACTTGAATAAGTAGGAAGTATTAAGATCTGTTTTTATGATGAAAATAATTTCACGATATCAAAAGTTGTTTGTGACTCTTTGAGTAATTCACTAGATGTCCAGCACAAGGCTCATAGTAAAAATGAAATAAGATCTTATTTAAATATTTAATCTTAGTTTACTGAGTAAGAAGAATATAAAAGTGTTCTAAATTAATTCTAAAGCATACCTATTAAATCATAAAATAAAAAACGATATTGAAATTTTTTTCGAAGTACATTACATGTTTAAATCAAATACTTTTTTTAAGCTAAATTGAGTTGTATAAGGTTTGTGATAAATCAATAGAAATCTTAGTTGTTATTACTATTAAATATTAAATAAATATTTATCCCAACTACCAGTTTAGTTATCAAAGCATAAAATAAAAAGTGCGTAAAGCAAGCTCTAAACTTACTGGTATTCGCCGAACTGAAGAATAATTACCAAGAGCAATAGCGATGTAAAGAAAAATAACCAAATAACTGATGATGAAGACAGTTATGTCTGCTTGACTTGATCTCACTAACTCATCTTCTACAGAACGCTGCAAGTATTTCATTTATTTGATCGTGTTGCACATCGCAAGTTAGTGACCAACCTCTGAAAAATAGGCAAAATCAAAATGTTCCGTTTCCCAGCTTTCCACTTTCTTCAAAAACTCTTTTTCCCAAGCTTCAACAATACGGTAGCGGTAATCATCTTTTTCAAAGTTAAGAACAACATAGTTGACAATAAAAGCTGTCGCTTTGTTGTATGGTTCCTGAAAGAATGACTCTTAATCTTTAGTATTTGAGTGATTAATTCTATAAATAAATCAAATTACAAAAGTTACGAATAACATTAAATAATAATTGCTGTTAATTTATAGATAAACCTTCAGTAGATAAACGGCTCTATTTGAGTCTTTACTATCAACACTTTCTTTTAAAGAACACTGCTATCATTTGCACAAAACTCATTAACGCTTAATTATTACTTGAAGACGACTCAGCATCCTAAACAGCTAACTTTACCCTAATACTTTTTAGATTAAATTTGAATATTCACAAGATCGAAATCATATCATTGAAATAAGAAATACAATTATTTGATCCAAATAGAACTTGTAACAGTAGTTAATTGATTGTAGTAAATTGAAGGAAATGCTTACATCTCCCTGACCACCAACTGCCAAATAAGGAAAAATTGGACCGCCATAGTCACCAACGCAAGGCTGTTTAAGAATTGTCTCAGTGAGGGTTGCAGGAGCTCTAAAAAGTGTTTACAAACATTATTTAATTTCTAACTACAAAATAGTAAATAAATTGAAGATGAATAAGAACTTCTATACTGACTGAACACAGTAAAGAAAATGGTCGTGGTAGTCGACTTCAATAGTATAGTTGTATATCTTATCTTCATATGTAGTGTTGACATTAAGTTGGTTGACATCGTTTTGCCAATATCCCATCACAGAGGTGATCGTACAGTTCGTGTTGTCAGGTTCAAGTGGTTTAAAACAAATATCCTAAAACATGTTTTTAATTAACTTGTGCTTTGAAAGGTTTTTAAGATTACAACAATTTAACAAATTAACTTCAATTAGTTAATGCTCAAATTTAAACGATTGTAGTAACCTGTAAACTTCCTTGGGCAATTTCTCCGTCATCATCTGTATAATTTACTTTCATAAATCGAACCTCATCATGTAATTTCAACATTTCCAGCATATACTCTTTCAAAAATATGTTTGAAAAATTGTACTTTAAGTTTGTATATGAGGTATATTCATGGAATTGGTTTTCCAGTTCCGGTTTTAATTTCATGATCACCTGTTCAGTTCGATAAAACTTTCCAAACTTTTCATCGTAAAAGTTTTTTTCGTTTCGAACTTTACTTCCTTCAGCAGACCACAACTCAATGGGATCAGTAGTCAATAAAATAAACTGAACTCCAATAACCAAGGCTACAACAATTGCGACAGTCACAATGATGACTAAATATGGATAACTTGCAACAAATAAACCCCATTTAAAAAGTATTTTTGTGATGTAATCCTGGCTGCTTTTGCTGAGTTTATCCCAAGCTGAAATATCTGATGGCTTTACAAGTGTCACATTGATAGTCCCTTGAGCGCCACTTTCCGCAAAGTTAATATATTTCAATTTTCTTTCTTTGAAGCAAACGCAATAAATTACTAAAGTCGACAGAAAAGCGGTTGCTGTGACACAGAAGATAATCAACATCACAACTGCGACTCCATCTGATCCACCAATAGTAAATCGAGTATCTTCAACTGGAAGAATTGGAGGAGATGGACAAGACAGTGAACAATCACTACAACTACAGGCTAAACTTTCATTATCAGGAGCTTCATTACAAGTGAAATATCTGGTATTGAAAGGCTCGAACGGTTCCGGAGCTATATAAAGAAGTAACTTTGTGAAATTTTAATTAAAAAATACAGAAATGATTTTACCATTTTCTTCGACATCAGGAAATGAGATGTTGCCGATCTCATGGAAGTTCATATTTAGAGGAGCTACACCGTTGTTAGTTGATCCCAAATAGTCAAGAAAGTGTTTGCTTGTACATGCGTCACCAGTGTAACCGTTACATGAAAGAGTTATAGCTTTACCTATTCATAAAATGTATTTAACTTATTTAACTATCTGTTTGAACAAATTTGTAATTTTGTTATTTTAAAAGGGTGGATAAAAGTAGATTTAACAGATTTTTTCAAACAGATTAACGTTTTGCTTTTTATAAATGTATTTAAACTCTTTCATCTTTACTTTGCTAAACAAATTTCAACAAATTGTGAAACTTTTTTAACGAATTTATGAATTGTTAAAAACTTATATCTATTCTGAATATCTTTTAAAAATAATTAATTTAATTTTGAACCGTTAGTTTGAGGAAAGACAACTTCTTCACATGACTTATGAAAGTTGTATGAAAATTCATGACTAATGTAAACAGTTTCATCTGTAACAGCCAATTCCCCAGGTTTTGTTTCAGATGGAATCACTCCAGTGACGTTGATAAATGCTGATTGGTTGGGTGAACATGTAATCTAAAGGGGCGATTTACTAAGTTGAAAAACCCACATCTTGTTACTTTAAATGCTTACCTGGCAATACATATTGACAAAATTATTGATGCAGCTTGGGCATCGACCAAATAGTAGTGAGCTTGCTGTTAATTGCTCATTTAACGTTTTCAGTTGACTTTGTGAGCAACACACTAAGGTATCATCTTCATTTGGTGCTATTATACTCGGGCAAACTGCTTTTACTTCTTCAAAATATCCATCCGGGTAGATGGCTGGCATACTTTTGAAACACGGAATATTTCCTGTTGAATCAAAATAACTAAAAAATTTCTTTCAATAATTTTTAGGTATATGATATTTTCAAATAATTCAGTTAAACTTGATTAGAAAATTGAATAGTATTGAATATCTATTAATTTATTGTTATTATAATTTTATTATATGTTTTATCGAAATAGATGCTTCATTAAAGTTTTATAAATTTAGAAAAAGCTTTTAGGATTTACTAGCAAATATATATATTGCAATTTCTAAATATATTCCAGTAAAACCTTATCGAGAGTTAATAGCTCTTATCACTGAATTTCATCTTAAAAAGTACATCACTGTCAATATTCTTTTAAAGGTGAAAATATGTTATGTATCACATGATACAAATTTTAGAGTTGTTTATGTTAACCCATATTTATCAACTAATTCTTAATAACCTCTTATTCCTGGTGTACTTAAAAGGTAATTTTCACCACAGCTATCAAAAAATGTACACATTCCATTCTCGTGCTCAACTTGAGGAGGTACAGTTGGCTCAATGGTGTCTCCCGCTGCTTCTTGCACACATTTTATGAGCTGTTTGAAACAATTGATGTTTGATAAACAAATCAAGTATTATAGGTTTCATAACTTATTTACAAAAGTTATTCACTCATTTCAAATGACTAATTAATTGGCCTTGAGTATTTTTATTTATGTGAATGATTTTTAATTAGATTCAAATAATACAATTAAAGATAAATATTATTAGCGAAAATAAAAAATGTTTAATCTTGAAAACAAACAAAAATACTTTGTAAAAGATTGTGTAATGGTTTTATCTGTTTATTATAGAGGCTGATACAATAGTTTATTTGAAAATTAGATAAATCGCTAACTAAATACTAAACAAACTTGATAAGCTTTATTGGAGTTAAGAACTAAATGTTTTTCTTTTAAAAGTTTTTCTTCAAGACAAATCTATTTGCTTATATGAAGATGACCAACTAACCAAAAAACATTTATAGACTTTTGTGTTACTAAACAATACCAAAGTCTAGATTTGTGTTTTCGAAAATAAAAAGAAAAGCATTTAAAGTAATTATGCTTTTGTGTGTTAATACTTTAGTAAATTTTGAAATTGTTTATTTTTTGATTTTCTAAAAAACAACTTTAATTATTTATTATAAAAGTAAATGTCGCAGTGGTTATTTTCTTCACTTAACAAATCATATAAAAATATCTATTTTTATTTAAATTTTTTATTTTCAAATTAAAATATAAACTTACCAGCAAACAATCAAGTAGAATTAAAAAAAGTAGAAAAATACTTTTCATTTTAAAAATCTTCTGTATATGATAAAGATTACTCTTATTCAAATTATTTATAATACCCTGTATAATATAGCGTATTATAAACTTTTTTATTAACTAATTTTTATTACAAGTTTTATATAAATTAAATTATTATGATAGAAGTATTCTAAAGACAATTAATGCAAACTTTTCAGATATTTTTATTTTCTAGGAAATGCTACTAATTTGGCATTAGTAATTACTTATCTTAAAAATCAGGCAAACTCAGCTACTTCTAATATCAATTATTAAACTTACTCGAGTATCATCAATTAAATTGTTTTATTATGATATTCGATAATAAAAATACATAATTTATCAAAATACAAAAAAGTTTACATAATAATTTATACAAAATATAAAATACAATATTGTCTCAAAATAGTATTAGCGGCTTTATACTTTAATATAGTTTACTACTAAATTACTATAATTTAATACTAAAGATAAGAAAGAATATTTTAAAACAGCTGGCACTTTTCCTTGTCTAAATATAAACTTTTTAGTCTGATATATAAAGTAAAACTTAAACAAAAGCTATAATGAAATTTTGACAAATGTATGATTACTTTGAAATGTTCAAAATGATTTTTACCAAATGGATAACAGTGATGCAAATTTGTGAAAGCAAGTCACTGAAAAAATATCTTATTAACTCTTTATTTATTATTAATAAAATATACAACCAAATAACTTTCTCATTCTGAAAATAATTTTGTAATTTACAGATGAAATCAACAACTAAATATACCTCAACAAAAAACTCATTAATCATCTTCAATCAATAACTAGTTACTTTCTAGCTAACTTATAGAGTTCTTAAGTGAATTTTAAAGTCAAATACTTTTTATGTTGTTTTAGTAAACTCTAAATTCAAACTTAATTTTAAAATGAAATATATTCAAATTATATCTTTCAATACAATCCTTAAATGATATTACTTTGCCTAAGTGATATACAAATTGAAAAGATAGTTTACAAGTAAGATCAATTATAGGAAGATCAGCTGAACTTTGAATAGCTAATATTTATTCTATATGGCGTGTTATATGTTAGCCCAATAAGTTACTGGCAGTTTAAGGAGAATTTCCATATCCTACAAGTTTGTAATTCCAGAATAATTCCAGATGTCAATCTTGCAATTCAAATTTCAGATTTGAAATGTTATCTTGAATATACTATTTAATAACATTATAGTCATATTTAGATAACTGCTCTAAGAGTGAAAATAATGTTGGTTTGTTGGTTTAATATTAATTGATAATTAACTTTAATGAGGTTTCACATGAAGCCATTAAAAATTAATTGATTTTTTGATAAGCATGGTGGTACGTTTACGCAGCTACAACTAGCCAAGTTTCATTTGGCGAGCAAGTAGTAGATGAAAAAGAAGTCATTAATGGCTTGCGTCATCAGTTCATAGAATATTGAACAAGAATATTGAAAAAAAGTATATATATAACATATATAATATATATGTAATATATATAAAATTATATATAATAGTATATATATCGATATAAGGTTCGATAAACCTTCAACCGAATATATTTCGGCAAAGAAGTAAAATATTTCTATTTTTAGTTGGCTTTCAACTTAACTATTTATATAGATATGTTTAATAACATGTTTAAAACAAATTTGTTTTTTGACATCAAACAAAATCCTGATTCAATTTTCAGTAAATGTCGAAATAAAATCAAATTAGAACAAGGTTATCTACAAGAAGTGTTGAGTTTTCACAAAAATATTTGAAACTGGTTCTAATTGCAATTTCCAAATAAAATTTTATATTTCTTTGAATTCTACTCTTGAATACTTACAAGTTTTGTCGCTCTTATGCTTAAATGATTTTGTTTAGAGTTTCGGAAATAATTGTAACAAATTTGTAAGCACTATCTAACAACATCTTCACATTCTTGTTTTAAAACAAAAAATTTTTCATATAGAATAGCAACTTTTACAGAAATTCACTCATCAACCTTCTCAGAAGATAACCAAATTATTCATCTTCAATATTGTTCACTTGTTAGCTTGTTAAAAGCATCTCTCAACACATCTTTGATGCAAAGTATTTGGTTTTTATTCATTGTTATTTTCAAGTTTCGCTTACTTGCTTTTATCAATTACTTTTCATGTATCGTAAGTTTCTAAGACTTTAATTAAATGATCGTCATTCAATTTAGAATAAAAACAGTGACAAAATATTAAATTGCCATTTTTGAATTCAATCTTTACAACATTTTGAAATAACTTTAAATTTTTTTCTAGAAAGAAGTGTTCAACAAATTTAATGATTTTTACAACTGATCTGAACGAAAATCAATTTTCTTCTGTTTACAAATATAAACATTGCTTAAATAAACAAGCAATTAATAAAGTAACTTCTATATATTGAATTTCTAAATCAACATTTTAATCAAGATATTTTCTAAAAAAACAAAATTTGTTCAATATTTCAAACTTCTTTAATGCATCATAAATCATCAAGTCGAAGTTTTGGGGAAATATTTTATTTGATGCTCAAGTCTTTGGAGCATTGAGACTATGTCTTTGAAAAGCAAATCATTTTCATTACAACAAAAAGTTGTATTGAGATAAATCGGTCTGTTTATTTAAGTGTCATGGTGATGGCGATAAAACCTGTTTTTTTTCTTCGAATTTTTCTGTCACTTTAACACAGTATGGCGTGATTTCAGGGAAGAAAGTTAAATTGCAATCAGCTTGTCAGCTTTCAATAAACTTTATCAACTTGCTATAAATGGAAAAATATTGACAATTTCGTAGAACAAAGCAAGTTTAACTAGAAAATAAAACATTAATTTCAAATTGACAAACTTTTTCAAACAAATAATTGAAACAAACTTTAGAGAAATTATTTTATGTAATAAATTGATGAAATGTTTTAAGTAAATTTACAACAAACTTTTAACTTGTGAATTATTAGAATACTTGATAGTTTAGAATAAACATTTTAAAAATCCGATTATTTTGCAAACAACTTGATGCATATATCTTGAACTTTTTCAATTAGTTATTTAGTGTTGTTACAACTTTGATTTCTGCCTTATTAAACTTTATTTTCATAACTTAAAATTGTTTAATCTACTAAATATAAAAAATAAGCATGTAACCTTATACGAATCACTTTTTGTATTTTAAAACTTTTTTAAGTTAAATTGTAAGTATTAATCAGATCATTGAATTAATTAAACGAGTAAATACTTGTAACTTAGTTTATTATTTCTTATCAACAGGTGATCATGATATATTTAAAGCTGTTATGTTTTTATCAAAAAGTCTTTTATAATACTCTTTTATTTAAGATGAATATTATATCCCTAATATTTTACAGAGATATTTTAATAAATACTTTTGTTTCATTTTTTTTATTTTTCATTTTGTATTTTATTTATCAATGAAAAATATGACATACTATAAACATCAATATTACAAGCTACTAGATAAATCGATTATTTGTAGCAGCAGCAGCCGTCTAGTTTCATGATTATAAGTTCGAGTTTAAACTGTGTTTCCACAAAAGCGTGAATACTTTCTTTGTCTAATCATATTATATAAGTTTGGTTTTATTTTTATTAATATTTTAACTTATTTTCTGTGATAATTGCAAGCAATAAAAAAACAAGCTAACTGGTTGAAGACTTCTCTAAAAATGAACTTTCGTAAATTAAGCTGCATCAAAAAAAATCATTTTATTGTTTTTTAAATAGATTTATTTTGGAGATGCAAAACAACTTCAACTTTATTTTTAAAGAAGCAATATTGATAAGTAAAAAGTTAATCAGAATAAGCTGTAATAATAATAACTCGTTATATTAAGCTTTATTCAAATTATTAAGGCGACTAATACAGTCTATCACCGAATCACAGCGGTATATACGAGAATAACATTCAACACATTTACGTCAGCGGCGAAATACTTTACTGTTATACCACATAAGCACAGTTAAAAGTATATTAAATGAACGTTTTCTTGATTTGTTTTAAAAGATTTTATTGTTTTTGATTCAAACAACATCTTGTAATTCCAGTTTACTTTATAATTATCGTTTAAAGTATTTTAAAAGGTTTAAATATTCGTCTAGAAGCTTTTAAGTATACTAATTTACAGTCATTAATTTTGCCTATAATTACTAACTCATTTTTATAATACAATTTTTTTTACTGTCAAATTATAGAAAACTAATTGTAGAATTCATGTAAAATATTACAACTTGAAATACATTTTGTTGCAGTTTAAGCATTGAGCTTTAAATAATTTACAAAATGTACTTACTATTATGTTAAATTTTAAGACTAGTATAGTTAAATGTTGCTTTAATAATATCAAGGAAAACGTCTCTTGTTTTGTCGAAACTATTCATGAAAAATCCATAAATTATTTGTAATAATTCTGATAAACTTGTAAATGAAGTTTAATAAATTCACAACAATATTTTTTTCCATTTGTCATAATGTATGTCTCACTCAAAATCTTGTAATTATTTATCAATTTTTTAAAGTCAATAAACACAATAAAAAATAATTATTTTAATTTAATTATTCTGTCTACAACATTAAGAACCTTAATTCAAATCAGTTCTTGTGTGCTTTTCTTACAGAAAATTATCAATAATTTCTTAATTCAAAATTATTCTATTTAAACTACAGACTGTAACTTAATCTTCTACAGACACGAGAAAGAAACCAACATCATCAAAATATTAATTTGTTTAAAGACTGTAGTTGTTATTTTTTAAACTACTTCAAATCTTGAACACGTTTAATATAAGAGATCTAACCACAAGGAAAAGTCATGTAGTTGATATTTCTTTTTAATTGGATTCGGTTAAGAATACACACAACTTAACCCTGTCATATAATTTCCTTAAATCTAATTTCAAAAGTTGATTGAATCTCATAAAAAGTTTTGTAGTCAAGTGTGCGTGAGAAGCAGAAAAGTAAGATGAAAAAGATGATATTTTGTGGTTTATCTGCAGGCTTGTAACTCAACAATCACTTCTTTTATCGGCAATCATTTTGTAAACAAACACACAAACACATTACTGGTTTGTTCAGAAGTCTTGAAAATGCTTTTTAATTAAAGAGGAAATAAATGTTTTAGTAAAAGTGAAAAAAGAAAAACTCTTCTAATAAGTAAAATAGTTGAATAATTACCAAAACGGTATTTATAGTAGTACAACAGCAAATGTCAACTAATCATTTTTTAAAATATAAAAGATTTGTAAAATCATCCAAAAACACCTTTTAATGTCAATTGTTTGACGTTAATAATAACAAAATAACTTTCAATAATTTTTAACCAGATTAATAATTACGAGACTTTATAGTAGTTCATTAAATAGTTTAAAGAATATTTACTTGACTTACAAATGCAGCAGACGTTGCAGCGTTTTACCAAAACAACTGATTTTAGCAAGCACCTTTTTTTAAGCTACATTTGTAGTACAAGATTAAATGAAGTTTAAATTTATTACTGGAGGCTATGAACAGAAGTTTTCAAGCAAATAAACAATTTCTTGTCTTAAAGTAAAAAGTAATTTTCATTTCAAAGTTCAAGAAATTCTACAATTCGTAATAATTATATTTTATCAATAACTTTCATAATACTTAAACAATCAACTTATAATGTATTTCCAACACCTTGTGACTCAATTATTGCACTTTAAAATAAATATGATAATAAAAATATTTGAAAATAGAAAACCAATTCAAGAGAAAATTATTTTGAAATTAGCAAATTATTTTAATAAAATAATTAGATTTTCTTTCAATTGAGTTTTTTAACTGTTTCCAATTCTTAACTGATAATCTGTAAAAAAGTCTTTAAGAAGTTTATCGAATTTTAAAGTCTTTGAATTCAACTTTAAAAAAATCCATTTTAAGTCTAACAAAATATGAAGTAATATACATTTGAAGATCAATAATCTTTTGTAAAGAGACAACAAAATCATAACATCTATATTTGTATAGTTGCATATCAACATAATCTTTTAATTAAAAATTTAAAGTATTTTCAAACTTCTTTAATAATTAACTTTTCAGTAAATAACAGTTTTATATGAAAAATATCCATCAACAAACAATGAACTTGTTGTTTTCAGTTATTATCTAAAGCTTTTAACTTCTACGCTTCAGTACATTTTCGCATGAAAATTCTAATTGATATGGATTGTGTCTTCTGTTTAAATCTTTAATTCTGATATTAATCACTATTTATCAGACAATCAAAGATAACAGATTTGTTATCAAATGTTGGAAAGTTATAATTATAAATATTGATATCAGAATGTTTGTAATAATTCTTATCGCTTTATCTTAAGATGAACTTAATTCCCTATTTTCGGAAAAATATCATAAAAATTATAGTTTGTTACAAAATGGTTTTTTAATTGATTTTGCAAACTTCAATCTACTCACGTGACTCATTGGTTGGCAGATTTATTTATGTCGTTCCGCATGAGTGCGCACAACGACTTTTTCTGGCAAGTTATCAAAATAATGCCAATATATTTATTGAATATGTAAATTATTTAATAATTTTGAGTTATTTTGCTAATTAGGCTGAAAAGTTATATTCTTCGATCTGTTAAAAAATTAGACATTTAACAAAAATCTTTTACATATAATTTGAAATTATGTGAAATATTCAAAGAGTAACAAGTAATTAGAACAAATTGTTTGATAAAAACTTCAAGAAAGTTGATGAAATGTTACATTATTCATAAACTCCAAAATAATTTGAAGATAATCGGATATTTTTTAATAATTTATCTTTAATCAAAGTATATCTTTTTCTAATCTTTATATGAATTTGATTATGGATAAAATTGAAACATATATACAATAATATATTTGTAATTTTTCGAGTTATTAACGTTTTAGAAGTTTAAGATTTTATTTGTTTGAAAACTCAGTTTGAATTTCAGTATCTTTAAAGTTCAAATATTAAAGTTCAACTAAATACCAGCTTTCAACTAAAACAGCTACACATTAAAATATTATATTTCTCAGATATACCTTTTATCGGTATAAATTCATTTTATTCAAAAAAATGTTATTTGAAGAAAATTAAATTTATAGAAATCATTAAAAAGTACTTTAAAAACAAGTCATTAGAAAACATTTGTTTATTTGAACTAACCAACAAATCTATTAAATTCTCTTATTTAGAAACTTACTAATTAAACAGCAATTAGTGTTTTAGAAAAACTATTAAGATTTAATTTGTGATTATAAAGAATAAAGATAACAATTATTAAAGAATCAATCAAAAAATCACATTTCCAACTTGGATAGAAAGTTTAGAATTTGGTATTTATCGGCGCATTTAATCTTTTATTATATTTCGATAATTTAACAATTTGAAACTTTATGAAAATATTTGATTATAAGGTTGAAATGTTTACAACTTCAAATGATAAATCACAAAACTATTTGTTCTTCAATTATTACACATGGTAGATTATTTGATTATCAAATGAAAAGTTGCTCAGTTTCAAACACTGATGTTAAAAATGGGTTTTTAATTTTTACTTACCACAAATTATTTCAAAATACTTTTTAGTTGTTAAAAAATTGTCAGTCTGATGACAATTTTGAGGAACTTTTAGAACATTTTAACTAATTACTTATTTATATAAATAACTTTAAATCACCAACTTTTTGATTTTCAACATTCTTATTCCGACAAAGCAATAAATTTCTGATATTCTTGCTGAATTTCAAACTTTTATTTACTTTTACCTTGTTATGATTTTACTAAGTTTTGTGAGTTGAGTGACGTCAGCTGACCAGTGAAGCGTGGCAAGCTACAACGCCTCAGGCCCAATGTTCGAAAACTTCTTTTTTCCTTTTTTTTTAGAAAAGTTTTTGATTAAACTTTAAAGATTTTCAGTATTCAAAAAACCAAAGCTTTGTTCAGAAACTTTGTTTAATGTTTTTGTATTTTATAGTAAAGTTAAAAGTAATGAATTTGAAACTGTATTCAGTTTGTGGTTTTTATTAAAATGCTTTTCAGCAGTTTTTGAAAGAAGAAAAGCGTTTTCTAGCGTCAGAAAAATTGTCATTTGTAATCAAATAATTGTTTTGATTTCTTTTTTTATTGTAAAAATGATTTTTTAATTCCTTCAAGCAAAATAATATAAAGAGACAAACGTATTTCGAAGTTTAAGAAAGAGTCAAGTTGAGTTATTTGTTTGTTTGCAGACAACAAGTAGAGTCAAACTGATAACTGAACGTCTAACTACAAATTAAATTTATTAATCTGCTGCTTCTGAAGATCAAGATTGAAATTTGAAAATCTGAAAAGTTGTTTTGTTTAAAGATCTTGCTTACTATCAACAATCGATCATCTTCTCAAATCTTTCTCAATCTTCATTTAATTTTATCGATTTTTGTACAAATTACAAAGACTTTTATTCAGTCGAATTAAACCGTAAAATTGAAAAGTTTAAATCTTAATTTCAACTTCCTCTTAATTCCAACCATTTTTTCATTTTTTCCAAATTTTTAATAAATTATTTTTATTTTAGACTTTTTTTTTTGTGTGACTAAAAATCAGTAAAATCATTTTGCTGTTACGTCATCAACTAGATGACGTCATCAACTAGGCAGCAATTGATTGCTGCATTTGTAATCTTCATCATTCTTCTTTCCTCCGTTTCAGCAAACTTTCCCGCCAAGTTGGAGCCGAAAATCATCCTAAATGTCACTGGTGAGTGTTTCCCTTCAAATTTGTTTAATTCTAAAATCATGTTTGGAATCTCTGTTTATGTTTCAAGATAAAAATCTGAAAAAAAGTTGGATTTAAAGTTGAACTTTTGTTTATAAAAAGAATTTTTAATAATTTTTTTTTGTATTTTTTTTTTGCCAAAAATATGATGGAAAGGAAATCTTTGAAATCTTCACAAAGTAGTTTTTGATAAAAATCAAATATATAAATCAACCAGAAAGCAAAAGAAACTTCTATTTTTAATTTGAAGATTAGTGATTGATTTGTCTTCTATTTAATTCATCTAAAAGTTCAATTAAACAGAAAACCAAAAGTTTGTTCCTTGAATAAAATTAAAAAAGGTAAGGTTCGTTATGGTGTCGTGAACACAAAAGCTTTTCATAACAGCCAGGTTGGATTTGTAATGCAAAGAAGACCTAAAAAGATCAAATTGATGCTCTTCAAAAACGTAAAAAGTTTATCTGGTTTGGTCAATCAGTGATCAGTAAACAGAGTCCGTCTCTGATAAAAGGTTTCCAACTTTGCTAATTTAATAATTTGCAGCAAGCTTTCGAGATTTGATGCTTGATGAAGTCCTTCAGCATTCAGTTCATATCTCTTCGTTCAGAAAAACTATTTCAAAATCAACAAGAAAATGATTTTTATTAAATTGTTATCTTCATCATTTAAGACTTAGATTAGAAGCTGAAGTCATAAACCTTGATGAAGTATTCGCCAAAATAAACAAATCGAATGTTAGCTGCTAGAAATCATTAAAATTTTATTTGATCTTGGAATCATCTTCAACAACTGCAGTTATCCTCTCACTCAATTCTTTTGATTTTTATTTGAAAAGTAGAATTCCAAAAATAAACCACAAATCACTGAATGGCAGATTTATTTTGTAGCTAAGTTTTAAAGATGATGATGTAGAAGAGAATTAAAGACACCTCAAATGTTGATCTTTCCATTTGAAGATGTTATTTACTAACATGGAACGGTTCAAGAAAAGATCTCTTCAAGACTACTTATTTCTTACTTCTATTTATTAAAGATAATCTGTGAATTAGAGAAGATCATGAGCTAGGAATTGATTTTCTGTCAAAGCTAACTTTGAATCTAATATTTGATTTATAGAATCAGGAAATTATTCCATATTTGTTGGACTTGAAAACTCTGAAGACACAAATCCTCTTCTTCAAGATGTACACGGATTGAAAAAGATTAATGGTCGCTTCTACGTTCATTCCAGGTTAGTCTTTTTCAAACTATTTTTGAAAAAATACCAAATAAGGACAAGTAAATTTTCTTTTAAATTAGTCATGACCAGTTGATCAACCCAAAGATTTTTTTAATTTATTAGAGGTTAACAAGTGATACCTCTCTAAGGAGAAAGTCCTCATTTTTATCAAAAAAGTCCTTTTACAGTTTTATCTTCTTGTTTACTACTTGGCTTTTTGCTCAGCTGTCGTCTTTAAAAACTGATTAATTGTTAAACTTGTATTTAGTAAAAGCTGACACACGTTGACATGTGCAATGTTGACCTCAACTTGTAAACCTACAACTTTTCTACACGTTTCAGTTAGTTTTACAGAAAAAATATTTTTTTGTTGAAAACCTGTACTTAATCAAAATCGTAAAATTGTGAATTTAAAAATTAAGCTTAATTTTGAACAGCCGACTTATTTGTTGAGTTAAACAAACGATTTTTTCAAACTAAAATCTAGTTTACTGATACATCTGACATATTTTGTTTACTCACAAAAATCTCAATTTGGATTTCTATAAATTTCATATAATTGTAAACCACTTAAGATAGAAGACATCTCTCAAAGCTATTTGAAGTGGTTAGTGATATCATATCAACTTCAAAATGATCAATAACATCTTTTAGACTAAATCAGTTTACCAAAACATCATCTATTTTGTGTTTTCTTGTTACCACCTTCTTTGAGAAACATTGAACAGAATTAAGAACTTTTTATTATGATCTTTCGAACATATTTATTCTTCTTCAAATTCTTGAACGCAAATTAATGAAAAACAAAACCACGTGATCGTTTGTTGAAGTTAGTCATGTGCAACGATGATGTTACCAAGCTTTCTTATCAGTTGCTTGAAACAGTTGATATATGTTTATGTTGAAACATTTTTAAAGGTTTGTTAATTTCATAAACTACACAAGACGTCAATACATCTTTTAAATTTTGTTTTTAAACATTCAAAAAAGATTTGAAAATGTCCCTAAAACTGCTTCTGAATAACAAAAGCGGCAATTTTTTTTATTCTGTAGTAAATATTTTGAAATATTATTTAAACTGCTTTGAGTAAAAACTTAAGAGATGAATAGAAGTAAAAAAAAAACTTTTCATGAAAAGTAAATAAATGTTGAAAAAGTTGAGTTTCATCAACTTAAGTATCAACTCGTCATCAATACTTCAGTTGACTTCTGACATACAAAATATAAGATATAAGAAGAAAACTAAGATGTGTAGTTAAACAATTTTACTTTTACAGATCTTTTATCTTTCTTCTAAACACTCTAAAGATACCTGTTTCAAAATTGTCATCACTTTATTATACACAGGTGAGTTTTTATGAATATTTTGTTGTATATGGTCCGAGAACTTAGTTCAATTTAAAATTAACTTTCTGTAATAGATCTTCAGACTCAAATGTCCAAACTGCATTTAATCATACACTTTAATTGCACGCATGAATGATTTTTGCAGCTCAAAAGGGTTAAGTTATATTTGACATTATAAGTAGAAGTCCATTTCAATACTAACCACATTAATAAGATTTTAAACATTTTTTTCAATGTTTAACTTTCATCTACTTTTCAGGCTTTCAATTGGACGATTGAAAACGAGCGGTACAATACATGTAAGACAATTATTTCACGAACTGTACGCCAATGCCAAAGTCACGTGATGTCACTTGACCAATTAAGAGAGCCCAAAACAAATGAACTGACCAATGTTGTGGCGGCTTGCAGCACATTTGGATATTTTCCGAAACTCCAAAATTTTAGAGTAAGCTGGAAATGAGACGAAAGTTTATTTTTTCGCCACTTAAAATATGAATTTCAAACAAATACAACTTCTTATATAAACTTTCTGGCGTCTTCTTTTATTCAGCTTCTTATTTTTCAGTTGGAGAAAGATGGGAAGATAACTTTGAGCGGGAAACCTGAAGAAGCGAAACTGTTCTGTCCATATGCACCAGATCATAAGATGACAGCGATTTCTACAAGTCACTTTTTATCTTCAACAAAACTCATATTTCAACTTCTCCTTGTCACTAGGTGGCTATATCTACACTGCTTTCCGGAAGTTCGTCGGAGAAACGAAAAGTGGAATCGTGAAACGTCAGGCATTTGAGAAGTACGAAACCTTATACGGAAGTAGTCCTAGTACCACCAACTTCAACGGTTTTCACTTCTCAAATATTTCAATATTTTCAATGTTTTTGAATCATACAGATAATAGTGATTTCATCAAAACAATTGAAACTGACGATAAAATTCTAATCTTCTTCAACGAGATTGCTATCGAAGAACGAGATTATGTGAGTAACTTCCGGCCACTTGGGGCGCTATTTTCACGATGTTACTTTCAGAGGAAACTTCCGCGAGTTGCTCAAGCTTGCAAAAATGATTTCGGACATCATAACTTCTTCTTCACTTCCCTCTTCAAAGCTCGTCTCAATTGCTCTCTCTCTGGAGCCTCTCCTCTCTACTTTGATGAGCTTCGAAGTGTCAGTGACGTCATCACTATGACGTCGAAAGATGGGAAAGTAACTGAGGTTGTGATGGTGGTGATGCAGATTCCACAGTAAGTGAATAGATGAGGATATTTTGAAGATTGAATTTTCATTTTGTTGCTTTAGTGACACCATCAGAGCATCCGCTATTTGTGTCTTTGCTTTGGAGGATATTGAAAAGGCTCTTTTGAGTCCAGTTTTCATCCAATCAGAACGAAATCCCGATTCTTGGATTGTTCCGAGAACGAACAAGCATCCGAATCTTGCGAGGTAGGAATCAGCCTGACTCCATTTTTCGATTCTAATGGAGATTCTTCAGTTGTTCAAACAAATTGGGATCTGATGGAACACGGAATCTAACAGAGGACGAATCCGTATTTTCTCAAATGCACAGCCTTGTGAGCGAATCTGTCAAATCTCGAGATGCTGGGAGCAACTTTCAAGATCTCCTCTTGTCAACTCCGTTACTCATCACACACGGATTACAGTGAGTCTTCTGTGAGCAATCTCCACTATCCTCTTACAATCTCTTCGTTGACAGTGATGCGCTCACTACCATAGCAACCGATGATGAGTTTGTCAGCACCAATGATTCAAAAATTCTTTCTCACCTCGTCATATTAGTCGGTACAGAAAACGGTGACGTCATCAAAACCATGTTACTGACGTCATCACATCGGTTGGTGACGTTGGAAAGACGGCAAATTTTCAACGAAGAAAAATGTGGAAAAGATTCGGACAGGTAAAAAGTGGTCGAGAATAAAAACGGTCTTCATATCCAACTTATAGGTCGGTCCAGTCCATTTTATTGGACAAAACCAGTGGTAACATGTTCGTGAATTTTGTGAACTGCATCATAGTTCTACCACTTTGTCCTTTCAACACTAATTGCGAAAAAGAATGCATCGAATCACGTGACCCTTATTGTCGATGGAACGGGAAGCGATGCGTGACGGTTATGCCAGATGACGTAGATCGCGAACAAGATCTTGATTCAAGTGATCCAACGCGATTAGAAGAGTGTAAAGTGTTTGTTCCAGTGACTTTAAGTGAGTTGAAAGATTGTTGGTATCGGAGCTTCATTCTGTGTCTTGTTGAAGAAGAGGATATTATCGATTCAACTACATCAAAACCGGAAGATAAAGTCCAACTTGCTGCTATTGGATCTTCTGAAGCTTCTCAAGTAATCCTTGCATTGTGTGGAGGAGTGCTCCTTGGGATTCTGATCTCTAGTATCATCTTTTATTGTTGCAATCCCTGTTACCGCATAAAACAAAAAAATCCTCTCAAACCAGTAAGTTCATCTTTTGCTCCCATCCAATTATCATTCACTTGATGACGTCATAGGGAGTTTCGAGAGTTAACAATAATCGTCACGACTCCGAGACTTCAGTGACAACAAAGCGGAGTAAGTATCCGAGCGAATCAAGCAATAAGTGAGTCACATCTCGATCTTTTTCATCCTGATCTTCATCATCTTATTTCATAAGTCACGCTCTCAACAATCGAATCTCACTTGCGCACGATGACGTCACAGTAGATTCAGCGAATCGTAAGCGCCATGTGACGGAGACCAGTACTAACAGCGACGCTAGCGAGGGCCGGAAGCCACAAAGCCAGAACAACTCCGCCAAAACTCCTGACACTCCGAATCAGAACTTCGCAGGAGAACTCGAAAAACGAAGGATTCGAAAAGTGAGTTGATGGATTCATCATTTTTTCTTCTGATGTCTTTTATCGCCACAGACATCGATGTCGAGCGCCCGCGCACCTACCAAGCCTTCGACAAGCTCCAATCAAGAAAGCGATACGGTTGGTAGTGATTACGTCATCAGCACCGCGCGTTTACTGTCAATTTTTCGAGCAGAGCCAATTGTTGGAAATCAATAATGAGGTCTTTCACCGACAAGGATCTAGTGATAGCGGCGAACGACAAAAGTTACTTGTCGAAACACCATCGGGTGTTAGTAATCAGTTTCCCGGTTTTATTGCATCTGATGCCCGCCAAATTCGTGGTCCATTTCCGAACGGTCAACCTTTGCTTCGAACGGCAAGTTTTGGACCTGGAATCCCACCCAAAGGTCGCCAGATTGGTCGCCAGCTCTCTTTTCAAGCCCCTACGCGACCTAGGGACCTTATTTTAAGTAATGGAAGTCCTATGAAGCAGCAATGGATTTCTAAAACCCCGATGCCACCTCCAACTTCATCTATGATCACAAAAGGGATGACGTACAGTTTGGATCGTCGGAAAATGAAACCACATCTGATGACGCCCACAGGGCATCTGATGACGCCATCAAGTGGAGAAAGAGGTCCTCATCTACTAAATGTTTGAAAGTCAGCAATAATCTTTCTTTTTCAGATTATGCATCTCATAAGCGACAGAGATACGCAAGTGAGTCTCAACATCAAGCTTATAATCACGGAACTATTCTCAGTTATCCCATCATTGAAGAATCGGGATTTTTTCACGATCCTGCGGCAAATCGAGCACTGAGAGAAGGGTTGGCAATAGATCTACGACCCGATCGTCGACGAGTGTACGTTCAAGCGAGTCCAGCTGTAACTCCAGTTTATGATGATCGAAACTCGCTTCGTAAAAATCCGCTCGAACGACGAAGCTCTGGATTTCAACCTCCAATTAAGCATGTGACTCCAGTACAAACTCCCGTTGATCCTGATCCACCAAAGATCTTTGATTCAATTCCTATGGAAGATTTAAGAACTCCCTCAATTCCTGATCGTAAAAGTGTTCACTCTTCTACATCTTCATCAGTACCAGAGTCTTCAGAAGCTTTGAGTTCTCCTGATGAAGAAAAAGAGCTCAATGGATATATACATCCAACTGAAATAGTCGCTTAAAGAGCTCTCATTTGCTGATCAATTACTTCAGCCCTTGATCGCATCACGTGATTAAGAAGAGGTTTGTTTGTTGCTCGGTATTTGGAAGGCGCCAAAATCCGTTTCTGGCAATGACTTGAAGCATTCTGTTTCATGCTTCATTAGTTTCTTCCTATTTGAAGACTTTGTTTAAAGATTCAGAAGACACCTTCACAATTCTTTTTTTTTGGGAAATTGAAAAGTTCCAATCAAGCTGCCAACTATTAAAGTGGAAATAGCTGCAAGTCACAGCTCAGAATGAAGTTTCAAACCAACCCGCATCTTAGGCTAACATTGATACTTGAAAATCGAAACCTCCAACTTCACGCTTCAATTAGCCAAATATTTAAAAAAAAAACAACTTCTCAGCTTAGTAACAAAAGAAGTTGATAGGTTCCGATTACACTGTCAAATGTTCATTTATATTTACGTTTTTTTGTAAAATTTTGTTTTAAGCTACTATTAATCAATTGTAAACCAACAATAGTTTTAAGAAGATTATAGCTGGACTTGTTGACAAATTGAAGTACATTGGTTTGAAATAAATCCTTAACTGCAAATATAATCACTTACTAACAAATTATTTGTCTTACAAGGCTTACAAAAAGAAAATTATTCGTAAAAGAATCAACTAAAGCTTCGATTTTCATCAAACAATCGATTTTATTTTCTTTTTTTACTTTCAGTTAAATAACTTTTAAATAAATCTTTAATAAATGGTTATACCGTCAAATAAGACTTGCTCATATTGTCAGCATATACTTTATGGTGTATTATTGTGGTATAAATGTTTCAAAATAATCACTACGTTGATATCTTAAACTTTTTTTTGAATAACCTGAATAAAGTTTTGCCAAATGATCAGTTATTAACTTTCATACTACAGTAGCAATCATTAGTAAAATCGGTCTTATGAGGCAGTTGTTTGTAATATTCTATACAAAGCTTTCATTGAACTTTTACTAAGATGTCTTAAATGATTAATTTTGAAAGTGCTTATTAGTAAATAATTATTATCTTCTTTAATATAATTTCTATCAGCTCTCAAAGCAAACGATTAATGATAAAATAGAAGCAAATATTTCTAGCTTTTAGAAGAAGGTAGAAATGTTTTTTTTTTTGTTAACACTTTTAATGAACTTTTAAATATCAAATTAATCTTTTAAAAAAGCTACAATTATTTCTCGCACCCTTGTAACGATTTAAATTATGAGATCTAATCATATTTTAGTTTATCTATAAGTAAAATGAACATTATCTATTTCCCAAAATAAATTTGGATGTTTAGAAATTACTTCAACTTAACAAATGAATTTTTATCAATGTATTTACTAACTATTTAAAATGAATCAATTTTTCGACTAAGATTTTTTAATAAGATTATTTAAACAAATTTCCTAAGTATTCTTTGATATCTTAAAATGTATATTTGTACATAATAATAAATATTACGCTTTACTAAAAAATAATTTTAAAATGAGCTTTGTAATTGAAAAAGTTTATTTTGGAAAAACATGTAATTTTTTCTGAACTAAATAAACTGAAGTAACAACAGTTTAACATTGAAACATCTTTGAATTTAATTAAGTTTATGAGTTGATGTTAATCCTGCTTCCAATTTGTAGGAAGATAAATATGATTAATTAGATTTATGTTATTCTTGGAAGTAATGAATGAAATCTTTGTAAGTTTGAAGTTTTTATAAACTGATTGCTGCGTAAGATTTTATAAAATCTCTCGACTTTATTGAAAAATGTCAAAATATAAAAATTAAAAGAATTCATCTAAATTTGAATATCAAATATTTTATATTTAACTTTCAAAGTATAATAAACCAAAAGCTTAATAGTTATTGAGAAAAAATTACAAATTAACATAAAACTACCTTCGAATTTATTAGCAAAGGTGAAATAAAACGAATTTTTATTATTAATTGGAACTCAACAAAAAAAGTCAATTATATCGTTTGAAAGTTTATACGATGAAAATAATAATTGAAAATTTCGAAAATATTTAAACAAATAGTCACTACTACTAGTTTGTAAACCCTTATTTGTTGTGGACAACAATTTCTTTATCCTTTTTCTCGCTCTGGTTAACCACATGTTACAACACAAAAGTATTTCAAAGTTAATTAGATGTAAAAAATAAAGTTAAATAAATGAAATTGTTATCTTAAACAAATGCTAAAAACATATTTTGTTAAAATTTAAATATCTTTCTAATCGAATGTAAATTATCCTTTTCATTAATTTTTTAATGTTGGTAAAAATGTTAAATTAACCAGTTAATAGCTACAAGTAATCTTTTTATCTTTTAATCATTTTTTATGCTTAATTATTGAAAAAATATTAAAAGTAAATAGTAGGTCCCTAAAAACGAAAAGGTATTAGTAAAATTATATTAAAAAAACTTTTTTGAGGCTTAGGTTTTACTTTAAGGTATTTAAACTGAAATATAAAAACTAGAAGTAGCAAAATCCATGATATGATTCTTTCTTTATAATTTTCTTACAAGATTTCTAAAAGTTAATTTCGTGAACAACATTTAAAGCATGAATGATAAAACTTACACAAGGTTAAATATTTTAAACTTAAAATGCTTTTATTAGAATAGAAATACTTTTATCTAGTTAAAAAACGTTACAATATGAAGATTTCTTCTATTAGTCGTAAAACTGAAATTGTATTTCCTCTTTCAAGATACAATTTTATGTGAATTATAAATCAATTTTTCTAAGTCTAGTCTATTATAGTTTTAGATACTTTTCAGTCAAAGTTGAATTTTGAAGAATTAAAATCATAGCAGAATTTTTATATGTTTTATTTAGTTACAGGTTTGAACTTAGTTAATAGCTTATAAGAATTGTTGGTATAAAGAAGTGAGATTAAATAAATAAAAATTAATTTACTTTTTCTATATTTTAGTAATGATCAAAAGAAATAAGTTAAAAATTGAAAATGATAAAAGAATTTGTTGTCAAAAATGAAGCTAATAAATAAACAAATAAATCTTATTTCTTTAATCTTTTCTTAAGTACATAAACTAAAGATAATTGGTTTTGCAATAATTTTCCAAGCTTAGTTCCATATCAGCATCTAAAAGAACCAAGATACTTTTTGCAGTCTGTATTTCTGTGCTTCAAATCACTACCGAAATATTTCTTGCTTCCAAATGACAGTCGCAGTTTGAATTTGCCATGACTACGATATTGAATTTTAGGGTGGTTTGCATCTTGAGTGTTTTATCTTTAGTGATAGCCAGTTATGATTTGGAGTTAATTATAATTTGAATTCAGATAATGTATTTAGTCATTTCACTTTTTTGATGGATATATCAAAGTTTCGTATAACTCGAAATACTTTTATGACACATATGTAAATATTTGAAACTAGTGTAGAGAACAATTAAAATTATTTCGATATTTTGACTTTTTGAAGAATTAAAAGAACTTTATTATGCTCTCCAGCTTCTGAAATGAGTTTTTTTAGTTTTAATATTCTGTTACATTTAAAAACTTTTATCAGATAGTCGTTTTACCACTAGTAATTAAATTTAGTTTAACAACTTCCTAACTAACTTTTTATTCATAATTAAAATGCCAAATTTATAGACTTAAAAATTGCTCTATTAAAACCAATTAGATTCTGAATCTTTTTAAATGATTTTCTAAATAATTTTTTTAAACTCACTTATAATAATTGTGTATTAAGTTGATTTTTTCAGTTACTTTTTGTGAAGCACCAAAAAAGTATGAATTTTCAAAACTTTCTCAATTTGTTTTTTTATCATCGTTTCTAAAATCTTGACCTTAATATCTTCTATTGCTATACAATTATGTCTTCATCAAAAAGAGCAGTCGTCTCTGTTTATCGTGGATTGCTTAGAGAGCTCTCTCTCAAAAAGCAATATAACAAATCTGCTTACAATTTTTTAACTCAGAAATATCGTTCAAATCAGGTCAAAAAATTTCATTTTAATTTATTGAAACTTTTGTTTTTTTTATTTGAATATATTTGATATAGATAAAACACTTTTCAATTAATAATACTCATTGTAAATCAATTCTAAGCTTTATTTAACTTATCAAAATCACCACAGATAAATCCCTTAAAATAAAAACAACTTTGAAATATTTTTTTGAAATACTATATAGAATATTTTTTTTCTTTATTTTTTTTAAGATTTGATCATTTTATATTTATAAAATTTCATTTGTTTTTTTTTGGTATATTAGAATTTTTCTTTGAGAAATTGTTAAACTTAATTAGAATTAAGAAATATATAGAAATGTTCTCATATTTATAAATCATACTTAAAAATTATATTTAAGAACTTTATTTTCATCAGACAATTTAATGATATTCTTTCTTTTATTCATATTTTATGAATAGTCTTAAATAAAACTTTATAACTTTTATTATTTATTTATTTTGTATTAAACTATCAGTCGATTTTTAATGTTAACCAAATATTTTTGCATAAATATTAGTCTTTAGTTAGTTGTGAACAAATTTTAAATATTTTTTTTTCAATTATGTAAGACTAATCTTTAATATTTAGTTTTTATTAAACTTAGTTTCTTTATGTATTTAAAAGTTTTATTTTATAGTTGACTTCTGATCGGTATTGCAGAGGAACTGATTCTGCTTTATATAATGCTTCAACCTATTACAATTTATTAAAAAGTTCTCGAATATATGATGAGCTATTACAAGAATATCATGGTGAAAAAGATGAATCAATTTCGAGATCAGCCACAAGAGTTGGTCTAAAACTTCCTGAAAACTCAGTTGATAAATAAATTATTTCATATGTTAATATATATTTAACATTTCAATAAAATTTCATTTGATAAATATTGGTTTTATTTATTTGCTTATCAGTTTGATGCAATATTAGTAAGGTATAAGATGGATTAACATAAAGTTATAATAATAGTTGCTGAAAAGGTCTAAGCATCTGATTCTACATAATTTTTATGACTTTTAAAGTAATTAAGTTAGGTTAGTAATTTAGCTGTCTGAAAATTCTTGAATAAAATTTAGTAAGGTTTTTGTGGAGAATATATGGAGTAGTTTTAAATATTCTTAACAAAGAAGATGAAACAGATTTTCTTTATAATTAAGATCAAGAAATTTAAGCTTCTGGATTTCTTAAGTTGAAGTTTCAATCAAATATTTGTAGATAGGGAAAGGTCAAATAGTTTAACTATTTTACTAAACAACTTTATCAAAATATCTGAACAATATTATTTTTCTATAAATTTTTTTTCTAACCTCGTCAATATTTAGATTACAAATCAAAGATGAAAATATTTTTAAAAAATTTAATGAAAACACAAAAGAGGAATAAAAAAGTCTATATGTGATTGTTTTAATGTTTCTTATTATGATGTTTCTCTTTCTTGTGTTTCTTCTTTTTGGACTTTTTACTTTTCTTCTTCTTTTTTTTCTTTGTCTCTACTTCACTTTCAGAGCTATCTTCAAAACATTTTCCTGAAATTACCTCTTCAGGGTGTTGCTCGATAAATCCCGAATGACCCCAGCGATCACATGAGCTCTGAATCGTCACATTGTAAATGTTCTTCTTGATTTTTTTAGGAGGTGATTCAACGGGAGACTTCGATCTTTTTCTGGATGAAGACATTTTCTCTTTTAATCTTAGCCTCCACATATCCTGCTCTTCTTGGACACGATTATGAAGTTCAGTCTGATATAGAATCCGTTGAAGAGCAGACTTATTGATGCTCCCTATATTTTTACTCATTCTACTTTTTTATAAAAATATCTGTCAAAAAAATTCAATCATTATTTAATAAAACAAATAAACAAGAACATGAAATGACACTATTGTAAACAAATTATTGGGACATATGAATGCATTCCAGATAAATTCATTTTAGTTTCTCTCACATCATAATAAATTTTTTTCCCCAGACCCATTGAAATACGTCTAAATGTCTCAAGAATATGATCAACTGTAAGTGGGGTCTTAGAAGTGTTATCACTTCCTGAAGATCGATCTTCAGATACTTTAAAGCCATCTATATTGCTAGAAAACCCATCTTCACTATTAATTACTTCTACAGTTGAAACAGAACTTTGTTTGACAGCAAGGCTACATGTAACCATTTCATAAACTGTTTCATATGACAAATGAATCAGAATTTCCCAAGCAAATGAGCTAATTTCAAGATTATGTTGTTCTATTAAACCTTTAAACCAGTTTTGAAACTTTAGGGGTACTTTAGAAAAAGAAGCTTGCCGACATTTACAAAAGTGATTATAGTTTACTTCATCCATATTTGTACTATAATCATAAGCAATTTTATTTCTTTCATTCATTATTTTGCTTTCATACAAATTTTCAAAGATGTCTTTAAACTCTTCAAGACAGTCCATTTTCTCAAGAAACTTTTTGCAAGAATTAATATTTTTTTCTGAGAAACTTTCAATTTTCTCGTAATTTTCCTCTTTAACCACAGACTTCACACCTTTCAGGAAAATTTTACTAATCAGACAATGAAGTTTTTCTTTATTTTTGAGCAATAAGAAAATAAAATCTTCAAAATCAATAACATTGCTTCCTCTTTTTAGAGATGATGATCTGGCTAATAAAATCAATCGGCACATTTGTTCATAAACAATACTTTCAATCATTTCAGCAGTTTCAGTAAGAGGTTTTCGATGATCTCCAAAACTATGTTGCATCATCAAGATCTCCTCAGCAAATGAAACTGAACTGAAGTTGAAACCTTCATCGTGAAAATTCAAGAATGAAACTTCTGATAAATCACAATTAAGTGATTGTTTTGATTTTTTCGATTTTGGTTTGGCCATGATTTAAATACACTAAAAATGATATAACTAAATATAAAAAAAAAACAATAAAAATAATATAACACATAGTTAAATAATATGTAAATTATAATTACAAATAAAGAATTATAGCGTAAGAAATATTTATAGTTAACAGATAAAACTAATTTTGTTCTAACTTTTATAATTTTTAATTAATAAATATAATCATACCAAGAAAATATTTATAAATTATTCTACACTTAAAATAGCACTCAGTAAATTAAATGAGTTAAAAATTGAAACTATTAACATAATTGATATTTAAATGGTTGTTCAAACACCTTGCTAGAAATTAAATTGAATATTTTGTTTCTAATTTATTTTAATTTATTATTCTTTTCATATTTAAGTATAAAAATATAGAATCTAAAAAAGTTTAATAAAATTAACAAGTTTTATTTATTTAAACTCTTAAAATATATTATGTATTCATAAAATTTATTAATAAATAAATATAAGTTTATTATTTTAAATCTATCAATATAGTTAAATAAACAAATAAACTAGGTAATTTACTCAAAATAGAAAACGATAAAGAAAATTATCTTCCAATAAAAGTCATAAACAATATCTAACTAAAATGTAAATCATTTTTATGATTTATATTATGGCACAAGCACGCACAAAGCTGAATCTAAACTGTTGTCTAAAAATCAATTTTATGTCAGTTAAAGCTGTGGAAAATTATCTTGGAAAGGGTATTTTTCTAAGTCATAACTAAATAGAAAATATATATCATCAAAATATTATCTAACTCAATTATGTTTTACAAGTAAAATTTAAAAAATTAAAAAAAAAAATAATAATACTAAAAGTGGATTTTGATATATCACGTTTTTTTTTAATTAAAATATGACTTTTGTGCTGAAATAAAGATTGCTTGCAAAACTTATTGGGTGAATTTTTTATTAACCAGATTTTTACTTGTCAAAATTTATTTGAAATATATACTAAAGTAACTTTATATTTGGAAAACATTTGGCCGGCGATAAAATTGTAGTTAAATTAAAAAATAGTAGGTTGACTAGTAAAGTTAAAGCACTTAAAAATCTTTTGCCTTTAAGCTGTCAAATAAGTCGTGATAAGTATTAATGCAGCTTTAACTAACTTTAAAGTGACTTATAATATTGATTGAAATTATATTAGTTATTTCGGTCATTTCCAATCTTTTACATGAGAACTCAAAATCTAAACTTTGAATACGCTTTAAAAAAATTACTTTAATTACTTTCTTTTAGTTCATTTGATTTTGTGATAAATGTCTTAATTACTTTAGGGTTGGAGGTCCAAAAGAATTAATTAATTCAAAACATTATGTAAACGAAGTTTATGTCCGCAAATAAGTTTAGCTACAAGCAGCGTCAACCATTTCACCTATTTAGATAGAAATGTGGATACTGTTAGAACAAAGTTTTCTTTATTTATATGAAAAATGTTTAACCATTATAATAGGAAAATATGTAAGTTTATGATAATGAGTTGGAAGATGTTTTTAGATAACCGTTGATCTATTGTAAAGGCAAATAATTTCCCACTAAAAGAACACAGGTTTTCTAGGTTTACTATCGAGGAACTTGAGAGTGAAAAAATCTTAAAACCACTTTGTGGAATGTTTTGACAAATGAGTATGATTACCAACTTCAACTGAACTTAACAAAAAATTACAAGCACAGAATATTTATTTCATTGGTAAGTGGTAACTGTTCAAGTTATGTGGTCTATACCTTTAAATTAATTAATATAAAGGTTGACAATATGAAAACTTTTGTAAGCTTTTAAGCTCAAGAAAATCCCTTTCAAAGCAGAATAGTCTTTTGGATTATAGATATTCAACTTTTTAAAGTTGATATACTACTACACATCATACTACTATACATCATAACAGAAAATTTTTATTAAAACTTTTCGATGATTAGATTGTCAGTTATAGACTTTAACTATTCTAAAACTCTCTAAGCTCCTTTTTTAGTTAAAAAATGAAATACTCTTTAAACCTATTATTGTAACATAATTAGTTGTTTTAGTATTCAAACTTTATTTAAAGTAAAATCCTTACAGCAAAAAAATTGTTTTCCTGCTAAAATGTTAAAAACGACGAACATAGGGTTTACCAAAATTTATTTTCATAAATTGATGAATAAAACAACGATTCTGTACTTTAAACATGTATTTTAAAGTAAAGGCCCTAATTGTAATCCAAAATACTTTACTGATAACAAATAATTTGCTTCAAATATTTAACTCTAACTAATTCTTAGTTTCGGGGATTATTTTTAGCTTTTAATGGAAAGATAATTTTATGGTTACTGCTTTAGTCAATGCGTAGTTGATTTAGACTAAATATCTTTTAAACACTTCCCTTGTTTTTACCACAACCAATTTTTAATGCTCCACTTACATTTTGTTGTTAATATTCTTTATTTTGTTTAGAATTGCTGACAACAAGTGGAAAAGTATGGATTAAAAATACTGCTAAAATAAAAACCTAATATTTGAAGATTGTTATTTGATTACAGTATTATAAAATAATTTTTTAATTTTCAGATTCTTTTGAACTTTCTACAAACTAAAATATTTGTCTATAAATTGACATTAAATAATATAATTTTGAATAATAATGGAACATCTACTTTTAGACTAAATAACTTTTTATTTTAAATTTATTTTAGTCAAAATATTTTTCTGATTTTAGAGAAAATAAATCTAGGTTATGTAGTTATTATCTAGTTATGTAGGTTACATCTATTTTTTTCTCAGACTTAAGAATATTGCATTTTTTTCTAAATTCATCAATATTTTTCATTTAAATATTTCTATCATTTTTTGAAACCATATTTTACAATAATTTTTCTTAAGTCATTTTATTTTAAATTTTTCTGACTCCATCATTATACCAAAATCTTCTTCTAAATATTTCCTCTAAACTTATTTTAAAATTAAGTTGACAATTTATTACCATTTTTTTATTTGTTTTATATTTTTGACTGTGATATACTCTTATAGCCTTTGCTTTGGTGATTTTTTTATATTACTTATATCAAACCTTTATTTAAGACTTTTAGTTCTCTGCAGTAATTTTATGTTGTGTTTGCTAAAAGAGTTGTATGATTTGTCGTATATCATAGTTCTACCAAAACAAGTTTTAGTTATTTATAAATGTGTTTTTTTTTGTTTATAGAATTTTTAGATAGTCTTTAGATAGAATAACTAATTAATGATGACAGAGACTGGAATAAACTTTAAAGAAATGTTAAAAAATTTACTTAGTCTAAATAGTCCACAAAATGTGAATGAAGAATATAATGAGTTTACATCTATCATATCATCAGATAATTTTTGGAAGCAATTGGTGAATACTAATCCTGAAAATCGAATAAACTTACTGGAAGAAATTAAAACTTGGATGCATAATCATGTGATGAAAAGAACAGATATTGAAAGGATCTGGGTGACAACGAATGATCTTTTGGGAGATGAAACATCTGATGATATCAAACATTCATATTTCAAGTTTCTAGTCTCACTTATTAGCTCTCAAAAGCATAACCTTGAAATATTGAGACCAATTATCTTTGATAAGATTAATTTACAAAAACGTATCAGTGTAGAGTATAAGATGTTGGTGGTAAATGCACTGACTGAAAATGGAAAGAATACTGATTTGTTAGAGAATGAAGTAAGTTTTCATCTAATTAAAATATAATTTAATGCTTTTGCAGTCATTTCTGTAATTTTAATAGATTATAAATAAAGTTTTATATAAGCTTTTGATTTTAAAATACTTTTTTCATTTCTAATCTTTAAATCATATAAGATCTGAACTAATTAAGAATATTCTAAAGATGCGAAAATAGAAAGAAATTATTGAAAATAGTTGGCTTTGATATTTGTACAATGTGTTTTAGTTGATCTATATTTTTAATACTTTTATTTCTTGAAAGTTTGATAAAAGTTGGTTTATCTAATTTGATATTCTGATCTATAAACCCTAAATCAATAGAATAAGGTCTTAAACTCATAAATCTTGGTGCTAAATATTTACTTATCACAATGTACCTTTTGATAAAGGTTTTAATATCCTCAAAATGTTCTTATAGCTGAAAATATTTTTACTCTATGGTATGTAAGTTTAAACAAAATATAATTATTTTTGTCATATTTTGCTTAATGATTTGTATTTCTATTAATAATATTATAATAATATATGTATAAAAATATATAAATGTTAATATTTTTTAGTTGTTTTATTTATAATAATTTTCAAACATAAAAAGTGATTTAATGATAAGATGATAGTATATCACTAGTTAAAGAAAAACTTTTAAATTGTAAAGATTTTTTCTTATAAGTGTCAGATTAAAATAATATCATTTTCAGATTGATACAGTGTTATTTGATTGGATGAAATATCTGTTGTCTGATGAAGTCTTCTTGGGAATGCTCTCAAATATTCTCAAATTCAACTCTTCTAATTTAAATCCCTTCACTGTTTGCAAGATTGTCATCTATCTTTGTCAATCAATGGAATCTCCAAAACCTGAAGTTTCCAGATTATCACTTTTAAAGGTTTCTTTTTTAGAAGGATATTTCAATTTTAAACAAATTATTTTTTTATCTTTTTAGGTTTTGAATGAAATAGTTTGTTTTGGTTGCCTACCTTTATCAGCTTTGCAACAGACTGTTTCAACTGTTTGTTACTTGTACAATGCCACTGAAGAACTTCATGAAACCACTTGGACCATATTCCGAAACCTTCTTGGCAGTCAATTAGGAGGATCAATTGCGTATGTGGTCCGCCAGCTTCTACATGACGATATCGAAGATTTCAGCCGATTATGTGGGGCGGTTCAACTAATCAGCCTGGGTTTGTGGGGCACTTCACCTGTCACTTCAATGTCTTATCTTTCTCGTTCAATTTTATCTGTTTTTTTACATTGTGCCACACGAAAGGAAACTAAACTCGTTTACACGATTGTGGAAGCTGTCAAACTCATGATCAGTAGTCAAGGGCATGAACTTGATGTGGATTCCTGGTCTGATATTCTTCATCTAGTCGAGATTATTTCTAATAAAGATATTCCGAACTGCAACCAAACACCAGAAGTAGTTCCCAGAAATAATAAACTTATTTACAGTTTTCATGATTTGTTGAGTTTGATTGAAAAACTTTGGGACAATCAAATATTCCAAGGAGACGCAGCAAAGTTATTTGGTATCGTCGAGTGTGTGGTTTCATACCGACCAGAGAGTTCCTTGATTTTGTTACTCAAATATAAAACAAATAATTTGAAACATGGAAGAAATTGGTTTGAAGAGATCAATCAAATCCTGGATCAGTTTTTAAACTCATCAATGAAGTCTAAAGTTCAGTGTCTTGCGATTGAAAAAGTCTCTAAATTGTTTCAAGAACATTTCTACGCATATCACAAAGAGATTTCTCCAAATTTTATCATTCAAAAAGCGATGAATTTAGTCGATGAAAGTAGTGATGAAGTGAGAGACTCTCTTCTTTGCATGTTGTGCCACTTGTACAAGCTTGTAGAAACACGCCATCAAGTGGTGAAAATTTTCCATCAGTTTATCACGCCAAATCTGCGTTCAGATCGAGTCTCGTCTATCAGTTTATGCATCAACTTGTTCACTGAATCTCCTGATGACGTGGACAATTCGGAAAGTTTCAAATTTCTTCTTTTGTTTCTTCGGAGCTATTATGAAAGAAGCTTTTCGGATAACAAGTTGCTGTACAAAGAGCGGATCTCTGCTTTCAAAACTCTTCTTTCATCGGGTATTCATCTTAAGGACTTTATCAATAACACAACTGATGTCTACTTCACTAAAAACTCACCATTTTCATATTTATATGATCTGTTTACATGTGTCAACGTTTGTATCAACTTGGAGACTAATTGGTTGGTCTTAAGTGAAGTATTGAAGCTTTTAACTCAAGCGTTTAATGAAAACTTCTACATCTACGACCAGCTAAACGCTGAGATCTTTGAATTGATCATTGAAGACATTTGTAAGCTCTTTTCGAATCCATCAAAAGCATATAATCGCGATGAGCTACAACTTCAAGTAATTCAGGTCCTTCAAAGTACTTTAAGTCATAATCGTCATATCAACATCACTAAGCAACGCCTGATACTTCGAACTTTGAATAGTGGCAGCTTTTCTCGTTGTAGCAAATTCTGTATCAATTCTTTAACTCATTGTTTGACTGAATTCGATCGAGAAGCCTTGCTCCGAATTTTACCTAATATCTTACTTCGTTTATCACAAATGTCTGCTACAGTCCAACTAGCTCCAACTGTCCTTGAGTTTCTGTCGACATTGTCCCAGTTACCACCACTCTATCAAGGATTTGCTGAAGAAGAATACAAAAGTATCTTTGCAGTAGCTTTGCAGCATACAAACACTGACAAGTTCAGTATTTTTGTTGTCTCATTAGCTCAATATGTGGTTTGTAACTGGTTTGTGAAATGCCGAGACAATTTCAAATCGGAGTTTGTCAGCCACATCACCAGAATCCTTCAAAATGTCAGTAAAGATGACGAGAAGTCAGTTCAGAACATGTTGGTGGAATCATGTCTTGATTTGATGGCTTCGTACATGTACACTAGTGATATTCCTACTGCTAGTCCTAATCGATTCAATCCAGACGAAAACTCGGTTACGTGGTTGCTAGGCAACCGACTAGTAACAGTCAGTACTGGTAAAGACATTGTCAAAACACCAGTCCGCAAGACCAGCTCAGACGCGTGTGACGTCACTACAGAGAACAGCAGTGGCGTCGCTACATCAGCAAAGAACAAAGATGATGAAGAGTTTTGGGCCACAGTTGATATTCGGCGACCGTCTGGTCACACTTCATGGCATGTTGCCAGTAACAACCTGAAATCATTCATGCCGAACGAAAGCTCCAAGACCTTACCTCCCGTAGTTACTACTGATGAAGATTTAGGATTAAGAAGACGAAGTAATACTGTGTCTTCTTCATCTGATTACAAAATCAATCGCAATAAGCTAACCAGGACACTCTCAAATCGACAGATCTCTCCGAATCATATCTTCCTTCAGCTCTTTTACACTTCTATCGGAAATAATTCTCAAAATCGCCCGATTCTCATCAAGAACTCAGTCCAACTCCATCGAACTTTACAATTACTTGATATGATTCCACCATATGACGCATGGGGTAGTGGTGTGGTTTATGTGAGTAAAGGGCAGGGCTCAAATGGTAGAAGCATCGTTCTCAACTTACATGGGTCGCCTAGGTACCAGAGTTTCATTTCCACTTTAGGTAATTTAGTGTGTCTCAATGATTGTGATGAAAGAAAATCTTATCTTAGTGGATTGGATTTTAGTGAGAGAAAGACAGATGGTACGTACACTTATATTTGGCAAGAGAAAATCATGCAGATGGTCTTTCATATCGCTACTTTGATGCCAAACCAATTTAATGACCCCGGCACTAAAACACGACATATTGGTAATGATTATGTTGTTGTTGTATTTGATGAAAGTTTGAATTATCAGCCTGGTTGTATTATTGGAGGTCAAGTTTTATCTGTCGAAATTGTACTTACACCAATTGTTGATCGGCAGTTATTTCGAGTTTCAATAGTATTTCATAAACCAGAAGTTCAAAACTTATTAGATATTCCACTGGTTCGCTTTGTATCAGAAGCTAATATTGGATTAGTTGTGAAGCAATTATGTCTTTATGCAAGTATGGCTTCGTTTTCTGTTTGTTATAAAGGAAAGCCTGACCTTGTCACTTCAAAAACGACTGCCCGCTTGAAATACATACGTCGAATAAGGAATCAAACTTTAGAAGAGTTATCAAAATCGAATCCTAACGTCGCTTCCAGATATAACTCCAATTCAACTTTAAATAAGCTTGATGAATTTACAGATTACGTATAAGAAATCTTTCCATCTGACTGACACGTGTACTTGATTCATTATTAAAAATTGTTCTGTTGGACTGTGTGAGCTTCTTGGCAAAATACTTTCTTAAACTGTCGCTTCTACAATAAAACAAATATTACATTTATTATCTAGAGATGTAGCTATATTTTAAAATTTTTAGAGGTAGAAAAGTTGTCTATAAACATCCTTTAATCTTTCCAAACTATAATTTAAGAGCCCTATACAATTTATTCACAAGTCTTAGATTCTAAGTTCACTGTTTGTTTAAAGTTAATTGAGATTATCAGACATCTTTACACAAATACAATCGTTAGAGAAGCCTATAAAGGTTTTAGATGATCTATCCAAGTAGGAGAAATAGATTTAATGAAAGTTTGTAATATTCTACCTCAAGCTGGTAACTATCTGTTTCATTTTAAACTTAAAATATTTTCAACCTAATTCACTAAAAAACGACGATTGATGATAAAAGAAATATTTTAATCACATGACAACATTTTATTGTCGCTTAGCAGTTACAAGCTGAGTGGCGATTCTGTTCATGTGTTTTACTCCTTCGGAAGACACAACACGAGCTCTGAAGAACAAACTCAAACATTACTTCTTTCACTTCTGATTAATATTCGTTTATCTTACCCGGTTGGATTGTTCGCATTTTCTTGAATTAATCCAGCACTTTGTAGGGATTGAAGGACACTACGTGCAAGGTGCTTAGAGCCAGGAGCAAAGTGACTAGGTTTAGTTCCACGGCGCTTACGACCTAATATAGTCACAACCAATCAGATCAAGCTGTTAATACTTGCAGCCTATTTTTACCTCCGTAAACTTTCATGAAGCTCTTTACTCCTGCCCCTTTCCGAATGAACATATGTCTGAGGGTTGAAGCACATCGGACATAATACCAATCACGGTTATAAGGAGACAGTTCCTTGAAGGTAGCGGTCTTTACGATGTCAATCCATTCAGGGACATTTAGAGTGCCGGTTCTGAAGAGTATACAAACTATAAATAGGTGATAGAATAGAGCAAGCTAGCTAGCAGGTAAATATTTTTTGGAGATTTAACAACTCACTATGAAAAGGAGCAACATTTTTAATCGACAAAACTTTCATGTGATTGAAAAGATTTTTAGAGGAAGGTTTATATGAAAGTTAATGTTTTATGTAAAGTAATCTAATCATTGCAATAACCACTCAAATTATAAAATTCATATAAAATTATTGACAATTTAAAAATATAATAAATTACAGAATTCAAAATTGAATAAATTTCATGAAAAACTATTTATAAATTGCAAAAAGTATCTATAAATTCAAAAAAAATGTTTTATAAAACTAAACAATTTGCTAACTATTTTAAAATATACATTATAAATCAAAAATGAAATCTTTAAGAAATTTATAAAGTTATCAATTTATTAGTTGTTTAAAAAACAATAAAAAATAAGATTACCAATCAAAAGGAAATTATGAAGGGATTGTTTAATAATAAAATTAAATACATTATTTGTCAATTTTTGGTGAATAAAAATAACTTTTTAAAATACCAAAGTTTTTGAACAAGAGTATTAAATAGTTAAGAAAAACTGATATATAACAGATTCACAACTAAATATAAAATACTATAACATAATCAATTGTTAAAATATCAAATAAGCAGCACTATAAAATGGAATTATAACCAAGAATAATACTTTTGATATATAAGAGCTTTGCATTTTTTGTGCTATATTATTTCATATTGAAATTTCAATAAAATAGTTTATTGTCAAGAATAAATGTATAACATTCTAATAACTAACTTTTATCTGACAAAATAATCTAAAAGTGATTTTTCTAAAAACACAATTTAAAAATTGTTTCAAGGACAAGTCCATACCAAAAATAATAGCTTTTAATTAGTAAAACAAATATTCTAAATTTCCAAATAAAATACTAATCTGTTAAACAAGTAGATCAAAAACTTACTTCTTAAGGTAGGCAGCAAAGGCCATTACAAAATCTTGTTGACTGACGTCTTTAACACCAACCATCTGAACAAAAAAATAACTTTCTTTAAAAAAATTTATCAAACATAATAACTCTAACAAAAAGAACACATACCTTATTTTTAGGTACCAACGCAAAAAGAACTTTTATCAGATATTAGATACAAAAATGAGAAAATAATCATTGTTAGCCAGTAAAACCAGACTGAACAAAAAATGGGCGAATATTTAATAAGTTTTTAATAAGTACTACTACAAAGTTTATAGAAGAAAAAAAGTTTTACAACATTACTTCATGAATGAAAATTTAATAAAAAAAGGTTAGACCAATTATAAAAATCCTTTTTCCTTTTGGTCTCATCTCTAGATCTTGACATATTTAAGAAAAGTTTTCAGGCTTGCAACCGGATTAGTCTTACTTTTTTTCAAAAAACCTTTCTAACTACTGCTTTTTTTCATTTAAATCCTGTACGTTGTGTTAAAGTTTGTGTGCTGGTAATACAATTTTATACATGAAGTTTTCACAAAAAAAACATCGACTACTTCACTGTGTATGCTACCAGCGGGGATTAGGTTTGTAATCTGAGTAATTAAACTTTCAACATTTTCTTACAGCCTCTCGGTTCAATCTTTTTCAAATAAGAAATCATTCGTCTAAATATTTCAATCGCAGAGCAAATATAAATAAATTGAGAAATAAACTCATATTAGAAATTACTACAATATTTAATATCAAAAAATTTGTGCAAATCTTTTGATAAAACTAGATTTGCATTATTTCCTAAATATCGAATAAAAACGTAAAACAAACGAAAGATTGAAAGTTATAACTGTATAATTGAATCTAAAGTCACAATCATGTTTTTTTCCAAAAGTTTTGTGTTTTATCTGGGATTCAAACTAACATCACTTGAATCAAAGATCTCATCAAGCTGCAAGATAATCACAAATTAGCTTTAACTGATCAACAATTTTCTGTGATATACACAAACGCACATTCTTCGCAACAATGTGCCTAAAAAAGAGAAAATAAGTAAGTTGATTGTCAAAAATATGTTGACGAATGAAAGAAGTTACATCCAATTAGTCATGATCAACGGCGATAATCTAATTTCTATCAATTCTGAAAAAATGAACACCTATCTATCCTCGTCTAACTGGAAGTTCTTGATTAATAACAACCTATCCTTACAGTCTTTCTATGAAAATTCCATCTAAATTCGGAATAATTCTATTCAAATGTTTGTCCCACTAAAAGCTCCCTCCCATCCCAATGGCACAAAACTTCACCACATATTAAACGTTTATTAACTGGAAAGCATCTCTTATACAAAAAACTCTAGCAAACTACAAGTTCAAGTTTAAGGAATATAAAATTGAAGTTGTTAAGTGGTATGACTATAAGGAAAGTAAAATTTGTGACAGCGGCTCTTCACTTAAATCTTATAAATCTATTAAACCAAAATTAAACTTCAGATCATCAATACCACTTCTTGATAAAAATTAAAAGTTTTATCTCAGTGATCTTAAGAAGGCTGAACTTTTTAATCTTTGCTTTCAGAAGGTCTTCACAAAAGACAACGATTATAAAAACATTATTCTTGAAGTGAAAAGATCTAATCTTATGAATGACTTTTTTATCACTGAATTTGACATCTTCACTACCCTCCACAACATCAACGACAAATCAACTTGTACATCTGAAAACTACCTTTATACTTTAATTGAGAAATCTATCTATACTATAGAAAACCTGTGTTTCATGCCTTAAATATCTTATTCTCCTCCAGCACTTTTCCAATGAAAGAGGTCTTTATTATCTCAGTCCATAAAAAAAGCAACAGAAGTAATTCACTACGCCGTCAACCAATTTCTCTCAGTATTAGCTCGAGTCGATCTTTCAAATTGATTTGTTCATACAAAATTCAAACTCATCTTCTCCACAATAACTTACTCTCTGATGGTCAATTTGGATTCCTTCCTCAAAGATCCTCCAGTGATCAGCTGTTGTTTTGGCTTCACCAGTGGCTATATTCAACAACCAACATCATCTATACAGACATTCACAGAATCTTTGACTCGTATTCGCATCGCATATTAGTAAAAACTCTCAGATAGCTTGATACTTACCTCACTCTTGTCTTTTGGATAGAGCAATTTCCTAACTATAGACAACAGCAAGTCATTATTTACAACTGTCTTTCAATATCTATATCAATGACAGATCAGACTGTTCTACATCACTAAATTGTTCTGGAAATTTAATGCTCTTTGCTAACAATGCCACACTTTTTAGTTCTTATCAGTTGCTTTTTAATCTTATTTGGAGTTTACTAGCTTATGGCTTCAATCCAGACAGCTCAAACTCTTTGTTGATGCATAATTCAGCTAAAACGAGACCTATAAACTGACCAAAGGTTTTTTATATCAAGTTTTATAAATTTGAAGCTTGTAAGCAAACTCCTAAACTAAACTTATAGAATAAGTATATAAGCTTTATATTTTCATGATAATAATTAGAACTTACTTTTATATCGAAGCTAATCCTATGTTTCAGAATACTTATAAAATATTAAACAGAACAGAATTATAAATTAAAGTTTCATCTTACTGTTAAAAAAAGTTTGACTTTCAAGATTTTATAAACTAAAGTTTAATACTGTATTTCAGGCTTACCAACGATGGTTTGTAGTTTTTTTAAGAATTTTATTTTTTTGAAGTTATTTCTTATTTAATTTGACCCTACCTTTTATAAATTTTATAAGGTTCCCTAGAACTTATTCCAATTGAAAAATATGATGATAAGGCCACACATTATATATTTTAAATAAAATCTAAAACTATGAAATTTAATTCTTTATCAGCAAAAACTAACTGGTAGTAACCACCAAATTAATTGCTTTTAAGTAATTCTAATTTGTTGCTTAATATAATTTAATTTGTTTAATAAACAACTTTGTACAAAGTGAACAAACTTTAAAAGAGTATTTTTGATGAAGCCAAACTGAAAACCTTTTTGGTCAAAATACATTTTGTACAAGTTTACATATTTTATAAGTTCTTGACAATCATCTGTTCACCTCAATCACAGTGAACAAACAAAAACAAGCAGAATGACAACAACAAACACACGATGCAACAACTTCGATAAAAATATAGTTTTGTTGAATGATGATTGGTTGAATAATTTCCTCAATATTGAAATTTGATAAAAATATTTTCTGAATCTTTTTTCTTTTAAATATTGAATGATTGGATTATTCTGTTGAAGCAGCATTTGAAAACGATAAAAAAATAACTGACAGCAAAACTATTTGTACAAATCACATAAGAAGGTATTTATGTAAATGTAAGAATGAAAGAGATTTTTCTTTTACGAGTTATTAACTAATTAGTAAAAAAAAGTCATCAGAAGGAGAGGTACAGTAAAACCAAGCGCTATTAACAGCTCTCGTGTGTCAGAGAAAATGTCCTTGGATGAAAAAGCTTCAGCAATCTGCTATTTTGCAACATGCAAAAATAAAGTGAATAAATACTGCGGCAAAAAGTGAAAACGCCATAATCGTCTGTACAGGTTAGACTACCCAATGAAATTACTCAACTACGTCATCAGCACGTTGCTGAAAGATCTTATGACGTAATAGCGCTGTTTTATGTGCGCTGTCATGCTGATCCCAATCATAATGGGGCACTGTAACTACACGGGCCCCTTGGGCGCGTAATAATCGAAGCACAAAACGCGATTTTCCAACAGCATGACGTGAGTCGATGCAGAAACGCGATCGCGGTAACGGGACAATTGCAATATTTTGTACCTGTTGAGAACAATCAATGACGTCATGAAGACTAAATGACGTCATAACTTACTGTCTGATGCATATGAGGAGGAACCATGCCAGGGTTTCGGCCCACACGCAGTAGTTCACCTTCGAGTGTGGCCCTGAGAATAAAAACGGGCATGTTTCGGACAGGGGACACGACCACTCCAAAATAAGCCGACCCGATCACCCCGGACAAATGTTGCTCAACATCCTATAAATCGGTGACGTCATTAGGAATTAGTAGCGATGATGACGTCACTAGCCTTCTCAAACGCGTACAACTTCAATTGTCCAGAATCGGACAGTAGGTCACGTGAGATGGTCCTGGGCAGAAGGTCGGGACGCTCGATGCTTACAGCTCGACACAAATCTTTCATAAAGTAGCGTGATGGACTTTGGCGCCCAATCTGCGTATTAATGACGTCACAAATGGTGATGACGTCACCAAACTAACTTGTCGATCGCTGAGAGTGAGTTGAATGAGTTGCTCGGGGTAACGACCAAAAACCGCGAAATGAAAAGCGGTCAGCAGAAGTTTGCGTTTGGCGTTGTGGACGTGGCTGGTGGTCAGAGTTGGTAGTTTGCGCAACATTTCATCGTGAAGACGCTCGAAGAAGCTGTCTGCGTCTGCTGGCATGTAGTAAACCTGCAATGATGACGTCATTGTTGTCATGACGTCACTGCGCATCGATTTTAGAGGAAGCTAAAGCGCGGCAGTGGCTTGATCACGTGATCACATCATGAATATTTTAGTAGAAGTAGCGCAGCGGTTAGTGACGTCATCATCACCTGTGCGAGTGCATCTAAGACATCACTGAGCGCCACAAAATCCAAATCGTTCATATCGCGATTTACTATGGCAACAAAACGCTCAAGAAGGTCCGAGTTAAAATGATAGAATACAGTCAACCACTTGATGTTGGTGGTGAACTGGCTTGCGTGATCGTTTGGTAGATATGAATAAAGTGTTGTTGAGAGTTTGTTCAGTAAATCATGATTGTTGAGAGTATAACCAAACTTCACAAAGTATCTCAAAATTGCAGAGATGTCCTAAAAAACAAGAAGTTGTTTCAAAGTTGCAAATAAAAAGATGTTTTAGTTGATGGTGGAGAAAATAGAAGAGAAAGAAATACAGAGAGTTGCTGCTTTCATAAATTATTTATCACATGTTTCTCCACTGGTATACTCAAAGAGATAATTGTTGAAGCTCTTTCAAATATTTCAGTTGATCTTCAATTTTCAGTTTTCTTACATTTCATGAAACAATTTTCAAAAATTTAATTGCTATTGTGAGATGCTATAAAATAATCCCGAAAATTTAAATAGAATATTTCGATTTTTAACCTTATCTGTTCATCAATGAATTTTAGAATTTAAAAATACATCAAGCAAATAATATCATCTCTTCAAATAAGATGTCTGTTGATATTACGTCATCAGCTTGTAAATAATTTATTCTCTTTCAATTTATTGATCAATAAAAGCTATTTCCTTTAGGCAATTACGACTAAATACAGAGATTAACTGATGCTCTCTTGCATCAGTCATCAGTCTTTTAAGCTGCCAGGAAATCGATTTCTGACAAATTTTAATTGCAAAAAGAAGTGAGCAAAGAAATGTAATTACTTGAGGTTGTATAGCGACATTTCCTTTTACTATAGCATCACTAGCTTGCTGTAAAAGTGGTTTTAATGGGGCGTGTTCCATTCTAAAAAACGCATCCAGCATATGAGCAGACATTGATCTTCCATCTGGATATAAACCAGCAAATTCATGGGATAAAGAGATGACTTGGGCCTCGCATTGACGTTTCACTTGATTAGTGAAGTACCTAACCAAAGAAGTGTCATATTTTGACCAAAAGAAAAAAAAAATGAAATAAAACCTGCCAAAGCATTTCATGATATTCAGCAAAGTGTACAGATCTTCTATTTGGTCAATATATCGTACAGCAACAGAAGCTGAAATATTATACATGTACTCAGAGTTGATCATTGGAATATTTGGAGTATGTAGACAGCTTGCAAGGAGTCGAAGCTCTATTAGATGAAGATTTTTAGGATTTAAATGAAGATGACAGTAATTTTACCGTCTAAATCCATCGTTTCATAATCAACAAAACTCAACAAAGTTGGAATTGTTGATTGTTTCAAAGTTAGTCGAAGATACAGAAGATCAGAAGCTGCTGTTAGAAGAGCAAAGTTGCCCAGATTTTTTGCGTTTTCTTGAATTAAAGACACTAAACTTCTAAATCGTTGATGAGTGAGAATATCTCCGCACAGCTGAAATAAAAAATGCCCTAAAAACAGCATTTGATGCTTAAAACGTCCCAGAACCTTGTTATAAGGTGGTGAATTGCGTGGATGAATATTAAGAGCGTTGATGTAGATTTGATGTATGCAAGTAATGGCGAGGAAAGGTGTAACAGCTCCTATATATCGCTCCAAGTTGCTCAAAATTTCAGTAGGTCTTGAGCAAGTGTTGATCACATTCAACAATTCGTCTTCAGTGGTGATTTGAAAAAAAGCTGTGATGACGTCATCACAGTCAGTCGGCGCATGAAAAATTGATAGCGGTGAAAGGACTCGACTATCACCATAGCAACTAACCTTGCTTCAGTAAATGATTTACTTGTTGAATAGTCTTCTGATGGGTAGCTGTTGGTCGAGCTACTACACTTGCATCTACTAATCGCGTGTTTGTGACGTCATCAAGTACGTCTACTGCTGATTCATTAGATTTAAGTGACGGAATTTTACTGATTGATAGAAGTGAGTCATCATGTTTTACTTCTGCATCTGAAATTAAAAAAAAAAATTTGTTTTGAAACCCTGTTTTTCTTGTCACGTGATTAACTGTCAAATTCCATGGAGTTTGGCTGAGATGAGCCGAGACTGGAAATCCCGCTGCTTGAGACCTCCGATTCTGCTTCATACAAAGACTTCTTTTTCAACAGATCTTCATCTTTACTTTCATCTTGCATCAAATTTGGAGATTTACTCCGTTGAAGGGCCAATTTATCGATCTCATCTTCTTCAAAACTACTCTTAGTCTCTTTTGTGTCTTCGTATTGTGACGTCATCGCAACGTGATTATCAGCAGTATCGCTGTCATTAGTAAGAGACTTTACCATAAAAGTTTTACTTTTCCTTTCAGAGCATCCCATATCACCTAAGAATACAGGATTAGATATACTTCACATGAGTAACAAGGGACCTTCTCGAGAAACTTGATCAGAACTTCGATTTTTTCTTGTCTTTTTTGGTTGTCTTCTGTTGATTAAACTTCGGTTTTCATATGAGATAGCTTCATGTTCATCTTCATCACCTGAGAATCAGATTGTAAGCAGCTGTAAAGATTTAATTTCTTACAAACCTGAGATCGTGTTGCTTACATCTCGATTTAAAAATGTTGCATAGCTTGAAGAAGCTTTAGGACTCAATAACGGATCAACTCTTGCATGACAGCAGAAAAACTGGGAAGCAAGAAAACTCTATTAATCAAACTTACTGGTAACAAATTGCACAGCAAAGTTGAAACAAATTATTTTTATCAACTAACTTGACCAAATAATCTCCAGTTCTTAGCACTTTCTGGAAATGAAAAACCAGTTGATTTAAATAGATTGTACATCTTAGGAATTTTAAATGGAACCGTTTAATTTCTTTAGTATCTAAAATATAAATAAACATAATTCAATTTAAATATTAGTTTGTCAATCGATTACTAAAAGATTTCAATCAAATAGTAGTAACATTAGGATAACAGAATATTTATCAGACTAGGTTGATGTGTCACCTCTACATGTAAAGTAATTTCTACCTACAACAGTTTTCATTTATAAAGATTTGAAATAAAACAATAAATTCATCAACCTTTTACCCAAACCATTCAATAATTTTTTAAATACTTTTTGATTTTAAAAAATCTACTATTTGTATTAAACATTCAAATAAGTGAATTTGTCAACCAAATAAGATAGTTTATTTAATGGCAATTTGGTGAGTACCTTAAGTAACTTTTTTCTATAGTTCTATTTTAACACACCAAGCAGGAATTTTTCTTTTTTTGAGTTCTTAAGTTGTCTTTGCTATAACTGCATTGAGGCAGTCTAAAACAGAAATTTCAAATTATAAACAGTTTCCCTTCCATCAATACCTGACTTAGCTCTAAATTCAAAGATACTCAGGTTTTTTGTCCATTGAATTTGTAAAACTTTAGACAGTCAACACCTAAAAGAAATAATTATCATTGGTAAAAATCATTTCTATAATTACTTTTCAGATGTCAAATTTTATACGAAATGAAGTTAAAAACAAAACAATCCATCAAAAGGTTACAAATATAAAAGTTTCAAGCTTTTAAAATAGTTTAAAACAATATGAACTACAAAAAATAAAACTTAAAAAGATTATGAGTTCTATTATCACATAAGATGTGTTTCAAAACCATCATTATTTATCTGTTTATTTCAATAGATGCAAAGGAGGGTGCCTGAAGAGAGCACCTCCCACTAACACATTCTCACAAAAAGTATCTATTAAGTTAGAATAATAATTTGAAATAATAAAGTTTCTTTTGTTTATAGCACATTTTACTAATTAAATTTACTAATTTTGAATTACATTAGCTAAATTAGGAAATTTTATTAATTAATTGCAGATTATCATTAAATTGATTTTAGTTTGTCTAAGAAAATACATTATAATAAGAAACAATAGCAACACATCCAACTAAATTAATTTCTTTTATTGATATATCACAAAGTAACAAGCCATATAAAAAAATTGATTAGTCACAAGAAAACAGACGAGAAATGAATGATTCTAAAGTCAAAAGTAGTAAAGCGAGGAAAAAGCAACAAATAGAAAATGTTGCAGATAGAGATAGCAAAAAGAAGAAGTTTTTGACAGCAAATTTTGGGTGGAGACTCTTCAACCAGTTCATCGATAAATAATCAATTGAATAAGAAAAAAATAAAGTTAATAACGTCACATGATTCATAAGAAAAAAAATCTTTGAATATTTTAATGCTTTTTTAAACTTATGAATAATTGATGCCTTTTTTATAGTGTATTATGTACTTAAAAACCAAAATTGTGTGGTAAAATTGAGTTAATAAAAATAATATTTAGGAAAACTCTTTCTACTTGTTTGTTTACATCTAGAGTGGAGTAAGAAATACCTCTAAGTTCCAGAAAACTTTATCACTCTTGTTCAAAAAATATTAAGAATAATGTTGAACAAATTAAAATCTTTTTCAAAATATTGATTTGCATTTAAGTTTTGGTTTAGGGTATTTTAAATACAAACATGCCAAAATGATAAATTAGTTCGTCATTCATACAATAAATTAACTAATATAAACTTTTGTTTTAATTATTTTGAAAGTTGTAATGAGTGTTACCTAGAATTAGCTTTGATATAGTTTTTGGCTAAAATCTTCATAAAATGAGATGTACAAAAATAAAATATATAATGAAGATTAATTTAAAATCAAAGCAACACTAAGAGTTGAAATTTTGAGTTGACAGTTTTTTGTCACATTTTAAAATTAATTACATAAATTTTTAAAACTTATTAGCTTATGTAAGTTAGATGTTTTTATTCAAAACATTTTCATACGAGCAAATAGATTTGTTTTCTCTTTTCTTTCAACTTTGTACATAAATCAGTTCAAGATGCCTTCTAGTATATTGCTTTCATAAGACGAGAAAGTATTTTAAATCTTTGATTGATTTAATTTTAACAAATATTTATCAAACAAGTAAGAAAAAAATTGCTCTATAAAATTTAATTCAATAGCAGTAAAGTTATACGAATTAAATTTACATATAAAAAATCTTGGACAGCCGTAAAAATGTCATCCTTTTGTATTTAGTAGCCGAAAGCACCTTAAGACCTTCAGTAGCTTTCTAAATTAAGTTATAATATTTAAAAAACACACAGAAAGATCTATACAACAAGATTTAATTGAAAAATATTTTTCTCTTGGGACTTTTTAAAGATTTATTTATTGCAAAAATTATTAATACTAGTCGAGTGATAAATTATATAAACTAAAAAAGCAAAAATTATATTAATTAGTATCAATAACATGTATATTCAAAAGGTTCAAATGCAACTTTATAGGTTGATGGTTTGCTTGATGACAACTAAGTTAAAGAAATTGTTTTCGGTAATCTTATTTATATAAGTCTTCTAAAAGTTATTATGTTAAGTTATTATGATTACAATATTCGAATTTAAATAATTTAATATTTATGTCAACTACGATTATAGAATATACTTTATAGTTTTTTTTTTTAAATTAACAGAGTTTTAATTTTTTTCTTAGTTTTTTTAATGTAGTTTAAGATTGCTAACAGCTATATATTATAGTTTAATTGGTTTTGAAAAAAGTCAGAAAGATCTCTAACTCATAATCGAAAAGAAAAAATATATGTATAGTTTTGTAAATTTTATTATTTGAAAACTCTGTTTTATTGGGTTTTAAACTAAATTTTTATTAAAAATTTTTTTTTTAATAAATTAGCCTTTTCATAATTTTATAACAAGAATTTATATCGTCTAAGTACTATTTAAAATTAATTACTGAAAATTATAATTTTATATGAATTACTTAGCTTTTGATTTTATCAAAGATAGACATCATTGATTTGTGATTGCATTTAAGATTTTAAGAGACAGATAATGTAACTTAATTTTTGATTTCTAAAATAATGTTCATCTTTTTAATTTTTTACTTTTATAAATAAATATTCGATCTTATGCATAAAATACAATCAAAACAAACGTAATATGTTTGTTATAACACCTTTTATGCTATTCACAAAATAAAACTTTTAATAGTAAAATGTAGTCACATAGTTGTTAAAACTAGAAAGTGAAAACATACAATTAACTAAATCTGTTAGATTTGTTGATTTATACCGGCATGAAAATTTTTGACAGGTTCGATTATCAACAGTACCTAATAATGATTTTAAATTAATTATGAATCTGTTTAATTAAACTTATGGTAATTTTACTTATACTTAATAACTAGAAATATATATTGAGATATTAATAAAACTGTTAATTAAGCTAAGCCATTATTATAAAAGTACAAATTTGTTGTTTAGCTCATATCCATGGAGTTATAAAATTTAAGTCAAACATTTCGAAAATAGTTTGAAAATTCAGCAGGTTTTTTGAAAAATTTCAAAAAAATTCGAAAAATGCTTTTTAAGATAAATTAATTTGATCTCTAACTTTTTTGTAATGGAAAACTCTGGAGAATTCAACTTAATTATAAAGCTAAATTAATTTACTTGTTATTAAATATTTGAAGCTTTAGTTGTTTTATTTATGAAAAAAGTAGTTTTCTTTCATCTATAAATTTTTGATTTTTAGTTTTATCTAATTTGTTATCAGATGTCAGTAATAAAGCAATATGTTTTCCTCTAAGCTATATTCTTATATTAACTTTACATTGGTATAAGATAATTGACTTAAATTTGATATATTTTATTAAAGTAATGTTTTTATTACTTTGTTTTTATTAACCAATTTTTTGTATTTCAAACATAAAATAAGTATTTATCTTTTTAGTATAGCAGTTAGCTAATAATTATAAAGCATTGAACTTTGAAATAATTAATTTCTTAAGAAAAATGTTGTTAGTTGGTAGAAATGAAAATAATTGTTCAAATTAATTAGTTTGGTTCTTAAATTTTCTATGAAAATAAAATAAACTTTAAATTAAAAGGTTTTGGATTAAGAAGAAATTAAATGTCTGATTCTGAAGAAGAAAAAGAAATTCAGTTGAAATTGGTTGTAGTTGGAGACGGTGCTTGTGGAAAAGTAATTAAATTTATTATAAATAGTTTTCTGATAACAAATTTTTTTGTATTTATTGAATTTATTGTTATTGAAATTATGAAACAATTGGTAAACATTAAAAATTATTTAAGTTCTTTTATTTGTTCAGACATCATTAGTTACAAAATATACTCAAAATCAATTTGATAAAGAATACGATCAAACAATTGGCCTAGATTTCTTTTTGAAGAGAATTAAGCTTCCAGGTTCATTGATAAGAGAATTTGAAGTTCAAAAAACATCTTCATAAAAAATGTTTTCAGGTAAAGAGAATGTAACTCTTCAAATCTGGGATATAGGAGGTCAAACTTTAGGAGGGAAGATGTTAGACAAATATATTTACGGAGCTGATGTAAGTTTACGAATCTACTTTAAAGCTAATTTCACTTTAAATTTTTTTTTTAATAATTCATAATTTTTTCTTTCAAACGAAATCTTGATTACTCAAAAAAAGGTTTGCAAAATTTTGAGTTTTCTTTTAGGGTGTTTTATTTGTGTATGATATGACAAATTACCAAAGTTTTGAGGATATTGAGGACTGGCTGATGTATGTGAAGAAATTCAGTTCAAAGAAAAAAGCTAAATTTGCACTTGTAGCTAATAAAGGTATTGAGTTAGAACTATTCGACAAAATTTTGTAGTGATGTCACTGAAATTTTTGGGAAGGTGATCTTGAACATATGCGCGCAGTTTCAAAGATGACTCATGAGCTTTATGCTTCTAAACATCTGATGTCTAGTCACGTTGTTTCAGCTAAGACAGGTGATTCGGTAAGTTTGGTTTTCAGGCCATTTTTAAAAGTAACCATTTTGTTGTCTAGGTGACTATTTCATTCAAGAAATTTGCAGCTGAAATATTAAAAGTTCCATTGACACAACTCGAGTTAGAAGCAGATAAAGTCAGTTAAAGTTGAATCTTTCTTCAAATTTGTAAAGTTATTGAAATTTACAGAAAGTTGTAACAGCCGAGCTACCTGCCACTAAACCTGTCAAAACCATGCAAGTGAGACCTCGTAAAAAGCAGAAGAGTAGCATCTGCAACATCCAATAGATTATATACAATTTCATTTGACAGCATGAGCTCTGTTGTTGCTTATATGGTTCCGCTTGGCTGATTTTAACTTTTGCATTATTGTGGTAAAAATTTTTATTGTGAATATTGTATATTCACTCTCTTCTTTAACTTATTTCACTCACTCTATTATTTTTATGTTCACATTTTACTAAAACTTGTTTTTTTTCATTTCAATTTCTTCTCTACTTTCAAAAATAAATCATAAAAGATTGTTGTAGTATTAGTAGCTACAGGCAACACAAAATCGTAGTTGCGATGACGTAATTTCATTATCGCTAAGATAAAGCTCTTAAATATCACAATAATATTGATAACGCAAGCAGCAATTCATACGTCTACAATAACTCAGTTCATTATGGATTAAAAAAATCACTCAGATCGGATCTCCTCCCTCCACCTCTCATTATAGAAAGATAGAACAGTCATCATGATGTAAGATCAAAAGATCCTCCATCAACCTTCCTGCTCAGAAGGAGATCCCAATCCTCATCATCGTGATTGGTCTGCCGCCATAATTAAATGACATGGTCAAGATACATCCTTTAGAAATGATCCCTAAAAGTATGATCTTAATATTTCAGCAAGCCTCGATGCTTTATATAAAGTTTTTACAGTTTAGTGTTTGTGGGCGGAAAAGTAGCAACTTTTTCGCGTTGCTTATCATCATTTTACAAAATACCTTCTACCTTTTAATGAACATTTTACAAAATTATATTTCTCTGAATTTAATTATTTGCTTTCTAACAGCCGATAACAGAATAACATTTAAACTAAAAATATCTTTCGACAAGTAAACAGAAGTTTCAACAAAAATTAAATTTATTTCAAGTTTTCAAACTAAACAATAAAATTCACAAAAATTTTGAAGCAGAATTCTAAAAGCATTCTTCCCGTTGATCTTCCCGTTGATCTTCCCGCTGATCTTCATCTTCTGAGGAATCTGAAGACCCTGATGACGGACTGGACTCAAAAGCAGCATACTTCTTGTAAAACTTTTCTGCAACAAAAATCTAACGATGACGTCATCAACACTACGTCATCACCTTTAACGCGCTCGTTCTCGAGTTTTTCGAGCTCGCTATTTCGCCGATGGACCTCAGCACACTCTGTTATCCACTCATGGACTCTTTTTGAGTAGAAGTCCCGAAGGTCTTCCTCAATCAGACTAAAATCGAGAATTGGATTCAGTCCGCGAGACATCCGATGATAAACACTCGAATCGCGAAACTGAATCATGACGTCATCACTATATAAGGAAAGTATGCGAGCTTCTTCCACCTCCTGGGTGATGATGTTGGGAGTATAACACAAATCACCAACCTGCCAGGGAAATTTCGGGATATTCTCATCTACAAACTTAAAGTTGATTATCTGATGAAGTCATTGATGACGTCACTGACATTCATAGATTTCAGACTCGCTGATGCTGAAATATTGATCAGTTAATTTGAAGAATCGGTCTGCATCATATTCATCCAGGAATAGATGTTGAGAGAAGTTTTGAGGTTCCATCTTAAATTTCAAGAAAATTTCATTTAAAGTTGAAAAATGCAATTTATCTGGAAAAATCTGTTTTGAAACACTGAAAATCTGTTTTGAAACACTGAAAATCTGTTTTGAAACACTGAAAATCTGTTTTGAAACACTAAAATTCTGTTTGGAAACACTTTTTGAAAACTTCTTTCTCAACTAAACATGAAAATTGTTGAGCTTTATATTATCAAAACCACTTAACTAAGATCTCACAAATCCTCTACATGACCATAAAATACTCTCATCTAAATAGAAACCGGATCCAAAAATTACTGAAAAGCTTTCATCTTTTTTGCTTTACCAATTACCACAAAATTGAAATTTGACAAAAAATCTACGAACCAGCAATTTTTCCAACATTTTTTGTAATTTGAAACTAGATACTTTCCTATTATCAATAAACCAAATTTATGATCATGAAAAGTCGGTTTTAAATCTCTCCTACTTTGTAATTTCACCTAAAGTGTTTTTATATTTGAAAAAATCTTTTCTATCCTTATATCAGCTGCTTGAAAAATAAACTCTACATACAATTTGTTAACTTAATTTTATTTATTAATTAATTGTTTGATAATCAATCTGTTTATTTCAATAAATCAATGTTCACTTCTAAGTTATATTCTATAAAATAAAAATGTACAAATAAAACTTATGACGTCACGAGTACCCACAAACCTTAAACTTATGTTTTTAAATATAATGCGTCGTACTGAGAGATTTAGTTAAGATCATACTTTTAGGGATCATTTCTAAAGGATGTATCTTGACCATGTCATTTAATTATGGCGGCAGACCAATCACGATGATGAGGATTGGGATCTCCTTCTGAGCAGGAAGGTTGATGGAGGATCTTTTGATCTTACATCATGATGACTGTTCTGTCTTTCTGTAATGAGAGGTGGAGGGAGGAGATCTGATCTGAGTGATTTTAATATAAAACTTCTAATTAATTTCCTCATTTAAATTTCCAAGTACAACTTTCCGCGATTTGTTTTTACGTTTCAATAGTGGCTTTTAGATCAAAATATAATTATAAAATTCTTTAATTTACTACAAAATTTCTTGAAATTTTTCAATCCACGATTTTATACAAACTGATTTTGAAGTTACTGAATTTGACAAAAGAAAGCACTTGACAAAATAACAACAAACTGACTTCCACAAAATTTTTTATAATGTAATCAACAAGAATATCAGCCTCCATAGCTCAGGGGTTAGAGCACTGGTCTTGTAAACCAGGGGTCGAGAGTTCGATTCTCTCTGGAGGCAGTTGAGTTTTGCTTTAAACATTAATAAAATGATAGTTAATTTCCAAAAAGTTCAAGAAATAAGCGGCATTCATAGGAAATTCATTTTTAAGTAGTTTGATAAATCAATGTTTTATTTACTTTTTTACTTAACAGCTTTAGTAGTTTTAAAAATTCACGAAAATTTAGAATGTAATTCAAACTAAATAAAATCCTAAAATAAAAAGAATGCCTCCAGAGAGAATCGAACTCTCGACCCCTGGTTTACAAGACCAGTGCTCTAACCCCTGAGCTATGGAGGCTTTTAGCTGAGGAATTTTATTAATTTTATATAAATAAAATAGTTTTAACCATAAATTCTTTTTTATGGATTCCTCAGCTTGTTGACTTCTGAAAATTTTCGAACAATTTATAAAAGTTGAAATATTCAAAGCGCTTTTCAGTCGATTTAAAATTAGTTATTTATAAAGTGTCAAGAAAAACAGCAAAAGTTAAAAACAATAACAAATTGACCAGAAGCGCCTGAAACTGGTGAAAGTCAGTGAAGCGAAACGGCGATAAATTTTTTCGATTTTATTTAACGGAATACTTTCTAAGCAAAAAAAAATAGTTTCGCGATTTGAAAAAGAGAATTTGGTGTTGTCATGACAACGAAAGAAGAAAGTTGACAAGGTTGAAAAAGGAAAATTTGGAAATGTTTGTACCAAGCAAAAAGAATAGCTAATCAAAGAAAAGTTGCTATATGAAAGATGTGATTGGTTGGTTGGTTAGTGACGTCATCAAGACGCTTAAGCGCGTTCACGATCTAATCCACTAGATGACGCTACAGTTCGTCGCTGCCGGCTTCGTTTCTGAAGCTTAGTGACGTCACTATCGAAGACTTCTCCGGATCGAAGAGCGGATACAAGATCATCGAAATGACCTCTTGTGTCATCTCCTCTAGCACCGGATGTTGCCGACTGTTTTCGCTTCGTCATCGCGCGACGCTTCTTTAAATCTGCTTCTCTCTGAAATGGAAGAAAAGGAATCTCTACGCCCCAAAAGTGCCCCTTCTACAAACGCACCTGCATCTCAATTTGACGGCGTCTTTCTTCATCTTGTTTCCGTTTCCGGTTTGCGATATTTTCGCATCGCGCGCTTTCAAAAGTTTGTAAAAAATCACTAAAAATTCCGAAAAAAGATTCCGGTTGAAGTTTGGAAGGATCTTCACTAAAAGATCGGGTCACCGCTTCGTACTGCATCGAAACATGCCGTCATAAGCGCCCAATGACGTCATCAAGTGGTGACGAACCTGTGTTTTGGCGAGTGTGAGAGTTTCATCGATTTGCGCGAAGCTGAGAGAAGCTACAGTCACAAAATCACTCATCACTGGAATAAAATGATCTTTTGGATCGCGATCTTCATCCGATATCTTCTTAAGGACTTCGATCTCGCGCTCGACATTTCGCAATCCTATCCGAAGCACGCTCGCGTCTTTCTCCAACTCGTTTAAGCTTTGAAAATTGAAAGTTGTGAGTTCGAGTGGTCGAGGAGGAATCTTTTTCACTTGATCCTAGCAGCTGATTCCACATGGAGAAGATCAGATGAAAGATTTATTGAGTCAGAAATCGGAGATTTCTTTTCCAACAATTGCAACAGAAAATGCATCAACGTCATCGATCTAAACATCAACACAAATGACGTCATCAGCAAGTATGACGTCATCAACACGTCACCTGTTATTACTGGATTTGGTATCAACTAATTTGTTGAGACTAGACACTCTGAAACCATAAGCATTTCCTCTTAGACCTTTATTCATATAATTTCCCATCGCTAAAATCGTCTCGAGGACATTACGTAGCTTCCCGCTGCTTGCTACTTCCCTGGAAGCTTTTAATAAATCTGCAACAAACATCTGATGACGTCACATTCACGATGACGTCATCGGCACCTTCAACTTTCGGTTGTAAATACAAAAGTCGTTCATGAAATTTCTTCTTGAAGAAAAGAGCTTCGAGTCGTTGTTCGTAGTGAAAGATGCTGTGAGAAGATGACGTCATGCACAGAAGGGCGGTGATGACGTCATCACTTACCTGCCCATTTCAAGCAGGAATCGATCCGCTTTTGCCATTCTCGAAGCTTCTTTTTGATGTTCTTGAAGTAAATCGATTTCATCTTTTGTTGGAACAAACTTTAATAATTGCTCCAACATATCCTTCTGCAAATACTCGCTCTACGACGCGTTGATGACGTCACATGAGGGCGTCAGAGGTGTGTCTGGTCGTCACCTGATCACAATTGAGTATCGCGATCCGAATCTCTTCATTTGACATCTTCAACTTTGAGAGCAGGATCTGACAATTTTGTGCTCTTCTTCCATCGATCACAGCTAACTCTTTCGTCTTCCGTGACATCATTGATGACGTCACATCTTCATGTGAACCGAATTTCTGTTGATGACGTCATATGAGCGGAAGGGCGCGAAAATTATGGATTGGGGCGCGCAGTTAGTGGCACAAGCAGATACCTTGACCGGAAGTGACGTCGTTGACTCCTGTCGCGTTCATGACGTCATCAGCAAGCATTTAGAAAAAAATTTTTGTTAGAAATTAGTTAGAGTTAATAAAAGCGCGCTGTTAGCGATGACGTCATCATCAGGGAACAAACACCGACCTGTTGACGTTGATAAGCTGAAAAGTTGTGATCCAGAAAACTTAAGTCGATAATTTTGTAAATCTGCGTTACAATCGCGTTATAATGACGTCATCAGCGCGTGACGCCATCAACGCACCTTGGCATCATCTAAATCGTTCCAAATTGTTCCTTCCAACTTGGATTCGGGCAATTTAGACCAATTAAATGATTTGAGGGGATTTTTGGGTTTTGGTCCTTTTTTGGGGGGTCGTTTGGTGGTTAGAAGACCTGCAGTGGGTGGAGGAGGGGGCGGGACCCCTGGAATTGCTGGAGGTGGTGGAGGAATCCCAATTGGAGGTGGAATAGGGATGGAAGTAGCTGGAGGAGGAGGAGGAGGTGGGATTGAGGTTGGAAGAGGAGCTGCTGCTGTTGCTGAAATTTGAGAAGATTTTGAAGAGATCTGATTTGATGAGATCAAAGATTCTAATTTCTTCTTTTCTTCTTGCTCCTTGTTCAACTGCACAACAAATTGATGACGTCATCATTTCAAAATCACGAGTATTGTTGTGCGCATGCGCAGCAAGCGTCGCTAGTTTCACTTTTTGGGATCGCAACAAAGTCTTTCAATTGTTGTTATGGCAACCGACCAGTTTTGTTGTTATGGCAACCGACCAAGCGGCTGATTGTTGTTGTTAGTGATAAATAAAAAGTTTCTAGGTGACGTCATGCGCTACTGACTTCTACATCAAGGATGACGTCACAACATAAATAAAAAAACGTCATCTTCATGGTTGAGTGGTTTCTAGCTGACTAATGACGTCACACGCATGCGAGTTAACAGACAACGTCATTACAGAAAGACGTGCAACAAGCAGACAACTGAGCACGTGACGTCATAAGTTGTGAGTGGCAGATGATGTGAAGATTCTCACCATGACGTCATCATCGTCACCATGATAGCGCTTCGATTCCAAACCCTTCAGCTGATTGGCTGACGGCTGAAAAGTTCAAAAGTTAACAACAAATCACGCGCGCGCACGTTGATGACGTAGGAGTTTGATGACATCATCACAGCACAAACAACAGCAAAGTGAAAGTGAATTAAGGGGGTGGGGAGTAGGAAGCGAGAAGTAACTGACCGATTGACGAAGTTGATCTGACTGATTGATGACGTCATTGAGGCGTTGTTCAAGATCGTGACGCGCGCGCGTTTCAACTTCGAATTTGTTTTTGAGAATGTTGAAAGATTTCATGAGATCTTCTTTCTCTTTCATCTTCGTTCCACATTCGCGTTCTTTTCGCGTCAATTGTGTCTTCATCTCTTCTTGCTCTGTCATCAAATAATGACGTCACACTTACGCGATGTCGATGACGTCATCACAACTTACTTTTGCGCAACGTTTCAGCGGTTTCCTTCAATTTGCGCATTTCAAATTCATCAATCAATCTACAACAATGATGACGTCACTGCTGATGACGTCACATCTGATGACGTCATCACTTACAATTTGACGCAGCGTTCAACGTTGAAATCGCGAAGGAATTGTATATCAGGGTCAGAACCATCTAATTGTTGAATGGAAATTTGCTGAACGATTCGATCTAATAGCTGCCAATGATGCGGACTTCCGTTACGGTTCACTGTGAACACGCGACGATGACGTCACAAGCTTTAACGTCAGATGATAACCTGGGAGCAGAAGCATATGTTGAAGTAAGGATAGAAGATGTTGATAAGCTTCTGTTAGAGATAATTTCTTCTTCAAAACTTCAAACATTTCATTTGCGCTTTTCGTGTCCACGTGTTTCTGTAACGTCATCAACATGTGACGTCATCACTGTACACCTGTGTGACGTCATCAACCTCGTGAAAGCGCGCAGCGATCTCTTCTTCATCTTCGCGTCTCACCAACTCAAAGAAGTCGAGATGACGATTCAACACGTCATTATCATATTCGCGAAGTTGTGACGTCATCGGTTGGATACCTAACATCAGCAACTCGTATCGAAGGTGACATCGAAACTCCAAATGTTCCTGACAACAATGACGTCAGCAAGTGATGATGACGTCATCGCCGCTAACCTTTCCCGGTCCACAACTAATGAGAGCGTTGATGAAGGACAAAATGGCTGTTTTCAAACTGACTTCAAATTCAGGAGTCGGCTGAGAGGCTCCCAACTCGTTGATGACGTACTGTGGAAGTGATGACGTCATCACTGTTCATACAATCACGTGACAAACCTGAAACCGCGTGCGCTCATTTGCAAATGACTGGAAGTGAAGCATCGCATGGAGGACTTTATGATGTCCTCCGGGAACAAGACACACAGCTCCTAAGATCTCAAGAACCCCAATCTTAGTTCTCACCGAATCACATCGCAAACTCCTCGCCACCACATTGATAGCGTCTGGATGCGCCAACACGGCCGCTCGTCCTTGCTGTGTGATGTCACCAGCTGGATGATGACGTAACACGAGGAGATGATGACGTCACTCACCGTGTTGTTCATCAACGCTTTGAGACAGCTGATAGCGGAAGTATGAATTCGCGATCTCCGAATTTCCGGTTCCATTTTCAACAGGAAGTTCAAGATACAAGTCAATCCATCGAGCTCGGTGAAACGCGCGACAAATCTGTGGCGTCATTACTTTTCAATGAGAAATGATGACGTCATCAGCTACTTACTTGACGGGTTGAGTTCGCAGCGCGCTCTTCAATCCATCAACAAGCTTCAGTCTCGCGTTTATGACATCATCGTCATACGAGGGAACTGTGATCTGTGTAGAAAAGAAGTGATGACGTCATCACCGATAGTTAAGGGTCGGAAGCAGTGAAGTGTGACGAGTTAAGTGGAAGATAATTTCGGGCCTTTTCCGACAACTGATGACGTCATCAGCAGCGGGAATTAATGACGTCATTAACTTACCGTTGTGATAGCGGTGAGACGGTCAATGTAGTAATCTGGCAAACTGGTTTCCAACTTGCTACTATCTTCCAGTTCCTAAGCAACAAATAAACGCGATTAAGAAGGGGATTTCCCGCTTGTTAGATGGAAATTTCTTGAGGGAAAGTTGATAGTAAGATCCTGCTTGTAGGTTGGTCACGTGGTGTGACGTCATCACGTCAAATTAGTCGCGATCGAATCGAAAGTAGATTTGTGAATCGATATTTCTGAAGTAATTTGAAAAGTAGAAGATGAAGACCTGTTTCTTATTGTAGACACATTCCCACTGCTTCTCAAGAGGAAGAGCGAGCATCTGATGACGTTGTGTGGCTGGAAGATCAAGCTCATTCTAAAAAGAAGATGTTTTTTCAGTTGAAATTTGAATTAATGAAGCGAACAGCTGATGGTAATTGCTCGTTAATAGAACTGCTGTTCGAATTTCATCTCTAGTTTCAAGATTGAATGAAATAAAAGTTCAGATAAATATTCGATTTTATAATTAAAAATAGAAGAGGAAACGCTCGAACATGACGTCATCATGATGTGACAAATAAGAATGGAAAACTTTGTCATTTTGTTACTAACCACAAATTCGAGGAACAAAGATTGTAATTCTTCTGCAGCAGGCATAGGAGGACGTGATTGGTTGATTGCAGATACTGGAGCAAGATCATATTCAATCTCAGGTGTATCATCAGGTTTAGTGAAACAACCACAAAACACATTCGAATTTCTTTTTTTCTTTCGTGTCATCTTTCATTTGTGATAAAATTGATAAATATGAAATAAACAAAAAGAAATCTTTTATAAGAAATATCTGGAAAATGAAAATATTTTCAGTTTGAAGACTGATGTAGTTTTTGAAACACAAAAAAGAAATTTGTGAAAGTGATCCTGAAAAATGGTTGAATTACAGAATTCTAATTGAAAAATTTATCAAAAATTAAATGATGTTAGCTGAATATTGAATAAAACAACTTTAGATATAAGTAGCACTTACTACTGATGACATTTCAACAGTTTTAATTCCTATTCAACTATAGCAACAACTACAAGAAAGTCTAAATTACATTTTATCAAATATTCCATTTGTATTGAATAAGAAAAATGCTATAAAAAAATTATTCTAGATACACCAAAAAGAAATCAATAAAAGTGAAAAAATGGAACATTTATATCAACAAGATATATCTATGAAGTTAAACAGGTTTTAAAAGGTCACCTTTTTTATCTACCCATAAATAATCTTATCTTACTTTATCGTCACTTTCTTTAATCTTATTTACCTATTTGTTTACAAAATTGAAATTTAATAGACCCAGCTCAAAATATCTCAAAATATTTTATTTAAATTTCTTATTTGACAAAAACGATAAAATTTCAACAATGAAATATCAATGACTATCAATTAATTTAAATATAAATGATATCATTGTTGATGAGATGAAGAAGCTTTTAGGTTAAAATCTTAACAATAGTCTAGGTTACAACAGCACAATTGTGAAAACTTCATTAACAACATCAACTTAGAATACAAAATAAATTGAAAACAATAATAGAAAGACATAATTAAAAGCTAATTAAAAATTCTAACTATTCACTTTTCATAATTTAAATAATTATTTAGAATACATTAGCAAGTAAAAAGTCTGACAAAAACAAAGTTGAAAAATGATCAATCAAATCTGATTGACAATGTCAACAACAAATAAATATTATTTGATAAGTGTGGGTGGGAAAAAATAGAGAAAAATAAAACTTGACCTTTAACATAAAAAGGTTGCTTGATGTTTAGATTGATAAGAAAGTTTGAAAACTATAGATTAACAAAATCCCAAAAAGATAAAAAAATAAAATAAGATAAAATGAAATCAAAAAGATAAACAAATTAAAATATGACAAAGTAAATAAGTCCTAAATTTATGAAATATGAACATAAAATAAATACATTTTAATTATCTTGTGTAAAAATCAAATATTTATATAAAAAGATGAAAAAATTACAAATAAAGCCATCATAGAGGGAATAAGCAAACAATTTATTTGCTTTCTTTCATAGGATTAAAAAAAATAAGTATCTTTATTCTTAAGATAGAAATATAATCAACATAATATAAAGATAAGATTAAATAATTCTAAAATTCAATTAAACTCCTTTTTTACTCAAAGTATATTTGAAAATAAACAATTTTTGATCATAATAAAAACAATATGAAGAATTGTTAATGAAACTTATTTATAAAATTAAAGATATACAAATTATACCTCAACAAAAATACGAATGATAATTAAACATACCAACAATTCCAATTGTCAAAAAAGATAAACCAAATTTTTATAGTAAACAAACAAATGTGAAAAAATGTTAATAGCTGATTATGTTATTGAAGAAAAATATATTATGAGTGATAACCAAATAAATAAAAGGCAATAAATCACAAAACTTGAAGATATTTTTAGTAATAAATGCAAATAAATTAACAAATTAAGTTAAAACAGTTTTCTAATTCAAACTAAAGTTTATTTATTTATTACTTGTTGGAATAAATTTGTTAATAACAGTTAATATTTTTTTTATTGAAATAAAAATACAAAACTTTAAATATTTTTTAAAAAAGATCTTATTATAAAAATTTGATTCAAACAAAAAAAATGATCATTTTAAAAAAGAAAGAATTTGAATATTTTACCAGAAGAATTCTAAATAATGGATAACTTTTTTAAATTAGAGTAAAGTTGTAGATTATGTCATCACCAAATCTCTTAAAGGAATCTAAATTTTATTATCTTTATTTAAAAGAAAATTTCAAGTTTATATTTAGTATATTGAAATTAAAGTTTTCAAAAATAAATTATAACAAAATAATAAACTAAAAACTTAATGATTTAATTATTGTGCTAAATGTAAATTTACTTTAATAAATGAATACAATTTTGTTGGAGAATAAACAAAAGTATTTTATAAACAAACAAAAATAAACAGATTTTCAAACATGATAAATAAAAAAATACAACTTTTTAGTTATTAAATAATAAAAGTTCATAAGAAAAATTACGGTTGATTGTACAAAAATAACAATTTTGAAATGCTGACAAAGCGCATGTAAAGATAAGTTGGAAAACAGCTCGCATAAAATGCTAATATCTACAAATTAGAAAAACGCAAACTGACTTTTTGGTTTAAATATTTTTAACCTCCAATAATTCATAGAGAAAAACTTTGAAATACTATTTTAACTACAATATACAATTTCATTGAATCATAAATATTTTTAAAACTAATTTCAAAATATAAGCAAGGCTTAGATCAAGTTGACGGCAAGTAAAATAAGTTATTGTTTCACAAATCAAAAACTGACAACTATATATAAATTATCTTAGTTTTTGGATAATTTTCTTTACATGCCATAACGAATCGTAATTCTAACAGTAGAATTGGCAGCATATGTAAAATACAATGTAATCAGCTTCTTGTATGCTGCGCTAGCCATCAATTATTAATAGTCACTACACAAAACTGAGATCTAAAAGCCGCTCGTTCTACTCAGAAAAAAGTTTAAAAGCAATTTCGGTTTAGCTGTTACGATAATAACAAAGACTTAAATAAATTTAGTTGACATCTCTTAAAACAATGAAAACCTCACATGAAAAACAAGTGATTCGTAATTTTAAAATATCTAACTTAATCAAATGAAGCTTCTAAATACTAAATCAGCGACAAACGCATTTTTTAATCAAGCCATTTTTTTAGCAAAGATGTTTTTTAAGCTTTTAAAAGTGTTTTAGAGTTATCGTACTCATCAGTGAATATTGCTATAATTTCATTATGTCAAAATTCAAATTAAAACTAAATAATGTGAAAAGTTATGTTGTATAATTTTATTATTTGGTATTTTTTGAATATATGACATTTTTTTATTAGTATATTCTATCTATTACAAAATAAAGTTAACAATGATTAAATATGGGCAATATACAGAATATTTTAAAAGAAAAGCGAGAATATTGCAAACTGTCTTAAGCTCAATCCAATACTAATATCTGAAGAATGTAATTTCATCTTTCTAAAACTAAGTTTTCGTTTTGACTTGTGCCTTAAAATGATAAGACTTAAATTAAATATCTACAAATTTATAGTATATCAAAATAAATTACAGTTTAACCCTTAGACTGACAAAGTGTGAACAAGTTATCAACGTATGTAGTTATCAAGTTATTGGGTCGGCACATTTTTAACACATTTTTAGTTATTGATTTATTGTAACTTAGATTAATTACTTCAATAGATTTTAAGTTATAATATTAACTGAAATGTTAAATATAAATCTTGTTTTTAAGTATTGTTTTAATAGAATACACGATTTTTAGAGTTGACGTTGATAAAGTTCTTATTTATGCCTAATTAACTTTTATTATAATTTTTTTTTATACAAAGTTTAATAATTGTTATTATTCATAAGCTTATGCTAGTTTTTTAAGATCTTAATCTATTTAAGTAAACAGCTACTCAAACTAACATCTAATATATTTTAATTAAGTGGAATTATACATATTATTTACTCATTTTATTTTCGAATAAAAATAAAAACAAAACTTGTTATAAAAATGCGAAAATAGATTTAAACTAATTTGTCATCTGATTAGTACTGCACTGACAGTAATAAAGAATCTAATTTTTTGCAGATTTCTACCAAAACAAAACTTTTCACTACAATTTTTGAAATTTAGCTGTTAAAAGAACTGATATATGCAAATTTTTGTACGTGCTAAAACATAAATAAACAAAAATCTTAAAATTTCTTGGCTATTTTGACTTAGCATCGAGTAATTGATAAGAAAAAAAACTTTAAATGAGTTTTTTGATTGACATATGATTTCCTTTCATTGTTATTAACGTTGAAAGAAAAACCATTTTGCTTCTAAGACATCTTATTTCATCATAATTTTTGCACATCAACTTTGAACAGAAATAATTGTCTGCCAAAATATTATTAAAGCTTTTTTAGAGACTAAAATAGAGTGACAGTTATATAAATATTGACTTACATCAACATTAACATTTTGTTTAGATAAATCACACTTAAACGGCTTACACTGTTTTTCTATTAAATGCTTTTCTACTTAGTGTACTTAAAACGATCTTTTAAAAACATTTTATAATTTGATAATTGTTATAAACCACCGTGAATTCAAAGAAACAAAAAAATTTCAAAATATTGTTTTTACATAAGCTTCAAATTTTTTACTCTTGAATATTAATCAAGACAAATTATTTTTGTGTATACAAGTAAATATAAACAATTAATCGATATTTATACTAATTAGTAATGGTGCATTCAAAACAGCAATAAAATTAGCTTATTGAAGAAGCAGGGCGATACTAAATTGGACAAACTATCTTAATCAATTCAACTATCTTATTTTGTAAAGAGTTTTTGCGAGAGGATTGATAAGTAATCTTGTAATTTAATACAAGACTTTAATTGATAAACAAAGTTCACTATCTGAATAAACAAAATTTTATTTACTTATAAACCAAATAAAATCAATTTCAAAAGATTTATTATTTTTCTAAAGTTTTGCTAATCTTTAAAGCAAAACTCAACTGCCTCCAGAGAGAATCGAACTCTCGACCCCTGGCTTACAAGACCAGTGCTCTAACCCCTGAGCTATGGAGGCTGATATTCTTGTTGATTACATTATAACAAATTTTGTGGAAGTCAGTTTGTTGTTATTTTGTCAAGTGCTTTCTTTTGTCAAATTCAGTAACTTCAAAATCGGTTTGTACAAAATCGTGGATTGAAAAATTTCAAGAAATTTTTTAGTAAATTAAAGAATTTTATAATTATATTTTGATCTAAAAGCCACTATTGAAACGTAAAAACAAATCGCGGAAAGTTGTACTTGGAAATTTAAATGAGGTAATTAATTAGAAGTTTTATATTTAAATCACTCAGATCGGATCTCCTCCCTCCACCTCTCATTATAGAAAGATAGAACAGTCATCATGATGTAAGATCAAAAGATCCTCCATCAACCTTCCTGCTCAGAAGGAGATCCCAATCCTCATCATCGTGATTGGTCTGCCGCCATAATTAAATGACGTAGTCAAGATACATCCTTTAGAAATGATCCCTAAAAGTATGATCTTAACTAAACCTCTCAGTACGACGCATTATATGTAAAAACATAAGTTTAAGGTTTGTGGGTACTCGTGACGTCATAAGTTTTATTTGTACATTTGTAAATTCCTTATAAACAAATTACTGGAAAGATTTTAGTTGTTTTTACAACATAAACAACATTTAGATTTTCTACTAGAATATTTTTGATAAAATTTTTTATAGTTTCTGGAAATTATTGATCTTATTAGTTTAAAATATTTCATTTTTATTTTATAGAATATAACTTAGAAGTGAACATTGATTTATTGAAATAAACAGATTGATTATCAAACAATTAATTAATAAATAAAATTAAGTTAAAAAATTGTATGTAGAGTTAATTTTTCAAGAAGCTGATATAAGGATAGAAAAGATTTTTTCAAATATCAAAAACACTTTAGGTGAAATTACAAAGTAGGAAAGATTTAAAACCGACTTTTCATGATCATAAATTTGGTTTATTGATAATAGGAAAGTATCTAGTTTCAAATTACAAAAAATGTTGGAAAAATTGCTGGTTCGTAGATTTTTTGTCAAATTTCAATTTACTCGCCAGGAAAAAATGAAATTAAACTAATTAAGATATTAAGATACTAAAAGATGCTGACATTAAAATTTTGATTAAAAAGGTCGATGTTTTATAAGAAGAATTAATATATGAGATTCAAACTGAAAAAATCTCACATGCTGATGTGACCCAAAATTTCGAGACTCAAACTAAACAAGTAAATCAGATTCTGAAAAGTACAAGCTAAAATCTCAGCAAGAAATGCAACAAAACTCTAAATCTTTCAACGTATGTCCTTTCAACATCCCTGAGTTTAAACAGATAATCTGATTCGCAATCTACTGAAGAAGAGAGAAGAAAAACAGCTTTAAAGAAAAGAAAGAAACCCTATAGGCTTTTCTATTCCATTTTACTGTGTCTTCCTCGTACATTTCGTTCGCATTTCATTATGTTTTGCTTTGTTTTTTTTTTAACATCATCACTCAGAGCACATCTCGAATGGGCGCTCTCGAACTAATCAGGCCCTTATATATATATATATATATTATAACTCAAAATGTCAAAACTTTTTAATATTATATTATATTTAAGTTCTTATATGCGTAGCTATATAAAGTTAGATCTTAATTTGCATTGCTATTATTGAAGATATCATTAGAATTAAAAGAATTATCAATTAATCACTAAAATAAGCTACCGTAGGAAACTTTAAATTTAAGCAATAGGTTAAGGTAGCTCCAAAACTACAATATGATGACGATATTAAATATCATTTAATGTTTAATAACCTTAATAATTAAGATTTCTTACTAAGAGTTGAATTGGTTGCTTAATTATAACATAATAATTTATAACATAATTAAGTTGCACTTATGAGCATTAATTGTTTAGTTTCTTTTTAAATGATTATGTATTTAGAAGTTTATCAAAGTTATACTTTTTTTTTTAAATTCAGTTTTAAGAAAATAATTTTTTCATTTTATTTGTATAACTTGAACAACGAGCCTTAAACTCAATGTATGAGTAGCATAGCAACTAGAAGCGACAATTCAGCTTAAATCAAATTTTGTTTTTATAAGATTGACAGAGACAAATTAAAATGTTTAAAATAAAAAAATCCGACTAAAGTTGAGTTGAAAATAATTTTTTTTAGTAATTAAAATTTTTTTTTGATATCTATTGAATGCTTGATTAGTTTTTAATTAATTAAATCTTTAAAATATTTTTAAATTGTTTTTTTTAATCTGTTGATAATTATTTTTCTTTGATTTCATAATTAAATTATTTATATTAGATATTTGGATAATTTTCTATACCTTAAAATCCAAATGTTTTGCAAAAAAAGTTATCAAGAAACTAATTATAAAATAAATTTGTTTATAGATGAGTTTCTGATTTTTTATTCTGATTATCTTTGTCAGTGATTAAACTAACAATATGAATAGTTTCTGCAACCCTTCAATCAAAGATACACGCTTATTGGACTTTGTAAAATCTGAAGTAGAAAAAAGAGAGCGTGTAGCTCTTGAAAATGATAAAATAACAAATAATCATGAAGAAAAATTTGTAATTGCTCATTCACAATGGTTGTCAACATTAGATGATAGTAATTTTAGGAAACAAACTCGGATAATTAACAAGGTTGTGGAAAATGAATTAAAAGAAGCTAATAAAGCCTTGGTGCAAGTTCGCAGAGCTGCTCTTTATTACAAGCTAAATGCTGAACATAATATTTTTGTTGATGAATTAAAAGCTCAAGGAAAAGCATTATATGTAAAACGATAAAACAATTACAAAGAAAAATGTTAAAGAAGTTTAATATAAACTTTTTAGGATTTAAAAAATATAAGTTTTAATTGAGATTTTCTCAGATAATTAATAAAAGTATAAAACTGCAAAAGTTTTTTGTGTTGTTTTGTAGATATGATGTTCTATATGTAACTAAATAAATGTCATCAGCAGAAAAATTACCTCCAATTAATAGCTCACTGGCTTTAGTGTCTCAGGAAGAGACTAATTTTTATAATGTATCTGGTTCAAGAGTAAGTAATGTTTTAAACAATAATATTTTGTTTATAAATATTTCTTAATAACTCTCTAATTAACTTTTTAGCATTATTTACCTTCAAAATCAAGTTTAAAACCTGGAAGAGACACTTATTCAGGAACTATTGAGACTTGGCCTGCATATGCAAGCAAAAAACTTTGCAAATCTCTTTACCCCCACCAAAAGTTAACTAAGGTTTGTAAATTTCTGAAATTGATTATTATTCTTACAGTTTACAATCAAATATTTGTAACCAGAAAGCAACAAAACCCAAGTTTTTGACTGCATTAGAAGCTTATGCTGAAAAAGAGCTTTACTTGCTTCGAGCATCTGATGAGAAGGAATCTTTAGATCTTAGGCTTCAAGCTTACAGAGAAGTCTTCGAGTATTTAATAGAGGATTTCAAGACTTACAAACCATTACTTTCAAAGGTAGCTTAAATGTATCTTGAATATATTTTTCAAATCATTTTATTTTAGATAAAAAATGAATATGAACGAAATCTTAGTCATCTCCGTGAAAAGGCTCGGGAAGTAGAGCCTCTAAAGTCGATGTTAGTGATTGTGTCTGAGAAATGTGAACAAAAAATTGAAGCAATTAGAGAAGCAGTAAGCATTTTTTAATTTCTTCTTTTTGGTGTAACAATTCGACTTGAAGGAGCAAGATGAAATCAAAGAACTGTTACGAGAAAAAATCGAGCTAATGAAAACCATTTCAAGACATGAAGAAAATGAAATCTCACTAAATGCACAAATCACTCGTCTACAAGAAGAACTTGCAGAAGAATATAACAGGTAAGATTTGATCTTTGGATTTAAGCAGTTTTGAGTGAGAAATCTGAAATTTATATCTCTAGGTATCGTAATGAGCACTCCATGAGAAAGATGCTACTCGCAGACATCAATGAGTTGAAGATTCAAGAAGAAGACTTAAAAAAAATTACAATAGAGGCAGATAAAGATGCACAAGAAGATGTTGTTACACTGAAAATTGCTCTGAAAGTGATTGAACATTAAAAGTTTTATGGAAAATTGTCTGTTTCAACTTTTATAGGCGGCTCGGGCGGACCTCACGACCTGCTCCAAAGAGCTTAATGTAATAAAAGCAGATTACAATGATGTGATTCCAAGAAGAGAGTATGACATCTTGAAGACAGATCGTGAAAATTTAGTTGGCGATATGAGTAATTTAAAAGATCAATTTGATATTCTACAACAAGAACATCAAGCTCTATTAGAGGCACATGCAGAAGTTTGTCTCATCACTAATCGAGTCTTTTGGAGTAACTGAGTCTTCTTGCAGGTCATAGAACAAAGAGATGAGTTTTATACGGAGTTAAGTCTGTTGAAACGGAGTGCAACTCCGAGACCTTCTTGGGATCTGTGCTGCGATTCACTCACGGGTAAATATCATTTTATTTTAGATCTTAAAAGATGTCTAAAGACTTTTGTGACAGTGGAACCGGATGATTGGGATGAGATGATAAAAGGTAAAAGTAGTAAAAAGATCTTAGAGATGCTGATGGAGGAATTTAGAAGAGGTGGAAGTGCTGGAGTATTTGATGGAAAAGGTGTTACTGAAGATATTCCTAAGTGAGTTTGTAGGCTACTGATGTGGTTAAAGACATTGATTTCTTTGGACAGTAAGATAGTTGAAGATTTAGCTGAGGATGAAAAAAAGTTTGCTGATGTAGATGAGGAAGAGTTATGAAAGATTAGAACAAATTTCTATCATAAAATTCAGATTTTGAAAGAAGCTCATTTTAAATAATTCCTTTTTCATGTATTTTTGAGATGAACAGATTTCTGTTGAATAAATGAAATTGAAACAAAATAGTTTCAATAAATCGAGTCTTTCTGTTTTCACTCAAATTTTTAAATCTAAACTGAAGTTTAAAAGTTCAAAAAGTCGTATAAACAACAATAGCAAAAACAACAATAGCAAAAACAAAAACAACAATAGCAAAGATGTTAGCAAGTTAAGAAAAATGTCGAGGAGCTAGATATAAGGGTACTTGAGGTAAAGGTGTTTAAAACTAAAAATCAATGTTTTCGACGCCAGTAATTCAACTGCTTATTACAGGTACTTGAGGTTTGATGGAATTGTTAGAGATCGAAAAATGCCAAAAAGTGAATTATCGAATCTAATGAAGGATATTTGGGCAGCCAAAGCTCAAAGTGATGGAGAAATTGGCCGCAAGCAGTTGATGGCCGAGTTTTTATATGACTTCTTCATGGTTTGTCAATCTTCCTTAAATGTACTCTTTAGACACGTTGTCCCACAAGTGACACAGCCCAGTGACGTCTCAAAACAGTCACATTGAGAGATTGTGAAATATAAAACACTGAAATCATTTATCAGAAACGTTTTAATGGGATCAGAGATTTGGTTTCTGAATGGGCTTACTCTATGCAAGATGCTTTAGAGAAATATCAGGATGAAGATAATGTGAAGTATTTGAGAGATGTGTTGAACAACGAAGGTTACTACTTGTGTGATTAATCATCAAATTTATCAAATAAATCTCAACAGCAAATGAAGAATTTTACTATCATCATATGGAAGTAATCAAAAACCTAATTATTTCGCTACAAAACACCGACCCAGAAAATACAGGTTTCTTTGATCTGCTTTCTGCTAGCGCCAAATAAATTGAGGACTTTTTTAGGCATCATTTCACCAGCAGACTTTCATTCAGCGCTGGGATTGGCTTATCCTTTGAAAAGTGAAGAAAAGTTAGAAGAACTTCTGCAAGCTTGTTTGGAAGAACTGAACGAGACGAAAGAGTCAGCAGTTCTCAAGTACATGGTCTGTTGGTGGGTTTATCATCAAATGATCGATGATAACTGCTTGCTTCTAGGATCTCTTCACGGAAGATGAAGAAGGACACACCGGCCCTCTGCTCACCAAGTTGAGGAATCAAGAGAATGAAGAGATTGCAGAGTATGTGAAGGATGTAGGGGAACAACTGCAAGGAGCTGAACAGGTGACAAATTGGTTCAACGACTCACAATCTGATGATCGTTTTCAGATCGGGATGATGAGGCTGAGGGAGGCTTTTATGGTGGTTGATCCTGAAATTAAACATGGTCAGATGATTCAACATCTGAGACTTTGTTTCAAATGTTCTTCTGATCAACTGGATGATATAGAACCTCTAGATGCTTCGATGTTACTTCAGAAAATGGCGAAAAGTGGAATATATCGACAAGGAAAAAGATACTGAAGATCGCATCTTACTGATAATTCTTCACATTTCTCAGAAAATTAAACAAAAATTCACAAAAAATGTCTTTTAATTGCTTTAATCAACAGATAAACGGTAAAAGTACAAAATATATCATTTGAAAGTTGGTGGAATTTCTTCTAAACTACGTTTTAGATCTTAAAATCCACAAAACTTTGCAACTTTCTTCGATTTTCATCACTTATTTGAAGCAAAGTCAATTGAGATGGAAAAGCGTTTGAGATCCGGTAGATGGCGCTAATACACTCGATCTTGAGACTGTTTTGACGCCGCAGCATCGAGCTTGCCGCGATTGATGACGTATTAATCGGCATCTTACAATTACGCTCCAATCCCTGATGTAGGATGGAGATGATAGAGATCAGAAAGAAGCTATTACGTCACTAACCACTAGAAGATCGAGAAGTCGCTCCAACACCTCATGCAAGCGACACTGGACCACACCATAAGTGTCCTCGTCCACTGACTTGGCGGTCAATGAAGAGATGATGCGGACACACAAACGAATGATGTGGAAGTTGCAGAAGATATTTGCAGCACATCGATCTGGTTGCTGTGGAAACAGTGCGCGATAAAGCGTGCAAAGCGAAGAAGAGGAAGAAGTACTTTTGTGAAGAAGAAAGAGATGAGATGAAAAGATTTGATGGATGAAAAGACACGATTGATCAGCTGTGAGGAAGCTTCGTGAAGCGCTCGTGTCTTCGTCATCTGCTGCTGTTGTTGTTGTTCCCTAAACTACAAGTGATAGAAGTGAGCATCTCGCGTCAGTGACGTCATCAAGCGATCTTACTGAGTGGTTGATCTCCGAGACTTGATCAACATAAGGTCCTCTTCCTGAGTATTTCTGAAAATGAAGAAGATTTGAAAAAATGGATATCCTGGGCGACGATGCTGACCATCGAGTTGGCTGTCCATAAGCGAGGGAATTGAACTGGTTTGTTGGTTTGACTATAGATGAGGGCAGGTTCGTTGATAAGTGGGGACATGACATGGTCCTGACGAGTAGAAGTTGAAATATTGAATCGAAACACTTCTTCGTACAAACCTGTTGCTTCGAACATAGGTTCAAAGCTCTTCGTCGAAGATTAGGACTCAAGGAGGAGGTTTGAATCACTTTAAAAGAGTTTGTGAGAAGATTAGAAATAAAGAAGGTCAGATATACCTGGTTCTTGTGGAGACTTTTTTGTTAGTTTCGGTTCTTTACGCGAACTTCCATCTACAACAACAGGATTGTGAGTCACGTGACAAAATAGGCGTGATGACGTCACTCACTGACGACGTCATAGTAATAATTTTTGATTTGTTCATTGAAACAAGTGATGCGAGATAAACATTCATCAGCTACAATATTCCATTTGACACTACGATCTCTGACACTGGAATCAGCTGGTACATTAAAGATCTTGGATCTTGCTGCTGCAGAATAACAAACGAGATCATTGAGGGTTTGAAACGCGATATGCTGCAGATAAAATTGTGGAAATGACAGAATTCGTTGTTGGTACGGATGCCTACTTGTACAAGTTGAGGCTGATCGTCACCTAGATTGCTAGTTAGTAGCTTCTGGCAGTCATCGACGAAAATGGTGTCCAACAAAAATGGGTAATTCTGAAAGTGTAGATTTAAAAGATGTAAAGATGACCCTCATGTGAAGTTACTTTGACGAGAAAAGTATTGAACAGTTGCCATGACAATCGTTTCCCCAGAAGGAGAAAAGAGCCAGCTATAAACAACTTCCAGGTGATGGATAATGTAGAGACTGGACACAAGACACTGATAACTCGGGTGGAGCTGGAATAAAACTCCTTAAAAATTAATTTGTCGTTGCTACAATCGAGCTACTCACGTGATAAGGTTAAAACCAAGCATATTAATCGTGTAGAAAAAGATATATTCTCCAAGTATGTAATAAGAGATTAGAAACCACTTTAAAAAATTGAAACTTTGTCTCATGCTTGAAAGAAGATTTTGATAAACTTTATGTTTAATTGAGTTTATCTGTGGAGACTGAAAATTGACAAAAGGTCAACAAATTGGACTTCTTTCTTTTAGAAGAGAACTGACCTGCAAGCAAGTGAAGTGTAAGACGTAACTGTAATCATCCAACCGTTTGAAAGAGTAGAATACACCCAGAGAAAACCCAAAAAGTATCAAAATAAAAATGCGCTCATTGAGACAGCTAAAAATATTAATTGATGATTAAAAATATTTTATTGTGATCTTAAAGACCTTTCTTTATTAACTCCATCCGTGCAGGAAGATACAAAAGAAAAAGATTCATTGTCTATCAACTGAGTCGCCAAAATTAAAAAAATAGATCCTACCATTCCATTTACAGCAGTATAAAATAGATTAGATAATTTAAAAATGTTTATGAGAGCTTCAAAAAGGGTTGTCTTCAGTTTTGTTTGCACTGTTCAAAAATATTAGAAGTTTTTTTTTGATTAACATATTATGAAAAATATTCTGAATTGTTTACCTTTGAATGTATCAAAATGAAGTTTGATGTAAGCAGTTAGCAGACTTGTCATCAGAACTTGAACCAACCAGGTTTTTGGTGATAACAAAACTATAAAGTAATCTAAAAAATAATTGCGAAGCTAAAATAAAACCCCATTGGTATAAAAATTGTTTGCATGGGTATAACAAATATAAGCCATAATAAAAGAGACCACAAGCAAATAATTTAAACATGAATACCTGGTATTGGTAAAATATAAATATGATTTTGTATTGAAAACATCCAGAAAAATAAGAAGACAAAACTGAATAGAAAACAGGAGATCCAAACCCAGATACATGAATGCATAATTCTCCTTCTCAATTCCTTTAAAAAATATTATTTATATTTTACAAATTATGATACAAAATTACTTTTTATTTTATCATTTTTTACAACAATCAATCTTTAGTTAAGTAAACATCACTTTTTAATTTTTATAAAGCTCTATAAGTTAAAAATATAAATCAGAAAAAGGTTGATAATTATAAATATTAATTAATCATTATTGTGATGTGTTGAAACTAAGTTAGCTTATAATTTTGAAATATTATTATATTATGTAAAAAAAAACTATTTAATGTATTTAGTACATAACTGCAGATGACAAACCATAAAGCTCTTATAGCACAACATAATACGACTTGCAGTGAAATAAAAAAGATGTTTAATGTCACTTTTTAAAGCAACACACATTAGAGAGGAAAACATAGAAACATTAGTTTATAAGGGAAGATACTGTTTGTTAACAATTAAACCAAAGATAATTACAAATGACAATAATTTATAAGATTACCTGCTTATACAGCCAATGATGTACCAGCTCCATTATTCAAAATATTTAATTTTATTTATAAAAGCTTTAATTATAGATCCTTAGTAAACTAATTTCCTAAAATTTTATAAAGATTTATAACCTAAAAAATAAGATTTTAGTTTGAATAATTGATAAAAAGCTTTATTTAAAAGACTCTATTAAAAGACTTACATACAAATAAATTGAAAATTTTTTTTCAATATTAAAGTTTTATATAAAAAAAAAGAATTATTAAGTTTCATACTTATAACATTTACAAACTTATTCAAATAGATAAAATTTTGTATTATAAAATACTTTTAGCTGTTTTAATATTTCAAAAAGCTTTTTAACCATTTAATTATTAATTTTATTCAATTATTATACAAAAAAGAATTTGATTTATTAAAGCTAAGTTGAATTGAAGAAAGAAAATCAGTATATTAAGATGAGATACAAATAAACCAATTTTATTAAGTAAACAAATTTAAAAAGTTTATTTAAAAGTGATTAAAACATTATATTCATCTAAAATAAAAGTTAGAGATGAACGCTGCCGTATTCTAAAAAGCAGAAATATAAAATTGAAAATAAGCCACACGTTATTAAGAGATGACAGCCGCTGAAAGTTAAATTTTATACTAAAATGGACATTTTATACAATAGTATAAAAGGTAGTTTTTGCATTTGCCCATAAGTATCTGTTAAAATCAGATGACAAAATACAAAGAATAAACATCAAAAGTTACGTACAATAAAATTCGTTTATATAATTCTGTTTATTATATTCTAAATGACTTTTACTTTTTATTGGTTAGTAGCTCCTCAAACAAAATTTATATCTCTTTATGGCTAGATTTTCTAACCTAGTTAACAGGTTTAATAATTAAACGTTTAAAGATATTTTTATAAGAACTAAGAACGTGTAACACTTTTGAGCAATAAGTTTTTCACTTAAAAGCAATTTTAGTTTTTATTTTACTAGAATATTTATTAAGTACAGTGAAAAAATCTTAAAAACTTTTATTTATCAAAATTTGTATTAATTTTTAACTCAAACTGATTCTTCGTCTAAGATTTAAAATTATTCTGCATTCATCATTCTCTAGGTACCTTTGATTTGCTTTTAACATTGTACTCACCTAACTTTCAATGTTTTTCTTTTGATAATCATTTGTTACATAGAGTTTTTATGGAATAGTTTTATCCAAGTTGACAAAAATGAGGTATAAGCCACTAAACTATCCACCAATTTCTCTCAGCAGTAGTTTTGTCGAACCTTTGAGTTGATTATTTCACTTAAAAATTCAAACACATCTTCTTTACAACAGCTTGCTTCGTGGATACCAACTTGGGTTTCTTCCTCAAAGATCCTCCAGTGATCAGCTGTTGTTCTGTCTCCACTATAGTGGCTATGCTCCTCAACAAATATTATAACTATTTATATCCTTTATATAGACATTTGTAAAACTTTTGATTTAGCTTCACATTTCATACTAGTAAAAACTTTTAGATAATTTAACATTATTTTTACTCTTATTTCTTAGGTTAAGCTTTTCTAAAAGTTATCCGAGAATAATCAGAAGAATTTCAGTTATCCAGCTTTCAATTCAGTTTCACACTTAATATTAGTTCCCTTATACATTTTGATATCAACTGTTATCGTATTTTTTGGATTAAACAATTTATCAAAGGTAGATTAAAGTTCAATATCAAAAACTAATTTAAAATCTTTTTAATCTAATCATTGGTTTATAAGAACCGTAAAACCATTAATCTCATTAAAAGTTAAATTAAAGGTTATTCTGAATTAAATGCATCAACTACTGTTTTTTGATAATCTAAATATATTTTTTGAAACTAATAATTCTATAAATTGTGATTTAGCAACAAAAATTTTTTTAAAGTTGCTTAGAAAATCCGTAATAATTTATCTTCAGCTTATTAAACTTAGTTCATTATTTTCTAATAAGAAAAGCTTACTTTTGTAGTACTTTAAGTAACAATCTAATTCTGCTTTTAAATTAACACTGGTATAATAATAACCTTATGTGATTATAATAATTACTTATTAAATCTTATTCCAATAAGATATTTATCGACTACAGTTATAAAAGATTTTAGTATGATATTATTTTGAACGGAATAAAATATTTGAAAGAAAAAGTTCTATCTTTTGGCTTCAACTTTAGTTTAAATTTAATAGAATTATATTTATATTATATAAATAATTTATTTGCATAAATGTTACACTGTTAAAATAATAAAATATTTTTTCAAACCCATTAACTCATCCTTACAAGTTTTGTTTAAAGTTTTTTTTTACTTTTATATAACTTTAAGATTTTTAATTACAGCAAATGACAATAAATTTTTATTATATTTTGTCAAATAGCTGTGTGTATCTGTTACCATTTAATTGAAATACTTGAAATAATATCTTCTATGAAAATGAAGTACAATTAACAATATAATCTCGATAAACAATCTTGTTTTTAGAGACTTTTATCGTTAAAATAATCTAATTATCTATAATTAATTATATAATTTTTGCATTTTTTAAATTTTAAGAAGCAAGACTTATTTATTAGTGACGTCATAATTAGCTTGGTTTTAAGTAAACAAGAATTTGAAAGATGAATATTTTGCAAAATGTGGAAAAATATTTTTTCTTTTGTCTAGTCACTGTTTGAATATATGATTTCAGTCGTCTGTTAATCTATTGGCCTGTTTTTATAAACAAGATACTTTACTAAAATTCGTCCACAAAGAAGTTAATAAGAAATGAGCAAAAGGCAGCTCAAGTTTGAGAAAAATGGTAACTTCACAAATTTCTACCAAATGAATTAAGAAATATGAAATTTAATTGTTTTCTAAAGCTGAAGAACTCTGGGAAATTATTTTACAACATGCTGGTATTTCTCTGAGAGCCAACTTATTTTATAAGTATTTTTACATTTGATATAATCTATTTAGAAATATTACAGTCCTTATAATACAGCTGAGTTAACATTTTTATCTTGTTATTCTTTATTGTTAAACAAGAAAATTAAACAATTTAACTTAAATAAATTGGTTATAAGTCAAAGGTGCTTCTTACCACTGTAATTTGATTAAAATTTAAGGATTTTACCATAAAAACTTTGATTATATCAATTTCACATAAAAAAAATGACAAAAATTATTTGAGTTAAAACAATATAGCATCCTAACCGATAAATTAAATTCCAAACAATTTTGCTTTCTTTTTAGCAATTTGGAAATATACTCTGAACTAAGTATTCAAAATTGTATCGAAATAAATGATAGCAAAAAAAAATAAAAGAAATTAGATTTAGTCTAGCACCTTGACCAAAAGTACTTTTACCCGAAATAAATGATTTTAAAATATTTTACTTGATATCTAGTTATATTTATCAGCTTATTTCGAAATTTGAAGAAAAAGATTTTTGATAAAAAAATAATGGAAAAGGTGAGATATTTTTAGTGTTTTTAATAACCAACATCAGTAGTTTCAATTGTATTTTAAATAAACTTAACTAAATAATATTGATTAAGTGAATGTTACTTAAAAATAACTAGCTCAAGAGGTTTAGGGGAACACTCTGCCATACAACGGTAGAACAGTATCCTAACGATTTTCCAAATAAAGAAATAGAAGAAATTCATTTTTTAACGGATAATGTCAGAAAAACGACCATCGAGGCATTAAAAGCTGCTGAATTGGTAAAATTTATCAAATAATTCAGAATAAATCAATTAATAACTGGTTTTTAAGATGAAAAAATATAAATTTGTGCTTGTTGATGATAACAACAAAGAAGAAGATTTTGCTTCAGTGCTGGAGGTAAATAAAATTTTACAAAGGTTTTAAAGATAACCGGAAAACTTTTATTGATCAAAAATAGAAAAATGAGCGAGCGAATCATATTCATACTTTAATCAGTGAGCAAATCAACTACGGATACCTTGAAGCTGACGATGCTGAGAGTATAGCTTCTTCGAGTGCTCAAAGTTCTTCTAGTAGCATTGCAAGTAAGAAGAAAAGAAAAAGCAAAACTCGACCGAAACCTTCTGGACAAAAACGTCATTTGGATGATGATAGTTCAAGCAGTCAAAGTGAGAAGACTAATAAAAGATCTCGCTTACAAGGAGACAGCCAGCAAAATTGAAATATCTAAAATAAGATGATTACTGATCATTGATTAACAAAAAAACTATTACCTGAATGCTACAAATAGTAGAAAAAAAGTTTCCATGTTTATTGCAACTTATAAATGTAAAAATAAATACAGAAGTAAGAAATCGACTTTCCTCAAAGTATTTCAAAAGTGCTGCTTATAGTTGCCATGGCAACAACACTTGATGACTTCAATTTGACACTTAACTTTTACAAACTTATGAAAAAATCAATACTTTTTGTTTCATTCAAAAACGTAATTTCTAGAATTATTAGAAATAATGAATTATAGAGTCACCATCATTGAGATCAATACTGAAGAGATGAGAGTCAATAATGCTGCATTGGGGAATCCCCACTAAGACCCTCAAGAAAACTTGAAACAGAATTTTAAAGACTTTTTTGTCTATCTTTGATAAATTGTTTAATCCAAAAAATATGATAACAGTTGATATTAAAATGTATAAGGGAACTAATATTAAGTGTGAAACTGAATTGAAAGCTGGATAACTGAAATTCTTCTGATTATTCTCGGATAACTTTTAGAAAAGCTTAACCTAAGAAATAAGAGTAAAAATAATGTTAAATTATCTAAAAGTTTTTACTAGTATGAAATGTGAAGCTAAATCAAAAGTTTTACAAATGTCTATATAAAGGATATAAATAGTTATAATATTTGTTGAGGAGCATAGCCACTATAGTGGAAACAGAACAACAGCTGATCACTGGAGGATCTTTGAGGAAGAAACCCAAGTTGGTATCCACGAAGCAAGCTGTTGTAAAGAAGATGTGTTTGAATTTTTAAGTGAAATTATCATACCTAATTGTCGCTGATAGGAATCCTTAAAATAAATGTTGATTGAATTTTAAAATTAGAACAATTCTATAAAAGATTATTTTCCAGTCTTCTAATTGGTTGTTTTATCATCACACGTTCTTCAAATTCGCTTCTAATAACGAAGCTTAGCTTCTTGTAAGTTATTCTATTCTTATAAAACGAAACATGTTTCTTTGAACACCTTGAATGAAATAAAAAAAGATGAAAGTTTGATCTTGATTAATTAATATTATAGAAACGTATTTTATTATATTTAAAACAGCTGAAAGAGATTTCGAATTCCACAAAAGATTCTGCATCTTCGGTAATCTTTATTTGAATGTTGAAATCACGATGGAGTTTTAAAAGTCCTGTCACTGAAATTAAGGTGTCTTAACAATGATTTTCTGAATCTACTGGTGAAATTTACTTAAGTCATTAAAAAAAAATAACATAAAGGAGATATTTCAAAATTTTTCCCGAGTCTTACATAAGAAAACATTAAAAAATTGGTATAAGTGATCGGAAAGTCGGACTTATAGATAAAATTGTTTTAGAAGCCTAGTTTTTTGTTAGTTAATTAAACAAATTATTAATTGTCATTAACAATAGTTTTCTTAAATCGATAATTCTAAAGCTATCTAAATAAAATATTTAATATTGATCAAAATTATTCATCTAAAAAAGAAACTAAAAAATTAAACCAATAATTTTTTTACTTTAAAAATTGTATATAATACTTATTATGTCTCTTAAATATTTATTTTAAGTTTAAATCTTCCTGAAAACCAAGTAGGAAATAAAAGTAAGTAAGAAAAATCATTTAAAGTAATTTAAATATACCTTAGGCCGCAATTTAATTGAGTTTTAAGCTAAAATATAGCTTTGAAATTAATAATTTAAATTTTTCTGTTGTATAAGTTATAAACTGTGTAAATAGATAACTAGAATTGATTATATATTTATCTTAATTATAGTCAATTAAGCAGAAACCCATAATTACCTAAACGAATTAAATAGTTAAGGTAACTTAATTCGAACAACAAAGCAATTTTTATTCCAGTTAGTATTCCAAAATTATATAAAGTTTAATTGAGAAAATAATTGTTTCTTGAATTGATATGAACAAACTTTATTCTGGAATATGTCAAGTAAATTTGGATTTTTATTGACGTGTATGTTTTTTAACTTCTTCCTTTTCTCTGGGAGTTATTCCAATTTTATTAGGTGAGATATATTTTTACATGTAATAAATTTTTTCAAATCAAATTTATATCTGAAAACAAATTTTTATATCGCGATGATTTTCTTTTTAAATGATTTGATATTTTCAAAACGATAAGCAGATAAATCGTTGAACAGCTGATTATTAAATTAGTTTATGAGAAAAATTTTAAGTATTTTATAAAAATAAATGAAAATTTTTATCTCTAATATTTCAAATTTTGTAAACTTTATCATTTCCTGGATTTTCTAATCACAAAATATTTGATGTCTGTAATACCACAAAAGCTCTACAAATATTATTATTTTAATTAAGCTATTTTCAAACTTCAATTAAATTATTAACTATTTATTTCAAAACATAATAAAAGTTTTATTTTCTATAGAATAAAAGACAAGTTCTACCCAAAAGACCATTTAATTTTAAATGATGATTATAAAGATTCTTATCATGTAAGAGATGGAATCTCATTGGTCAATTCAAATGGCGGGTTTGCTAACGTCATCAATTTAAGCCCTAATTGCACACTTACTAATAATGTAGTAAACTGTATGGGTAATTCAGTTTACGAAATAGAAGCTCAATGCTCTGGTTGTTTAAAAGAGACATTTGCTATTCATTATGCAAATGATGTTTATTGTTACTACTGGCGTGTAAATGCTCATCACCAAGTGAATGGCTTCCACATGCTTCAGGTAATTAATTTAAATTATCTCAGAGTTGTTCAAATATCATTTTTTAAAGATTTGGATTGAATCTACTGGTAAGTCACAATTTGGAATAAAGCGATCCAATTTTTCTTTCGTGGTAACCAATATTTTATGGAATTTCGGCGAAGAGCCAGTTATTTTAAGATTTAGAGACCGCAAAAGTCTGATTGTTCCAGGTTTGATCATTTCTTTGTTAAAATCAATTCCTTGTGATATAATCTAAGCAAGCAAGTTTAGAATAAAAGCTTTCATTTCCAAATTCATCCAGAAATAAATAAGTTTTTCTACTTTGTTGCTAATAAATAATAATCTTAGAAATATATTTCAATCTATTTAATGACTTTACATTTATATATAGGCTCTTTAAAGTATGATTCACAACGAAATTATTGGAACGCTACAATAAAAGCTCCTTCTATAAATGAATTTCAAATAATTGAAATAAATTCTAGGCATCAAAAGAAGCTTCTTAAATGTGAAACCTCAAAAACTGTTTTTTTTTTACCACAACAACCATACACTTATTCAAATGGTTTGAGTTAAAATAATATATGCAACTTAGAGGTTTTTTAGATTTATATTTTATCAGGTACACATTCAGCATATTCAATTTCTGAAGAAGTTGTCGGTAAAGTGATAAGTAAACAATGTTCCTTTCTCGTTTATGTTCTTGCTTCTTCTGACAAATTGATAATTTCAAAGAATGCTTTCAAAACTTCTTCAATAATCCAACTACCAAATGGAACTGAAGGTTATTTTAATCTTCATCTGAAATACTTATGAAGATTTTTAACCATCCTGAAATGACAGGGTCAACAATTGCAGATTTTACTACAACTACAGATTCACTCTTTCTACTTTTAACATCCGGAAAAGTAATATACTCTAAAATCAACAAACAAATTCAGTTCAAGGTCTTTTTATTTCACTAAAACTCTGATTCAAACTCCGGTTTTTATTTGATGATTCACAGAAACTGGACTTGCTAATAACTTCTAAAAAACTTTCTGGAATTTCTTCAATTGACTTCTGCTTTATCAATAAAGAATTTCAATTTTTTCAAAGTGTAAACAATCTAGTACTTACATGGTCAGCTTCTCGTCTTTTTATCGTCTCCAACGAGTTTTGGTCGGAAGTGAACTTCTCGGAAAGCCTTCCAATAGGTCACAAATTAACTAAACTTTCACGAAAATTCATCAAATCTAATTTCAGCTAGAATCCAACTGAAAAACGCCATTTTCGGCCATATACCATCTCACTTATATTTGTTGTATGTGGATACAATTGCAGATGAATTAAAGCTTGGGGAGTGTAAGTTTGATTTACTAAAACTAACTGGTCCTATTCTCAATCTAACTTGCCATAACCTCAAATTAAACTGGTACGGGACCACAAAAGGAAATATCAATATGGTTAGATTAAATAAAGGCTCATTTGGACATATTATTGTGTCAAATCAAAAACAAGCCGTCCTTGCTTCAAATTTCGATTCAACGAGATTTCATCTCACTGATATCAAACGAATCATAAGTGACAGTGGTACGCGCGCTTTGTGACGTCATCGTGGCTTTTAATTGGTCGAAATTATGTGCAGACCACCATCACTTTGTAGCGCTTTCTAGCACCAACGTCATCTACTACCTGCAATATGATGCAAAAGAGTTTTTCAAGATTAGGAGACAAGATTCGGTTGAGGAAAATAATCTCAGCTACATCTTCCAATTTCTTTATCAAGATCTTTATCGAGTGACTTGGAAAAATGCAGATGTTGAGATGCAGCGATTTGCTCTCGCCTCCGAGACCTTCAACTTACTTCAAAGTCTTCCAGATCATAATCACATCTGTGATTACTTCATTGTTGATTTCACTATCGACGGATCCCAGATTACATCTAATGTCTTTGACCTCTCAGATCATATGAAGTCTCTTCAAGTAATATTCGATCTCCTCTCTTCCATCAATTATGACGTCATCTGTAGGTTGTTTTCACTTTTCGTCACTTGGCGGCGCACTTGCTGCATCATTCCGATTTTCATCACGACCACTTCTCTTGCTCCGCATCTTCAAATGATTCTCTCCATCTACGGATTGCTTCTCAACAACGCAAAACCTTTCGACAAACCAACGGAGTCCTGATGCACGATGAGGTCCTCTATGACGTCATTCGATGTCTTCAACTGAGACTTGATTACAGAAGCTGATTATGGAGATCAGCGCAAAGACTTCATCTTCCAATCGCTGTGCCCGAAAGTTAACAATGATCAATTGCATCGCGAGACCAGATCCAACTGAACACTGTTCTCGCCCTCTTTATAAGGTTTCATCTTTCACTGATCTTCTAAAATCAATATCTTCACCTCCAGACCTTCTTCATCAACGTCACGTGTATCGAACATGACGTCATCTTCAAGGACCTGATCACGTGACTTCTTGTACAATTAGCTTCAATTGCTGCTAATTTCACTTTTTTAGAGGGACTCAGTGTCAAGCGGCGAGATACAACCAGGACAAGCGGCTCGAAGGTGCTGGTCCGATGACCACCAACTTACTGACCACTTTTATGTGTCCTCATAGATATGACCACATGTTTAGTCAAGGCTTCGAGTCTGGGCATTATTAAACCTTTAATTATAATTTTGGGCGAAAAGTCGAATCGGACGGTGTTCAGTGACATCAAAATCACTGAACTGAATGGAAAGACGAGTTTTGGTCTTGACAACATCAATTCATGGAAGAAAGTAATTAGTGAAGATCAGATGACGATTGTTGAAACTTTTATTTGTTTGTAGTTCTGCCAGTTATGCCCCAACTTTACTGAATCTTTATCCAATCAAGTGATCTTACAGAAAGCTCATAGGTTTGTTGCATCCTAATAAATAAGACATTTTATTGATTTAGATTGGTTAGTGCCTGTAAGTGTCAATATCCTGATGAAGAAGCTTGGATAACCGGATTGTGGTTTGAAAAAGCTTATCACACTGGTGATGATAAATACTTTTTGAAAATGGATTTCCTTGACGGCAGGTTTTAATCGTTCTTTTTTATCAATTTTCTTGGAAGTTACTTAAGAATTATCCGATTTTTTCTAGTTGTTGTGATGTCTCATACGTGATTAGCGTCCAAGTTCCATATATCGAGCGGTTGTAAGTAAATCTCGTGAATTAAACAAGTTTTGATGTTCTTGTAGAAGTTTGATGGATAAAACTTGATATTTAATGAAGTTAGAAAAGTGGTTTTGTTTAAAGGTATCTTTTGAAGTGGTGGGCAGCCTTATTTTATGTGTCTGTGGTCGTGTTTTCCGCTTTTATCATTCTTTACTCGTGGAAGAAATGTGAACAAGAATTTAAAAGGAATCAGCAAAGACATGTAAAGCTATCATCAGTATACTGACGAAAATAGTGGATTGTTTATTAAAAAAATTCTCATAAAATCGTGTATTGTTCGGTAAAAAAGATAGTTGATTAAAATGATTCATAATTAAGTAAAAGACACGAAATTTGTTGATGAGACTGAATAAGATCTCAAAAATTCCACTTCAACTTAAAAAATCTGTTCAATTTCATCAAGAAGAACATTAAAAACAGTTTTTTGAAGATTCTTAAATAGTGTGTCTTCTTCATCAAACAATTTAAAAACAAATCCTGTATAGAAATAAAAATAGACGAAAAATAGGAGATAAAAACATTAGAGAATCCACTGCTGGTGCTTGAGAAAAGTCATAATAACTCTACGGTGACTCTTGCTCATCTGCTGGCTCGTTTTCGTTTTATATCGAGAGTCAGTTCTTTTTGCAATATTTTCCTGAAATAATTTCGTTGTAATCCACTGCGACAAAACCCGATTTTTACAAACCCTTATCAAGGTGGATTTATAATTGATGTATTTTGATGGAGATATTTTGATCGATTGGCAAAGTTGCTTTTCAGAAGAAGTTAGGAGATTAAAATGAGGATCTGACCGATGATTAAGGATATCTGCTTCATCTGCATCTGTAATAGAAGATGCTGGTGATGGATTGAAAGCTTTAAAATTGATAAATACCAGATGGAGAGTTTGTGGAATCGGTTTTCTTGTTAGCGGCGTTCAAAGCTCGTTTGTTGCGACGGAAGCTTGCAGCTTCAAATGAGTTGCAATCTACGAAAGATTTGATGAAGATGACGAGTAAAATGAAGAAGAGATAAAACCTGAGCGTTTAGTGATTCCGTTAATTCGATAATGACGTAGCTGACTGATCCGTTTTTTCAATTGTCGTTCACGTAGTTGGTTCTTGATAAAAGCTTCAAACTGATCGCGCTTCATAAAACGCGAATATTGACGAAGACTTTTTCGGAGTTCACTAAAAGATGAAAATGACGTCATAAAGAACAAAAGACGACCGCCCACTCACCGTTCATGCTTCTTCATTTCACTATCGGCATTATTCTTTGCAAAGAACTTATCAACAAGCTGATACTCTCTGCATATATCCTTGCGACGTTGGCGTTCATTCAAACGATCCAAATAAATATCCATAATAGCAGATGTTAAGTCTGAAAAATGACAACTCAAAAACTTCAATATTTTATAAATAAAAACCTTTTTCAGTTTCATCTGCATCTGCTTCATCTGATAAATTACAAACAACCTTCTCAGCATCGTTATCAAATTCAAACTCATAATCATCTCTATTTGGCATATAGGCGATTTTCATCAGATCTTCACTAGCAGTCATCACTACCGGTGGTGGAACAGATAGGATTGACTCTGAAATGATTCAATTTAGGCATCAAAAACTTCACAATGTTTAATTACAGGTTACTAAGTAGTATTGAAATGATGAGATGTTTTTACCATGCATAGGTGGTGTGTGATCTGTCATACGGTTGGGTATCTCTTGTGGTATGAGCGCCTTTCCAATTACTGTTTCCACATAAAACTTATTGTAATGATTTTCTATTTCTTTGGGACTTTTTTGTGGCAAGTTTTTGGCAATGTTTCCCCAATTTTCAAAACCGTATTGTTCAATACTTTCCAATAAAGTTTTTTCTTCAAGAGCTGACCATTTAGCATCAAATACACTGTATGCGCCTATATCCTAAGTAAACAAGTAAATTTGTTGTAAGAAATAATTAAATTTGATATATCACTATAGAGATATTGTTTAGATTCAATTAAAGAAGTTTCAATTAATTATTTGAAATTAGATAATCTGTATTTAAATAGCAGAATAAGTTTTTGTAGATAAGTTTCTCAACCATCAAGCTAACAGTATTTATTAATCTATCTAATATCGACTTGAAGGTGATATATCATAAGAAGGTCATACCCCCCAAAAACAAGATTTTGATAATTTTAATGATATTTTAAAAATAATTAATTTGATTAAATGCATGGCTGCAAATTATACAACTCTTACAAGATTTCATCAAAAAGTTCTAATTAAGATTTGATTTAAAAACATTTTTAATTTCAGTTTTCAAAAGCAAACCAAAAGCTTTTACTGCTGGCATCATGAAAGTTTAAACCAATTTAAAAAACATATATAATGAATCATGATATAACAATTGTGAGAAAAATGACAAAATATTGTATTGTAGTTAGGAAATAAGCAAACCTTAGACAATTTTATTCTCATTAAGACTTACTTGAAGGCAATATTTATGAGTTTTTAGATGCTCTCTAAATTCCACACCAGAAGCAAAACACTATAAAATTGTTAACAGAAAATTAGAAAACTATAAATAAGTCAAATGGAATTCCACTATGAGCACAGTTTAAGCATTCTTGTTTTCTTTTTTATAAATTCTAAAAGATATCTTAAATAATAATTTCTTGATTTACTTATAAACTACTTCAACTTGTTATAATCTAACTTAAAATTTAATAAACATTAATCAAAACACATTATTCATTCTGCATGACATATAGAAAAGTTTATCCATTAGAAAGTTCTTAATGAGAGCTGTTTAAAAGATAACATGACTTTGTATAATGAAATATATTTAATAATTATAAGTAAAATAAACATATACAAATAATGTGCAATGATACAAACCTGTAAGCAAAGTTTCACAGCAATACATTCATGACATTTTATGAAAACTTCAGACAATTCACTTTTACATCCATTACAACAACCTTTTAATGACATATTTTTTTCCATTTTAAAAATCTGCATATAAACAAACTAAATAATTGTAAAAGATGACTGAAATTATCATCAAATAATGTTTATATGGATAATTTATCACAGCAATTGATAAAAAAATGTGAAGTTAGAAACAAAACAAAATATTATGAAAAAGTTATCTAAGATTGTATAACAAATCATGGAAAAAGTATATCCCTCAGAAAACAGAAATTTGGTCAAAAATAATAAATTAGTGTTTAAACAAGTTTATATCACATTTAATTATTAGTATGTTAGCATTATAGTTTTATGGTTGTTAATTTGATTAACAAAATAATATACGCAATAAAAAGTAACTATTTAATAAATTAACACTTGAGTAAGTAAGATACTTAAAATGTTAATTCAGCAGCTAATCTACAAAATAAACAGCTTCAGACTGCAACTGAATGTTTCTTTAACAAATAAATCAAAGTATAAGAACTGACACAAAAGTTTTCTATCGTAGTAACGAGACTAGAGATAACTTGAAAATAAGTGAATGAAGGCAAGTCTGCTTATCTTTAAAATGTTTTTAGCAAAAACAATAATAGACTTAACATAAACAACAAAAAAGTAACTTTAATGTGTAATTTGAACGATTTCTGAGAAAACTGTAATTTAGTAGCATCGAACAGAAAGTTATATAAGTTTTTAACAAAGATTCAAATCAGCTAGTCTAGTTTAGAATAATTAAAATATTCTTAAAAGATTTTCTTTTATATCAATGCTTTAACTATTACCTGAATTAGTTAATATCGTTTCGCACTTTAAATGTTATTGATAAGTTGTGAAAAGTTTTTTAAATGGATTAAATTTTTATAAAATTTTCTATTTTTATTGTTTACTTTCGTAAAGGCTTTTAATATTTGATACTTTCTTAATAATATAAATCAATTATGAACTGTGAATTAAAGAACAACAAAGTTGTTAAATGCTAAAATTTATTCGATTTATAAATTTAACAAAGCTGCTAAAAAAAGCTTGCTTCAAATTTTTACATTTTTTATAATCGAGCATAATAATAGATTTAAAACAGTTTAAAAAAACTATAAGCAAACCATTTGCAGAAGTTCTACCCTGTATTCATGATTTTGTGAGAAGGTTCAACATTCTAAACTATAGAAAAATCTAAAAACAAAATTCGCTTTAGTTTTAGATGAGGATATTTTTTATGAATAAATCTAGCCGAAAAATATTTGTCTTACAAACGACTCGTAGATGAAGATATCAAATATGGTAAAAAGGAAATGTAACTTTTAGCTAAGCAACTTATATAATTTTTTACTTCTGGAAAAATAAAACATTTATACTGGTATGATTTAAGCAAAACTTATATTTAAGTTAAATTTGTATTATTAAAATTTGTTTAAAAAGTTATAAATGACTTATGTATTTTATATAAACAAAATTAGGCTGTTTTAAATAAATAGGAGGTTGATTATTAAAAATTATAATTTTTATGTATATAAGCTATAATCTTATTTACTTTTGTTATTGCTTATAAATAGTTTGAATTAGTTTTTAATAAAAAGATCAAAAAGTCGATACATTATAAAAATAAGGATATATAGGGAAATACCCGAATCTTCATGCTTATTTGGCATTCTTTTGCAAACAATTTTGAGATTTTGAATGAGCATTTTTCAGTCAAATTTAATTGTTTATTTACTTATTATTAGTTATAATTTAACAAATGTATAATTAAAAAAAATAATAATAATATTTTTCAAATTTAAGTATTTTATTTGTTCTTTTCGAAAATTAAAATATTAGCGATATAATTTTTTTTAAAAAAGAGTGATTTTTGATTTAATCTTGAAGTTTAGAAATTTGCTTAAAACAATTTGTTAGAAAAAAATTGTGCCTCTAAAGTACATCTGATGTAAGTTTTTTACTTACAAGTAAGCCAATGTTTGCTTTAATTAATTTATCATTTTGATTAGTTATAGCCCCTGTAATTAATCATGTTAATATTAAGTTGTGATTAAATTAGTTTTTTGAATCAACAAATGTCCCATAATTTTTTTTTTCAAAAATAGAACTAAAAATTTAAGATAATTTTCGTCAATGTTAAGAGTAAAAATAAAGAAGTTTTTCATTGTTATTAAGATTTTTAATTTAAGAATAGTTTAGTTTATGTTATGAATCCTAATTAATTATATTGTAATGATATTTTTATAGATATATCCATATATATATATTAGTTCAAACGATCTATGATGTACACTGTAAGTTATTTGTTAAAATAAAATTTGTTGAAATAAGTTCTTAAAATTAAATGAATTTCTTGCAAAAAAAGTGAAGAATTTTTCAATAAATATAAATCTCTGTAATCTATTAAAATAATTAATGTTAAAAGTAAATCTATAATTTGATGATTCTTAAGAAGTTTGAAATATATTTGTTTTATAAAATTTCATGATGTTCCAAAAAGTTTGCATTAAAAATTTTTAATTATCACTAAACTAAATGTCAAAGAATTTGCATAAAAACTGTCAACCTGGTATGTCGTGACAAAAGTATTTTTTTAGTTTTATGTTAATTACAACGCAATTAGTAATCAGTTTTCTTGATTTTATATTATTACAAACTAAAAAAATATCAAGTAATAGACTATACTGTTAATAGTGTGTTTTTATTACAAACTTATGAAATTTGTTTCATAAATCTGATCAACTAAACTGCCATAAAGACTGAAATCTAGCTTTCAACTTGAACAGTTTGAAAAACTAATTGATAATAATTTATCAACATCATTATATCTTTTTTATGCTGTAGGCAGTTTAGAAAATATTTTATTTTCAACAGTTGATATTTGTACTAGATAATTTGAAATTGTTTAAATTATGTTCTATATTATTAGTATATTTTTATGTATTTTATAGTTATAATTTTTTTAAGCATTTTAAAAAATTTAAATTTTTGATATATTGTTGATTAGTAATGAATTAATCATTTTTAAATAACATTTTGGAATCTGTAGAAAAATTTATTATTTTAAATAAAACAAAAAAATCTTATTTCCATTTTAGATTATAGAATTATAAATCTTCAGTATAAATAATGAAAGTTATTTTTCTCCATCCTGATCTTGGAATCGGAGGAGCAGAGAGATTAGTCGTGGATGCTGCAGTTGCATTAAATGATCAGGGTCATCGGGTCAGCTTTATGACTGGTTACCATGACAAATCTCACTGTTTTGAAGGTCAATTGACATCTTAAATCTGATTGGCTTAAACATTTCTTCCAAGTTTTAATTTTATTTTTCATTTTTTATAAATTTTTTAATATTCCAGAAACTAAAGATGGGACTTTTTATGTGAAAGTCCTTGGGAGTTGGATTCCCAGGAAGCTTTTTGGTCGTTTCCATGCCCTATTTGCCTATCTCAAAATGATTTATATTGCTTTGTATTTATCGTTTATGACTTGGAGAAAACCAGATGTAATTATTTGTGATCAAGTCTCAGCCTGTATCTTCATTCTAAAGTTTGAAACTAATTTTGAATGACAATTTGGACTTTTCTAATTTATCCCCAGAATGTTCTCATCGGCCAAAATTGTCTTCTACTGTCATTTTCCTGATAAGCTACTGACAAAACGGGAAAGTTTTCTGAAAACAGCTTACAGATCAGTAATTGATTGGATTGAAGAACGAACCACTGGACTCGCAGACGTGATATTAGTCAACAGTCATTTTACAGGTATCGTAAACTTATAGGACAGATTATGGAAAGGTTGCAAAAAGTGAAAAATAATTGCAGAAAAATATTTGACGATTTTCTAATCAAACTAAACTGCTGTTTTTCAGCTGATACATTTCGAAAAAATTTCCCAACTCTTAAAAACCGAGAGCTTCATGTTTTGTACCCAAGTTTGAATGTTGCTAAGTTTAAATTGAAAGAATCTCGACTTTGTAACCCACAAAATAAAGTTTCTAAGGACCAAATCTCAAAACTTTTCTTATCAATCAACCGTTACGAACGCAAAAAGAACCTTCCTTTGGCAATCAAAGCTTTTGGTAAATGTTTTTTACATTTTTTAAAGCGTTTATCTTAAACATAAAATTATATTATCAAAACTTGCATCTGGAAACCTCTTTTTAGCTATGTTACGTGAAAAAATATCTAAAGAAGAATTTGAAAAGTGTTCGCTTGTGCTGGCTGGTGGTTACGATAAAAGATTAAGTGAAAATGTTGAACATTACAAAGAATTGAAAGACTTAACTGGTAAAAAATTTACCCAATACCTTGTTCTGACTTATTATGATTGAAATAGGAGCTTATTTTTAATATCAATCTTATTTAACTCTACAAAATTAGAAAAATAACTTTTAAGAAGTCCTTTTAAACATTCATAAAATAATTATTTAACATTTTTAAAGACTTTAACCAAAAACTTTTATTATTTAAATTCTAAATTCTTTTTAAAGAAAGTTTAGATTTAAAAAGCAAAGTCAAGTTTTTAAGATCTATTTCCAATGGAGATAAAATTTCTTTACTGCGAGCAGCTACTAGTGTTTTATACACGCCTTCACATGAACATTTTGGTATTGTTCCTATTGAAGCAATGTATACAGAGGTAAAGACATTATTGTTGATATATCACTATAGAGATATTGTTTAGATTCAATTAAAGAAGTTTCAATTAATTATTTGAAATTAGATAATCTGTATTTAAATAGCAGAATAAGTTTTTGTAGATAAGTTTCTCAGCCATCAAACTAACAGTATTTATTAATCTATCTAATATCGACTTGAAGGTGATATATCATAAGAAGGTCATACCCCCCAAAAACAAGATTTTGATAATTTTAATGATATTTTAAAAATAATTAATTTGATTAAATGCATGGCTGCAAATTATACAACTCTTACAAGATTTCATCAAAAAGTTCTAATTAAGATTTGATTTAAAAACATTTTTAATTTCAGTTTTTTTTCAGAATCCAGTGATCGCTGTTAACAACGGAGGACCTTGTGAAACTGTTGTTGACCATGAAACTGGTTTTCTATGTGAAGCAGATGAAAGTTCATTTTCTGATGCTATGTAAGTATTTAATTATAAGATGATAAATTGTTTTTAAAAGAAGAAAAAAAACTTATAAGTTTGATGATTTACTTGACATTAAAAGAAATGATTATTTTTTTTCCAACAGAATATAATTTAGATTTTATCTGAAGCTTTGATAAATTGATAGTTTATCATTTTTTATAAAATTTATATTTGATTAAACAAATTTTCATTTCTATCAACATCAAAATTTTAACAAAAAAAAATGACTAAAATAGTTGTTGGAATGATTTAACTCTACTGATGTCTTCAACTTGTTACTTAAAGGAAGAAATGTCTTGATGAGATTCTAGTGAAGGAGATGGGTAAGCAAGGTTTACAAAGAGTTCTTGAGAAGTTTTCATTCGAATCTTTCTCACAATCCCTAAATGAGGTCATTCATTCAATCTGCTCTTCAGATAATCATAAGAGCAAGTGATCTTTAGTGAAACCCTATTACTGATTATTATGATGAAAAAATTAACTATTAGTCACTTTACTTCAAACTTTTATCAAATTCTTATATCTATTTTCACTATTTCATAAAGTTGTCGACGTATTTATTCAAAGTTTACAATAAAAATCTGCTAAATTGTTCTTCAACTCAGTATTAGAAACAAATCAGTTTTCAATTGAAACATTTGTGTTTAGTGGTTTAAAATTTGTCGATCTTAGTAATAATTGAATGTTACTACAATTATTTTGAACTTATTTTGTAAATTCAAAAGTTAACATTTCTACAAATATTTCTCTACATCGTCAACATTAATCAAAATTAATATGATGAAAATGGTTTTTGCAAAAATCTTAAAAAACTTTTTTCAAATATCTTCATGATAAATGGATTTGAAAGAATTTTCTATCCACATCAAAAGAACATATTTTTATTCAAAAACAAGTTTGTTAGAGTGGAAAAAACTTGGAACAAATTATTTTTATACGGATTAATACATATATCAAAATAAATTTGGAAATATAAAATTGTAAGAAGACAAAATAATTACTTTAATATGCAAATATATCAGTTTAATATCAAAAACTAATTTAAAATCTTTTTTAATTTAATCATTGGCTTATAAGAACCATAAAACCAATAATTTCATTAAAAGTTTGGTTATTCTTAATTGAACGCATAAACTACTGTTTTTTGATAATCTAAATATATTTTTTAATGAAACACTGTATGAAGAAAAATATATAAAATTGAAACTAATAATTCTATAAATTGTGATTTAGCAACAAACATTTTTTTTAAAGTTGCTTAGCAAATTTTTAGTAATTTATTTTCTGTTCATTAAACTTACTAATGACGATTATTGTTGATAATGAGATAATACTGCGATTTATTAAACAAACTAATTTGTAGGTAGAAATTTTAAGGTAGCAAAAAAGTCAATATTTTCTAAATTAACTTTTCAGTATCTAAAGGCAAAGTACTCAGCTTTTGTGAGCTGTTATAACAGCCATGTTTTACCGACAATATCAAAAATGTGGTCTTCAGTTTGTGAAATAAAATTTAAAGTGTTGATAGAAAAAAATGTTTAGATAGCTAATGTTTTAAAGTTGTCATTTTTTGTTTTTAAATTTATTAGTGCTTTTATTTTTGTCTGTTGATAATTGAAAGATTATATTAAGATAATTATAATTTGACTTTTAAATCAGTAAAAATAATTATTTAATTTAGTGATTGTTTATTAAATGCTACCTAATTTCTGTTAATGTCATGTTTGTTTAAAAGTCAGCTTTATGAGGTGGAGAGTTAGGAAGAAATAGAGAAGCTTCCTACTAAATAAATGTTAGCACCATAAAACAAAATTTAACTAATCTATTGACAAGATCATTTCCATAGCTACAGAAGACGCTGTCTGAAAAGAAGTCAGCGTCTTAAAATTGTTTGGTAAATTAGATCAAATAAATTACTGAGGGGGTTTAGTAAACATTTAAGTGGATATTTTTTGTGAACAATAAAAGATATTTCAGTCTAAAAGATTTATTATGTTCAATAAAACCTAACAAAGAGTCAGCTGTTTTATTTGTGTCTTGTAAATCACCTTTAAACATGAAAAAACATCATTTTTAACAATGAATCAAATCAATATCATAATATTTGTTAGGTGCTAAATAAAATTACTTAAAGTTCAAATAAAAGTCAGATTTTAAGTATCATTAAACAACGTTTTAGGCAAGTTGAACTAAGAATTTGTTGTAGAAAAGTTGAGATTTTTAAACTTATTAATCATCGCTATGAAATTTTTAGCTTTAAAAAAAATCATCCATCAATTGTACATTGAAAACAAAAATTAGTGGATAGTTAGTAAAATGAAACATACACAAATACCTTATAATTTCACATTAGTTAGCAATAGACCAGTTATTAAAGAAAAAGCTACAAAATTCTACAAAAATACCTTTACACTAAGCAGGTAAAAACTAACTATAAAATGTTATATTAGGTAGATGCTTCATAACATTTATATTTAATGATGATGAAAACTTCACAACTTTTCAGTACTGTTTAATTCTTCTTCTTCAACACCTGCCTGGGCTAGTAATTCAGCTATATTTCTTTCAAGTTCATCTATTCGTCCACCCATATCCTCTATTTTGTTGACTACACCATCTGACATGCTTTTGAATTTACCTTGCATGTCTTGTAAAACTTGTTGAACAAAAACTGTGAGATCTTGAACATTTTTTGGGTCATTATCAGCCATTTTTAGCAAGTTCTTTGAGAGTGAAAGATGAAATTGCAAAATATATTTTACTAAAAGCTGAAAATATAAAATATTCAAAATCTTTAATTCTAAGTATTATTAAACTTTGCAGGAAAACTTAACTAATGACCTGATAATCTTTTTTTTGGAAAATTTGAAATAAATATTTTTAAACTCATTAGTAGTCAGTAATAAATTTGTTTTTGAATAAAGAAGTAAAATCTGATTTAAATTTCTGATTTATATTTTAAATATATTAGCTAAGAATTCAGAAAAGTTAAAATCAGTTTAAAAAATAACTCAATTAATTCTTAAGCTTTCTTTGTTTAAAGCCGTAATATAACTAAATTATAGAAATATTATATTACATATTTATTAGTTGTGCAATAGACTGAAAAATTTACTAAAAAAAACTCTTTTAATCTTAGTGTAAACAAAAGTTTAAATTTTTTTATCAAAGTTATAATTTATTAAATTGAAGAAATAGTTGAAGTAACTTTTTTATAAATAAAACGTTTAAAACTATGTTACAAACAATAAAATCTAAAAAAATAAATTGATTAAAGCATTAGGTAAAAAGCTTCAAAAAATGTTAAACTAAAATATATTTTAAATAAAAGATTACTAATATGGAGCAATTGATGATAAAAACCCAAATGCAACAGAAATAATTTTAATTACTGAAATTTATTAATGTTATAACTATAATAAAAATAAAATAATTCAATACATTATCAAAAATAAATAAAGTATGATAAAAATAGTAACAATATAAAGATGATTTTCCAAAATTCCAATAAAAAATATTTTGTAAAATTAAAAATAAATTCTTAAAAATAAATAATTTAAGCGTGCAAAAATAGGTTTATGATAAGTATGTCTCATAAATAGAAGTACTTTTAAAAGATATTGAAATCCTAGAAAACTATTAATGTCACTAAAAACTTTTATAGTTACCAAGACAATAAGATATCTCGGCGTCACTGCTTCTTAACAAGAACTAAATAAACAAAATAGCGTCACCAATTTGAAAAGCTTGATCAGGTATATTTTGGACATACTACGACCATAATGGTCTAAAATCATGACAAATAGTTTTCATTATTAGAATATTTCTAAAACTTTAAGTGATGTGTATTTATACGTATTTTGAAATATAAGCTTAAATACTAATGATAAGATTTAAAGATTTGTTAAAAGTTCAGAATCTTTCAGAAATTATTTACATCAAAAAGGATATCACATTGTCTATATGCTATTTAATATATAAAAAAAGTTTCTTTTTTATTTATTTATTTATTTCAATAACTGCGAAGAAGGGTACCTGAAAAGAGCACCTCTCGCTAACACACATTCTTGATAGACAATTTGATTTTTTGGAAAAAAGGCTCATTTAAATCCCATATAAATTACAAAAGTTTGTCACCAGCTTTCTCAATTAGTGTATTTAATTGTAAAAACATCAAGCCGAAACAAATTGATGTTATTAGCAAATATTGTGATTAAGACTCAATGGAACCCTGCTTATTCCACCGAAGCCAATGTCTTTATGATAAATTATAAAATATATTTTAAATGTGGTCGTAGCTATGAAATGGACAAGCGGTTGAGTTAATTGGCTTTGTGAGTGGGAGTTTGAGTTGTCGTCGTCGAAGATACGGTATAGTGCGCTTTGAATATCTACCGAGAATATCTACTATAACAGAAAGTATTTTCTCCAACTAAGTAGCACCACAGGAGAAGGTTATGGGAGCTCACCCAAACATAAATTCTACAATCCAATGACCTTGATGTCACTATCCCAGGTAACTGGGCCTTCTCACTGAAATGCGGATCTAAGAAGTGGGTATATCCCAGGTTGTTAGATTGTGTCACCAAGTGGAGATATTTCATCACAGGATGTTTTCATTTACAATAAAAGTTAGCTACATGTTAATTAAAGCATAAAACCGGGAATATACTAACCGATATACATCTCTAATAGCCTTGCAGCGATTGCGGCGGAAAATGACATTCGGAGGCCAGAGTTACAATTCTGCTTATAGATGGATAAGATTATGAGTCGTTTTTCTTACACTGTAGCTTCTATAAAAATACCCTTGGAAAGCTTTGAGATATTGTTATATTATATTATTTAGCTTTTCGAATGACGTTTGCTTAAGAAGCTCACAAGCTGTTATAGAATCTAATAGCATTGTGTAACTTAAATATAACTTTGCTGATGATCTAGTGAGGAACCTGAAACTTTATTTTTAAAATATTTTTGCAAAATGTTCCCACCTATGACTACTTGTTTTACTGCAATTGTCTTAATCTATGTTCCACTTTTCGAAAATAACATGGGTTTTGTTAATATACAGTCATTTTTGTGCCAAACTTTACCATATTAAGCTTCTATTTTTACATTTAAATTTTTCATCATTTATTTTCAACTATCAATTTTATCTTTGTATCAATTGTTTAAATATCTGTATCCTTTTTTGTTGGACTTATTTCATAAATAGTTTTAGTTTAATTTGTTATTCCTTACAAATTCATATCTAATTTATTATACCTTTTATGTATATTAATTTGTTAAAGGTTTTATGAGAATAAACTTTTTAAAAAGATATTATTGCTGTTATTAGTGCTTAGAAAATATTTTTTGAGCTAATCTAAAACAATTTCAAGTCTACCAAATTTTACAATTTTATTTTTCATTAAGCTTATTTGTAGGTTATTATTTCCAGTTAGAATAAAAAATAAGCTTCGTGGTAAGATGTTCCATTTTCTAAATTCATTACCTAATTTTTAGGTTAAGTTATTTGTTTGTATTTAAAATATATCAAATTTTGAATTGTTATTTTTTTATTAGGTGCAAATCAATTTTGTTTACTTCTTTTTATCTAACATCATGAGACTAGTAAATTTGATTAGAATATAAACTCTTTTAAATAAACAGTCCTGTAAATATACATTAAGATAAATCAATATCTTAAGATAATTAATGACCAGAAAATAATTTATTAAAATTGTAAAAATCTAATTTTTAAGACTAAGTTTTATAAAATTAGTCTAAAAGTACAGATTATGTAATAAAAAAAACTTATAAATAAGGAAATTGTTGTTGTAGGTTAAAATAATAAGTTTCTAAACTCATTTATATTTAGAGTAAAATCATTTAAGTTGGTAGAAGAAATTCTTAAAATAACGTTTTTGTTGTTCAAGCAAATTAAAATTCTAAAAGAAAACTGATGCTAAGAACGTCAAATACCTAAATTTTAAATAAGCTGAAGAATTATTTGCTAAAAATATTGCTAAGCTCGTTTTTAAAGATCACATTTTACTTTTAATTATGAAAAAAATTGAGTCGATTTTATATCATGCATCAAGTTTTGAAAAATAAGAAAAGCTTATAAACTATAATTATAAATAAATAAATATTCGAAAATAAATCTAGTAACACAGAACATTTTTGCACATTAATTATGTCATAAAATTGAAGGAAATTTTACTATTAGTAAGAACAAAGATTAAAGTAGAAATAAATCTTAATTAAAATCTAAAATATCTAACAACTTATAAGGTAGTGTCGGGGGTTTTTAAATTAGCTTCTTTTGCTTCATCTAATATAACAGCAGCACCGTTCCGTAACAGTGCAATAGCAACATCTCTTCCTAAATGGCCAGCTATCTTGAGTTGTAGCGGATGCATGAACCGATGTGAAGTTGTGATACTAGAAGATTCACGGCATTTATCCAAATCACTTTTATTTTGCCAGCTGCTTTCTTCAGATAAGCATATTTCCGACTTCCTCGTCTCAATAACCGCCTTACTGCCATCGAAATTAAAAGCACCGCCAGTTAAACACAATTTATCATCTTCAAACCATGAGTGAACTCCCTGTGGTACAGAGCAGCCTCCGCCTAAGGTGCTGAGAAACGCCCTTTCAGCTACTGTCCTAAGAACAGTCTCTTTACAATGAAGCCGTGACACCATAGTGATGACCTCATAGTCACGTGCCCTGGTCTCTATCGCCAACGAGCCCTGTCCGATTGCATACAAACATTCTGAAGGTGCAAGAATTTGTGAAACATAATTCAACATTGAAAGACGTTTTAATCCAGCGTACGCTAAGATGATACATTCCAGTTCATTAGAATTGTGCAACTTGTTCAAGCGCGTGTTCAAATTCCCGCGAATGCTTTTAAACATAAATTGTGGATAGGCACGCGAGAGCTGGGCAACTCTTCTTAAGGAGCTGGTTCCAATAACACTTCCGGCTTTCAAGTCACACAACTTTTTTTCTCGATTTTTAGGGTGCATAACAACCACATCAAGAGGACATTCACGTTTAGAGATGGCAGATATGGTGAGACCCTCTGGTAATGTTGACGGCATATCTTTGAGTGAATTCACAACCATATCTACCTGCTTTTCAAGTAATGCATCTTCTAATTCCTTCGTAAAAAGATTCTTTTCACCAGTTTTAGAAAGTGATTTATGAAGAATGGTGTCTCCTACAGTCTTAATTTTGATTATTTCAAATCTGATTCCCGGGATCACTTTTTCTAACTCATTTTTCACCCAATTTGATTGAACCAATGCTAATTGGCTATCACGTGAGCCAATACGGTAAGTTTTATTTAAAAATGTCCTATCATTTTCCATTGTAGGAAACTGTAAGTAAATATATAATTAATGAAAATAGAAACAGGTTTGTGGGCGGCAGTGTAGAGTAAATTGCATGCAGTACAAAGATAGTTTACCAAAATAAAGCAGCAAATTTGAAAAAGCCATCACATTGCGATATGAAGAACTATTGCGATGAAATTTAGAATGGATGTTGCCTGTTGTTAGAGAAAAGTGAAAAACATGAATCCCAGACCAACAAAATAAACCATACTTAAAAATATCACATGTTTAAAATAGGAGACAAGAGTTAGCTTTGAGAAAATCCATTTAAACAAGAAGCTAGTAAACCTAATTCTCCTTACATTAAAAGGCACCGCTGAACAAAAGTTAATTTCGATAAAATATCTATTAATTTAAAGTATTAAAAATATATAAATTAAGAAAATTTCTTATTCAGAGCTAGGCATTATAATCCATAACTAACAAACGGTTAGAAGGTAGGTTTTCACTCGGAGAAATCAAAGTAATAATACAATTTTGTTTATCAACATCTTTAATGATCACATAACCAGCTATATTACTGATCTTCTTTTCATTAAAGTCATCTGACACTAAACTACAAACTCTATTAATAAGTTTACTATCCACCCTCACTTTAAATAACTTAATATCAAATGTAAAAACACTAAGCTCATTAAAAGATAGCTTAATTTCAAAAGTTTGACACTGAAAATATCTTTGAACCTTTAAATCGCGAGATCTTCTTCTATAATTTTGATCTCTTATCATTACACCATCAGCGCGAGGTAGATGAACGATCTGAACAAATGATGGTAACTGTGTGGTTAATTTTGAGTAGAGTTCTTGATTGTTGATAACTACAACCACATCAACCTCAAAACAATCAGCTGTATGAATAATTGCTTGAAAACCAAACCCATTAATCCATCCACAAGTGTTAATAACACATCCGCTGTATCGTAACCTTTCATCTTGAAAGCACAAGTGATTAAATCTACCTGCAAGCTTCTGAAGAAGGAACTGGTACAAACGTTCATGAGGATTTAACGCTTTATCACCAAAATGTAAAACAAAAGGATTCTCTGAATCAAAGTCATCAGACGGGGGCACCATATTGTGTAAAGAAACCACACCCACGGTGCCAGGTAAGCTAATCGCCCCCTGTCCCACATCAATGTCCACAAAAGTCGGCAGTTTATTTGCTCTAATGGCATAGTTTAATAGTAGTTTACTCAAACTGCTCTTTCCTGAGTCAGTTGGTCCAGTTATTAGTACCCTTGGTCCATTTTTATGATAATTTTTAGCGTTTAATCTCATATTTTCCAATTGAGTGTGTAAATGAAGGTACATATGCATGATTTTATTTTCTTTTGGTACACACCTTAATTGTGGATCAAATATTTTGATCTTGCAACCATACCAGGTAAAAATTGGAAACTTCTTTAAGTTAAAAGTAGAATTCTTGCTGAGACAAAACCCAAATACTTCTGCATCTCCTTCGAGAAGTTCTGCTTTACATTGATCATAAATCTCAGATTGAATACAGAGTTCATATCCAGCTGAGATTTCCAATATTTGATAATCGCTACCAACACTTGACATCATATATATTCTGAAAGTACATAAATATTTTGCATAAAACCAAACATAATTGTCAAATTAATAAAGAGGTAAGTTTAAGGGTTAGAAATTTCAAATTGAAGAGATAAAATAAATAGAAATGAAAAATAATTCCCAACAAATTAAGTGCTTATATGGTGTGGTAACTTTTTGTCATTAAGATTAAGTGATTGCAAAGAATATCGAAATATTTAGATTATAGTTTTCTGGCCCACACTTAAGGTTACAGATACAAGTGAGCTTATAATAACAATTTTATTTACCTTAGGTTAAAATAATTAAAATCAAATTTGTGATGATAAAAATTTGATATATTTTATATTCTACATTTTGCTGGCTTTTGGTTAATTTAAAAATTTGCAACAGAAAAAGATTCAATAAAAAAAATTTTAATTTTAAGAAAATCAAATTAAAAAAAATTATTTTTATCTAAATTGAATTTTTGTTTATTCTGATGTTTAAATGTAATAATTACAAATATTGTCATCAATTATTATAAATATTTAATAATTTAATATACGATATTTAAGAAAATTTTAACTAATAACATAAATTGACAAAATTAAAAAAACAGCTTTGGGGCACCTAAGATCACATGATAAATAGTTGGCAAATTAAAAAAAACAGCTGATAAACATTAAAAGATTTGGAAAGCTCAAAACAATTATTTATGACAAATCTGAAGTGACTACCACCAAGAAGAAATTAGATTAAAGTCACAGTTTCCACCACACAGAATAACAGCTACATTTTTTACATTTTCATTTATTCCATTCAACTTATTAAAATCAGTTTTTGTGATAGCCGCTACTCCGACACCACTTGTTGGTTCTATAACTAGTTTAGCTCTTTCAAAAACTAATTTTGTTGCTTCTTTGATCTCATCTTCAGTTACAGTTATGACATCATCAACTAGGTCTCGAATAATTGGCCAGGTGTTTTTACCAATACTGACTTTTACACCATCAGCAACTGTATTAGGATTTTGTAAATTCTTTGTGAGTCTACCATTTTTCTTTGACATGTAACAACTTTTTGCTTCTTCGGGTTCTGCAGCATATATCTTGATAGAAGGTTTAATAGATTTAGCAGCAATAGCAATACCACTAATCATTCCACCACCACCAACAGGTACTACTATAGCATCAATATTTGCATTATCTTCTAATATTTCTATTGCTATGGTACCTTGACCAGCAATAACATTTGGGTTTTGAGAAGCATCTATAAAGACACCACCTTTTTCTTTCAACACTTTATCAGCAACTTCCTGCCTTGAATATTCGTTATTCAAACATTCAACAATATTTCCTCCATAGCCACGTACAGCATTCTTTTTACAAGAAGGAGAATTTTGTGGCATTACAATATATGATTTGATTCCAAAAATACTGGCGGCATAAGCAACTGCTTGACCATGATTGCCACTACTGTGAGTAACAACACATGTTTCTTTACCTTTCAAGTTATCTTGTATTTCATGTTTAATAGTATTAATAGCTCCTCTGATTTTAAATGATCCTGTTTTTTGTAAATTCTCTGTTTTTAGGTAAATATTCTTTCCACACATTAGACTTATTGTTGAGCATTCAAGAAGGGATGTTTTGTGAATGTGTGGTGAAATTACCTTCGACGCTGTTTGTATATCAAAATGTGAGATTAAATAACTCATCATTAACCTTTCTTTAAGTTACTTAAATAAAAATAAGTAATAATTACCACCTTATATAAAACAATTATTTAAAATAGATAAAAATTTTAACAAAGTTTTCTTTTAAATAAGTTTGATCTTACTTAAAGAGTTTATAGAAGTTTAGATGTTTTAAAATACTTTTATTTTCTAGCTGATAGCCATAGAGCTTTTAAAATTAATGTAAAGTAAATCAAATAAATATTTTCATATAAATAAACGGTTTTGTTCTTATAATTATTTAATAAAATAAAAATCTAATGTTACATCTAAATTTTAGTATAAGAAGTTTATGAACAAGTAGTTTTCTAAATATAAACATTTTAAAATTTAAGTCAAAAATAAATAATATATGAGACTCTAAGAATAAATAAAAAAAATTAATAAACTATACTTTCTCCATGGAACCAAATTTGCAAAATCCGAAAAGTTTAAAAACAATTTAATTTATAAGTTTAATATCTGCAAGTAAATATAAAACATCAAGTTAAAAAATTATTGATAAAAAATATACAGAAAATTGTTCCTTAAAAATACAAAACCACACAATTTCCAAGAAACACAAACCCTAAAACAATTACAAAATATTGAGGTATATTCTCCTCAGCGTTGAAAACATGATCAAAACACCAACTCAACTTGAAGCTTGATAACTTAAAATAGTTACAAATAAGACTATCAACAACATTTAACAGTTTATCATTTAATTAAAAAAATTGAGTGTTTAATAATCATTTTATGAATATAGTTCTGCTATAAGACATCACACAAAACATAAAATTTGCTAAACACTCAACAACAAAACCACATGAGCAACTTTTTAAGATAAAATATCTTAAAAGATATTCTTGTTTTCAATCATATTTCAAAAATGTTTCATACAATACAATAACTTAACAGCAATTATAACCTCACAAAATTGTATATCTAGGGATCAAAAAACTTTAATCTTTTTAATTTAAGCCTATGTTTTTATAACAACAAAAACCTTTAAACAAGCTTCTATAAAATCGACTTTCTTTCTGTATCATTTCTAAAAGATTATTATAAACTTTTATCAGTAGTAACTTCCATTTGATCTTTAACTTCTATATTTGAGCCATCAGCAACATTTTTTGTATCAAAAGAGTTGCCATTATGATTTGAAAAACCCTTCTTTGTCATTTCAGGTTCTTTTGTATCAATAACATCATTTGACTTGGTAGTTACATTTGTCTTATTATCTCTTATAGATTGTTTTATTGCATTATCTACTGGAGAAACAGTTTTTGTTGAGTTGTTTGTTTCTTCTTTAGCTTGCTGGCATTTGATCTTACTTTCTTTATAGTATTCTTCTGGAGTGATATTCTTTAAATGGTTTACTTCATTTTCAAAGCTTATAGCCTGTTCTTGCCACTTTCTTTTAGTAGCAAGATGCTTGTCTTCTAAATCTAACAATTCATTCTGTAACTTACCATGATGATGTTCTAACGATTCTACTTGCTGACACAAAGTATTGAGTCTTTTTGATGTAACAACACTTCTTCCAGATTGCACCACATTACAATCAGATAAAATTTCCTGCATTAATCTCTGATTTCTTTGAAATCTTGCAGCTGAGATATGTTTGACTGAAAGACCATCATCTCCATTATCTTCTGCACCAGGTTCAATACTCAAATAAGCATCCTCTCTTTCAATCTGGTTTTCAATGGATTCATTCATCTCAGCTCTTCCTTTAGCTTGTAAATAATTCTGATAGACTGGAGAATTGTGATAGGCTCGAAGCATTTCTTGATAATCAATCTTTTCGGTTTCATATTCATCAATGATTAGTTGTTTATCAGGAGTTGGTAGCTCTCTCCACATTTTACCAATTATCTTACCAATCTCCCACAGCTTTAATTCAGGTTGATTAGCTTTTACTTCGTCCCAAACCTTTCTGCTATACCTCATATATGGCATTAAAGGCTTTTCAGGTGCTTTAGGGGGTTTTGGAATAGTATTTGAGCCTTGAAATCCTTTCGTTGAAGTTGACCCTAGGCAAACTTTATTGAATGCTGGGTGATTATATTGACCAGACAGGTACATGCCAGCACTTGATACATGCTGGTTTGAGCCACCAAGGTTTGAAACAGATGAACCCTCTGCAGCATTTGCTCTTGTAATCCTTCGAGACATTATTTAATCTATTTAATTAAATCTAAAAGCAAAAATTTAAAATAATGAATGATTTTATAAAGTTTAATTATAAACATAATGATACTTATATTAAAAATATAAATAATTTTTTTAAATTGAACTTTTGTCATTTTGTAATTAACTAATTCATCAAAAAATAAATAAAAAATCTAAAAAAAATTTTGAAAAATATTTCTAAGCCTTAAAAGCAAATACCAAATTTGATAATTTAATAAATAAACACTTTCATTTATTACAAATAATAAAAAGATTTATACTAAAAATTATTAGTATCAGATAAACAATTAACTCATTATTTGAAGAAAAGAAACGTTTTATAAAAGAACAAATTATTATAGGAGCAACTTCATTTTAAAAAATTCATAAAAAATAAGTTTTAATAGTAAGTTATCATGAGTTAATTTACAAAATAATTCCTTATAAATTACTTTAATAAAAAATATAAAAATTTTATGAAATATACAATACTTTATATTTACTTATTTTTTGTAAGGATAAAATGATTAACAATTAAAAGTCAAATAATATTTAATCATATTCCCAAATCTATTCTTATACTACATTACTGAAAAAAATTAGTTTATTTTTTTAAATTGGTTGAAAAAAATATTATCCTTACAATGTTAGAAAATTTTCAATTACTAATTTATAGAAAGATATAATTGAAGAAGATTTTTATATAAGATAAGAAGTAAAGAAGAAAGAAGATAAGGAGAGATAAAATACAAAAAAGTACACGTTTGTAGAAACCTCAAGTTGAAACTGTAGTATATGAGCCCTCTAAAAGACCTTTCAACATAAGTTTAATTACTATTTTTTGTATTAATGGCTGCACTAAAATGGACTGCAGAAGAATTGTTTAATGGTTTGTCAACACTAGTCTAAATATTGACCGTATATTTTTGTCTTAGACATTTACAACAAATACTAATTTTAATAATCAGAAGAGCATTTAGCCTTTTAATAGCCAATTTGAACAAATAAATGATTTTGATTATTTTGCAGGTCATTTGTCAAAATAAAAAGTGTAAAATAGATGCTTGCGTGAGTTTGTAAAAATATAAAATGAGTTGGTACTATTATAGTTCTTCACAACAATATTAAAAAAATATTAAATAAAGGACAATATTAAGATATTTAAATCTATTGAAACATAAAAAGCTGAAGTTTACAAAGTATCCCAAAATATTATTAAAAATGTATTTCTGTGTAATTAGCTTTGACTAAAGAAACAAGTGAACGAAAAGTATTATAGAAAAATTATTAATATACTTTGTTATATAAAATCAAAATTTTCTAGTTATTAGAATTAAAAATTGTTTAATTCAAGCTAGAAAGTGTATCAAATATATTTAAAAATCGTCCTGTACTCGTCAAGCAATATGATAAAAATTTTGATTTGTAATCCTAATAAAGTTAATTTGAAGTGGAATATCTTAAAAGTAAGCTCATGTAAAACGTTCGTCAGTAACCTTAAGTCGCTGTTCATGGACTACCGACCTATATATCCAAACCTTTTAGTACCCAAGAAAGGTTTTTTTTCAGGGCATCTCATCTCTTTTCTTTCCTTGTCGATATTTTCTGTTTAATTCAGGAAATGGTGTAAGTTTCTCTTCTTTGGACAAATGTACGTCTATGGATTCAGCTAAGACTCCATTTTCTTAGCCTTGAAGCTAAAATATTAAATGAACTCACTTGTCTGATCTTTTTTTAATTTACAATTTCTTGACGCCCTAGAGTTCATTATAAAAATCTATAATCATTTTTAAACAAATATTTATTTAAAACTAAATAAAAACTCGTTTTTTACTCAGTAGTTAAAACTTTTTCAGAGCATTCAATCAGAACTACATGAGTATTCATATTTTTAGCAGCTCAATGTAAACTAATTTTTAAAAACAAATTTATAGTTGTGGATTAAAAATATTTTACAAAGTATCAGCATTTAAAATCAATTTAGTTATTTTGAAGCTAATTTTACAAGTTTTTGCAAGTTAGTTAGTTAATTGAAAAATTCTATAATTGTGTTTAGTTGTTTATTAAAACTGTATAGTAGGGCAATTATATAAAAAAGTAATTTTGTAGTTATCGTATAACTTCAATCAAGAAGTTTTTTATAGAGTAAAGTAAGTTTATTTAGTTTTTTAGAAATATGGAATCTTGATGGCTCAGACTAAAGGTTCTGGCTTGATTTCGGAAATTAAATCAACGAAACTAAAATAGTATAGTAGAAAGAACATTCAACAAACAAAAACAATATAATGTAAATGCTGTAAATAAAAGTGTATGTAACACAGTTGATGAAAATGTTGAAACATCCGGTAACAATTAACTAATTTAAGTTATATTTACAACAAAATTCCAAATATTCTCAAGGTTCTCACTACTCTAACGATTAAAACCATTCAGAGTCAGATATTGATTATTTGGTTAGGAAAACCTAATATTAAAATGTTCGCTCAGTCCATGAAAAGCTTTCAAAATGACATTTGCTCAAACTAAATAAAAATTATCTCTCTATTTCCTAAATAGAATCAAATAGAAGATATATCAGAGCTCAGCAAGTAGTTATAATAACTCTATACAAGCAGTTAAGTGCAAACACTTTATCAGAACAAAATAAAAATACTTTTTTGAAATTGGTACTTCCACTTTTAACAAACATGTATACTCTTACATCTAAGCTAAGAATCAAACTAAGCGCTTTTGGAACAAAATATTGTGAAGATATCTTAATGGTTCAATAAAATAAAGATTCAACTATTATGGATTTTAACTAATTTGGGTTTACTTTTTTTATTTGAACACACTTTTTACTTTTTTACTTTTTAGCATTTTTTTAGCTTAAGATCCTCAAATTATATCAATTATATCAATTTATATATATATATATATGAAATAATAAAAATAATTATCAGATAAAAAAAATCAATTTTAAAAATATACTTATTAATCTTTTTTATTTAAATCATACGTCGATAACAACTTTGTATTTAAATTTGAAATAATTTTGTTGTACAATTAAAACTGTTACTTCAACAGGCACAGATTAGTTTTATATTTTCTTTTCAAATCTTTTGCTCATCACTATAGCGATTTTCATAGCTTTTTGTCAAATATTTTTTCATATATTCTAATTTAAGATTTCTGTAAATAGTTTGATATCGATTTGATAACAGGTCAAAATGTTTTTCCTACTATAAATACTATTTTTTGAAATGATTCCAAATAAATTTCATACCGACCTTTTAAACTCTCACTTTTAAAGTTTTGAAATCGAATGAAATATTTCAAAATTGATAGAGTATATTCAAATAAATCTGCAGTTTGTGACAGATATTGGATTTTAAAGATCAATCTTTACATGTTCATAAATCAGACTCTTTAAAACTTAATCAAAACTCAAAATATGAATTTTAAATTTTCATTTGATTGATTAAATACAAAAATATCAATTTAAAGATATTTTAACCAGTCAATAAAGAGTTGTACAAAGGTTTTGTTAAGCAAACCCTAGCTTAAAAACTGCTTAATAAAAATATGTTAGTTGTGTTTAAAAATATCATCAAGTTTCAAACTCCAACAACAATTGTAGATAAATTTTCTATTTTCTTAAAAAACTATTTTTGTCATTCACCATCACTCGATATCTCTGATGAAACTCACTTCAAATTTTATGATAAATTGAATATAACTAATTAGTCATTTTAAATAACTAATTCTTGATTTGATGCTGATCATAAAATCATATCTAGTAATTTTTTCTACTGTAAGTTATAATTCTATGTAATTGTTCTCTGTTATAACATGTGTTATATCTTGTGCTTTCTATATTTTTGAATAAATATATATTATTTGTGAGAGTGTGTGTTAGCGAGAGGTGCTCTCTTCAGGCACCCTTCTTCGCGTTTATTGTGATAAATAAATATTAGAATTTGGAATGAAATCAGACTTTGGATATGACAGTGAAGTGGATTATTTTATATCTAGAAACCAACAAGTATAAATTAACAATTATCAAAAACAATACAGTAAATATAAATTTAGGCTAGTGTTAATTCTTATCTAAATTATTCATTTGTCTAAAATAAAAGTTATAACCTTACATAGAAAAACATTTTTTGTTTCACACTTAAAATTGTGAAATTTAATCTTAAGTTAATTTTCAGACAATAAAATATTTTCAACTAAGAAATAATCGAGCCAAAAACCTGACTTTCATTCCAAGCTTATTAATTTTATTTTCTCTTCCATAAAAAGTAAATTATTAGTAAAAATAATATAAGCCAAAAAAGAAGAAAACAGTTAAAAGTAAGTTTATTCCGTTTACCTCATTAGTAAATAGAAGAGTTTTTCTTTCTAAGCTCTCAATTAAATTTAACAAAAAGAATCTATTGATTAATTGAAAGTGTGTTAAAATATGTTGTTCGTTTGTATAGACGTATTTGCGGTGTTCAAAAAGAGCTGCTATTTGGAACTTAAGTTTTTAATCTTTTTAGTCGAACAAAACTGATGATAAAGCGTCATTAGTGGATAGAAAAATTATCCACTAAAGGATCACTAAAGAAACAAGAACTTTACTTGATAAAAGATGTTGAAACCATAATTAATATTGTCATCACCTAGCTGGCAACACTTGTAAATCCTTTTTGGCAAGCATCTGCTAGAAATTAGCGTGTGTATGTACGATAATGTTTTTATTCGTCATCTTGAACCGCTCAAGAGTCCTGTGACATTTTTTCCTCGTACATGAGAGACAGTTAAGAAAAAAGCGGAAAACAGATTCTTATGCGGATAAGTGATTGTTAAGAAGAAAAAAGAAGAAGTAACACTTTCTTAGAAAAATGTTCTAACTTATAATTCATTACATACATGAATTTTGATTATTTTCTGGGACTTGTAGTTTACTGGTCAAGAAATGATGCAAAGTATACCTTCAAGACGCAAACAATTAAAACCTCAGCAGTTTTCCGAAAATCTAGAACCAAATGACTTAAGTGAACATCAAGTATTACCAGACGAGTCGACATTATCTCAAAGAAGCCAACTAATGCAGCATATAAAGTGTGAGGTTCTGGAAAAAACAAACAAACAAACAACTGGGAAAAAAAGTAAGTAAAATATTTGAAAATTTTTTACTAGATGTAAAATAGAGAATAAATTTGAACAGCTTAATATCTTTCAACAACCGTTTGGAAAATCCAGAGTTTTTTCTCACAATTAATTTTGTGTTTACAATTCACAATTATCAGCTACTGAGCTTTACGTTTAGTCTCGACTGGTTTATGTTATAACTACTTCTGCGGGTTGACTTATGATGAGAGGAGTCTTTAGAATATTACGAATGTTTCAGTATAAATATTTTATCATGGTTTCTGATCAGGTCTTGAAACACTTTTTGTTTTGACGTTTTTATCACTAGGATCTGCACCTGAATATTGATTCTGACTCCAACAATTCATTTAAAGTCTCCAACATACGATATAGAATTAGAAGAAAATAGAGCATAAATCATTTATGGATAATTTAAAATTTTAAGCTAGCTTATTGCTATGTATGGTGTTCAGAGAGTTACCTACCGACGACGTAAAAATACAGTTTGTTGTTTTAAGCTTCGATTGAAACGGTTTATGAAACTAATAATCATTACATTTTTCATCTACTGTTCAGTGACTAATCACAAAGTTTTTCCGACCTTCGAAGCAAAATGATAAGAAAATTGCCCTGGTGTAACCTTTAACCTTTCGAAAATTTCAGGAATATTTTACTTCTTCTAGTATTAGTGTACAGAATAGGTTTAAAGGATTCAATTTATCTGAACTGGTTCAGCTTCTTAATCTGAATTAAGATATATTAAAAATCTTGTAGTAAATATTTGATTTGAAATTTTAGAGGTTTCACTATCACTTAAACTAAGAACTTTCTTTATTCGTTTGAAATATATTTGTAGCTTTTACACTTAATACGTAAGATTGGTAAGACGGTTGAAATAAAATAGAAATTCTTTCACAGACTTTAATTTCAAAACTTTGAATTGATTATAAATTTCAGATTTAATTTTTTATTAATACGACTAAATTATTTATCAAGCTTTATATCAAGCTCTGGGGTAATATCATTCATTAAAAACGCGGGTCTCAACTGAATTAAATTTTAAATATTATGTAACCATTTATGCATCACCTAGAATGAACGAACCCCGATTTTTTCAATTGTTTCAGTAATTTCAGATGAAACTTTAGCCAGATTGATTTCTCAAACATTTTTTAAAAGTTAAAATATCGACGATATATTGGCTCAAAATTTTTTCAACACGGAAGTAAAACAAAAATGGATTCTATTTATAATGACCTGGTTAAATATGTATATCATATATTTAGTTATAGTCTCTAAATGTATTTATAATCTTAAGATAATCATTAGAAAATTAAAAGTATGAGAAGAGATCTTTGTAGCATTTTCTTTCTTATTCTGCTTTTTTTATATAAAACAAATTATCTTTAAATAAAAGTAAAAAAACTTGAACCTTTTAAACTACTTTTTAAACTAATCAGGTAACAAAAAAAAAGATTTTATCATAATAAAAATCAAAGTTAGAATATTTTATATAAAATAAAAGCTCAATATAGAGTCATTATCTAAAACAAAATTTCTAGAATGCTTCTAAAAGACTGCTATTGTTAATATATCGGAAATTTATAAAACCGTTTCACTTTTTCATACTCAAAAAAATAAAACAATAAAATAATTACATCATTTAAATCAGTGCGTTTTATCTCAATGTTAGAGTGACACGAGATATCCATCTACATTTACGATAGCTCTTATTTGCACGAAAGAACTATATTAGTTAATGCAAGGGTCGTTTAGGCTGGCGGAAAAGCCGTTAAATCAACAGTTCCTACCTGACGTGTCAGTTTCAAACGACTAAATTTCGAAAATGCAAAACAAGAAGAGTCAGGTAGGCAACGTAATCGGGTTTTAACTGTCCGCTGTAGAACCATACAAACTACAAGCACGATTGTATGTTGGACACCAACATGGATTTATCATTCGCCCGACATGTCTTCTCATCTTTTGTTACTTAGAAGGGCGAGTTTGCTGCCTGTGAACGCAATCAAGCATCATCACTATTTAAGAATCAAGAGAAGCAATAGTTGGTGATGTATAAGTGAAGCTGGATGTAATCCTTGTTGGTTTCCACATACAAAACTAAACTCAAGCACCTCTTAGAATCACCGTTTGACAGCTTCTTTACTTGTTTCCTTGTTTGCTCCCATATCCGCTAAAATCAGACTTCTGTATTCTCTATCATTGTTTGTCTGATTAAGAGGTGTTTGAAAAGTCTGATGTTTTTATGAGTTCACTTCAGATTCCAAACTTTTAACCAAAAATTTCTGGTTAAATTGTCGGTTAAATTAAGTTGATTTCTTCAATAAGTAATCTTTACTTTGATCATTTATTCAATTATTATCATAATTTATAAGATATTTTGAATTATACAATAATCCAACACCCATCTTAATTCCTTATAATTTTTGTAGATAAATGAAAAACCACTTATTACTGCTAATAACAGCTAAATAAGCTTTGTTAGAAATAAAGGTTTAAAAACTCTGGCAAGAAATTATTCAGTTTTTGTGGTTTCTGAGAGTTATTTCAATGAGTAAATAGTTAAACTAACAAAGATATGATGATATCACATGGCGTATTTTAATGATATGGCATTTATAGATCAAAGAAAAGCTTCAAATTACGTCGAACGGTAGAAGGTATGACTAAAAACATAAATTGCCTGTCATGTGATTATTTTTAATGTTTACATATCAGATACTGTTTCATCATAACTATTTTTTATCTGAATTTTAAATAAGGAAAATTTAAAAAATATCTAGCCTAAAAGAACAAATGCTATTAGTATTTTTCAACCTTACAATTTTCTAATCTTTCATTCTATCGATTAATATTACGTCACCAGCAGAGATTTGATTTGCGTCAGGAAAAAGTGTTTACCAGTAAAATTAAAAATCATTACAAATATGCATCTGCTTCAAAATTCTTCTTGATCATAAATTCGTCATAAAAATGAAACAATATGAAATTATGTAATTCACCAACAAGAAAGTCTAATTCCTATAAAACTTATCAAAATTATATTTTAAAATATTTTCTTTACTTCAAAGTGATATAAATTATTTGTTGATATATAATTACCACTGTGAAGTATCAAAACTATTATAAGATTTGAAGACAGTTTGTTTATAAAGGACTGAATACAATTTCTTGCACCAGTTTTTTTTATTTGTTAGTAAGCCATCTGTTTTGAATTAGTAAAAATTAGATGAATGAAATCATCTTTAACTTTTCTGTATTTTAGATACAGCCGAATAACAGTTCACCAAGGTTTATGTAAAAAAAAATTAAATAAAAGTCGATGGCTGCATCTGATCAGAAAAAATAGTTTTATTATCATGATGAATCAGTTAACTAAAGATTGAAAATACCTTTTAAACTTTATTAAACTGAAAAGTCTACTTTAAGGCGATCTCTGTGTTGCTGGAGTTTTTTGAATAAACCGATAATCTTATTATAACAGTATATAAGTTTTCTAAAGTTTATTTAAATATAGTTATAAGAAATAAAAACAGGCCAATAAGCGTAAATTGTGAAAAGTCAAAAGGATATAGTTTAAATGTAAAAAATTATAATTTATATTTTTAATAAACAAATTTACTAATATCAACTTGACTAAGTTATTAAAAAAAAAACAAGAAAATATATAAAAAAGCTCATAAGGCCGTCAATGAACATAAAAATCAATATCTTTTTATTCAAAAGTTTGTGGTTTAGAGTTGTGATCTTTAAGTGATTTGGGTTAATAACTTTAGGAAGGTTTCAGAAAACATGAAAAGATAAGTAGCTCATCAGAAAGTAAAAACTTTCGAATGCTTTGAAGATGAAAAGCTTTCCTAATATTTCTCTTTCTTCGCTAGATAACCAAACTCTTTTTTAACTTAAGTTGAAATTGATCACTAAACCTCTACTCATCGTCATCTAGTTATCTATCTCCGTCTTCACTCCTCCTGCTTCTCACCTAAACTTAATACGCTTAATTAAGTATCATCATATCCTCAGTCAATCTATATCCGCTTAAAAACATGTAAAGAGCCCAGTGGTTTACTAAAGACAACTCACAAGCGATATTCTTTCTGTTTACAGTGCACATCAAGCTTAAAAGAGTATTATCAAAGAAAGCAACAATTTTTAAAGTAACTGTCCAAACTCCTCTTTTTGTATGATTATATATAAGCAAAAGTCCTCCTAGCTTACAGCTACTATAGACAAGGGTGATGAATTAAAGTGTTGAGGGTCCGTTGAACATAATGGAAAACCTTCTAGCAAAATTCTATACTTCGAGATTATTTAAATAGTATGATGTAAATTATTAGAGGTTGATTTTTTATTACCAGAGTTTTTGTATTTCTTATGAGTGAGCAACTCATAATATTATACATTTGTATTGTTTATAAAAAGTTATTTCTTTTAACTTTTATTGAGTTTTTATTGTATATATTTCTTTCAACAAGTTTCATTTCTTAACTCGTTCTTCTGAATCTCACATTAGTCTAACTTTTTGCTTTCAATTGACTATTGGTTTGAAAATTGAAACAAAAACAAGTTTTACAGATTAGTCTCCAATTTTATTATTTTTCAGTTTTGTATTTAAGTGTGTTGGCATTTAGTTATTTGTTTTTATTTCAAATATTTTCACAAGCTTTTTATTCAAAAGTTTGTTCAGTCAAAGTTTAAATATATAACAAATTGTTTGGACAAATACTCGTTTTTAACTATTTTAAATCCTTTAATATTGAACTTTGCTAAATGGCTCTTAAAAATAAACTAATATTTCTTTAATTAATTGCTTAACAACTAACCGTTTTAAGATTTTATTTTAATTTGGTTCAAAATCTTACAATCGTTCCTAAAATGTACATAAAATGTTCTTAGAATAGCAAATATTCAAGAGTTCATAGGTTCAAAGTATTTTATAGATGATTAAATAGTGTGTTAAGTGAGAACATAGTTTTACAATAATGTATTTGTGAAATATTTATATTTTTAATGATAACTGCAAAAATTTGCAAAAAAGCAAAATAAACAGAAAATGAATAATTAGTTTTTCAGATAAGTTGAATTATATATGACAATAAATATTTATTCTACGTTTATAATTACGTAAAGACTGTTATAGTTATTATTTAGGGTTTAACTATAGAAAAATAAAGGTTTAAAATTTAACACAAAACTTTGTTTGAAATAATAAAACTTTTTTAGATTAATTTTAATTGCTAGCCTATATTGTTCTTGTTTATCATTTTTCTATGTTATAAATTTTACATAGGTGGTTATAAAACTTATTTTAGTTTCAATGAACTTTATGCTGTCCAATTGGAATGATAAACTTTTGTTGAATTTATTACTTTAAATGATATATAGCTCTGTAAGTTGACGGTTATATAAGCCTATTGACAATCTAATATTAAAATTGGAAAATTCATCTGCACATCATAAAAATAGGTTCTGAGTAATAATACAACGGCATTTTCATTATAGGAAGTCTAAACTGAAGATATAATGAATATTTTATATTGGCTTGTTTTTTCAGAGATGTTTTCCAGTAATATTGGACCATAATATTATTTATATAAAAGCGTATTTATAATTAGCATTAAAAAATAAATATTCAATTTAATACGTACGCTTTGAGTATTTTTAATTAATTTGGTGATATATTTCCATTATTTGTATTAAAAACCAATATTTTTCGAAATATTTTGAAACGTTTGTCTCTGTAGCTTAATATTTTTAAATATATGGGAATAGAAAAATTTGTTTAATGTATCATATTGTTGGCCTAATATTACAAAAGTTTAAAGAATAAATAAAAAAATTATAACTGAAACTTTTTTTGAATAGAAATCTAAAAAGGTTTTGAATTAAAAAAAAATAAATTTTGAAATATTTAGAATGTTACAATTAAAAAAGAATTGTAAAATATTTTAAAACTGAAACTACCAAATGAAAAATTATTATTGATTTTCAAAAAAAAAAGAAATTCTTTTCTCAATTTATTTATTTTAATTGCCTAATGTTACTTTTTTGTTATGCAAACATTTATATGTTCAAATGATAAAGTAATTAAATGAGTTGATATTAGCTATAAAAAGCTAAAAAGAAATATTATATCTAATAACAAAGTAGTATTGGCTTTTAATCATAGATAATATTATTAATAGTTTCTTTATAAATTTGCAAAATTACATGAAGCTACATACCATTTAATTGTAAATTAAAAGCTTTATTTGTTGCATATATGTTGCAGTTATTTTTAAACGAGCTTTCATTTTAATTCAATAAAATAAACGTGAAAGAGAAATTCAAACAAAGCATAAGAAAAATTGTTTTTTTATGTATAAGATTATCTAATTTCATTTTTACTTAAGCCATTAAATGTTTTACAAAAAAGTTGAAAAACCAAATTTTGGAAAGCAGTATGTTTTATGGAAAATTCATTTTATCTAAAAACTTATAAACTTTTTTAGAATGTAAGTCAAAGTTCTTAGTAAACTACTAGACAGTTAAATAGGAAATTTTTTGTTTCACCTTTTCACTTGTAAACTCAATAACAAACTATTACCTTGGCATTGTTTAAGGTAATAAAGGTGTTCCCAATCAATTTTCATATAAATTTTTACTTATTTTTCTGTTATTTTACCGTATAAAGTAGAATGCTCATATATTTTAGTGAGCCCTTAGCAGCTTGATATTAGGCGCCGTTGTACTTGAGCCTTAAAGTGCAGTGTTTATATGAATTCAAGTTTTGCTCACTAATAAATACTTATTAGCATTAAATCATCTGGAAACTTTAAGGGTTAAATTTTAGGAAAATTAGTAAAAAAGCAAAGTTTTTTTTTTTGATAAAATATAGCATAGTGAAATTTTTGTATAAAATTGATATAAAATGTTACCAAAAGATGTTGTTTTGTATTTATGGTATATCTTTTTAAAAACATAGGATATTATTTTCTAAGTAACCCGTTTTGATAAAAAAATCAATACTTTGTAATTGTTGTAAAACAAGATATTATTTTTCCAATAGCTGCCTTAATGCATATTTAAAATTTTACTTAAAGGTAAAATTTGACAAATAGTAATAGCTTAGTATTAAAAATATAATATTTTAAGCGAACACACTTAAATATTTCACAAGCTATAAGTCTGATGTATAAATAGTATTGTAAAGTAAAAAATGTTTAATGTATTGAATTGGAGCCAACACAATTTATATTTAGTTATTTTTTGTGAGTGGATAGTAGTAGCCACTGAGAAAGGTTTTGTCTTGTGTCAACCATTGAGGGCCAAGTAATGCAAAGATTTCAATTAATTATTCACAGGCTTTCACTGTAATATCAGCGAAATCTTACGTCATTTATGTATTACTAGTTGTAGACTTTGATACAAAACACACATTTATATTTTCTTTTCTTCAACTTCTATGTGTGTAAATGATTTTATTTTGAAATATTAAATCTGATCACTATATTGACATTGTTTTTAAAATTCAAATGATTGACAGAAGTACAATTAACTCCAAAATCATCTTTTGGCATCGGTAATATACTCTAAGTGAGTCGAAAATGTAAACGGTGAAGGTAAAAGTCCTTAGAAAGGTGAATTCTTTCATTCACTAGTTTATTTGGAACGTATTAGTATACTTTAAGTTTTATGAAGATAAAAATCAATGTCCACTTTGCGAATAGGAGTTTGATTGATACACAGTTCAACTGTTTAGTGAAGTTTTTCAAGTGTTAAAATTTAAAAGATTATATTATAGTTCTTTTTCAAGTGCTGAATAAGATTAACATTTCGTTTCAGTTACTTATTAATCAGATTTAAAATAAAAAGTATAACAAATACTAGAATATTTTCATATAAATACAAGACTTATAAATATATTTGTTTTCAAAATGTTTGAATCTTAAAACAATAATTATGTTTTATTTAAATGTTTGCAATTAAGTTTTAAATATATCTTTCGTAATAAAAAGGCAAGTAAACTATTTCATATGATATAATAACGAGCGATTTGATGTTTGTCAATTCAATTTACTTATTAAAACTATAAAAGAGCGCGTGTGTAGAACAGCACGCATAACCTGAGTGCATTAATGTTAGACATTAGTCTTACGTGGAAGCAGGAACACTTGAAATGATTGTCGCTACTGGTGAAAACCGATAGAAAAGGACTAAATGAAAATGTTGGTCTTTTCTGTAGCTTTTCTAACTTTTTTAATTGTCGTATATATGTTTTTACTTCTGTTTAATTTCATTGAGTTTATGAGAAGTTAAAAATGAGAATTGACGCATTATTAGTAAAAGTTTCTGCTTCTTTCTGAATTAATCTAAACTACTTCTTCAATCTCTCATTGAATAATCGAGTCGAAAAGGACACGAAAAAAGAAAAAAAGAGAAATGTAAGTTTTTACTTGCTGGAAAGCTCGCCTGAAAGTTCTTATCACAATAGACGTACAGACGGTTTTATGAATAAGATCAGGGTCCTAGAAGGAGCTGAGGTGTATATAACTCATTCTATATTTGATTTGAAAGCAAATGAAAGATTTTTTAATATTAGAAATATTTTGAAAAATTAATATCGTTAATAGTAGATAATTAATATTATAAAGTTACTAATTGAACTTTCTAATTGAAAAATTGAGCTTAAAAATGATCGTTGAATAGATTATAAAATCGATGTATTTGTTCAAAGTATTTTTAATTAAATTAAAAATTGTATATAATTTACTTTAATTTTGTAGGTTACATATTATTAAAGGATTTAACTTGTAAATATAAAGCTGGTGATGATAATTGCAAACGCTTTTGTTTCCAATTTATTCTCATTAAATTTAAGGACATAAGAACTATTGATTTTTTCTTTACTACGATATACTTTTCTTCATATAGTAACAATTTTATATTAATTGTTTTCTAAATTATTTTGATGAAAAATATTTCTTAAAATGAAAAGTATAAATTGTCTATGCATAGTAACCTTTTTACACATTTAAATAAAAGTTTTACATTGCTTAAAGTCTTAAGTAATTACATCTAATTTAATTCAGTATGAGTTTTTTTTTCTGAAACACTTAAATTCCTGTAAAAGCTGAATTCAATTAAAATAATTTGATTAAATGATATATGTCTTCAACGAATGTCTGTATAATGAAATAATAAAATAATTTCTAAATTTTCGGTCAGTTAAAACGATGTTTTTGAAAGATATTAACCTAAAAGTGTTCTCTAAAAAATTTATGTTCGATAGAGCTAAAGCAATTTTTGTTAAAAATCACTTTTCAAAATAAAATATTTTAACCTTTCAATGGCAAGCTACATTGGTATTATTGAAGAAAAATCATTTGACTTAAAAACACCCATCTTAATATTGTAACTAATATCTTAACATTTTTGTGTCAAAAGATAATTCGTTTTAGCTACATTATCTATTTATTTGTATGATGATAAATGAAAGGTTAAACCTTTTATAATTTCATTTGAAATAATCATCATTTCGTAGTCTATGCACAGGAGGATAAAATTCAGTTTCATCTCATAAACTTTTGTAAATAAGACCCAAATGTGTTGGTTATTCGATTTCCATGTAAAATACGATTTGTCGTTTAATAAATAATTTATCAACGAAATAATTTGTATAAACCATTTAACTTGCCTTGTTCACTATGAAATTGTATCTTTGTTTTTCATTAAAGATGCAATTATAAAAAGTATATTTTTGTAATTCATCTTTTGATTTCATTTTTATAACACATTTTCACCATATTTGAAATATCTTTTATCCTTAGTGCACAATTTTGTTATATGTTAACTTAAAAATTAAACAAAAATATCGAAAAAGTTATCAGAAAAAGTTATGCTCTAAAACAAAAAAAAACAAAAAGTTTAATTCCGAAGTCAACCCTAATTTACCAGGTAAATAATTTCTTTTTATTTTTTATTCTAACATTTTTTAGTAGTTTATCAAAACTATATTTTGCATAAACAGCTCTTGTATAGTAAACCAGTGACTAACATTAAATTATTACAAAGTTTGGGCATCATATTACTATTGAATTTTCTTTCAAGTTAAATTGTTTAAGTGATTCTGTTAACAAGCTAACTGAAGCGTATACTATGTTGGAGTTTTCAGTCCAGACAGTGAAATTTTGTTTAACGAAATATATTTCACTTCCTACATTTAACCTTATAACATTTTCTTTAATTTTGTTACAGTCTTTTATGCTTCTGAAACTAGTATATTTGAAATTTCTTTAAAGTAATTAATTTCTTGAACGAAAATAAAGTTTTATTAAACTAAATTTTTTTAACCATTTCGAAACTTACTTTTTTTTTAAAGTAATGTTTTAGAACTCTATCATGTTTAGTTATAAAAATAAAATCTAAATTTAGTTGGTAGCTCATAAGATAAATTGTCTGGTGAAATATTTTACTTACTCTAAGGTTGTTGAATATTATTCTATAAATTTTTAAATATATTCAAATAATTTTGAAAGAAAATTGTTTATTACTATTGAAAAGTGATAAAATAAGTAAAATCTAAAGATTTAGTTTTTATATTAAATGATAATAACTAGTCTACAATATGCATTAAAAGGGTACAAAGTTGTTAATTTCAGTTTGAAAATTGTATTTTCATTACAATAAAAAATAGGGATTACTTCCATTTAGATATTTATTATGAAATTTGATCTATTAAGCTTTCAACTTGTATACCAAATGCAGTGAATAATTGCACTTTTCAATATTTTAGCAAGTAAACATCAATTTGTTCTAGTCAGTATTTACACTTTTATATTAAGTAAAAGAAAATTTATAGTTTAATTGAAGAAATTTTATCTATTAAAGGCTAGACCTGATATAAAAACCAGCTTTTATTTTTAACGAGCCAATCAAATAAAGTGTATTCTTCAACTAAAACTATTTCCTAAAAAAATTGCTTCTTTACAAAATGCAAAAGTAATAACAGAAAAAATAATAAAGAAAAGTATTGAATTAAAATGAATAATTAATAAAAAACTATATTAAAAAATAATGTATTCTTTAAGCTAGGAATTTATCTAAACTTATATCTTGTATTTTATCAATAAATAAAAGCTACTAGTTTTTGCAAAATTGTTGTTTAAAATTTAAAAGAATTTATAAAAGTATTTTTTACGCAGTCTATTAGATATTCCACAAAACTGTTTACAAGGTTTTATTAAAAAGTTTTATTGTTAATACATATCCTATATTTTGATTAGATTACAGTAACGGCTTCGACTGCGTTAAATAGATTCTCAATGAATAGATCGCTCTAACTTAAATGACGATTATATTGACTCTAATTGAATGACGTCATCTATGGCAGTTTTTCTCAACCTTACAGTTGTTACCCCTGCAACAGGACCAGACATATTTATCTCAATAAATTAAATTTATATCATTTTTGTCCAATATTTTCTAGATATACTGTAATACTTTCTGAGACCTCAAACTTTTTTGAAAGGTAGGGCGGCGAAAGAAAGGTAATCTATAGAAAATAATCCCCTATTTTCCCTACATCAAAGTTTGGTTGATTGCCGGTGATAAATTATTGTAAAGTTGAAAGATTAATAGATTTAAAAGCGAGTGATAGCTTTACAGTGGTAGAAGAATTTAGAGTTGGAAATGGACATTGAACGTGAAGTTTTCAGATTGTTTCCTATGTATGGTTTATATGTGAACAAATTGCAAAATAATTATTTCCCGTTCACAAGCCAATGAAATATCTGTTATGAGAAAATTTAACCATATCCTATATTCGTGTTTTAAGGATAGATTTTTGAACGAAAGAATTTCAACGAAGTTATATTTCATTGAAAAGTACAGCAGCTGGTAGCAGCCTATAAAAACGAAAATAATTAATTGATAAGCGATCTGCTTGTGATGTTCTAGAAAAGTTTGCATTAGTACTGCAGAAAATTTTACGGTTACACTACCCAAGCTCTTAACATAAACAATTTAAGATGAATCATACTTTGATGGAAAGACCTTTGATGGAAAATTCATGCCCGAAGCAGAAAAAGAAGCTTCGAAAGTTTAGCAATGCATCAATAAATTTCCGATCTTAGCTTCAATATTTGTGTGATGAACAAGATCATTAATGATTTTGTTAGGTGTAAAAAATTGCAACATTTTAGAGGGTAGATGAACTCACAGTTTTAATTTGTATCAATTAGAAATATTTCTTTTAAAAATAAAACTTGTAGTTCTTATCAATTTCAGTTTAGCGTGTCAAAAAACTCCTGTTTTTTGACTTGTCAACCAATCAGCATTCAGTAATTTGATACCAGCAATTTTTGGCTCACTTTAGTAATTGTACATTGTGTGGATTCTAACAATTCAAGGAAAACGCTGAAGTTATTGTAAAGTCAAGCTGATGTTTCATTGTTACAAAGGCTAAGATTTTATACGAAAAAAACAAGAGAAGTAGACAATAGACTACATCAATATTACGTTAATTTCGCTGTAGCTTGCCACGTGAAATGATCACGTATCTGTAAACTAGTAACTTTACAATGCAAGTCAACAACCAATTAATAAGTGAACTTTCAGAAGTACGACAAATGCATTATCGAATTAATGACATAAGATTGAATTGAGTACCGTTAAACTTATCGGCTGAAGCCTCTAGCTTCATCTCATAAAAACGACTTTACTGATTTTGGTATATTAAAATAATTATTTCCTAATAGTACATTGCTCATCAAGTTGTTTGACGTCATTAACTTGTAGTTAGGCTGTAGAAGTTTCTCGAAGTTATTTGCAGATTTATAATTAATTTAATGCTTTGGTTGGCGACGACATCGAAACTTTGTTGGAAAGAAACATTAAAATGTATTTAATCATTTACCCTGATAGATGAAGAAGAGGTAAAAGTGATTTTTATATTCAGTATTGTTTTGATGATATCATTGCAGCTTAGATACGTTTGACTTTCCATAGCTTTCCTTGTCTTTATTACAATATGGCGGTCGTGTTAATCACGTGATATAACCACTTTTTATCAAGTAAAATTCTTTTTAAAATTTAGTAGTTTAATTACAAAGAAAAAAAATATCTTTTGTGTACCAACACTGTTTTATAAACAGATGAAAAAAGAATTTTTAAGTAACTTAATTTTGAAGGTAGAATAAATAAGATGAAATTTTGAATATAAAAATTATGCGGTTATTTCTTAAATATTATTTATTTTAGTTATAACAAAATATCTTGCTTCTACTTGAACATGTTAAGATGATAGTATTTTTAATACTTATAAGTTATAACAAGATTATTGTTAATTTAATTTTTATAATTTTATATCCTTTCTAAAAATAGTTTTTCATTTTTTGGTGTAGTTTTTCTGTTTATTTGCTCATACAAAATTTAATACTCAATGTTTTATATTTTTATCAAACAATTTAAAAAAGATTTGTCTCCATCAAACAACCAAAGATTTTATTTAACTTATAAAAGTTAATAATTTCAACTAAGTTTTAAAACACACAAAAATTGCTATAACAAATTTTATGAATGATGAAAATTGTAAATTAGTTTTTAACAAAAATAATTGTAGCTTTTTGAACTTTAACAAAACTTTTTGTTCAATTTCTTAAAAAAAATTCCGATTTTGCATATTCAAAATTTTTGTGTAATTATTCTGTAAACATAAATTACTGTTTTCGTTCTTACTAATATGGACTTTCTAAGCTTAGCCAAAACTTTATCTTAAAAAATTGAAACCATTTATAACAAAAATACATTCGCGACACCAATAAAAAATACCCGAAATTTTGCGCTTAAAAATTTTCATTAAAAGTTCAGTCTTTTAATTTAAGTAATTTGTCAATCAATATTGTTTTTACATATGTATAAGGTTGTTACAGTAAAAGCTTATTTAGAAGTCAAGCCACTTCTTAAAATTTTCATAATGAAGATTTATAATTTTGCTTATAAATAGTCTTTTAAATACAGATAGTAAAAGTTTGTAAATTTATTTTTGTTGATTTAAATAATGACGATTTTGCATTTAGCGAATGAAGCTTATTGTTGCAAATAAAAGTTATTTTTGACTGTACTTTTTGGGTTCAGAAATACAATTTCAATTTATTTTTGTCTGCGGCTTATGCTTTTTGAAAAAGTTTAATTTATTTGTTTTTTTTTTGCAACTTAAATGTCAGCAGACTTAAAATACATTGAAAATTGCTTAGAAATCTGTTAACGGTGTTTTATAAAGTTATGTTAAAGAACCAAAGAAAAAAATCACTGTTTAGTTTTTTTATTACTTTCAGAAAACTTTTTGTCAATTTTTACAACTTTTCAAGTATAATTGTTCAACATTCGAAAATTTCAGAGTACATTTAAAGTGTTACTTCTGTAAGCTTTTAAGCCAGCTAAATATCTAACAGCTTAAGAATAGTTTCTAGAAATTTACAACTAAATTCGTAATTATTATCTATCTTTTCATTTGCCGTGAATTAAATTAGTGAAAATACAAAAGATTTCGATAAAAGTTGAAGGAAACAGCTTGTGATGATTGATTGTATACAAGCATCTGAAACAAACTAACGTTCGTAACAGTTTTCATCAACAGCTTGCTTGTAATTGAGGGTTGGAAATGACAAAAAGAACCTTTTTGACCTGTCTCTACTAACTTTTAACTTTCTCTTCTTTTCCATATTTCTGTCATTTCTCTAACCACTATCACTTTTATGTTTCTATTTAAACTATTCTCAATGCTGTCACTGCCAGATAAAACATTAATAACCATCACTACATTGCTGGCGTGTTGGAGTAGCTGCATGTCAAGTTTCTTTTTCCCAATATTTAGCAAGATGAAACTTGCGGGCTCATTGCTGTCATCTGCTTATTTCAACTTCCTATTCTGTTTTTGATAAAAAAAGCCTTGCGTGTTCGATATAGTGCATAAAATTCGCGACCGATGTTTCTAACAATTATAATGGAGTCAATTATAAAGAACTCTCATGTTACTTGTGCAAAAACTTTATCCTGATTCTGAAGTCTCTAATCATTTTAATCATTATACTTCTTTCTATTTTGAAACTACAGTTTTCATCACAATAGGTTTCTGTACCTTAATCATATCCTTTTTTTCTGTTACCATGTTGCCGAATTAAATTGAATAAATTTGCGGTCAATCAAATATTGATAGAAATCTGACACTAGCTTAAGCTTCCTTCTTAAATCAAAAAATATCCCGATAAGTTTCCTTTCATTTCAATATAATTTGAACCCAAAAACGTTTTTCAAAAGATTTAAAACAGTTCAATTCATTATCTATCAGTTGTTTTCATTCACAAAACTTTTTGAACATCCTGATCTATTCATAGTTATTATATTATACTAAATCAAGAAACCTTTTGGGCTTGTTAAAGTAAGCTAGTTGATAACTATTTTATATTTTTACGATTATATTTTTATCTCTCAACTTTTGCCTACTCCTTATGTTGGCTCCTTAATGCTTGCAAAGATGATGAGACTAAAAGAAAAACATAATAAGTTGAAACTTTTTTCGAAAAATCAACGAATAGATAGCTACTTTTTATGATCGAGCACAAAAGTTTGGTTTAGTGTTCAAATCTAAATCCGATTATTTAGATATTCCTTCTGATTTTCAAATTGTTTCTTTTGTAAAACTTCTTAAAATTTATAGTTTAACTGAAACTTGAGTTTCCAAGAATCTCATTTACGTTAAATTTGAATATTTTTTCTGCAAAAGAAAAGGAAAATAGTCGCTCTTCAGTTTTGTAAATCTTTAAACTCTAATCTTTTTTTATTTTAATGAATCTTAGAATCAACCTAACATCATTTTCAAAATTCAAATTGCTTTGTTTTATGTTCAAAGCAATTTTTTGGCCGAATATTTCGTTTGCAGTTTTTATTTCAACTAAATGAGCTATAATTGAAACAATTCATCCAAAAAACGTTTAATGACTTTCAGCAATGGTTGCTTAAGAGGAGAAATATATTTTTTTCAGAAATTTTTAAAAGTTTTTTGTCATGAAACTAAGAAAATTAAAACAACAATTTACAATTTTATGAATGTTACAACTTTGCGATAAACTTTTATTTGAGTAAATCAAACTTGTTCAGGTTTTTAAAAGTTTTTTCCTTTTAATCAGCGTCGTAAAAATCTTCTAGTGGTTTTAACTTTAATTCATTTTTACCTAAATTTTCTAAATATTTAAAAAGTTATTAATAGCTGTATATTTTTCAGCCATTTTTATTTTTATTTGTTTCTTTAAGATAACAAAATGTCCACTAAAGTAACTGGGAAAATAGTTATTAAAGTTAAACATTTGTACTTTATGTCCTAACTTCGGTTAAATATTTTCCATCATGATGATTCTACAACTCGAATAGATATCAAGTAAGCGACGCCTAGCGCTTACAAAACTTTTAAGTTTTTGCAACGTAAATTTATTGGAAATTTGCTAAAATTTCTAGCAAGTATAAATTGTAAATTTCTTTACAATAATAAAGTTAGAAACTGATTATATTAATTGAGATAATTTTGGTGTTACTAATTATTAATTAGAGTTAATTACAAACTGATTTTTTTGAAAATCACTTTGTCGACTACTGTTCTTATGTCGAAAGTAAAACACTGACAGTTTTAACTCTTAGGTTTATGTACTATGACAAAAGTTCAAAAGCAAGGCTGGCGACTGTATATCCTTAGGCTTTTCCGATTAAATAGATTTTTACTGTAGTGTCAGTTCTTTTCCGAATTTTCGTTGTGTTTCTGCACGAATTTGTGAGGTGATGACGCATAAAAAGTTTCGTCGCCTTACCATCTTAAAAGTTTTTTTCTTTTTTTGTCAACTCGCCATAAATTAGTGGAATTTATCTGGTGACTTTCTGATAACAAGTCTCCATAACAATTTGTGATCAAAAATGTTGACTTGCGTCTTATTCTGATTTCTTTTATTTCAGAGTGTTTTAATTCGATTGAAGCGATTAAAGAAACTGCGGGAAATACTACTAATCAACAAGTTAGTCGACATTAAGAAATTAATTAAAACTTTTAACTGCTAAATTTGCTTTTATTCGATGTGAAAATTAACTGGTTATATGTCAACTTTGTTTTTGTATGCTTAGCAACTCTTATTTTTCTGAATAATTAAGGCATGATATTAACTTTAATTCAATTAGTTTTTTTCATGAGACGTTGACCTCCAGTTTTAAACCTTTTTTTAAAAATTGATAATTAAAAACTTAGTTTAGAGCTACTAAAATTGAGAGATTTATTTGTTAAATAAACAAATTGACCGCTCATCATCTATCCTTATTCTAAAAGATCGTTGACATTATTTAAATTGTTTTAAGTAATCTAATGAAAGAAGAAATTAATGTCAAAATAAATTGGGATTTTATGTAATGGTAGAACAAAAACAGAAGTCTGTTCTTAAACTGAATTCTTCATTTAGTTGGAAATGGAAACCTCTCCTTCTAGTGGACCCATAAGAACTGAAGATAAATATGAAGAAAATAATTCCAGGCGAATTCTGCAATGTGAGTTTTTACCATTTCCATACTCTTAGCTATGATACTAGTTTTACTGAAGGATTTTTTAATATTAATTCAATTTATATATTTTCAGTTTGGTAATTAAGAAATTTTTTAACTACTTTAAAATTTTAGAGTTATGAGATGGTATCTAAATATAGAAAATTAATTTATTTATTCACCATGTTTATATTAAATTTGGTTTATTAGTTGAACTTAATATTTTGATCTGTTTTTTTTTTAATGATAAATTCTTTAACTTCCAAAGTCTTATAGTTTTTAGATTTTTCAAACTATTAATATTTAGTGAATAAAGATTAAGTTTCAATGGCAATGTTATAGCTAGTATTTATCCTTAAAGTTAGCAATGCTTAGTATTAGAAAATGAAGAATACTTCATGATTATTACAGAACTACTAAAAACTTTTCATTTAATTAAAAATTGATTTTAAACATTACTGAAATAAAAAATCAATTCTCATTTATTCTATGAACAAAGCAACTATATTTATTCTGTAAAACTAACCTTTTTCTGTTTTATGCTTATAATTAATTCCTGGAAAATTTTGTATTTTTACTTAAAATAAGCTTTTAAGAGTCGTAAATCTATTTAATTATTTTTATTTAATTTAAGGGCTTATTCCATTCTATTACAGTACATCATGCATTTAGAGCTATAATCAGCTTTAATTAGTCATTTTAGTAAATTTTGTTTTACAAATTAAAACAAAAATGTTTTTACAACTATATTGTGATATTGCCAACGATTTTTGTTGTTATTTCTAACCTAAGGTCTTTTGGAAAGCTTATTAATTTACATTAACGCTAGTTCGCAAAAGTTTAAAATGTATAATAATGCAAGAAGTAGAGTTTTATCATTAAAATAAGCTGGAAGTACTTTGAAAAAACTAGTAAGCAAAGATTGTGAGTTTGAACATTAAGTAAGAATTTTAAATTAGGAGAGGTTGGTATTAAGCAGTTTTGCTTAAATTTAATTTCTATGTACAGGTCTTTAGTATAAGTCGATAGAATAATGGTAGTTACCAAAACCTTTAAGGTCATCGAAATAAAAGAAACAAAGCTTTGAGCACAAACTACTTAAAAAGCAAAATTGCTGCCGACTAACACTTACGCTGTGAAAGGTTTTTAAAGAGTTATATCAAAGTAATACTTAATAACATAACATTATGGCGGCAGTAACATTAAGTAATACCTTTCCAGTATTTTCTAGTAAAAAGATTAGGATTTAGTTTTAATTTTCTTTATTTATAAATGTTATTTTGTAGTCCCGAAAAATCTTATCTTTTAAAATCTTTTTAAATTAATCCTAAATTTGATATAACGTCACTAATTTCTCAAGGTCTTACTGTTTCCTTAAAATTGAGTCACGTAATTTAGTTTAGGTTAAAAATGTTGGTTTCTTAGTAATTCGCTTGATTATAAAAACCATCATTTGAAAATAACGAAACACTAAACTATCAAGGCTGAAATTTTCACTTGACTTCTTAGCTGAACGCAGAGGTAAATTTTTTTTGAGTCATCTTTATATTTGAAGCCATAATCGCATTACAAGAGTTCAACATCTCTTGTCATTCACTTGTTTCATTGACAAAAATAATTTCTATTTTAATTGTTGCTCCGAAGAAGAACATTCCTATTTTCTTTTCGCTAAAGATAACATTTACAAATTCCTTTGTTATATGAGTAATTTAATTTATTAAAATCTAACTTTCAAAAAAATGTATTTTGTTATCATTTTGATGTCACCTACATGTTATAACTTGTTCATTCAAACTCAAACGAATAAAAATAATTTAAGGATAAATTATTGAGCGATAAATTATTGATAAATTATTGATAAGCGACAAATTTTATTTTCCAATTTTTAGGAAATTATTTAGTCTCACATTTTATTTTCCTTTTCATCTTTAAATTAGACTAAATAAATGTCAAGCAGAATTTTAAACTAAAGGAGTAATTCTAGAAGTCTGTATAATCATCTATAAATCATTTACATTTGTAAAGCAAAGTGGTGAAAATATTTTTGATGTTTGGAACGATTTATTCAGTTAAAGAGCCTCCTTACAGCGATATCTTGTAAAAATTACATAAAATGGTTTTTATCCGTTTGTTTAGAATTCTATAACAAAACAAAAGAAATAAATTTTTTTGTCGTGTTATAAACTTAAGGACATTTTTTTATAGTTAAGGAGTCACAAAAATGTAAATTTACTTCAATTATTACAAAGTTATCAGTAGAAATTTCCCTTTCAACTATTTTCTTGATTATTTTAGTTGAAAATGTGAGATACACCCCCGGAGAAGCCAGTGATTCAAGAACATATGAAGTAGACTCCGAAGAAGTAAATAAAAAGAAAGATAATAATCTTACTGATGGTGGAGATTTAAAGAATATTTCTTGGCATGAAGAATCTAGATTTAATTTATCTTCAATCACGAAAACTGAGGAAGAAATCGTAGATACGAATCGGAATGAAAGTTCAGAAAATTTTGAGCAAAATAAATCAGAAATTGAAGTCAACGAAAATTATGTTTCTCCAAACCAGCTGGAAAAAGAAGACATCAGCAACGAATTTGCTGTTTTATACAATAAAATAAAAGAATATGAAAGTAAATGTGAGCGCCTAACTCAACTAGTAAGCACCCTGAGCAACAAACAAAATGTTCATTTACATCTAATCGGCCACTTGTGGCAAATGATTCAACATGTTCAAGCAACTTTTCAACAAAATCAACAGCCTCAAAATAACAGTGGAGTCAATTTTCCTAATATACAACGCCCTTCAAATGCAGCAATGTTTGCTAACAACCCAACGGCAGGTTTGAATATGCAGAATACAATGCAACCAATAAGATTATGGACCCCAGAGAACCTCCAGAACTTATTTTCAACTGCTGGAACTTCATCAGCATCACACAATTCACAGATCGGTATAAATGGCGTTGGTGTAGAAAATGAAGCATTAAACAAAGTTAGACAAGATACAAACATTCCAGGCGGAAATAGTGAATTGAAAGGTAGTACATTGCAAATGTCTAACGGGAAGCATGTCGCTATGTGGAACGCTTTGAGGGAAAATAGTTGGCAAGTATTTAATCGACAACAGGAAGTTTTACGAATACAAACACGTAACCAAAATATTGCTAATAATGAACAAGAAACAATTATTAACAAACATTTGGATGTTCCAGTTTCCTCAAATATCTACGCCGTTAAGGAAACTATAAGTGAGGATTATCCGATTAGTTCACTTGCAGTGATTAACTTGATTTTAACGTTTATAGATTTGCCTTTGCATTCAAAATCTCGACTTTTAAGTACCTCGGCGGTGCCAGCAAATGAAACAAATATCTCAGGCAGTAGAATAGACAGCACAAAGTTAGAGAAAAATCAATGTGAACACTGTTTCAAAGTGCTTAGTTGTCAAAGCGCGTTGAAACTGCATTACCGAACTCATACAGGTAAATGGTGACGATAATTCATTTATGAAATTAAATACTTAAAATTGATCAGCTTGAAAGTTAATTTCGATAAAAACCTTTTCATTTGCAAATCCTTTTCCACTTCAAATATCCATGATTCCATTTTTTACACTTTCTAATTAGTATTGATTTAAAATTCTTTTTTTTGTAGGTGAAAGACCATATAAATGTGATAGGTGCTCAAGAGCTTTCACTACGAGAGGAAACTTAAGGACCCATTATCAAAATATTCATCGCCTTGAGTTGCCCCGGGCAACAAGCTCCAATGGCGTCAGCTCCAACACTAAAAAGTCTTCAAATACTGGATTGAAAAACGAAGCAAATATTAGCTGGAACGCAGCCAGTGCTAGTATGACGTCATCTAATAGAACTTCGATGATGACCTCATTTACATGCCATATGTGTAATAGTACTTATAGTGACCGAGAAGCTTTTGATTGTCATATGCGGTTTCATAACTTTATTAATGTCGCCGGCATAGCAAATAATGTTGACGATTTAAGAGAGCGCCATCTAGCGACAAGTTCTAATGATAACGGAGATGATACAGCCACTTATAAAGAATCAAGTAAGTTGAAGTAATTAGAATAAAACTATAATAGTATTGGTCCTAATTTTGTGTTCAAATGTTGAATTTGGTTGATAGTAAGTTCACTTTCTCGTTTTTCCACAATTTATCTAACAGTTTTGATGACTTATTTGAGGAATAAACTATAACTTTGACGACTTTTACAAATGAAAGAAGTATGAGGCTAAATCGATTTGAATGTTTGTTTAAACGTCCAATGGAAAAGAAGATGAACCTTTTTCCTTTTCCCTGTCAACCACCTTAATTTCTAATTAAATTTTGGCGTTGTACTGCTCAGTGAATGGCAATAATAAAACCCTTAATCGATTCCAAACTTCTTTGAAATGAATCGCAGCTTCAAAAAGTCAATAACCAACAGAAAGCTCATCATTACGTAAAAAGATAACGGTCAAAGCTACTGCCAGCTCACTATTTCAAAGTTGACAGTTTCTCATTGCGAGTGACTTAATAACTCAAACTGTCCGGGATATCCCGGTCGCTAACGTCTTTTATAGGCTTTTAAATCTTTCATATTTTATCTTATTGCATGTCAGTGATAAAAGCTAAACGAATATTTTGTAACTTGAATGATTAAGTCAACTGCTACAACCAGACGATAAAAACTTTCTTTTTTCGAATAATTTATTCAAATGTTGAAGCGTCTGAGTTCATATCCGCCTTTTTTATAGCACCGAAGCAAGATGGAAATGGAACAGTTGTCGTTCGTACCTCGATAAAAACTACCCCACATAAAAAAATCGATGAAGAAAATAAACAATTAAAAAAGTTTGAGGAAAATTCTATGAAAGCTTTCAAAGGATCGAATGATGATGTTCTTGACCTCACAAAAACCATTGGAGAAAATGATGACTTTAATGACATAAGCGAAGAAGATAAACGGTTTGAATCTCTTTGTTACTCCCCAGCTTTCCAATCAACTAATTGCTCTTTAGAAGTAGATCTAATCACCCAGGAGTTTTTACACTAGCCGCTACTACAGTGAAGCCACACGTTGAGGCAAGTGAATACTTTAAGCAATTCAATTTCGAATTCAATGAGAGTCACTTTGGTTAGTAACCAATCAGTTTCAACATCTACAGACCTCATTGAACGCGTCATATTCACCATCGGCACAAACACGCGCAAGCGTAGCGGCATTTGCTTCGTCTGAAACTAATGGATTCGTGACGTCACCTGCTGATAGTCCACAGCTAAATAGTGACATCAAAAATGACGTAATTGAGTTCCCGCATGGCGTAAAGGTAACAAACGAGATATTTTTAGTTTTATTACTTTTTTAAAGATTCTTTTAATTTAGAAATGTTAGATTCGTAATATTGAGAACAATTGTAACTGTAAACTTTTGAATAACAAGATTTTGGCAAAATCTTTGAGATGGATGTTGCTGCTGTAAAACAGCTCATTAAAAACCCTTCAAGTATTTGTCATTTGGTTTCATAATAAAATATCACCGATAAATGAAATATTTTCAAAACTTAAAGACATCTTACAACTGATGCGTTTCGATTTTCTATATTTTTTTGTCAGTATACCATCAGTCTTACCAGTATAGCATAAAATATATGACAGACATCATGAAAGGTATTTGTTATAAAAAAATCTCTATTTTGTGGATTATTCAGAAAGGTAAACTTGAAAACGAATAAATAATTTACTGAAAAACATTCTATAAGGTTGATGTCTCGAGTTTTTCAAAGAGGTCTTGACGTCTAAGATCTTCATTAATTCCATATTCTAATTAAAATCTTCTTGTTATATACAATCAAATTGACAATTTATTCTGACTATTGTATTTGTAATCTTATTATAGCGCTCATCAAGTGAAGGAGGAATTCTGGATCCAATTGCAAAAAAATGTATTCCAAGGCATTGGTGCAATACCTGTCAGAAACAATTCTCATCTGCAAGCTCTTTGCAGGTAAAACATTTGTAAGAAACAAAAAAAAAGTCGAAACAATCCAATGTTAAATCTTGATAAGGTCCTAACTATCCCGGGGTTTCGTGTAGCAAGCCTAAAGTTTAGCTTCAGAAAACCGAAAAATAAAATCTCATTTAAGTTGATTCGATCCTTTTGCAGATACATAATAGAACTCACACCGGCGAGAAACCTTTCATTTGCGAGCAATGCGGTCGGGCCTTTACAACTAAGGGAAATTGGAAGGTTAGTTTGATATAAAACTCAGTCCAGTGCCCAAAACCACCCAAAAGTTACAAAAAGAACTACAATAGACTAATTTTTATCATTTTTTCCCAGGTACATCTCGCAACCCATGATAAAAATAGTGGAAGTACTCGACGCAACCGACGGGTGTCGATGGAAAACAGTTTGGTTTCTCCGTGGTTAAATGGGGCATCTTCAACTATTACAACTACTAGTAATACTTTATCATCATCAAGTGCTCCTAGATTCAACCAACCAGCCTCTGATCCACATTATTCTGGATCCACTTCAGGATTTGCTGGTTTTAATGATTACCCAATCCGTCCAGAGGCTCTTTCTTCTATATATCAGGTTTATTTCGGAGTTCATAAATTTTTATTTATTTATTTACGTTTTAAAATCCAAATCAAATTATTTTCAAAAGTAAGGACAAATAATCCAATTATTTTATTTTCAAATTTTATTTTAAGATCTTTATTCAAAAATACAAAAATAAAATGTTTATGAAAAATTACAATCAACATTAATTATTTTTTAATTAAAATTTTCAATTATTGAATCCATCAAGAACTTTTTTTTTACAGCAATATGCTGCCGCCTTTATTAGAAGCCATGGAAACGAAAATGTCGTTTCATTCAATCCAATTATATTAAATCAAGCGTTAGCGGCTCAGAGATTTCAATTACAACATCAACAACAGCAACAAGCTGCCTCTCCTCAAAGGCAAAAGCAGTTACAACATACTCATAATCAAGCACCATTTAGTAACGAAATTATTTCTCAAATTCAAAGAAGCCATTCACACGATGGTTAGTTAAAATGCTAATTTCTTCATTTTATCGTTTACAAATAACTGTTTTGTAAAATACGACAGCGTTTCAACATTTAATGAAATTGATTAATATTTGAGACATAAAAGCAATCCAGGTGACTTTCTATGTTTAAAATAATCAATAAGTAAAATGATGAAACGTTAGTCAGCAGTATTTTGACAAACTTTATCACTTGATGTAGTTAAGTGATTTTTAATTAAACAATAAATCCAAAAATAAACTCATAATTTGATGAATTCTTAAAATAACATTACAGCATCTCCAATGGAAAGAGCAGAAGGAAGCACCTCTTCTGAAGGTGAAGTAGAACAAACAAATACAGAAGATCGTAATTCTACTAATCACGAATGGTTAGTGAAAGTTGCTCAAGATTGAACAAACTTTACTCTTAATCACTATAGATCTTGACAATTTATATTCTGTAAAGATATCATAAAAGTTCATTTTATTGATTAAGTCTTTTTAATGAATGATTGATGTTTAGTCAAATATGTTCTTTCGGTTAGAATTGTTAATCAAATGTCATTTTATAGAAAAGATATTTTCCGTTGAAAATTGTAACTTATTTCGTTTTGGAGTTTATTTTTAACAAATATTAAATTTTTGTTGTTAATATTTTGTCAGAATTGATGTTCAAGTTATATTTCAAAACATAAAATATCTAATATATGTCCATTACTTGTATAATCCATCTGTATACATGAATAGGAAAAGTAATAACAAATATGTCTACTTATTGAATTATTTATTTTTTTGCAGTATTTAATTTTCATGAAATAGCTCAGATTAACCAACTGATTGAAAGTTCTAATTATTTTATATATTGAAACACATTTAAAAGTCGTTTAATTGAATATAAAAAGCTTTTTAAATTTATACTTAATTAATCAAATTTATAAATTAAATTTTTTTAGAATTCTATTTATATTTTTACTCAAAAATTTCTATTTCAATTTGTTCTTTATTGTTTAGGTTACCACTAGAATGTTAGGTCCTTTATTTGGGGGAAATTGTCCTTAATTTTTTCCCATTTGAGATGAAGAACGGTTTGGATGACAGCACCAACTTTTCTGAATCCTGGGGAGTTTTTACTATTAAAAACTATTTATGTTTTTTTTAATTCATTTTCGAAATTCTAATGGACAACTTTAAAAAGTTAAAATGTCGAAGAAATAGCTAGGCCGTAATTTCCTGTATTGCTACATACCTTGAAAATTAAATTGATGATGACGTAAAGACTGGTGTGTGCACATCAACTATTCAGCGGAAGTAATCACATCCCTGTTCCTTTTTTTTATGATAAATCACAGGGACGTTTGACTCGAGTCCATTTTACGAGTCCATCCAGCATGCGTAGCTCTTTTACTACAGTAGCTCAAATGACAATTTTATTATGAATTTGAGTTCAATCATTTGCAGAATCGAAAATTGGGTTACTTTTAAAAGTGGGAAATATCTAATCTGATGTTTATAATTTATTTCTTTTTACAAATAATTTTCTTCAACACTAATTGGAAGTGAATTGTTGGCATCAATTTTTTTGACAAATTGCTAAAAATTAAACTCATTCCTGTTTAATAATGAAAAATAATTTTATTTTATCAATAAAGTTTTAAAACAATTTGTCAAGCTTGTACTTTTGACAAGTGCGTTTCTCCTAATTTTTTGTGTGACGCTTCACTGAATTAGGGGGAATTCCAATAGTAACTGGAAATAAATGATTAGTCGTTGTTAAAAGTATTTTTTGTATAAATTAACTCAATCAATGTAATTTGAATTGTTTGATAGAGTTTTATCAGAATCTTATTGTTCAGTATTTCGTTTAGTTGTATGTTTCTTATTAAAAGCTAAATAGAAAATTTATTTTTCAAATCAAAGAGTTTACATTTCCTCAGTTTTGATTTAAATAGAACCAATCACAACAGATTTTCCAGATAATTAATTTTTCATAAAAGTTGTAGATATTAGTACAAATGAGTCTAAAAATTACATTAATAACAAATATAATTTATTATTTTTAAGATTTTAAAAACTAATTGATCTAATTTCAAATGAATAAAAGTTTTTTATAGCTCAATATAGACTAGAAAAAATAATTGTCGATAATAGACTTCTATTAAATGTAATAGCCAGCGACCGATTATTCTTGAAGATTTAATCGGCCATAGATTTAATTTTCAGTAAATTATTTTATCTTCATCTGTTACTAAAGATAAAGGTTAATAGTATTCGTATTTTAAAAGCCATTATGTCCTTTCTGTTTTATCTCTGGGTTTTCTGCTAGGCTTTTAATAACTCAATAATTCTAAATGTTTTTTTAAATAAAACAAAAAAAAGATTTTAATGAAATTTGATAATAATAAATACTTTAAAAGATTTTATTTAAGCTCTAAATGAGACGGTAAATATAAAAAATGTTTTTAAAAGCAAGTTTACATTTTTTATCATTTATTCAACAATTTATTAATAAAACAAAGAAATCTGTCGAATAGAATTAAAACTGGTAAAATCAAACTACATTTTTATGTTTTTGTTAAATACTATATAAAAAAAAAGTATTTGAAGCAATTTACAGACGACTAAAAAAATTTTATGTACTTCCAAAAAAACTAAATTATATTTTTAATTAAAATATATATTTTTTAGTGCAATTCAAAATAAACTTAAAATTTTATTAATAAATTTCAGATATCTATTAGTTAAAGCTAAAGCATGATTAAAATGTTTATAAAACAAAAACACGGACCTGTACACCTATTGTCATCATATATCAATTAATCATATATTTGTTTGTATCGTAAATCTTATCGATTAAACAAGAGGACTGACATTGTGTATTTATCAAACTAAAATATTTGGCAACAAACTTTAACCAGATTGTGTTTATACTATTTGTTCGAAAATTGTCAAAGATAGGTAGCCCCAAAAACCTACGAATTCAGAACAATAGAAAAATGATTCAATTCAAATTAAACGATACAATAGTTGATTTTAAATTCTAGTATTTGCTTATTAGGACAATAATAATATTCTGATTTTCATTTTAGTGGATTTATTGCAGTAATAAGCTGTTATTGACTTATTCATGTCACCTTTCTAGAAATTAAACAAGATTTTTTATCAACTGGTTTGATTAATATATTGAAATACTCAGTTTATAAACAAAGTAATTGGATATATTGATAATTTTATTTGATACGACGATTTGAAAATAAGAAGAATAATTGGTAAGTAATCATGTGAAAGAAATTGAAGATAAATAATTTAGAACTTTAATGTCACGTGGCTAAATATTAATTACAAAAAAATCAAATTGAGAAAGATGTTTAAACGGAAATGGAACCATCTCGAAAAGTTGTTTTACCAATCAACACATTCAATAAAACAGGTTTCTGCTGATCACGAGATACTTCCAGAGCTTTTTGTAGCTTTTCTGTGATGTCATCACCTCGTGAAAGCTTTAAACCAAAACCTCCATAACCTTCAGCTACTGCCTCATAATCTAATCACAAATTAACAAATAGATAAAATAACAAGAAAGAAACAAGAAGAAACCTGTAAAACGCAATTGGCAACCAACGTTGCTTCCAAACATAGGGATCTGCTCTCGAGAGATTTGAGTCCAACACGCGTCGTTCCCAACCAAGGCAACAACCGGACACTAAACCGAGAATAAAAACTGAATTGTTGTCGCGGCTTTCGCTCGACTTTTTGTTGACTAAATTAATCAATTTGAAAAGAAGCAAATATTAAATTTTCTTGTCGAAAAAGTTTTAAATCATTCTGTGAAGTTTTGAGAAGAAAAAGATGAAACAATAATTAGTGATTAATAAACTAGTTTGTTGTTGTCAATATTTCAGTGGTTTTTGGCAACTTTTTACAAACTTTTGTAAAGCTCTTCCAAACTAACATTTAGTTTCGGTTTTATTTAAAAGTTCCTTTTTCAGTGTTTCCAATTTTTTTAAGTTAAAATTAATTTGAAGTTAAAAAAATAAAATAGATTTCAAAGATTTGATTTTATATAAATTGATTAAAGCATTTTAGAAAAAGGCCATTTTGTGACATAAAACCTCATTCAATATTTGAATTCCCAAAATAATTTTCTTTGCATCCTTGAGTTAAAAGATAATTAATTCCATTTTTTATCAACCAATCACAATTTGAGGAAGACAACAAACAAGTTTAAACCTTGTGACGATAGAAAGTATCGAACTCAGCGACACTGTAACCAAGGGAACCATCGCCATAGATAATCCATACGTCATGATCAGGAAAACAGAGTTTAGCTCCGAGAGCGAATCCACCTCCGACTCCAAGAGTCCCAAACGCCCCTGGATCTAACCATCTTCAAATAACGTGAAACCAGTGATGCAGAACGAGCTCATTGAAGCGGAACGAACTTGAGAGGGCCACGTGGTCGGAGTATATAAGCAGCACTACCAACAAAATCACCTCCATCAGCAACTAGGATCGTATTTTCATCGAGGATCTCTTCAGTGAGGCGGAGCACCTGAAGAGTATTTATGAGATTTGATCACTAGGAGGCAGTAAAAGACCTTTAACGGATTGAGATGTACATCAGTGGTTTGTTCCGATAATTCGACAGTTTTTTCATCTTTCTTCAAATCACCTGAAACAAAAATTTCTTGGAAAATAGCGCCATCTAGCGGATGAAATTACTTTGCTTTAATTGATTTGTCCAATTGATTGGTTGTTGATAATTGTTTTTTTTACACAATTCTTGAGATACAGCTAAAATAAAACTTCCAACATCGGCCTGGACTGCCATCGTCGGCTTCCAGAACATGTCGGAGTTCCGGAAGAGTTGCTCCTGTGGATGAAGAGTTGACAACAGCGCCACTAGTGGTCGTTAAGTACCTTGTTCCGGTTGATAGCGATAATCTTCGCTTTTCGGGGCAGGACTTTCCCGTAACCGAGCCGAAAGTCACAAACGTTTCCAGCCAAGATCACAACATCCGCTTCCTGCAAATATCGCGTCAATGACGTCATCAAATCACGTCATGCCAACCTTTAAAGCGGCTCTTCGATTTTGACGAATGTGAAGAGGTGAATCTCGTCCAAGAAGACCCCTGGACATTCCTCCTGAAATCACAAGTCAGTCACATGACAAGCTACAAATCGGTTACCTAGGAAACAGGGGACGCCAATGGATTCGACCGCTTTTCGTAGGTCATGGGCAGATACTGGTGGTAGGACAGACTGGCTCCCAAACACAAACACGGGTCTTTTGGCACGTGCGATTGTGTCCACACAGCTAAGGACCTGTGCAGATAAAATGGTCGTTTTTCAAGTTGGCCCACACGTGGCAGCTAACCTGGGCTTCAGTGGCTTTGGGGACTCGAACACAAAATGGTTTGGGGTCGCGAAACTCGAAAGCACCAGCGAAAATATTGCACAGGTAGTTGTTGAGGTACCAGTTGACAATTCGTTGCTGGGTGTTCTTCGCTACAAATTGTTTGTTTCATGTAAAAGAGACATAAATTGATGGGCCACTTACCTGGGCTAGTACTACCGACTATCTCTTTGAAAACTGTTTGGTAAGGGTACAAAGTATCAATAGGAAACTCCACAAATACAGGACCTAGTCATCAACAAATGATACGGATGTAAGTTGAGATTGAAAGAGACACACCTGGAGTTCCACTTTGAGCTTCTACTAGAGCTTGTTTAAGTGTTGGAATGATGTCTCTAACTCTTGTGATAGTTGCTGTAAATTTACATAAAGGTTTGAACAAATCCATCTGGTTTATATCTTGTAGAGCTCCACGACCTGAAAATGATGTCCTGTTTCGACTTCATCTGTTTGGATTTGGTGATCAGAGGACTTGAATCAAATCTGACCTTTCAAAATAGTTGCAGCTGCACCACCCATCAGTAAAATTGGGGATTCTGCCATCTGGGCATTCTTGACAGCGGTTACAGTATTAGTAAGTCCTGGACCAGCTGTCACAGCAGCAACTCCAACGGAACCTGTAAAGAAATCAAAATTAAATATTTATGATTTTCATTTCATTAGCAAATAATCTATCAAAAGTATTTATTTATAAATTTGTTATCTGTATCATAATTTTGTATTATTATCATTTTATTACAAAAATTCACTAAATTATTATGAAAGAATTTTATAAACATTTTTTGATAAACTTGTTACTGAGCAACATCAATGAAATGGAAACACCACCTTTGTCTCTCAACAAGTTTTCCAGGTTTTACAAATCAAGGTTCTATATCAAACCAGCTGATTTGTTCTTGATAAAACCCAAACTAAAATTGCTAGTTTAAAAGTAAAGTTCTTTTGACTGAGCGAGACAAACAATCTTTTTTATTTTTTTTACTTCACTTTATTTGCTTCTTAGAAATTAGAGAACTATTTTACCAGTCACCAACCAGGTAATTGAGGCTTGTAGGCTGACATAAGTAGGAAGTGTTTTATGGTAGTAAGGGATGCGATGCATAAACTTTTTTATCCTTACTCAAATTATATTATATTAAGATATAACAGAAATAATTATCTAATAATGAAAGCAAAAACAGAAACGTGCTAATAGACCTAAATACTCATAGTTCAAACTAACCTGATAATCTAGCCACTGCATCAGCAGCAAACACAGCAGTAGCTTCATGCCTTACATCAATAATACGAATTTCTCTTTTCTCCGATGCCACTAGAATAGGTGATATATGTCCTCCACATAAAGTAAAAATATATTTGATGCCATGAGCAGATAAAACTTCAGCAACAAGATCACCTCCATGTCTCTTAGAGTCTTTATCAACCTTTTTAGACAAAAATGTTTTTTAAATCAAGTTTGAAACTATATAACTTGAATTACTTTATGAAATAGTTGATATATCAAACCAAATTTTCTCAGGAATATTGTGACAAGAAAAATGATTATTCCAAATGTAAATACAAATAAGTTTTGATAAAGCAATAAATGAGAAAAAAATCCATCTAAAAATGATACTTCTTCCATAACACTATCAGATAAATAAATCTCTACAAAATTATCTGTATTCAATTGAATAAAATCATCAAAAACATGACAATAGATGATGAAGATGCAGTAAAGTTATTCCCTTAAAATATAACTTAACAAATATTCAAAGACAAAATTATAAGATCCACAGTTTCACCAAACTGCACGAAATGTCCCTGACATTTGTCCATGGTCAGCCATGTGTCGATGACGAAATCGGCTAATTCTCCAACGCACTTTCTTACCACGTGCTCGTGACGTCATCACACATCTATTGATGACATTATTTTTGTCGCTTTCTCGAGGCAAGTGAGAAATATCTGAATCTGCGAGCTGTTTGGCTTCTAATGGAAGGAATCCATTAAATTGTAATGCCATCAAACGGAGACGAATCGGTCCATAATAGGTGGAGACCGCTCTTAATCGGGCATCTCTTTGCTGGGACCATTTTGTGTAATATAAAACTGGACTTTTACGAGTTGTATCTCCATTTCGCTGCCAAACATCAACATGTAGATGTTCTGGAAGTGGTTTATAAGCAACTGTTTCGAAATCAGGGGCTATAGGTCCACCTTTAGGTACAGAAGCTGAGCTTTTGATGGGAAAGGTGTTTTTTCTAAGCTTTGGTCTTTTTTCATATCTTTGAAACACATGATGATAAGAAGCAAATGGAATTAAGGATCCTAGAACATTTTTATCAATAACTCTTGCTAGAAACATCTTAATCTGATTTTTCTCTTTAGAAATAAAATATACAATTAAATAAATTCAAATTGTTTGTATCTATATTAATAACCAACATTTGAACTTTGATATTTAGAATAACAATATAATACTAAATATAATTTTTTAAAGTCTTCAATTAAATGAAAATGTTGAGTTTTTTTAGAAAAGGATTAATTTATCTTCCATATTAAATTAAACTTTAAGATTTCGATTGAAAACTGAAAAAAAATCAATTTTTTATAAACACAAAATTACAAACTTGAATTCATCTTGAGCAATAAAAACTGCTGATAATTACTAGATAAATATTATTTTATACAAATAATTATAGCTATATTATAATTTAAATCTATAATATTATAAATTGACTTATGAACCATTAAAGAAAACAGAATTTATTAAATTAAATTTATTTAACCCAAATTTTTATAACAAATCATCTTTGCAACAATTTTATAAATATATGAATTATATATGATAAAAAATCTCATTAAAGTATAATTTATAAGTTAATACAAAATTATAAGTCCAACTAAATTGTTGCTTATTGTTTGAAAATTAAAAAAACACAAAGTAAAATTAAAGTATTTAAATAAAATAACCAAATAAGAAAACTATATTTATTAAATTGAAAGTTTTAAATCTAGTTATTAAAAACTTTTCAATAATTAAAAAAAAAATAAATTCAAATTTGACATAAAATTTTTTTATTTAAAAAAAAATTTTTTAAAAACAGCAAAAGCTAAAAAATAAATTTAAAAACTTGACTGCAATTAATTGATTAGACGAATAAATTAATGATTTACAGAAATGATAAAAAAATTATTTATTAAAATTGAAGATATTCAGACATAAAGAAAAGTGAAGAAATTATGTCATTTTGATAAATACAAATTTGAAATACTTTTTAAGTCTTTAGAAAATAATATTGCTAATTATATATGTAATTTTATTTACCGAAAAACTAATAAAAAATAGATTAAATTAAAAGAAATCTTGATTTTGACGCGAGAATTGAAAAATTTAACTTTTTTAAGATGAGAATTTAGTTTAAACTGCATAAATGCATATAATAGAGAAGTTTTATTTTTGTTTTGCCACCTTAAGTAATAATAATATTAAAAGTTTAAATCTAGAAGAAATAATAAGATTTTTATGCTTTATACTTAGATGAAATGATTTACTAAACTTCCATAATTGAAAGAATTTTAAAGTCAATTAGCTGCTAATCCATTGTGGTTTACGAGGGTTTCCACTCCGTTTGTCCTTGAAGATCAAGAATGTCTAAATTATACCAAGAGCTAAGGATTGCAGAAAGTATCTTTCCCAACTATGGGCAAATACCTGATGTTTGCTTTGAGAAAACAAAAGCTATGGAAGAACAATTTAACAGAAAACCTACAACCCGTTGACCTTGATGTCACTATCCTAGGTCACTGGTCCATGTCGCCAAACAGTGGGTCTAAAGAGTAGGGTATTTCAACACGTGTTCTCTTTTATTAAAATCAGAAAGAATGGATGTCAACTTACTTGCATACATTGCCTCAGTCTGCCAACTTCAGCGAACAAAATATATTTTAGATATTTATGAAAGTATTATATCCACAGTACTAAATTTAACTTTAAATGTATTCATAACTTTATCAAATCTTATATGATTGATAGTTAAAACTAATTTACAATTTATATACAATGGGATGCAGTAAGAAGAAAATACGTAAATGTTCTAGTCCCACATCTTCTAATAAAATATAAGTTATTATATAGGCTATAAATATAAATTTAAAATGGAAAAAGAACATACAAGAAAAAAAGTGTTACAAAATTTTGTTTGTAATAAAAGCGTAAATAGATAATGAAGCACTGTATGCTTACTTTGAAATCTTTGTTTTAATCTGAGATTTAAATAAAGGTCACTCGGTAGTTAACTAAATAAAAATTTGTTGGATAAATAGTTAGACTGAGCTAAAATTGAGTCACAGTTATTAATTGATTCAGAATTTTTAAAACAAAATATGCGATAATAATAATAATTTTATTCTTAAGTGAATAATCGGATCATTTTATTGATTATATTATGGCTGCCTTTTATAGAATTAACGGTTTAATTTCTTAGTAAACCAAAACTATCAGGAGTATATTGCTACATTATTTCAATTTATAAAAGTTTAATCTGAAAATAGTTACAATTAAAATGTATAAAAGAAAGAAAAAGAAAAATACATGATGTCATTAAGATTTCGGAAATAGACAACTTACTACAAAGAAGAAGATGTTAAATACTAAGAAAAACATAGTTTTGATAATTACAAAATACCTTTAGACCCCTTATGGCTATTTTTAAAATTATAATAACTAATTATTTTCATTTTCAATTGTGGTATGATGCTAAAGATGAATATTTTATTTACCTATTTCATCGCCACGTACACTTAATATTTTTTTTCACTGACCAAACTGGTGTTTGACGCGTGGCTGCTTTCGTTTTTCAGCGCCGACAGGTTTTTGATTATTTATACAAATTTGTTCATTTAATGCAGTTACTATCAGCAAAATTACTAAAAGTGAAGCAATTATTTATAAAAAGGAAAAGTTCTAATTTTATTTAAATTAAAGATAATGATTTTTTCGAAACATAGCGAACAGAAAGTTTTTTTTTGTTATAATTATAATATTTTTTTTCTGGTTGAAAATTTGTTTATTCTTAAAACTATTTCAATTGTATTGTACAGTCATATGACTTATTTATATTTATAGTTTAAATTTGCAATATTATAATACTCAATTATACTATTAAATTATTTCTATTATATTATTACAACTTAATCTTAGTAGAAAATCACTTTGTTTTTATTAAAATTCTAATTTTTAAAAATATATAGATAACAATAATATAATATTCCTAATTTAAAAACTAATTTAAGATTTTTTCCATAATAATTGTCTTATTATATTTTATTAGTTTTTAGAAAAAGATTTTTTTAATTATTTTTATGAAACTGAAATCCAATTTTAATTTGCTGCATTTTATATAAATAAAAATTCTTAAACTCATTCTTTCTTAATTTTAGTAGTTAGGTACATTAACAAAAATGTCGATGACCTCTGCCACCAGCGGGATTGTGTCTTTTGCTCTTTCTCTCATGCTCTTCTCAGCAATGCAGTTTTTTAAAATCCAACTTGGATCCTCTGAATTACTCACCATTCTTGGAGGTTTTCTGGGATCAGTTCTTTTTATATTACTTTTTACCGGATTCAATAACTTCGAAAATGTCCTACTTGATGAATACTTCCAAGCTAAAATCTTTCCTGAAATCTTTATCTGTCTTGGAGCAGCACTTTTTTCTTGTGCCATGGTCCACCGTGTCAGCGTGACCACCTGCCTCATTTTCTCTCTGGTCCATATCTTCTACATCAATAAGATCTCAACCGAGCTTTATCAATCTCCAGTGGATGTTGTTTTGACTAAGAGCAAGGGCAAAAAGAAGAAGCATTAAAAGATTTTTACATTGATGATAGTACATAGGACTCTTACTGGAGATAATCTATAGAATATATAAACTTTTTCTGTATTAAACCTTTTTAGATATCTCTGTATTGAAGTCTTTAAAATGTTTTTAAATAATATTAAAATGACAAATTTTGATTCTTTCTCAAAACTTTATTAATTTTTAAATATTCTTTATGAGAATTGTAGTGAAATATATACTTCTTAAGTTCTCTAATTCTGTTAATGTTTAAATGCTCAAATTTTATATTTGGACATTTTTTAGACATTTATAATTGAAAAAGTCAAATACTTATAATCCTAATAAATTTCAGATTTATTAAACTTAAACTAATATGGAAAGTGAAGGAAGTTTTGAAGATCTTAATTTAAATACTTGGATAACTGATCATTTAAAGAATCTTGGGTTTAAGAAGCCTTCCCCTATTCAATACAATTGCATACCTCCTATACTTGAAGGTTTTATTTTTAATTTATTCATTTTGATGGCTTGTAACTTATTTAAACAGGTAAAGACTGTTTTGGTTGCTCTAAAACTGGCAGTGGAAAGACTGCAGCATTTGCCCTTCCAATCTTGCAGAAATTATGTGAAGATCAGTATGGAATATTTTGTTTAGTTCTCACTCCAACAAGAGAGCTAGCTATTCAAATATCTGAGCAATTTTCTTTGTTTGGTAAACCTATAAATTGTAGAGTGTCTTATGTTGTTGGAGGAATGGGTTAGTTTGTTTAAAATCCACCAAATGAGGAGTAATAACAATTTGATTTTCAGATATGAACACCCAGGCTGCTGAATTGAAACGTCAACCACATATTGTAGTAGCCACTCCTGGAAGACTTGCTGATTTAATCAGAAGTTGTGATGATAATGTAAACTTAAAAAAGATTAAGTCAGATTTCCAATCTGAAATATTTTTTTTGTAATTGATTTTTTTCAGGTTTCTCGTATTAGACGAAGCTGATAGATTACTAGATCATTTAGAAGGTGATTTTGCAGAAGATCTTGCTGTGATCTTTGACAGTCTGCCTGAAAAGAGGTAAATTTAAAGTCATGAAAAAGTTGGGTCTTTTAAAACTAATATTTGTATGAAAGTTGATGTAACTCCAAGATAAATTCTGTTACGAATCAAACTGTTGTTGAAACTTATTTGATTTTAGGCAAGCTTTGCTGTTTAGTGCCACACTGACGGATACTCTGAAGGAAGTGAAAGCAGTTTCGAAGAAACAACCTTATTTTTATGAATCTGAAGATACGTAAGTGTTTTCTAATTCTTCTAAACTAAACATTTTTACTTTTCAAACATTTTCTTTCATAAACTACTTCAATGAAACTCTTCAAGGCTTCAAAACTAAGCTCTTTTGCTTTTTAGTGTAGCAACAGTGGATCAACTTGATCAGAGATATATTTTATTACCTGAAGATGTTCGCGAATGTTATCTTATCCATATTTGTAAGGAATTATTAGAAGAAAATTCCAAATCTTCCATCATAATCTTCACAAAAACTTGCAGGTGATAAAAAGACATTGTATTTCTTCACTTGTGAAACTATTTTAATTTTTGTTGAAGAAATTGTCAAGTTTTAGGACTTATGTTTCAAAAAGCTGGCTTCCCATGTGTTATGTTGCACTCTGTCATGAAACAACATCGTCGTTTCGATGCTTTAAACAAATTTAAATCGAGTAATATCAAGTTAATGGTCGCTACCGACGTGGCTGCGAGAGGTCTCGATATCCCAGCTGTCCAGGTCAATATTTAAAATCATTTTTTTCATGATAAATAACTTTTCGACAAACTATCTGATTTTATGCTTCTAAAAAACCAAGACTTTGAAAATATTGTTTTAATCAGGTGGTCATTAACCACAACATACCTGGTTCAAGTAAGACCTATGTCCACAGAGTTGGACGGACCGCTAGAGCTGGTAGAAGTGGCATGTCTATATCGCTGGTCACTCAACTAGACGTCCACCGAATACAAACTATCGAGGAACATATCAGTAAGTATCAATCGATTGAGATTTGATCGAAGGTTGACGGTTTCAATATTTGTTTAGATAAAAAGTTGGAAGAGTTTAAAGTAGATGAAGATGCAGTTCACAAGCTGCTCACTAAAGTGAGTATGCTGAAACGTCAAGCAGAGATTGTGAGTTCCTTTAACATCTGTTGATTATCACTTTTCTAACTTTTATAACTTATAGTCGATGGAAAGTAACAATTTTGGTGAAAAGAAGAAATTGAATAAAAGAAAAGCGATTCTAGCTGAAGGCAAAGTAAGTGTAGACTAGATTTCGTTTTCGCTTCAAAGTTATTCATTTCTTCACTTAGAATCCTGAAGAGGAAGCCAAAAAACAACGAAGAGCAAAAACTGCTCGCATTCGAGCTGAAAGAAAAATGAGAAAGAGAATGCTGAAGAACAAAAAAGAAGAGGAAGAGTAAACCCCGGATGTTGATCATTCGTTTAGATAATTTAAATTTTTTAATATTTTTATTGTGGAATCAATAATAAATTCATAAAAAAATTATTTGCGAAATTTATTGATAAATTTTGTAGCTTTCTGGTTTCAAAGTACGAAAGTATCAGAATGTCGAATCACGATTGACTCATTTTGTAAAATTCTTCTAGCGGATCTCAAACGCGATCAAATTGGGAACACTTTCAAAATCTTATGCATCATCGACTAAAACTCGAATTTAATGAAGCAGGTTTGAAAAGATCAGATTGTGAACTTTTTAGTTGAAGAGGCCAAGGTGCTCGATCAACGCAAATATATCTTTTGTTTCACTTTTGAAGAGCTTTCAACAAATTCGATCTAACTTTGTAGAAATTGCAGTTTTAGCTACTTTTTGAACAGTTACAGATACCAAATACTAGCAATTGACGAACTTAATCTTTATAATTTTAAGAAGTTTTAATTAGAATCTTCATCAAGTTGTAAGAGCTGGTTGAAGAGAAAGCTGAAGAATTACTTACAGTTTATGAGGCTTCAAAATCACGACTTCAAAAACATAATAAATAAAGAGAAATAAAATTGTTCAGTTTTTGATTTTTTATAATCTGATATTCATTGTCTGATTACTATGAAAAAGGACTTATAGTCACAAGAAGTAAATTTATTAATTTTATTTATTTAAGCAAACAAGAAAAGATTACTAATGATTAAAATTACTTGTCCAAACTATATTCTGTTTACTTTTTACCAAAACTAAAATATCTTTTTTCGCGTTTATCGTAAGGAATTGCTTTTGAAACTATGATAAGTATAATTTTTCGAATCAAAATTTACTGAATTAATTTAATAATTAGAGTTGCAGTTTTTTATCTATGTATTTTTAAGCAATCATTTTGAAGTTTAAAGTAAATTAGAAAAAAATAACTAAAAGAAATATATTTGTAAAATTCCAATAGTCTGTTTTAACATATTACAAGCTCTCAGAATGCATCTAACGATTACTTAAATTTTGAATGGACTTAGTTTTTTTTTCAGAAAATGTAAGTTACTAGATTACTTAGACAATTGTAATTTAATGATAAATTAATTCCTTTATTTATCAGAGTTTTAGTTTTAAATACACCGTTGAAGATTAATTACATTTAAGTTATATAAAATTGATTCTTAACACGACTCTCTCTACTGACACCCATTTTGTTTAAAAGAACCACCGTTACCTTAGAAACTCAGTCAGTTGTATAGCTTTACACGCATTGTTCGTGAGTTAGGCTTCAGTTGTTTTAATGAGTATAATTCAAAACAGAGTTTTTGATATTTGTCATGGCCCCTAAAAATAAGCCAGCCAAGGTGAAATATGTTTATTCTACTTATTAAACTCTAAAAAAGCCTACTTATCAAAATTTAAAATAGTTTTATACTCATAATAAAATTGCTGTTATTGTGCTACATTTGTTTTTATATTATTTTAAAAATAAACAAACTTATTTCTTGAAGAGTTTTTTAGATACTTTTGTTATTTATCTGTTTAGCTTTATTTTCTGATAACTTTTTATTGAGAAGTTTTATTAAATTATAAAAGATAATTTGTTAAAGGATTTTGCTTAAGGATTTCTTTCAAAAAATTTTTGAATTATCTGAAATAACGTGCTATAGTTTATTATGTTATAAAAAATTTCAAAAAAATATAATCAAATCTCAATTAAATGAATATTTGAAATCATATTAAATCTATTAAATGACAGAATATTTTATTTTTTACTCTAAATTGACTTAAGCTTATAAAAGTTTTTGAAACACAAATTCTTACAATTGAATATTTTCTAGGCTGCTGCTTCAACCACTGCTGGAAAGCAAAGTGTCCGTAGATTAAACAGACACAAGGGCAAAGTAATTTCTTTTTCAATTTGTCAATCGATTCATAAAACTTTATGTAATTTTTTTTTAACTTTTCTTATTTTCTGTAAGTCTAGTTAACAAATATTAAAAGTTTTATCAAAATTATTATTAGGAAGATGATGAAGCAACAGAATGGGATCTTGGTGAAGAATATTTGCAAGGAAAACAACTTGTTAAGCCGGAAGATCAACTTGATTTGACTGAGACACAACTCAAAGAGGAATTCACAAGAATTCTGACAGCTAATAACCCTCATGCCCCACAGAATATTGTTCGCTTCAGCTTCAAGGTTACATCTAAAGATTTAATATTTTGTGAACTTGATTTTAATCTAATTATTGAACTTTTTTGATAATTAAATCAGAGATCAAATGAAATTTCGTCAATAAAAATATCATTTAGGAGAGAACTTTCAAGCAAACTTCGACTGTTGAACAAATTGCTATTCATTTTGCTCTTGATGGCAACATGCTACATAAAGATAGCGATGAAGCAAGAAGACAGCAAGCCAGGAACTTCGTTGAAGATGGAAAACAGTTAGATGATTCATTTTAAACATTTTTAAAACTTCTTTTAAATTTTAATTATTTTGTAGAGAAGCAGAAGAACCTAGTGTAGTGGAAGTCGCAAACGCGGGAACTGATCCTGTTGTGAATGAAGAAGATACAGAAGCTAACGCTACAGGTGATCACGTGGAAAATAAAGAGTCCGCACCACAAGTTGTAGCTCCTGCTTCTAAAAAGGAAGCTCTTAGGAATCAGTTTAACTTCAGTGAAAGAGCATCTCAGACTTTTAATAATCCTTATCGAGTAAGTTTCAAAATATTTTCAGCAAATTGTGATTTTTGTTGTTGATAGCAACGTGGAACAGTAACTGAGCCTCCTCCAAGAGTAACTTTCTCATCTACTGCAAACCAGTGGGAGATTTATGATGCTTATGTGAAAGATTTAGAAAAACAGGTTTGAAACTAAATCTAGGTTTAAAATTTGTAAATTTTCCACAAAAAGTTTTGATAATTTACTCAATATTCTATTCAGGAAAAAATAAAAGAAAAAACAAGACAACCGACAGCTTTTCGGAAAGAAGACGATAAAGTTAAAAAGAAGCTGGTTATTGTAGACACAGGATTTGATGATATTAACCGCGTTGATAAAGCTGCGAAAATAATTGGTAAATATTTCCACACCAAAATAAACCTCGGTTTATCTGTCAAAATTCGTATTTTTATGCTATAAGCGAAGTAAAGAAACCATTTAAAAGCTAACCAAATCTCTCTCGAAACTTTATAAACCTTTTGACCAACAATATTGAAGCTAGAAATTATCAAGTATAAACAACCTTGATATAAACAGAAAGGATGGTGAACCAAAATACCTTTGATGATATCGCCCAGGACTTTGCATTTTTTGAAGACGCCTCAGATGAATATAGAGAGCAAGAAGGGACACTCTTACCCTTGTGGAAGTTTAGCTACGACAAATCTAAACGTTTAGCTATAACTGCTTTGTGTTGGTCAGCTATCAGATTGTTTCTAGATAATTAATTTATAGATTAATCTCATATATTGCAATCTTAAACGATTTTTTTATAAAAAAGTTTTTCAAAAGTTATTAATTTTAAAACTCTAAAGGAGTCCAACTTACCCTGATATGTTTGCTGTTGGGCATGGTTCTTACGAGTTTATGAGACAAGGAAATGGGATGCTTCTGTTTTATAGTCTTAAGAATCCTTCTTTTCCTGAATATGTGTATAGTACTACCAGTGGGATTATGAGTATTGATATTCATGAGATTCATTCGTGAGTACTTTTTGAAACTGTCAACAATATTTTATGAAATTTCTTTACTAGCTACCTTGTTTGTGTTGGTTTTTATGATGGAAGTGTCGGAGTTTTTAATATCTTGGAAAAAAATACTGAACCAACATTCTTAAGCACAGCAAAAACAGGGAAACATACCGACCCTGTTTGGCAAGTAAGTATCTTCCCATTTCATCTCCGCTTCAAACTCATTTTTTTGGATGCAGGTGAAATGGCAGAAAAATGATCTTGATGATAATCTGAACTTCTTTTCAACATCTGCTGATGGCCGAGTTGTTTCTTGGACTCTTGTAAAAGTATCTTCATCATTTTCATCACTTTTATGTTAAAAATCGAATTTTTTTTAAAACAATTTTTATGTTAGGATGAACTAATATACGATGAAGTTATCAGTTTATCTATGAAAGAAGAAGTCTCAAATGGACCAGATGGAACTCAACTTCAAATGTTGGGTACTTTTATTTTAAACACTAAATATTTTTATCAATTTTGTTTATAATTCTTTCCTTTCATCTCACGTTTCAAATCTAACTTCAAGAAATTTGTAAATATCTTTCTTTCCAGGTTGTGGGACTTCCTTGGCTTTTCACAAGAACATCGATTACTTGTTCCTTGTCGGAACTGAAGAAGGGAAGATTCATAAATGTAGTAAAGCATATTCCAGTCAATACTTAGAAACTATTGATGCTCATAATATGGCGATACATTCAATATCATGGAACCCATTTCATCAAGACATCTTTATTTCTTGCTCAGCAGATTGGACCGTTAAAATCTGGGATCATAATTTCATGTAAAAACATTTGATGCTTTTGAAGATTGGCTGAAATATTTTGAGAAATTTATTTTGCAGGAACCAAGCACTATTTACATTTGATTTAAACAGTGCTGTGGGTGATGTTGCCTGGGCGCCTTATTCATCGACAGTTTTTGCTGCCGTGACCACAGATGGAAAGGTTTTTACTGAGTTTTGTTGAAATTTTGGTGGTAATTGTGTCTTTTTAACAGGCCCATGTGTTTGACTTGAATGTAAATAAGTATGAACCTTTGTGTGAACAAACTGTTGTTCGAAAGAAGAAAACTAAACTCACTCACCTTCAATTTAATCCAAAACATAAGATTTTGATAGTAGGGGACGAACGAGGGTTTGTAAGCAGTTTGAAGTTATCCCCAAACTTACGTAAGCTTCAAAAGGTGAGTTTAAATGATTTGATTCAAACAGATTTCATCAAGTGATTTAAATATTCTAAGTTTTCTGATATTACAAAAATAATATAACAAAAGGGTAAAAGATTTCATCTTGAAGACATAATCTATTTCTTAGAGAAAGAAAGGTGAACAACATCTTCCAGTAGATCCCAACTTTGAAATTGGCAAACTGGAGAAGATATTAAATCTGGTCCGAGAACCGATTCCAAAAGAAAAGGAATAAACTTTTCATAAAAGATGAAATATCTAAAAACTTTGTTGCTGTTCAAATTTCATTTCTGTTTCTTCTTTTTATTATTCTTGCTTTTCAAAGTTGAAATAACTCTACACTAAATTGGCTTTTAATGTTTTAAACATTTTCTTTCATTGAAATATTTTATATTAGTTTATTTGTACAGTTTATAAAAGTAAGTCGAATAAAATTGAAATTTGTGAATTTGATGAAAACTTAGTAGGCTGAAAAGTTGTTCAATAAAAGATTCTGTCAAAAAGTTAAAGATTTTACCTGATTTTATCAGTCGATGTTTTGATTAGTTCAACTATAAAGCAATAAAAAGCTAATTTTGAAAAAAGCCTCTGCTGAAGATATATAGAATTAATATATAAAAATGTCTTCCTAGTTAAAGTTAAATCTATAAATGTTTCCAAATTTGTTTTGATTCAATATTCATTCTGTTTGACAATGATATTTGAAATTTATATCTTTAAAACGTTTTCATGCAAAGGTTTTGATGGATTCAAAAACAGCTTTGTTAACCTCATCAATTTGTTCGATGATGAAATAACCAATTATTTTATTATTTATTTATTTCAATAAATGCTAAAGAGGGTACCTGAAAATGTACTAGGTGATATGGGCTTATTAAGATGTAATGTGTGTCGTTTGAGCTGATATAACTTGAGGGAAGGACTAATGAAAAAGAAATCATCAAACTGGGGGTCAATTAAATTGTGGATAAGTTTAAAAACAAGAATTAAGTCGTATTTAATCCGTCAAATTTCAAAAGTATCTAAATTTAAGAAGCTGAGACGATATTTATAACTATCATATTTAATATTAAGTTTCCTGCATACTAATCTCGTAAATGTGGCCTGAACAGATTCGATTTTTTTGATATCACTAACTTGATATGGCATCGATGCACTAACATTGTATTCAAGAATTGGACGTACGTACAATTTGAAAAAATTGATAAAAAAGCATGGGCCCTTAGAATTAAAGGTCTTTATAATAGGGAAGACAAGGTTGATTGATTTTGCAAAGATTTTGGAAACATAACTGTACCATTTAAAATCAGATGATAGAGTAATGCCAAGGTCTAGGACCGAAGATACTCGTTGAATAATAAATCTATTGATGGAATATTTGTTCAAGGAATTTACCGCTGGTTTACGAGAAAAAGTTATAAGTTCAGACTTTGTGGGCTGGATTCTTAGCTCTCAATTCATACATCAGTTTTCTACAGTGTGTAGTGCAGTTTGAAGTTATGAAGGATTACAAGATAATAGCTTGGTATCATCTGCATACACAAACACTCTGACATCATCTACTGCTACTAGTCTTCTGATGAGGTCTTCGATGAGATTTAAAAAAGAAGGGGACTCAGAACAGAACCCTGAGGAACACCACTAGCGATTTGACTAGAAGTAGATAAAGATCTTTCTACACGAGTTTGTTGGGTTCTACCTGATAAGTAATCTTCAAACCACTGTAAGATAAAGCTGTTGATTTTTGAGTTTTTCAATACAGAAACGAGCTTAGTGTGTGAGACAGAATCAAACGATTTAACAAAATCGAGGTATATGATGTCACAGGGAGTGTTACTTTCGTAATGGGCTGTAAGCTCATTGATAAAAGTGATATGCTGAGTCAGGGAAGATCTCCGTTTCACAAAGCCATGCTGGATATCAGATATTAGATGGTGCTCCATCAAATAACTGGTCATATGATTGTGAATGATATGTTCTTGAGTTCTGCAGATAACTGAAGTCAGCGAAACTGGTCTGTAGTTTAGTACAGTGTTTCTGGGACCCTTTTTATGAATTGGAGTAATAATAGCTTTCTTCCAAATTTGTGGAACTCTTCCTCGCCTCAGAGTCATGTTAAAGAAAAGCGATAAAGGTAGTGATAAAGATGAAGTAGTTTTTCTTAAAAACAAAGCTAGGATCTGATCTTGGGTGTTGGAAGCTGATGATTTTAAAGAAGAAATAGCCATTATATTTCATATTTCTATCTAATCCTATAATTACTAAATAAAAAGGTAACATAAGTTTTATTTTTTAAAACAAGCTTAATCTCAAGTTATTCTAAATTTTGATTTAAATAAGATTTTTAATAATTTATATCGACATTAGTTAAAAATTACTGTTGATATCTGTATTGATTCATTTGAGTTCTAAAGCAAATTGATTTACTAAAGATACGTTTTTATGCATCTTAAAGCTTGACCTTTTAATAAAAAAAGAACTGCTCAAAACCTTTTTTACTAAAAGTCTTTTTTATACGATAATTATAAACCTTTTACTTTAGTATTAAATTTTCATCGTAAAGCTCTTATGCTGACTTTTGCTTTTCTGCTTTTGCAGATTACCAATATTGAAGAAGGAATCACGTTAAATATCTGTTTATAAGCAGACATGTAATAGGAACTCTTCATTTAACAACTTCAGTTTTTTTCAATTTAGATATCTTATACTCATAAGAAGTCCAATTTTTAAATATTCGATATGTCAAAAAATAAAAGATTAACACAAATAAAGTAAAATTCATATTAAAATAAAGAAAAATAATTATACAACAATTAATGAGTTTAACTGAATGAATTTTTTATATTAACCGTTTTGTGTGTGCTCGTCTGGATATATAATAGAAACTTTGGTTTGATTTTATATGGATCTCAAAAGTATACAAAATATTACTTCAGATGTTTTAATACATTGACAAAATACTTTGAAAGCGGTAGAAACAATTGTGTCACATGAAAATCTTGCGATTAAGGTAAAGATAAAAAGGACCGAACAGGTCTTAAAAGGTCTTGAAACAGTAAAATATCCGTCCTAAAAGTAATGTGTTCTAAAAGAACGTAAGTTGCTTTTTTTAGTTTAATTCAAGCAACCTAAAGTGGCTTTATAAACAGCTGTAATTAATTATCTTTTAATTTGACGCAAATTATTAACTCTTCAAACAATATCTGATTAAAAGAACGATGAAATAAATTATTTTGTGTAATAATCTCATGAAATTTCTATAATTCAACATTTTCAAAACTGTTTTTACGTATTTAGGTAAAATCTTTAAATAATTGATCAATTTTCAAACAGCAGTTTAGCTTTTAATATAAAATTTATCGAAAAAAGAAAATTTAAATAGTATTTTAAGATAAATTTCTAATGGTATATTTTCATAGCAGTATATGTGAGCAGTATACAATTGAAGAGCTCATTTTTGATTACAGTAGGCTTTCAATGAGGGTTTGTTCGTATGTAACTGAAGTTTTGGAATTAAGTAATACAACTTATAACTGTACTAGTGTTGAACACAAGTTACAAAGTGCAGAAGCAGTAACTTCTGTACTACTTATAGCTTTTTATCAGTTTGTTGCTGCATTTTTACATATGAAGCTAGTCAGGACAACAAAAGTCAAATGGGCAAACCAAGTTTTAGTTAGTTTAACCTTGCTAACTACTATACAAGCCTTTAACAACTTTCTACCGAAGTTTCTTGACTATCAAAACTATGCAGAAATCTGCCAATATTGTTTTATTGTAAAAATTTTGAATATTTCTGTTAGTCGTATTCTATATCATTATATTTTTCATGTACGCCATAAAATCCTATGTGCAACTGGCTATGTTTGGTATGATCGTTTAATTGGTGGAATGATTTATCCTGTATCAACTTTATCTTTACTTCAACTTGTTTTTACGGTCGCATTTACATTGTTAAGCGAAAAGGGCAAAGAAAATTGCGTTAACGGAATCGTAGAAGAAAATTTACGATTTGCAATCGTGTCAACCTCCTCGTGTTCCTTATTTTTTCACTTATTAACTATTTTTTCAGTAAATATACCAATATACCAACACTGGAGACGTTTACATAGTATTCGTTTTGCTAATACTAATCTTTTGAAAAGTATGGTGGTCCGACTATATATGTGCATGGCCGTATTTTTGTTAACTGAAACAGCGTTAGTAACTGTTGGAATTGTTTTAGGTAAAACTGACACAACAACATTTTTCTTCAGTTGGTTTAGTTGTACATTTAAAAATTTTGCAATAATGATTACATTTAATGACTACAAAACAAGACTGTTTCCTTTTAACCGATTTAAACAAGCTACAAATAATTGTAAGGCTAGAGCTGTTATTGATGTAATAGTTTAAAATCTTGATCGTATAGTCATATTTTTATTATATTATATATTGATATTAAAAATATTTCATATTTTTATAATCTGTTTCAAAGCGAATTAAGGAAGGACATTCTAGATATTTTACAATTATTGTAAAGAATACTTAACAAAATAGCTAAATTGTAGCTATTTTGTTATAGTTGAAAATTAATTTTGAAATTATATGTGTTTACAATTGTATAAAATAGTCTGCATGTATTTATAAAAACGTTTTTTACATATGTAATCGTGATTGTGTTGTTAAAAAATGTTTGTTTATTTAAAAAGCATTATTTTATACTTGCTTTACAAATTTTCTTAAACATTAAAAATAATGAATTGTATACTTTTTAAACCTTTTGAAATAAAATTTAGAAATTTTTAAACAAAGAAAAGTTTTTTTAAGTTTCTTTTTTTACCAAGAGTTATTATCAAACTTGTTTAAAAACAGAATGAAACAAAAATAAAACAGGTAAAAAGTTGTGAATACCCAATATATTTGTATTGTGATAAAAAGTAAAAAAAATGTTTATACTAATAAGAATTGAAACTTTGAATATATCAAAAATTAGTGTCAGCTATTTAAGTTATTATCAAGCAGTCTTATATGTTATGGTCGTTAGTGATGAATGACATTGGACAATTTTTTATGAAAAGTAGTATCAGAGATGTAAAAGTAGAATAATATTATATCTAGTCAATATAAAAGTTTAATATTTTACAAGTAGTTGTCATTAATGATATTGCTGCGGTTTTTCAATCAAATGAATTTATTAATCAAGGTTAGACGTTATTATAAAATAACATTTTGAGATAGCAATATATTTTAATAGAATAAAAGCTAGCTTCGGGCGTTCGGGATGTACTCTGAGTGATGATGTTAAAAAAGAAAGCAAAACATGATGAAATGCGGAGAAAATATAGTCAGATAGTGAAATTGGAATAGAAAAAGACTTTAGGGTTTCTTTTCTTTAAAGCTGATTTTTCTTCTCTCCTTCAGTTATTGAGAGAGTCAAAATAAAATGTTTAGAAATACGTTAAATACAATATAATAAAATTTATCCGCTTAAAGCAGGCATAATCGTTAATTACATCTTTTTAAATGTAACTTTTCATAAAAATATCATAATAGTAATCTGTCAGAAACGTTTCAGTTTAACCTTTGAAAGTCTCCAAACTTATATAACAACTTAACTTGAGTTTAGTTTATAAAATTGATTGAATATTATAATAAATCATCTTTAACAACTAGTTTTATCAAAGACATCTTACAAGTCAACGTGATATCTTTTATTTTTGTCATAAAAACATCTGAAGATAAACTTTTTTTTAACTTAAGTGTAAACAAGGTAATATATGAGGTTTTTAAAGTTGAAAAGTTAAGTTACAAAAAATCAAAGCAGAATTTTTCTTGAATTTAGATATATTCTATCTAGAAGTCTTTGAATACCTTGATGTCGAATGCTCTGTAGCAAACAAATCGGTTTCAAACTTAAAAATTGCCCCGAAAAATGTCATCTTGATTTCAAACAAAGAACTTTTTAACTCTTAAAATTGTTCAAAGCTAACTCGGATTTGATATTTTTTAACTTCTAAGTGAAGTTTTGCATCAAAACCAAATCGTATTAATAATGTTTTCTTTTATTATTGCATCAGCTATTTATTTCTTAGTTGAGTTTTGTTTACAAATACCAAATAACTGCCGACAGCTTTTAATTTAGATTTATTGTGCGTCATTTTTGATTTAAAAAAATTTTAATCTCTAAATACTGCCAACAGAATGTTTGCAGAATTAAAACCACAAAATTAACAAATACAAGATTTATATTTCAAACTCTTTTTACTGAAAATATTTTATAGATAAACAAAAAAGGAAAGAGAGATACCATCGTATGGTTACATAATAAAAGTACCAAGAAAGCAAATAAGATTCAACAACATTAATTCAGATGTTAGTAAAAGATAACTTGATTGCTGGAAATACAGGTAAGAGCATCATTCTTGTTTGAAAAAATCTGTTGATATAAAGCAGAATAGAAATTAATTAGATGAAAATGTGTATTGAAAACAAAAATCAATCATGCCGGTAGGGTATTTACAGAATGAAAAGTTATTTATTATTATTAATTCGAGTTCGAAGACCAGATTTGGCATTCTCTTCTTTGAGAGGAATCGCTTCATCATTAACTTGAAGAACCAAGTTTTCGTCAGAAGACTGTAAACATGATTAAGAAGTTTTAGAAAGATGAGAAATATTTACAATTATGAATAAGCAACAAATAGATAGGAAGCAGCTGATTTTATGGACAAACCTTCTTAGTTTTCCTCTCAAAGAAAAATATTATCCCTACAAGTATTAACACTTCAAGAACGATACCAAGAAAAGGCCAGAGCGCCGCAAATTTATCTTTTACCCGAATCAGAACCTTAAAAGATTATATTTCAAGTTTAAAACACAAAAGTCAGATTTTTACCTAAAGAAATTCAATTCAAAATAGATATAAATAAATATTAATGAGATTTAATTAAATTTTATTTGATTTATTTTACAGTTGTTTGAAAAATAGAACCTACTTCAACAGAAGAATTCCCAGCAATGCTTTTAGCTGTGCATATATAATACCCTCTCTTCTCATAAGTCAACTTTTTAAAACTTAAAACTGATCTAAATTTGATAAAAACATTTTAATTTTATGAATACTTTCCACACAAACAAAAATTACTTTGTAAAATTTGTTTTAATATCTATATTTTCATCTTTTAAAAGTTTTTGTTCATCATGTATTTCATGTTCACTTCGATAACTCCATATAAATGTTAAAGTGTTACTAGAATCTGAATTGATGCATTTTAACTTCCTATCTGTGTCTCCATTATTTAAAGTAAGTGACCTTTGAATATTCTACAAAAAAGCCAACAAAATAAACAACTTTATCAAAATATTATTCTCATAACTTTTGGTTTTTTAACCATTTACCTCAAAATACGTTTTGCCAATATAATTGACTTGAAAGGTGAAATTTCCTTCTATTGTCGAACATAAGTAAGTTCCAGCTTCTTCTTTGCTAGTAATTTTAATTATAGGTTTTGTATCTGGAAGATCTTTGCCCATGTGAGTCCATACAACCTCAGTAGCAGTTGTATTACATACAATATCTGCATTTGGACTTTCATGACTGATATTTATCTGTTCCACTGCAATGACTAATGGCAGACAGAATAAAATAAGAAAATTCATAATGTTTTAGCACTTCCAGCTAACAAAATATAAATGAAATTACAAAAAGTGATAATAATATAAATTGTTAGATTAGATTTCAAATGTAAATGATTAATAAAATTGTTTTTATCTAATTATTATAAATAACTTTTGTTAAGGTTACATTAAAGGTTTATTATGATGCAAGTTGAACTTTAATGTTAACAAAATAATTAAATCAAAAAGTTATAGAATAAAAATAGATTTTAGATTATGATGATAATAAATTTTGTTTTTATCTAACTCTATTAATTCAAATATAAATAAACTTTGAAAAGTTTTTTAATTCCATAGAATTTTATTCATAAATGTTGAAGAAAACACTAATCTAAATATATATTTTAGATAAATTATTAAAAAGTTTAACTAAAACGATTTAAAAAAATATTAACAAATTTAATGAAAAAATATCAAAGAATTTCTTATCTCAACAAAGAGTTTCAGTATGAACATATAAATTGAATGTTATTAGAAATATTAAGTCTTTAGATGAAATAAACTAATAAATAAAAGGATAATATGTTTATATATGTATATATTATTATAAATATGTTTATATTTCGCAAAAACTTTATATTTTTATTAAAAAAAAGATTAGCTTAAATATTATTCAAAAAATAAATAATTAATTAAAGCTGAAAAAATAACTTCAATAATACAACAAATTTCAGGTCAAATTAAATGAAAATTAATAAATATATCAACAAAATAAATTCCAATGATAAACGATTACTTATTTAACTCAAATTTTAGCTTATTTTTTTAATAAATTAGTTTATTAAATAAATTACCTTTTTCCTTTTATTATCTTTTATCTTTCTCTTTTATAATTGTTAGTAAGGTCAAATAAAATTTGTTACAGAAAAACCCTATAATTACTGAATCAAAAAATAATATTTACAAAAAAGTTAAAAAATTAGGATAGATATTAATAAAAAACAATTTTATATAAAATTAGATATTTAAATGACAGAAAGATAAAATAAAAAAAATACATTTTCTTAATAAAAAAATCATTACTGATAAAAAAGAGTTTTCAAGATAAATCTAGTGATTTTTAGTTTTAAAAAGATGAATAAAATAATAAATAAATTAAAAATGGCAAAAATAAATTTAAAAAAAGATGTGTTATACATTTTTAATGAAATTCATTTTCGGAAAATTGTTAGATACCACAACTTATTTCAAGGTGATCTATTTAAAGAAGTCGAAAAATATAAAAGTCGTCAAATCATATAAAAAGTGGTCCATGTATCGCCTCTGAGTTTAACTCAATTACTGTGTGTACAAAGAAGAATTAAACTTGAGGCAGTTTCATAATAATTCCAATAATTTAACAAATCAAAACCTACCTGTACAGTTTAACTTCTTATAACTGACCTAAATTCGTTTGTTTTAAGAATATTATGATTCTAAAAAAGAAAAGGACTAAGCAACAAGTGGAAGAAATAAAAGGAACAACTTGTGATAAATCTGGTGTCATCGAATGGTAGTAGTTAAAAAACAGAATTAAAATTTGCCCCTTGTACAAGTATCGTAATTCATTATACAGCAGTGAAGATCTTTTACCCTGCTAAGACAGATTAGTCATATAACTGAGACTTTAACAAGATGCCTGACAAATTTTGCGTCCAGCTGACCAAGGTATGAAAAAGGAGCCGAATCAAAAGTATTTTGGATTGAACCTCTTAAACTCGATTAATTCTATCTACTAGCGGCTCTCTCCGCAATTATTAAAGATCAGCATCACTAGAAAAATTGTCTGCGAACTTTTCCCAGTTTAGTTGAAACTATTTCCTTGTTCTCGGAAATAGGTTGTCAGGTCGATGTATAATTTTCTTGACTCTAAAAGGTAAGTCTTAACCAGGATTAGAAGATTTAATTCGCTGCTTAAGGAAGATATTTTCATCATTAGGTTATCATCAGCAGACTAATCATGGTCCAGCAGTCACGTTGAGGTTACAGTAAAAGCATTCAAGCTAGTACTTAGGTAAAAAGACAGACCTTATGCTTCTTTGGATAACGACAACCTCCTAAAGGTCTTGCTTCAAACTGCTATCTTGAAAACATCAACAGAGGTCTGCGTAGTTAAAAAGATTGCATATCAGATTCAAGAAAAAGATGATAAAGCAACTGGCTCAGAATTAGAACAACACAAAGTATAGAAGAAGAATGGAAGTTTTGATATCGAACAAACGAAAAAGTAGAGAAAAAAAAACGATAGTTTTCTGAACCAATTTATTTTTCTAATTCTGAATAATTTTATTGTAGATCAATAAATCCCATTTTACATGACTATAAATAGACACACAAGCTTTTTTTGTCTCTAAAGTAAAAAAGTTTGTTTAGCACGATACTTATATTAAGTTGAGATATGAGATAATTATACAAACCTAGATCAAATTTTAATCCATCCATTTAGTGCATTAACCAACAACTTTTTTTGATGGTCAAATCGTCTACTTTTAGTATCGTGAGACAAAGACCTACTTTGGTAGCAATGTTTAAACTCTTAAAATGTAACAAGGCAAACTTGTCTCTGCTCAATATTAAGAAAATGTCTTTGGATATTTCGGAAAATTTAAATACTTTAAACAAAATTTAAAAACATCTTTTATTTCTTTGATGAAATATATTTTAATAAGATCAATTACTTATTTGTTTAACTTTTTCAGAAGATATTTGATCTGACATCATTTACGACTTAATCTCGCGGCTTATTCACATAATTATCATAATAAATCACGTGACTATTTACTTAACTAAAGAAAATTGTTTAATCATTCGATATTTGACAAATATTTCACTCAAAGAAACTAATCTTCTTTAAGCTGCCACTTATAGAGTTATTTGTATTTATTAATTGAGGTTTGGAAAAAGAATAAAAACTTTAAATATTTTACTGATTGCTTGAAGAAATTTCAAAACACGAAGCAAATAAAAACAGCTGACAATCTCACTTTTGAACAAACATAAAATATTTTCAAATGATTTTAATTTGTAGCGAAAACTAAACGGAAAAAGTTGAAATCAAACGACGCCTAAAATTACAAAATTACATCTGCAGAAGCTGTTTGTGTCTAAAAACTATTCAACGTTTTAAGATAAACATGAAATTATCTAACAACTTCAAACTTTCTATCAACTTTCGATAATGTTGAAATAAAAATAAGAGATCTAAGCGACTTTAACTTTTTGAAGAGCTCCATAATGTTTTGCAGTTGTCAACAAGAAGTCGAATTTCTGGAGAATGAAGATGAAATTATTGTTAGAAATCAAATCTTAAACTTTTTACTCACCATAATTATTAGATATAGTAAAGATATGTAAATGATGATGCTGAATAAAAGATAAAGATCAAATAAAGCTGATCTTATCACAGATGTATTCACTTGGACTTTCATCTCAGAATAAAATGTGAATTCAGGATCTCTAAACAAAATGATAAAATTGATTTTTCTAAAATCTTTGTGTAGAAGTAGGTGGGTCTTCAGCACCATCAACCACCAAAGGTTTATTTGTTAGACAAAGTTATTCTGGTGCTGTTGGCCGAGGAGTTTTTATACATTAAGGTGCTTTCAACCGACTAACTTTTGATTGTATGGATCAATTGCTATAATGTATATTTATAATATATTATACTTGAAAGTTCTTCTGATGTTGTCGGTTTATTTAATTGAAAATGAATCAGTTGCTGAGTATTCAGTTGAATAATAATCACAAAAAGTAATAAATTATTCAGCTAATTAACTAAAAACCTTTTATCAGCAGTGATTGTTGAAACATAGACATTCGAAGACGTCAAATGATGCGACAATTCCTTCTTCAGTGAAGTCAGAACAACATGATTCTCAGATAAATGCTGAAAGTTAATTTTGAAAAATCAGAAGAATTTAAAAATAAGATGACAAAACCTGCTGAGGTCTTGGATGAGAGGATAAAAAGTCTATCCATGAAAGAATTCGATCTTTTTGTACTGAATAATCGCCCTCACCTAAATTACTCGCTGCATTCTATATCGAGATGATCAGAGATGATTTATGAGATGGATCAACACCAACTTACTTCATCAATATCAAAAATTGTACGAATAATAGATCTGATGAGGATTTGGATGTTCCTATTCAATGATTCAACTGATAATCTGTCTTTTTTGTCAAGAATAGACTTCCTTATTGGATCCTATTCAACATTATCAGTGAAGTTTCAACTTTTGTGTTCGATTTACATCATGTGATGATAAAGCAGATAAAGTTACTGCATGAAGCCGTCGTTTCGAGAACTTCTCGTGCTCCCAGGCCGAGAACTCGTTGACGATACTGATCTTCTTGTGGACGATTGTAGTGTTGACTTGTTCAAACATATTGCTGGTCACCTGGAGGTTTTATGAAAGATGATGTAGTAGTTGAAGTAGTGATTGAAAATTCTAATTTAAGATTTAAAAGTTGAATAAATCGAAAAGTTGAGAAGTCGGCAAACTAAATTTGATTTATTTCAACTTTTGCTGAAAGTTTTATTCATTTAGTGGCTTTATAAAATAGATAAAAATAGAAATAAGATAAAATTAAATAAATAAACAAAAGTTTCAATTCTTCAATTAAGTATTTCAAGAAAATTTAAAACATTTTTAAGTTAAAAAAGTTTAACAAATTGAACAATAAGCTTCTGATTTCATTCATAAAAAAATAATTTAACAAACACAAGCGTAGTAGACAAGCTCCAGAAATATCAATTTTAGCAATTATAAAACTTGAAGAAATTTATCAAACAAGCTTCCTACATGAAACCATCTATATCCTAGTAACTCACTTTTTTGATGTTAGAATAAATTTTGTGGGCAACAGAACCTTCCTTAGGTGGCTTAGATACGTGCATATGAAGACGGCCTTGCTTGTCAGTACTTTTATCAGCTAATGTATCGAGACACAAGGTTAGTTTTGACAGCGGAAGAAGTGATGAAGAGTAATGCAAGTTAGAGTAAGCTGTGTTATCGAGGGCTTCTTCCAACCATTTTCGTGATCCTATATAATTGTACTTTCCGCCACTAGCCAGTAGAAAGAGAACATTGTATCTGCAGAAAGAAGAAATGTTAGATTATACTCAGGTGAGTTAAATAGTATTTCTAAGAACAATTATTTGCTGCCAGGCGTCATCGCTTAAGGTTCTGGACCTCATAAGCAGAATTGGGTTTCATTTTTTGCCACTACTGCTATAGGAATAGAAGGTCGGCTAACAAACCACCCATGCGCTGAACTATCTCCTTCTTTAGATCCACTATTCAGTGACACGGCCTAGTGACCAGGGACAGTAACATCAAGGTTCTGTGGTCATATTTCTGTCTACGTTTACTGTCATAACCTTCTCCCAAATGAACCACAATTTCATGGGAAGATAGACCGCGAATCGTTGACGACAAAGAAGCCCTGCACAAGGGATCAGTAGCTAATAGTTCTGACCACTGGTCACGAAAATATGATTTGTAAATAAACAACCCTGGTTTGAATCTCTCAAAGACAAGAAAATTTAAACTAATTAGAAAGAAGTTGGGTGAGGTTAGCACCTTGGCTTGTAAAAACTCCTCGCCGACAAAAACTAGTTGTACTTAGTGGTCGGAGGTGCTGAGAAGTCGCTTGTCGACTTCAATTAAAGTTTACAAGCCCTTAAATAATTACCTTGGGTGGGTTTTAGGGTCGCTATAAAGCTTCCCAAGCACTCTTGCAATTTCTAACAGGGCAATCACGCCACTCGCTCCAGAGTTTGCTCCGTAGGACATCAGCTGACAAAAAAGTATAAAAACATTTTTGATGTGAGCTAAATGCTAAAATGTTACCGGCGCAACTCCAGAAGAGTCATAATGAGCAACAATTGAAATGGTCGGGAGCTTTTCTGGGACACCATACCCCAGAAGCACGCCCTGTTACAAAAATCTACTTTAAATTTCAATAAGAAATTATTGGAGTAAAAATTGAAAGTTTCATCCATCAACAATTTGATGATAACCAAAAAGTTTAAATTACTTGAATGTTAAAAAGTTGGTGGTCGAGAAGAGGTGCGTTTTTAACTCCAGTTGAAGATAAATGGTATCCAACAAAGGTTGCTGAATCCATAAAAGTCTGAAGAGCAGATTTGCTTGCACCTCTTGTAGCTTTAGTGACCTTCATTACAAAAATAAATAGATTTAAATCAAACAACAATTTAGAAATATCAATTCCTACTTTTGCATAAATGTCTTTCAGGTAATCATCTTCATTGGCAAAGTAAACCGGGCACTTAGGCTCAGACTTCAACAAACTATCTTCAATATCAATCAAAGACTGCAAAGTTTGTTTATATAAAAGAAGAAACCATTTTGAAGCTTTTAAACCTGTGCTTGGTCTTCAGTCATATTGTTATTGATTAATATCAAGATAGAAGAAGGGTTGTTTTGCATAACTTTGTTATAATTTGCCATAGTTAGGTCATTCGAATGAATAAAAACACAGCGCCTTTCATAAAGAGTAGACTCTAAAGTTCTTGCTTCTGATTGAATAGATGTATACTGACAGCCTAAAAATTTATTTTTAAAAAGTTTTAAGTAGAAAATTACTTATAACTAACCATAATTTATGCCTTGAAGATCATATTGTTGCATTCTATAAGCTGTAAACTCATGGGCAGCATTTACTACTGAAACAGGGGAAACAACAAGAACTAACACAGGTATTACCACCAAGTAAGCAATTGGCAAACTTGACCGTATAGCATCAAAAGCATTCGAAACCTCATCAATCATATTCAGTTTATTTGTTTTAAAATCAAAATTAAGTAAAATAAAACTGAATTAAATATATAAAGAGTATTATTTGTAAGTAAATCAATAAAACAAACTTAAATTGATAAGATATAGTTAAATATTTTGTAAAATAAATACTAATGTTAAATTTTCAATAAAAATATTCTTTTATTTAATTGGTTGAAACAAAAAGCTTACAAAGTAATCTTCATTATTATTTAAAATATAAAATTTATTTTATATATTGTATACTTAAATAATTTAAACTAATAAGTTAAATAAATTCCATTTATAAAAATAATAATCTTTTTAATATAAAGAACAACAACTTCCAATACAAAGTTTTAACTAAAAATTTTATTTTTTTATATTTTCACCAATTTAATCAACAAATATTTTGTATATAAAAAAGAAAAATTATCAAGATTAAAAATTAAACCTTTTATATATAAGCAAAAAAAAAGAACTTAGTCAATTATTTACTTAAAAGATAAAAAATGATTTGAAGAAATTGATTTCAGCTGTAAAATTGTTCGTAACTTTAGTTTTATTTCATAGTTTATAGTAATATATTTATTGCACAATTCAACATTTCTATTAATTTATAAAAATACAAATAAAATTCTGAAAATACTATTTTCATTGGAATGTAAAAACAATAAAAAAAAATTGAAAGTTAAAAAACAATCACAAATTTGAACCTTATTGAAAAGAAAAAATTTCAACTTGCAACAGTTTTTTCAGAATAAATCAAAAGTTTCTTAAAAATATTGTTTGAAGCAAAATTAAAAGTTTTTAAACTCCGTTATCTAAAAAAAAGATTTTTAACGATACTGTAAAATTAAAAATTGAAATACATTTAATTTCGTTTGTGAATAATAGAAAATTAATCTTTAAAAACCATGACTAATATTTGAGTATCTAATTTTATAGGAAATTGAAAAGATATAGTTTAATAAGTAAAAAATTAATCTCAGATAGTAAAACTTAGTAGAAATAATTTGTTAGTAGTCTAAACTTGTATTAACTAGCAATTAACCTTTAGCAAAGTCCTTAGACAGAAATGGTCAAAAAATCAAATTTAAAAGCTTATGTAGAAACCCAAGGAATATATTAAATTTAGAAATAATGTCAGGTAAAATCTATCCTATCAAAAGTTAAAAAATTACAAAATTTTATCTATTAACTTAGAACAAAACTAACAACAAAGTCTAAACAAAGTTTTCAAAATATAATGTGAAGAGTTTGATTTCATAACAATAATCTTAACTAAATCTTTAGAAATATGCTTTGACCATGTATGTAGATAATGTTATTAAAAATTTATTACATTAAATAGGTAAGGTTTTCTTCTTTTTGATTTACTTTAGACTCAAGCAAAATTAATGATGGTTCTTTTATGATCAAAAACAGAACTTTTAGAAAATATTTTGATGTTTTAATAAAAAAATGTGACAGAAAATTACAATGTAATAGAAGCTTAGGAAAAAAGATAAGTAGTTGAAGAGTATATTAACTTTTTAAGATGGGTATATTAAACGGGTTAAACTGTTTCAAATCATCTGTGGTATCAATTTTGTACAATGTTTATAATAAACTATAATTAAATTATTCAATTCGAAACTACTTTTAAACCAATTATAGTTTTTGCTTTGATTAATTGTAAACGTGAATAATTTAGAGTAGGTTTAAACAAAAATTGTTTAAAGATTTTACAGTTATTAGCTTCTAATATATATTTTTTTAATTTGCTCATATTTACTTAGGCATATAATGATGCACAAATTTGTTTTTATTTTTATTATAATTGTACTTACTTTTCTTTCTATGTTTTTCATCTCTTCCCTTCTTGTTGACATTCTTTGATAGTTGATCTGCAAAGAGATGATTTCAGAGGTTTCCTTTCTTTGTTAGATATCCACAAATAAATTCATATTCTTAAATCAGAATCTTGAAACTATGCTATTCTAGGAATCCAGCTTGTATGCCTATTTTGTCAGAGTTTTCCAGCTTATTGATGCTTATCCAGGCATCTCTCCAGTTCTCCTCAGGCTCAGCTTTCTCCTTTCTACTTTCTATGTTCAACTAGATATTTCTAAGATGTTATACTTCTTAGTTTTCCGGATAAACTAGTACTAACTTCTTACTTACTGCTACTATTGTTGGGTCAATAACTATTTCTACCATAACCTTTACTGATACTCAATAGTTTTGTATCCACTAACAAACTTGCAGGATTTGAGCTCTAATTTAGCTGCAGGGATATATTTTATCTTTCATGTCAGAAATTCTTCTTCTTTTTAGACCTTTCTGTAGTGTAGAGGCTTTTGCTACTAGTATTGAATGCTTTAACAGGCTTTCATCCGGATAACCGGAATGAGACCTGCTTAGTGACCCATATATTATAGTATCCACTCCTATTGGAGTGACTTACAAAAATGGAATTATCATAAGAGCTGGAAAGAGTGACGTATTTTTCCAGTGTTCTCGTTCGACTTTTTTTATTTTGATTTCTATTTGCTGTAAATTAATCGACCTGCTCTTTTGACTCGGTTTTCAGTTCAGTGACTTACAATTGAGAAGATTTCAGATCTTTCAACATCTTGTAGTATTTTGATAGTTTTATTTTTAAGCAGTTCATAACAATTAATCAAGCTTGCCAACATTTTATTTTGCTTTGTATTGGGGCAATATGTGTAGAAGACATTTGTTGTAAGCTTAACTTTTTTCAGCAAATAATAGTGCCGCTTGTCTCTTAATATCTTGCAGCTGTATTTTATAAGTTTCTTCTCTCTACTTACCAAAATAAGCTGTTAAAAAAACTGTTAATTAGATTGATTATTTATTGTAGATGTAATTTCTTTAAAATTGCTATAAGATGTTATTTTTAAATTAATCATTGCTTAGAGTTAGGTTTAAAAAGTTGTATTTGGTTATCAGCTTTGAAATTTTCATAGTATATTAAAAAAGTTGATATGGTTTAAAAATTAAATATAAATGTTTTTACTTTAAAATAACTTAATGTTTTTTAGCATTACTTTGTAAATTATTTTTGAATATTTCTTTTTGACAACAATTTCTGTGGTATTTGGAGTTTTATTATAAAATTTCAATAAGACCTCAAACATTTTTTATCAAATGTTCATTTTGTCTCAAATGTTCTATTGATTATTCACTTTAAAAATAGTATTTTTTCTTTAATAAGAACAACAGTTTTATAGTTTGCTTGAATAAAAATTCATTTATACATAGACTATAATAGTTTAAAAATTAGTGATGATTTAATAATACTATCATTGTTTTATTGAATAATTTTATATTTAGATTTATGACGTTTATACAAAATGATTAAGTTCAATAAATAAATATTTAGTTTTGTATCACATTTTCATTTTTGAATTAAATATTTTAAATTTTTTACATTTGTATCTTCTTAATTGTAGCAGTATATTTAAATACTAGTTTGCTTAAAGAAAATTGCTTCAATTCTTTTATTAGACAATTAGTTTTTGAAACTAAATTTCAGTATCTATTTCTGAACTTTATGTAGTATAATTTGATCTATAAGATATCTTATTTATAATAATTATTTATAATAAATTTTGTAATATTTATTTATAGAACATAAAATTTAAATAATTTGTTTAAAACTTTTGAATTCTTTTATATAGTTTAACTAATGGAAGGCATATAGTTTTATAAATTACTTTTTGATTCATTACTATAAATTTAGCTTTTAATGTTATAAAAATTTCACTTTTTGAACGTTTTTATCAACAACACTTTTATTTGCTGAAAGTTTTTTACTTTTTAATACTTTCTCTCTATTATTGAATCAATATGTTTTTAATTTTTATCTGATGTAAAAATAACAAATTTAAGTTTTATTTGATGAATAGTTTAGTAAATTTTTAATTAGTTTTTTCCTTATTATCTAACTCCGATAAATGTTTTATATAAAGTATTGATTATAAAACTGATTTATAAAAGTAAAATATGCAAATTTTATAAACATTTTTTAATCAGATTTAAAATTCAAAACTAATATCTCTTTAGATTTTAATTTGCTTCCTATAAACTTTCAATTTATTTATCTTGTTTTTTATTATGGTAGTTTTTGTAGTATTTGGAAAACAAATAATTTTTTTTGTTATAATTGGAAATTTTATTTTGCTTGGTTTTAAAACTTTAAAATGGCAGATGTTGCATTGAAGAAGGAAGATAATGTCAATAACTCAAAATTGGAAGAAAACACAAAAACTGTAAGTTTTAGTGTCATATCTAAACTATATAACAGAAGATTTTTCCACTACATATGTAAATATCATTCAAAGGCAGACATGTATGCTCACTTATTTATTGAATTGTTCACTTAATGTTGTATTTTATGCTAATAATCTGTTGTATGAAATTATTATTTTATTTGATTGCTTCAAGATAGATTTTGATGTTACAGGTCGAAAAAGAACAAGAAAATCTTTTGAAGAAGAAGTATGGTAATTTACCTATGAAAGGTGGTTCACGTCTGCTGCATAATCGTCTGATTCAGAGGGGTGGTGTAAGTATTTCAGTTTCTCACAATCTTTTTCAATTTTGAATTTCAGATGTCAAAATTTCTTTAAATAAAATTATTTGTAAATCTCTTTCAGTTATTTGGGTGAAAAATGTTGTAAAAACTAACTTGAATGTAATTCTAATCATCTAGATTTTGTGGATAAAAGAAAAAGATTTGTTATTTAGAACACTTCTGTAATTTATTGATAATTACTTAAACAGAACAAATACTTTGATTCTGGCGACTATAATATGGCTAGAGCGAAACTTGCTGCTGTTGGCGATCAAAAACCTCCACAAATCGAAGGAGAAGTAACTGGAGATCATATGCCAACACCAGAGGAGCTTCCAAGGATGAGAAAGAGCTCTCAGAGTAATTTGGTGATCCCTAAAAACCATGGTTGATGAAGATAGTTTAATTTTATTTTTGTTCAGTTCCCTTTTTTTTGCTTTAGTGTATTTTTTAGATCGCAAATTTGTTGTACATAAATAATAATTGATAAAATGATAGATAATTTCTGCCACTCAATAAATTTCATCATTTTAGATTGCCTCAAACTGAAATCAGATCTGATTTCGTTCTGATTCAAACTTTTTGACAAAAAACTAGTTTAGCCGATTGCGTGAACTCAATTGATAAACTCAGCAATTTGTAAACGAAAATTTTTGTGTGCTTCCAAACGATAACAGCTAAAAAATGTTATTTGCATATCGCTGGTATCTTCGATTTTAATGAATAAAACATCTTTGCAAATTACGGCGGCATCTTTCATCAGGTAGTTTACAAAATGTTGAAATCAGGTTGCTGGTAGTAATTAAACAGTTCAACCCAATTATAGACTGCAAAGAAAAAGTTGAGCGCACGTATGCCTGTCTGATATTTACGTATGCGGTCAAATAATCTGTTATTCAGTTCAAATATACCACATCATCAGGTTGTCAAAGCCTAAAAAGTTATGTAGTTTGTTTCTCAGTTTTAAATTATTCTATTCATGGAACAACAGCTTCGAAAGTAGACTTTCTTCACTTCAGTTATAGACTAGAATATTTATTTATAAAAAATTTTAGTAAAAAATATTTTCAAAACTAAAATTTGTTGCTGGCTTTTTATCAATAACAAGTTTCAAAAGATTTGCTTGATGTTAAATAAGATTGAAGCTTTTTTTGAGGATATTTAGAAAATTTACATAAAAATTGATTTTTAAGAAATATGAGAATTATTTAAATGATAATTAAAAGAATTTTGTTCGATTTTATAGAAAGTCTTCCAAAAAACTTAAAAAAACTCTTTAAGTTTTATCTTGATTTTCCAGGAAATCTTTTAAAGTATATAAAAATTACAAATGAGCACCTTGAAAAATAAACCTCACAAGCTGAAAGAGCAACTTTGGGAAGATCGCTAAAAGTAATTTCTACATCTCAAAACTTCAAGATGACAAAAAATCTCATTTTGCAGTGAATCGATGTTTATAACAAAAGTTTCAAAATCGAAACAAAAATGAAATCAGTTTGTACTACAGAAGAAATCAAGTGAACGAATAAAGTGATTGAAGTACGAAAAGAAAATTGATACATAATTTCGCGACTTAAACCAAGCAATTGCACAACAACTTAAAAAGGAATTCTCTTCTGGATTTTGTTAAAGATTATCAGTCATGTCAAGAAAATGAGCAAAGTATTCGCGAGTTGAATGTCCTTGCAGATTAAAAGTGAAACGATAATAGGTTCCATCGTTACAAATAGCTACAAAAAAATATTAAAGATTTCTAATTAAGATGCAAAATTAAATAGAAATTTATGAATTGTACAAACCAATCACTGAAGAACTATCCGACGTGAAAGCACAGATGGACTTTGATGAACTCGGTAAAGAGAGTCTACAGAAACTCACCTTACTTGTAAAATACTTGGGGATAAACCTATTAAAAAGCTTTGCTTAGAAAATTGAATCAAAAATTTCAGTAAAAGTTTTTTTCTATCAATAATTGAACACAACTGAAAAGAGAGAATTGTTAAAATAGAAGATACCTAGCATTAGATCCATTAGAAGATATTGCTTGGTCTAACGAGAAGATATGGACCGTCCCATGATCACTGGAGGCACAGAGCATCGTCGAATCACTATTGAAATTGATGCTGAAAAAATTTAAAGTTTATTTCAATTTAAATCTTTCAAAAGTTGAGAATAAAATTGTTTTATTTTACCAGTAGATACGAGCGTTGTTAGAACCTCTCCGGAGCTCATTAAGTTGGTTCCCTGTCGCAGTATCAAATATTCTTATTAATGTGCCCTGAAAGAAACATGAAGAAAAATGTTTGTTTCTTGTTTAGTTTATAAATTTCATGTTTCAATCAGAAATTTGTATTGTAAAACAGAGACAGTAAAAAATTGATTAAAAATATAAATAAATTATAATCAAAATACATTTACTAAAAAATAAAACTATTAGTCAGCATTTTGCAAAATCTTTTTATAAGTTTCAATTTACAGAAATGTTTCAACCTTGTCAGATGCAGTAGCTATTTGAGTTCCTTTTGAGTTTAAAGCTAGACAGGAAATAGGTCCATCGTGGGCATGTATAGATAACGGGGCCTGGTCAGTACTTTCCAGACTAACTGCCTAGGACCAAAGAATTTATTTAGAAAGAGTTGGAAAATAGAGACATTAGAAATAAAACTCCAACCTCAATATATCCAACTCCTTTTCCAGGGAAGACAAGAACAGAATTGGTGCTGCTCGGACAAAGCTCACATAAACCTGTCAGTTTTCACTTGCATCATTTGCATACAAGCAAGTTGTTGCTTCAAACCTTCGATATTAGATGAGGTTTCGAACACGTGTACTTGTTGAGGTGATTGTGTGAAAGTGAAGACTTTTATGATTAAGTTGAGAACTACTACTATACGATCGCGACGAAGTCTGACGCATCTCACATCAGATGAAAACGTCAGTTCGATCACTACCTTCTTTTCCAGATCGTCCCAAACCATGACTGAAATCAAATCATGATAACAGAATTAAAGTGATCATCAGATGGATAATCCGACAATCTTTGTAATCCGATTAAACTAACAACATCCATGTCAATGAGTTGATAAAGTATTTTCTGATTGTGTAAAGCATCTACTTAATCTTATTTTGTGGGTTGAGTTTTGTTTAAAAATAGGGTTACCAAAAAAGCGCTGAAAACATTTGAATGTTTGAACGAAAGTTAAAAGAAAGTATTTGTGGAATTAAGAAATACATGAGGCACCTTTATTACGTGAAAACTGTGGCTTATCTCCTCCACCAATCAAAGCAACATAATTACACCTGAAAAGCATTTCTACATTCGATATTCCGTTTCCAAAATCTGAAAATGAAAATATTTACTAAGCAAGCAAGCAAGCTAAGTACATAGGCTCATGAGAGAGTCGATGAACATTTAAACTTTTTTAACTTATTATGAAATTAAAGACTTAAAGAAGCGATCATATATATGATAAAGATCAGAGGTCTCAGAATATCCTGAAAAGAAGCCTCATAGTAAAGATTTCGTTCTTTGCCACCTATTTTGGTGATGGTTTCCCGCAGGATACCGGTCCACCTTGTATAATCTAAACGTTGATCTACAGAGAGGTTGACTTCATGGATTGTTACAAGTATTTTTTTTCAGAAACGCCGACAGATGCAGCTAATAATCCATTTTAGCTTAGCGGTTTTGAAGCTAAAGCATTCCAGCTTTTACAACCTCTTTTGTCAGCGCTTCTTGGAAACCAGGCATCTCTCCAGTATACGGCATATAAGCCATAATATTCTTGTTTCCAATCTCAATATGTTTTCTTTGTCCATCTAGCTACTTCTGGGGTGTTATACTCTTTTATTTGTCAGACTGGTAATTCTAAGTCTCTATTTACTGCTACTATTGTTAGTTCAATAACCATTATCTTATCTTCCTTTGAAAGACACTATATCGGGCTTCACAGGGCTTTGACCAGCAAGAATACGAGGCTGAGACCTGATACTCAAGTTTTCTAAGCTTACAAAATATTGCGAAGAAAGATTCTGTGTCTGCTAAAAGACACAAATGTAGGATATAAGCAAGCAACTTGTGTTTATTTAAGCAGCAGGGTAATCCTATTAAGTCTCCCTCTTGTTGATCTTTCTCAAATATGAAGACTATCGCTTCTAATATGGAGATGATGAGCTCTCCGGATAGATAGAAAAAGTGGAGGTTGAACAAAGCTAGGATAATTGGAAAGTCTAAATAGAAAGAAAATCTAAGGTAGATTTTAGAATGCCTAACAAGTGTTCTAAAGCCTCGACAAAGACTTGAAACTCTAATAGAAAAAAGAAGAGTCTTTAAGACACTAGACTAGAAATATAAAACTTTGTTGTTCTTTAACTAACCTTGTCTTTCTTTTTCTTTTAATGGGTGTGAATTATAAACCCGAAATCCATTTTGCATACCACAAGCAAAGCACCCTAAAAATAAAAAATAAACTTTTTTTAATTAAGTATGTAGATAAGAAACCATACAGCTTTTAAAGCTTACAACACAGTAGAAGTAAATAAATATAGGTAAGAAGTATTTGTAATATGACTGCAGATAAATGAAATTCTCAAAAAAATAAATACTTTCAAAAAATGGGCATATAAATTATTCAAGAAAATGATTTAATTAGTTATAAGAAAATAATAATAAGGGTCTGTTTCAGCCGTCATAATAAGCAATTTAAAAAATATATCTTCAAAACAGATCTAAACTAATCTTCCTCAACATCAGCTACAATTAATAAGGACCTGCTTCAGGAGACAAGTGGGATATGCTCTGAGTGATGAACAAAATATATATAAGAAAATATCATAAAAATATTTCACTGACATTAGGATGTTTTCAGAATGATAAATTAAAGAAAGTGATTTATTGTGAAATATATTTGTTTAAAGAATGTTTAAATTAACGATTTGGTTTTGATTGAATGTAATTAATCCATTGTTAAAAAAAAACAATAAAAATTAATTATACTGAAATGATGTTATTTATTTATTTCAATAAATGCAAAGGAGGGTGCCTGAAGAAAGCACCTCCCACTAACACATTCTCATAAATAATATCTATTAAGTTAGAAATAATTATGAAGTATTATTTACAAAGCTATCAACAAAAGAATAAAATTAAACACAAAAATGGATGAGCTTAAAATATATAAAATAAAAATAGTTTTAAATCATATTACAACCATTTTAATAAAATAAATTCACTTCTAAAAATAAGAGAAAGTATCTTACCATGATCTTGATTAAATTTACAAGATATCAAGTCAGTCATCTTTTAGAGCAATTGAAATCGAAAGATAAGTTTAACTATCCAGCTAGTTATAACTACAAATTATTTTATGATATATAAAAGTTAAACTGAACATTAAAAGAATGATTAGGAACTAATTATTTACATTTATTACAAAATACTAATCCTAATCAACATACTAAAAACATAAAATGTTATTTTGCCATTTTTCATAACAATTTTAACAATAATTTAATGTTCATTTCGCACGACTGTAAAATGTAAATAAAATATTTTGATGAAATCGTAAATAAATAAGGTTTTCATTAATATTATTTTAATTGTAAATCAAAATTTATTTTCATTACTTGACGTAACAATAAAATACCTAACACGCTGTATAACTAGATATAAATAATAATAAGTGTTTATTAGTTTGTTGCAGACTACTTGTCGGTATTATTAATTTTATTAAAGAGATGGTTGAGTTTTTAGATTCTATTTCTGATAATTAGACATTAAAACTACTTTATAATCAATTTGTTTACTAACTTTTTTAGCAACCTATACGTTTTGATAATGCCATAATGTTAGCTGATTTAATTAATGCAGAAGTAAAAACCAATAATTTTCATAAATTTTATTCTATAAAGCTCTTTTAGCGAAAGGAGACTAAATTCTTAAATTTGGCAAAATAAATATTGTTGCGATTTATAAAGTACTTTGGCGGATAGGGGCTTCTATATGTGCATGTACACGTCTCATATGCACATTAAACTATTAGGTGTAAGATTTTAGGTTTACAACAAAATCTATTGGTTGATTTAAATTTTTCCTTTAATTTTAATATAGACAAAATGATGCATTTAATCAATATTTAATAAGAAGTACACAGTAATTTTAAACAAATCAAAATACTTTTACAGTTTCATATTTTTGATGATAACGAAAATATTTCGCAGTTAATCCAGTTGTAATTTTAATTTATTAACAATTTATAAGAGAACTCAAAATGAAGAACAAAAAATTTCCTATTTGCCACTACAACTAGGTACGTTTTAAAAAATAATGTTTAAAAGAATTATTTTTCAACAAATTATTTTTAAAACAACATTTCTAAAAAGGATTAAATAAAACACAAATCAGAAGATCTTTTTTAATAAAAGAAATAATTTGACGTTTCAGCCACTTTTATTAAAATAATTCTGTTAGCATTTTCTAGTATATGTTCTTATCGTTTAGTCGATGTATTTCTGGCTTAGATATTTCCTGCTTTCACGTTGTAAACGATATTGATTTAATTTAATATTATTATTCATTCAAATTTTAAGTCTGTAAAATATTGTTTTAGTTACTTTAAGTTGATCAATTTAAGTTTATAAAATTTGAAACCTTAAAGACTAAGTAATTTTTGTTAGAACATTTTTATAATTTTATTACTTTAAATATATACCAATTCAATATCAATTGATATCTACTAATAATGTACTAATTTACTAGGTTATAGTAAAAAGTTTTTTCATTATTTTAATCTTTATTTTATAATTGCCTATAAAAATATTATAAACTTTTTAATATAATAACTTAATTTATACAATTTTAGTGGCTTATTTTCTTTTAAGTTGTATCTTGATATTATTATTTCAAGGTTAGAGAAACTAAAATTTGAATGCCTAATGTAAAACTAATATTTATTTTTTTATTTTAAACTAATTAAACAACAATTTGTATAATTTATTCATAGATTATTCTGTAAAATAGATGATTCTAATTGTTAAGTTTTAGTAGAATAAAATTAATTTATTTTGTAAAGTTAGGTTTTTATTTCTAATAAAACAAATTGAAATTTACATAAAAAAAGGAAATATATTTTTCTTTATAATTATACTAAATTTTTTTAACTTTTTATGATAGATTGTTTAAAGTTAAATATTTATTTTATTAGAATATAATTTTATATTTTGAAATTTATGTTCAATATTTATTTTTATATACATGCATTTAACTAATGAATTAAATTGTATTTTAGTAAATATTGTTTCTACTGTTTTTATATTATTTTTACCCTGAAGCACATAATATTTATTATATTCTTTAGGTAATTGACTTCTTGTGGCTTCCCCAAAATGGAACAATTGTTTCTTCAGGCTGGTTTAAGTGAACAAAAAGTTCAAGAAACATTAAAGAATAGAAGTTTATCAAATGCATTTGAAGATGCAATAAAAATTGCATCTTCTTTCAATAAAGTGGATAAAAATATAGGACTCTTGCTCTATAACCTGTCCACTAAAGTGAAAAGTAGAAACCATTTATATACTCTCAGTGAATATATTGGTAACAAAGAACTGACTACTGATGTTCAACTTAACTGTGCAGTTAGTTATTTGAAATTACATCCAACTCTGCCTTTAGATAAAGATCAGTTTGCCAAAGAGTGTGGTATTGGTGTTGTTGTTTCACCAGAAGAAATTGAATCTACCATTGAAAGAATCATTGCTGATAATAAGGAGTCACTTTTGAAACAAAGATATCAATTCAATTTTGGTAAACTGTTAGGAACAGCGAGGAAGTTAATGAAGTTTGCTGATGGTAGAATTGTAAAGCGAGAGATGGATATGCAAATATTAGATCTTCTTGGCAATAAAACTGATTTAGATATGGTGCCAAAAAAAGCTAAAAAAGAAAATAAGAATGTTCAGAAAAAGGTTGATGAAAACCAACTGGTTGAAACAACTGATTTGATGACTCAATTGAGAGGCTGTGCTTTAAAGTTCCATAAACCTGGTGAGAATTACACAACTGAAGGATATCAGATGACAAGTAATACTATGGAACATATGAAAAAGCATTTAGAATTTACTGGTGGTCAAATTAGAACTAGATTTCCACCAGAACCCAATGGTATTTTACATATTGGTCATGCAAAAGCTATAAATTTCAATTTTGGTTATGCTAAAGCTAATAATGGAGTTTGTTATTTGAGATATGATGATACTAATCCAGAAAAAGAAGAAGAAAAATTCTTCGTTGGTATTTTAGACATGGTTAAGTGGTTAGGGTATGAACCATATCAAATAACCCATGCATCAGATAATTTTGATAAGTTGTATGAGTTGGCTGTTAAACTAATTAAAAATGATTTAGCTTATGTATGTCATCAAAAACAAAGTGAAATCCAAGGTATAAATCCACCCCCATCACCATGGAGAAACCGACCTATTCAAGAGTCCCTAACTTTATTTGAAGATATGAAAAAAGGGAAAATAGATGAAGGAGCAGCTACTTTGAGAATGAAGCATATAATGGAAGATAGCAAGCAAGATCCAGTTGCTTATCGAGTGAAGTTTGCAGCTCATCATAGAACTGGTGATAAATGGTGTATATACCCCACTTATGATTTCACGCACTGCTTATGTGATAGTATCGAACATATCTCACATTCACTCTGTACTAAAGAGTTTCAGGCAAGACGTTCAAGTTACTACTGGTTGTGTAACGCTGTTGATGTATACTGTCCTGTCCAATGGGAATATGGACGACTTAATCTTCATTATACTGTTGTTTCTAAAAGAAAGATCACCAAACTAATCGATATTGGAGTAGTGAAAGATTGGGATGACCCAAGACTCTATACTCTAACAGCTTTAAGAAGAAGAGGCTTTCCCGCAGAGGCCATCAACAAATTCTGCGCTAAAGTCGGTGTTACTGGGAATCAAGTTGTCATTGAACCATGTTTATTGGAATCTACAGTTCGTTCTGTTTTGAATACTAAAGCTATGAGAAGGATGGTGGTAAAAGAACCTTTAAAAGTCAAGATAACTAATTTTAATGATGCAAAAAGAATAACTGAGTTGACGGTTGCGGATTTCCCTGCAGAAGGAAATGGATCTACTTGTCATAAAGTGATTTTATCAGACACAATTTATATCGAAAAAAGTGATTTTGTTGATAAAGCTTCAAAAGGTTATAAGAGGTTTGCTTGTGATCAAACAGTTGGTTTAAGATACGCTGATCTTGTTCTGAAATACGAAAGATGTGATCGGGTTGATGATGGGAATATTTCAGTTGTTTATGTGTCTTGTCATCCGGTTGAAACAGTATCAAAGCCAAAAGGATTTATTCATTGGGTATCTGATTGTAACAGCGTTTCTTGTGAACTCCGTTTGTATTCACGTCTGTTTAAACATAAAAATCCTGAAGATAAAGCTGTTGTTCCCGGTGGTTTTCTTACTGATTGTAATAAAGATACTTTACATGTAATTGACGATGCACTGATGGAAAAGTCTTTGTTAAAAGCTAAAGTGTTTGAAACTTATCAGTTTGAAAGACTCGGTTATTTTTGTGTTGATCCTGATACCACCAACTTGAAAATGGTCTTCAATTTGACTATACCGTTAAGAGAAGATGTCACTAAAGACAAGAACTGATGACACAAAAACGTCAGAAAAGAAATCATGAAATCTTTGGAAGAATTATTTATTTTGTTTCATAATAATTTGTAGTTTCATTTTCATTCAAGTAATTTCACTATCTTATCTCAATTTGTAGCAAATATTTAATGTTTAGAAATTTCAATATAAAATTAATCAACTTGAAAAAGTTTTCTCTCAGTTTTGAATTCGTTTACGCCACCCAACAAATAAATAATCAATTCCTAATTTCTCTTTCCTTTTTATTAGATTCATGTTTACCCATGAAAAAAGCTTCAGAATTTGTTTACTCATTTAAGATAAGAACAACGAAAATTCATTACAAGTAGACAAACAGCTGTTATCTCGAGTCACGTGATTAGTTCTGTTAATCAAACTAAACCTTGAAACTAGTAAAACTGTTATCAAGAATCAATCTATTCAAAATTTATCTTCGCCATCATTTTTAAAGATTAATTTTCAATTAGCTAATTTTGAAGGAAGCTTTAGAGTATCAATACATCTGAATAAAAACAGCTTCCAGCTTAAATTCATTTTTGAGTCATTACTTTTACGTGTAAGAACAGTTGTAAGATTTTTGAAACAATTTTATATTTGGGAAATCATTTTTTAGTGATTTCATAAAGTTTTACAAATATATCTCTCGGTGATTAGATATTCTAAAAACTTATGTTTGTGAGCTTTGAAACAATCGAGCTTTTCAACTTACAAGATATGTAAATCATCAGCTTTAAATTTATTTTTCATATTTTATCCAACAAAAGTAGTAAATAGTATATTTTCTAATTGACTGGGACAATTATTTTACATTCACTAAAAAAGTTGTTAAATAGAATCTAATAAACTTTTTATAAAGTTTAATAAAACAATATCTAAAATATTAATTAAATTATTATTTATTAAAAGCGAATTTCTACAGGTTGCTTAGCTGAGTTTAGCAGCAAAATTTGACAGACAAACTGCTTTCCTGTTTATACATGGGCTTTGATTATACTGGAGAGCAGCGTGAGTCCACTCTTTACTTCCACTGATCGGTTACACGGCCAAGTGACCTAGAGGACAGTGACATTGAGGTTAACAGATATTGTCTGGATTTACTCTCATCGTAAGCTACTTTGGAAGGCAGTGCCACTATTCATCTATATTTAGAGAAGATCATTTTTGCGCGGTGCCCTCGATGCCGGGGTGCCATTTAACCACAATAGATTAACCGATTAACTACTGGTTCGTTATATATATTTCCATGTATGTTAAAATATACCTTATAAGTTGACTAATAGACTATACAGATTTGATTAGAAATTCTGTGTACCATGTGTAACCTAACATTTACTTTATTAAGTACGTGAGTAACTTGTACTCAGCTAGCTGGGATAAATAGGCCAACATTAAAGAACGATATTTGATTTGAAATTATAAACTTTGTTGTCACAGAGTGGCGTATTTGAGCAGAACTTGCCCAAAGCAGACAAACCACCTTCAAAATCATTTTATTTATCTTTATTTTTGCTAAAAATCTTCTAAGCCTGCACAAATTGAGAATTTTACTTTTATTACAAACAAAATGAAGATCTGAATTTTACAAAAAAGCTTTTATCAGTTTACTTAAAAGCTATTTAAAAGCGTTATTAAATAAATCTAATTTAATGTTTTAGCTTTGAGTTTTTGGTTGCCTATACTTAATGTAAGTTTACTTTTGATTTGAAGCTAATATTTAAAAATCTATTTAATTAGTCGATTTATAAAATAATCTTTAAAAGATCTTGTTTTTATATGATATAATTAGAAAAATATTTTTTAAGTTTGATTCTTATTCTACATCATTTTATTTATTCGATTCGTTGTTAAACTGAATTGTTTGTATCGACTAACTTTGTTTGAAAAATGGTTGTGAACTGATTTTGAAATAAGATCAGTTAAAATATTTCAAGATCTTTCTTTGAAAGTTCAACTTTTTTAGCTAAATTTCTGTATATATTTTACTTTGCTGTTTTTATGGTTTTGACTGAAAGTGCCTGCAGCGATATAAAAACGACGAAAAAATAGTGAGATATGTAAGAAGCTTGTAAAGTTATAAATGTACAAACTATTAACATGCCATAAACTAAAATAAAAGATAAATAACTTTTTGAAATCAATAATTCTGAGTTCAATTTCCAACTCAAAGTTTTAAGATCGTAGAACTTACAGAGAAGTTTTTAGCAACATTTTGTTTAATCAAAGTTTTCGAGCAAACCAAAAAGTATGATCTAGAAAGCGGAATATTTATTTTACTTTATTTTATCAAAAATCTCCTAAAAGTTAAATTTTTTTAATTTCTAAATTTATTGAAAGAATTGAGAGTTTCTTGTAATAATTGTTTCAGTATTTGAGCAAATTTCAAAATATTGAAATTCTTTTAGAGCTGAATCGAAAAATTTCCTAAAAGTTTTTCCTTGTTTAAAATTTCAAACGTGTTTTATGCTTCAATAATTTTCATGTTTTATAATTTATAGAATGATGTTACAATCGCGAATTCATTTTTGTGATTTAACGAACAAATTTAAAGCTACGTATGATGTTTCAACAAAATTAAATAAGCAACCTTTATTTGTTCGAATTTTTTTGAGATTTTATTACAAATATAACAAAATTCTTTTGATTTAATAAAATTGTAATTAAGGTGATTATTTGCTGCATAACTATTTATGAGTAAATTTCCGTTTTAATTTGATAATTAATAATAGAATATTAAATTTGACTAAAACATGATGAAAAACTAAGGAAAATTTCATATCAATCATTTAAACTTTTTGTATGAAACTTAAGGAGTTTTAAAATGGCAAAATGTAAGTTCATTTTGAAATAAAACATTCATTATTTTGTATCTAATTAAAAACCAAAAGATTATTTAATTTTAAGTTTAATTATAAGGTTGTTTAAATGTATATGTTTTAAAACTTCAAGCAAACTAAAACACGGTATTTTTAAAAGATTTGTATAACTATATTGAAGCTGACTTAAAAGTTAATTGACTTAGTAGAATTATTTTTTGAATTTAGCATATAGATGTCAAGGTATTGTTGCCAAATTTCCTGATGGCGGTACAATTACTTGTAGAAATGGACAAACAGTTCAAAAACCTGGTCAAAAGTGTACAGTTAGTTGCGATGTAGGTGCCCCAAATTACGAAGAAATTGAATGTAAAGCAGTTTACGGTTGGAGACCAGACAACAAACTAGAATGCAATGGTAAGTTCGTTAACTATAATTTATTTATTTATTTATTTATTTCAATAAATGCGAAGGAGGGTACCTGAAGAGAGCACCTATCGCTAACACACATTCTCACAAATAACATCTATTAAGTTAGAAATATAGAAAGAAAAATATGTGACACATGGCATTTCAGTAGTCCTCAAAGCATACAACAGCGAACAATTACATAGAATCTTAATTATATAAAAAAGAGAAAAAATCACATTTTCAATAAATTCAATTACAATCTTGTAACAGGGTGTTTAGAGGCTCAAAGTAAGAAATATATAAGTAAAGAACTGTTAGAATCTTACATAGAGAACAACTATTTAATTAAACAGTTGAGCAACTTGCAACGATTTCTTTTTAGTTGCTGAATCAGTTTAAGCTTACCAACAGTGCTGAAACCCTATAAACTTTTTATTGGAGTTTTGTTTAATTTCCTTTTAATTTTTACGAATTGAATTATCATTAGTAAATGAGTTACTTTTATAAAACTTACAAATTTACCTGAATACCAAAAAATGTGAACTTATAAAAATTTTTCGGCTAAAAAACTTAGCCTCAACTACAACGACTGCTTTATACATGTTTTTGATCCAATTAAACTGTGTTCTTGGTTCACATTTGTGTTTAGCATTTACCAGCCTACAGTGAATTATGTACTTTAAAAGTAAAAATAAAATATCATCATAAAAACAATTATTATTTTTTTAATTTTTACAAACAATTGTTTTCCGAATTTAAATTTTTTAGGTTTAAACAATTTTTTGACTTTTAATCGATGCTTTGATAGCAATCTACAAGAAAATTAAAAAAAAATAATTTAAAGTAAATGCTTGAGGCAAATTCTTGAGCTGAAATAGCTTTGTTCATCGCTTCAGCTTTTCAAAAATTTATTTAAATTAAGAAATCTGATTTTAAGAAATCTATTTTACAAATTTTTTAAATTTCTTTTAAAACTTCAACTTTTTTCAAGTGATTACTCTTGATTAGAAATATTAAAGATTCAAAAACACTAAAGCTTTCATGAAATATCATTTCATAAAATAGGTTTTTAACTTTCATCAAAATTTTGCTTGATAAGACAAAGATTTAAATTGATTTTAGTTTTCAAACATTTTTCATTGGAAATAGTTAACTAACAAACATATGTTTTAGGAGTTTCTCCAGGCGTGGTAGTAGGTGCTTTATTTGGAGGCATTGTGGCAGTTGTTTTAATTGCTTATCTTTATGCAAGATATAAACAAAGTATCAAAAAAAAAGAATTAAAGAAAAATCCGCCGCCCCCTAAGAATCAAAGGCGGCCTGGTTATGGGACAGCAGCGAAACCACAACAACCAGTTGCCCCTCAACCACCTGATCCACTAGAGCTAGTCCCTCAAAAAATTACAATCAATGAAAGCTCTAATGATGTAAGTCGTAGTAATGATGTAAGTATTTATCATTTGAATATTTTATAATCTTTACATTTCAGGGGATCAGCAACAACCGAAGAATTAACTCCCATAGAAATCAACCAGCTCCCAGAAAGTCCCGCCTACCTGATCCACCTATGGAAGCTGATGAATGGAGTTTTCGGAATCAAGCTTACGATTATGATCATGCCTCTCAACACTCATTCCAAAATCGTTATCCTCAATATCAAGCGTACCCTTATTATGGAGAAGAAGAACAACCCCAAGTTGGTTTCGATCATATGGTTGGGCCACCACCCCCTAGACCGTCACGAGAATCTGGTGTCTACACCATTTCAAACACTTATCGTTAGGCACATTCGTGTTTCATCAGTTTTGGGAAACGCTTAAACTTTTTGTGTTTTATCTCTCTTAACGTTTTCTTGATGAAATGAATTTTGTTAAACTTTAGAAGTTACTCGAATTGAAAATATAGATTTGTTTCAAATTGTCTACTGGCTTTGAGGTATTTAGTTAACTTTTGATCTGTAGCTGAAGGAAATTCCGAAAATAAATAATTGAAATTTCTAAAGCTCGATTGTAAATTAACCAATGAGCTAGTTCCATTTGAGTTTTCATTTATCCGGATTAAAACACGACTCTTCAATTAAGAGAGGAATTTATTTTTACTTATGGTTGGCAACTAAACAAGTTTTGATTAAATAAATAAAAGTAATTTTTGAAGAACTTTAATGAAAATTAACGAAAATGTTAATTAAATTCAAAAATAGATCTTTTTGGAATTCTGAGGTTCAAAAAGAGCTTGAATTGAAGGAAGATGAAGAAGACTTCAATATAAAGACAACAAAAAGTTATTCAAAGATTAATTGAGCAGATGTCGTTGATAAACGAATTGAGGAGATTCTTTTGACCAACCGGAGTCGAGATGTGGTTTAGATGAAACTGGATTCATTTGGAAGGAATCAAAATTATCCGAATATTGATCTGAAGATGAAGATGAGAAGAAGTTCGATTTTGAAGCAAACTCACTGAGAGATTTTTGAAGTGGTGTAAGCAACTGGCTTGAGTCTTCGTCAGAGCTTCTTTTCATGAAAATAAATAAAAGAATAAATAAATTTTGAGATTATTCAAATGAGTAAATTATGAAAATAAAATCTAAAACGATAAAAAAATCTGATTTTTCACTCACTCAATTATTATTGGCTTTTGAATGAGAAAATCTTTTGAAGAATTCTTAAATGAATTATTAATGTTAAAATTCGGACTATTTTGAAAAATATCTGAAAAAATATTCAAATTTTCAAAAGTTGATATTTTATATGGTTCTTAACTTCTTAAATTTGAAAGAAAAAACTTCAACTTTATCTGAGATTTTCAATATTTTTAAACTTACTCATCAGAGAATATTCATCTTTTAACAAGGAACGTCTCATAGACTCATCATTTGAATCACTAAACATAAGAGAAATGTGAGAATTTATTCAAAAGTTTCGTTGGAATATTATCAAGACTACAGCCATAAATCAAACTTAAAAAAGATTAATTTAATTTAAAAAAGATTAATTTAAAAGAGATTTTACTGGAATTTGATTGGTTGCTGAAGAATGTCATTTGAAGAGTTAGTTGAGTTACAAAAACTATAAGCAGATGTTGACGGTTTAGATGAATCTGGAAATATAAAATTTAGTAATTAGTGAAAAAGGTTTTACTGAATCTAAATTAACTAACCATACATAAGTTCGCAATCAGAGTCATCTTCAATAATCTTTTTCATCAAATTTTTATGTCTTTGAATATTGATGCTAGAGAAAAAGGAGTTTTTGTTGTTTGTACTGAGAGTATGTGAACAGATATTTTCTTTATCTGCTTTTTGAGAATACTTTATCTGCAAATAAACTTTATTTGATGTTTAGAGACACAAATCAGTTATCTTACTGGAACCAAGTTCTCATCAGAAAAACATTCTTGATTATTACTCAGGGGTTGAAGAATTCTGTTTTCAACTTCGGTTTCATCTAAAAATATTTAGTTTACTTCACAAAAAAATGAACAAAAAGATGAAGAATTTCTGGGAATGTTTTTTGCCAAACTTTTATGACTTATAAGATTTTAAGTATTTTAACCTGACTCTTCTGGCCGATGTATAATAAAAACATCAGAATCAGCTTTATGCAGATTCAATTTTTCTTTCATATTTTGTTTCATTTCTTCAATAGTCCTATGAAAAAATTGATCAGATAGAGATACATCTAAATACACAAATTACGTTATTTTAAAGTCTTTAAATAATTTTTCAGGGTCTATTGCAGAAGAAATGCGATCACAAGCTTCAGTGATAAGTTCAGTGGCTTGCTCTTCATCAACTTCATCACTTTTTGCATTCACATGAGCTAAGAGTGATTTGATACCTAAAAATGATGAAATTTCTGAACATTTTATTTTTTAAATAATTTTTTACCATCTAAGTTTGTTTCATCATTAATTTGAGTTGAAATGTTTGAAGCAACTTTTGACATTGTTAATATTTTCTTAGCTTGTAAATTAACCATACAGTTCGAACTTTCTTCTAAACATATCCAAGAGTAGTTAAAAAAAACGTTAAACGTTTAGTAGCTTTGAAAATCATAAAAAGCTTAGAATCAAGGGTCAATTTTGGTTTAATTAAATATAACCATCTAAAATATTTATACTAAACAACTTTTAAATTATTGTAAACAAACTCTATTTAAGTTTCAAGTTGTAAATGAACTTAACCAGGAATATTCTTTTCTTTTTTCTTTTTCGACTTTACAATAATTTTTCGAGGATAAATTTGAAATGATTTCTTTGAATTAAGAGTTGTTTTACTCTAAAAAAATTTTAAATAATTTTCTAAGAATGTAAAAAGAAATTTAAAAAGAAATTTATGCTTTTGTATTCAGTACAAAATTTTAAGGAATTAATTTTACTTCATCAATTTTTTCATTTTTTTCCTGATTTTTAATCCAATCTGGTAGCATACTAGATACAGAAGGAGACTTTAAATGTCTTCGAAGTTGTTTAAAAAACTTCTTTTTGTTATTTGGGTTTTCCTTCTTTTTTGTATAACGCTTAGCTTTACCTGAAAATTAATTTCGACAAAATAATTAAAAAAGGATTTAGAAAGGTAATGTGAGAAATTTTGTCAAGGTTTAAGATTTCTTTTTTAATTATTGTACAGCTAATTGTATATTTATTAATTTGAAATATTTTGTTCAGTATAATTTCACCTACAAACTATTGTTGAACATAAAAATGAGAAAATTTTAAAATAATTGATATATAAAAATCTTTTTTTTTAACAATTTTAAACTAAATAATTTGAATCAAAATAATTTATTATTTTCAATATAAAAATTGGTATAATTTGTACAAATTAATTAAAAGCTAAACTTAAAGCAAATTTAAAATCTAATTTAAAGTGTTAGGCCTGATTGCCTAAAAAAATTAATAGAAAAACAAACAGTGTTAAATTAAACTCACCTGCCATCTTCTAAATCTATTAAAATAATCGACGAAGTATTAACAACAAAAGAACTTTTGAAGTAAGTAAAGTCTGAACTTGATGACAAAATTGATTATAAAAACAAGAAGAGGTAATTACCCAGATAAAGTGATTACAATTAAATCAATTAAAAATAATTACTTTTAGCGTAAGTTTTTCTTACTTAATATATATTTCAATTTTGAGAAATATTTACTATATAGAGAATAGCAGATGAATAAATACTGTTTGTAAAAATTATCCTTCTTTTTTTCTTGATTTTTATAAGTTTTTGTTTAAATATGCTTATTAAGTTGTAATTAAATGATTCACATGATAAATTCTTTGTTTGAACAGAAACGTATTCTGTCTAATAAAGCATTTTAACGTTTAATGATAGATCACATAAAATCTTTTTTTCTTCAATCCGAATCCTCTTGAGAAAAATCCTTTAAAGAAACGCTTGCTTATGATAACTCGTCTGCTTTCAACAGACATGGTAATTTGTGAACTTTGTTAGTGCTTCTGTATCTAATCTAACTTGCTTCAAATGAAACTAGAAATTAAATAAACTTGACTGATTTATATTTCTATTTTACTTAAAAATTACGCCACAAATTTGTACTACAATAAAAAATATTTAGCTTCCTTTGATAGTTCAATACAGTAATATAAAAAATTTACTGTAAAGCTTATTAAAATAAAGTTTCGCTAATAGAGAAATCTCCTTCTAATAGATCCTAATTATATTTCCATTTTATTATTTCATAGGTAAAATTTAATACCTTTATTTTTCTTGGTTGCTTTTACAGATTACTTTTAAATCTGATAAGCTAATTAGATTTTTACTTCAAAGGTTTTGACTTTACTTTAATTATTAATGAAAAAATATCTTTAGCTTGATTTGTTTTATTGTAATAACTTCAGTTAGATTAAGGATTAACATTTTGTATTTATTATACAGCATTTCAATTTAATAACTTTTTTTAATCGAATACTGAACATTAAACTATGTTTTATTTAATTTTTACAAATAACCTCTGAGTTAAGAATCTTCTGGTTTCGCTGGAAGTTCATTTGATTTTATTCATTTAGTAATTTTTATCATGAAACTTGTAATAAATAATTTGCTAAGTCTTATAAACTTCTTATTTTTTTATTTGTGAAAAATATTTTCCCAAAATTAATAGATATCTGAACAACTATTTTAAATTCAAATTAAAAATTGTTGATATTATTTACAAAAGTATTTTTTTTAATCATTTAGACATTAATATTAAAATTATTTATTTACTTGTGTGGTACAAAAAATAAAGTTTTTGTAGCTAAGTAAACTTTAAATTAATAATTCTACAATCATATGTTTAAATTAAAAGATTATCTTCTTTTCCATTTTAAGTTAAATAAATTAATAAATTTAGTTAACAATTAATCATCATTTCATTTCTGTTTAACTAGTTTTCTAAAATATTTTTTTGTCAATTGAGCTTTTATTAAACTAAAACTGTTTTTTGATATAATAACTATTCTTTTATTCTATGAACAATAGTTCTATTATAGTTATGTTTTTCAATCAATTTGTTTTATTACATTACTAGTAGTTGTTTTAACTTTTCTTTATATTCAATTTATGTTTTTCAGCAATTATTTTTTTGGAAATGCTAATAACTTCTAGAGGTAATAAAAGTTATAAATTCAAAGTTTAGTCTTATAGAAAAAAATTATTAAAATTGAAAAGTTAATTTAAATTTTTATTTGTTATCTTAGTGTAAGTTTCTTATACTTAAACTGTTTTTAAAAGTTTCCAAATTTTTCTAATAATTTTCATTTTTATTTTATAGTTTTGGCAAAGCCAAAGTGAGTCTTTCAACTTTTTTTATATTTTCTTTAGATTTTCATTTACTGCAAACAATTTTGAATATTTAACTGTTGTGATTATAAAGTTAATTACTTACTAAACAATACAATAAGTTTACTGAATAAACTCTGTTTGGTTTTCAGGACAATTTTAGTTCAATTAGCTTCTATGGCTGGTACTGGTACTAAATTACTTCATATCAGAAATAGAGTTGCGCCTAAAACAGTTTTACTTCGATTTGATAAAGCAGGTCTCCAACAACTTATAGTTCTACAAGTTTATCAATTTTATATTTTTTGATATTAAAATTATGAAAATTACTTTTCAGTTTTTATTTTTAGTTGGTGAGGAGGTTTTATTTGTTGAAACCAAAAAAATCAAATCAATTAAAGAGCCGATAAAATATAAGAAATAAGTGAAATTGTATGTCAACCCGAAGAAGTTTTTATTCAATTTCCCGGTTTATTTCTATGGACAGCAAAGGACCTATTCAAGTAATTATCGAGAAAAAACTCCAGCAACATTTCAACCCTTCTCATTTAACTGTTGTCAACGAAAGTTATAAACACTCCGTCCCAAAAGGCTCAGAATCTCACTTTAAAGTAAGAAAATCAACTTAAAAAGTTTATCATCTGAATATTTGTCTTTTCAGGTGGTTGTTGTTTCTGACTTATTCGAAAAACAAACTCATCTTCAAAGACACAGAAGTGTAAACTCAGCTCTTAAGGAAGAGTTGAAGATCATTCACGCTCTTGCAATCCAAGCCAAGACTCCTAAACAGTGGGAAGACTCCAACCAATTCATAGATTCAACTCCTAATTGCCTTGGAGGTTCAAAACACGATAAAAATTGATGATGCCGTCTTCGTTGAAGTCTCTATCTGTAAGCAAGCAGTATAATGGTCGGAAGATTGATCTGATGGTCACATCATTTGCTGATCGAGACATGATTGTGGTAACTGAACTCAGCAAACTTGGCGGTTTGTTTGATATTCAAATTGAGCTACCAATCAACACCACGCAACTGAAATCTCCAACTTATAACGTGAAAGTGTTGCTAGGAAAGGATGACGATTTGATGAACGCGTTTGTTCGTGCAATCGCTCAAAATGTATTTGAAGTTAGAAGTGATCAGTTGAGCGGTGGTGATGGTGCTCTCAACAAACCAATTTTGTGTTCTGTCGCTTTGAGAGATCTCGATAAAGATTTGGTGTTGTTTGTTGTGAAGATGCTGAAGTCTTGTAATATTTGGAATATTTAGTTTAAGCTTTTTGTTTTCGTTGAATAAAAACAAATTCTCTGATATGTTTTAAACTGTAGTAAAATTTTTTGTATTTAACTTCTTAATGAATTTGGTAAAAAAATTAATATATGATTAAACAAATTTGATTTAAAAAAAAAATTCAGAGGTTCTTTGCTTAAATTTTTAAAATTTTAAAATGTTGATTTGAAGAATGTAGGCTACAAAATAAAACGTTTAATTCGATAATTCAGTTGACATTTGTTCAAATAAGTCTGTCCCCAATAATTCACTACATTGATGTAAGAGTTTTCTCCCTAAATTCTTTCTGTGTATTGTTTTAACAGCATTACAATTTACCTTATTCAGTAAAACTTTTTAATACAACTAACTTTTTAAAAATTTAATAACATGCAAGCAGCTGAAATCTATTTGAATAAGATTTTAGGTATGAACATATTGATCTTCTTTCTGTGATATTTGTAAACTTATTATTATGACATCAATTATGAAAAATGTCTTGTGACACTGGGTTCAAAAATGCATAAAATTCCCAACTTAATGAAAGATGAACTGAAAATAAAATCCAAGGTATTAAACTCCCATAAACTATAAACTAAAAAAGTTATTTTTTCTCATAAAATTTTGCCTTGGTCTTGTAAACTGCCTACTCCAGTTGAATTTATTTTTACCGATTTTGTCTCTGCTTTCTCTACCTTAATTTTTGCTAAGTGATTCAACTCTGTCATTTTCATAAAGCTTCCACAAAATTCTGTGGTATATAAAATTTAAATAGTAGCTTAGTTATTTATATCATATCAGAAATTATATATTTCTTTAAACTTATAAACAGGGATACTTTAACCAATTATTTTTATATTGTATCACTTTACATAAGGCCAAACAATTTTAAAGCCATTTTCGTGATTTTCGTCATTTTAGTTCAACAAGTGGGTCAACTTAGTTATCAATTAGTGAGCAACAAATTACCAGCATGGATGATGAAGAAGAGACTTACAAGCTTTGGAAAGTTCGAAAAACTTGTATGCAGGTAAAATGTGATTAAATGAAAAATTGTTTACATCATTTTGTTTGTTGTTTCTACTTTTATTAAATTTATTTAAGCCATAAAACTTTTTTCTAGGCATGAATATTTATTTTTGATAAAATAATAAATTATTTTGTAGCAATTACAAGACATCAATTTTTTATTATTTTTCTGTAAATAGTTTTTATATTTTCCTCTACTTAATATATATTTGTTTTTATGTTTAGTTCTGTTAATATTTGTAAGTTTTTACATTTAAATGTTTAGTGATACAAATTCTGTAGACAATAAAATACAAAGTTTTGGTATAAAAATTATTTAAACTTATTTTTTAGACTTAAGTTTAAAGATATTATTAGTTATTAAAAGTTTATTCTTATTTGAATTGATATCTAGATGTGATTGCACTTTCTCTGGATTCTAAATATTTTTATTATGAATAATATTTAGTCTAAATTATATAAATGAGTAGTAAAGGAAATTTTTATAGTTTTTAAAATCGTAACCTAAATGTTTTAAATATATTTAGATGATATCTAGATATGATTGTATTTATGTATGAGATAATACATAATTATTATGTAGATTATTATGAGATAATATTTTCGGAAAATATGATCTTATTTAATTATTTACTTTTGTAATACATTTTGTTCTGAATTCTGAATTTTTAATCACAACAAACTTTTTGTTTTAATAGCTATGCCATGATCGTGGTTACCTTGTCACTCAAGATGAACTAGATCAAACTTTAGAACAATTTAAAGATGAGTTTGGTGACAAACCAAGTGAGGGGTCTCCTCATAGACAATCGCTCACCATTATGGTTCATCATAATGATGACCCAACCGAACAAATGTTTATATTTTTCCCAGGTTCAAATATTTAAAACTTTTATTAAACATTTTTCTGTTTATAAACTTTTTTGTTGCCTTTAAATGGGATTAAGTCCAGCCAGACAATCTATAATCTATCTTCAGTGTCCCTGACCAAGATTTCTGATTTTGTTTTTACAGAGGAGCCAAAAGTGGGTCTGAAGATGATCAAGTCTTACTGTCAACGGATGCAGTCTGATGATGTTGGCAGGGCTATTATTGTAGTGAGGCAGAGTATGACTCCCACAGCTAAACAATCTCTTGGTGATCTTGCCCCAAAATATATTTTGGAGCAATTTATTGAACAAGAATTATTAATTAATATAACAGAACATGAAGTGAGCAAATTTATTGAGTGAAAATCTTCAAATTTTACGTTTTTCTTTTCAGCTTGTCCCAGAACACTTTGTTTTAACTCCTCAAGAAAAAGCGGAATTATTGCAACGATATAAATTGAAAGACCAACAACTACCTCGAATTCAATCTGGGGACCCTGTGGCTCGTTACTACGGGCTGAAGCGTGGTCAGGTTGTGAAAATTGTTCGGCCCAGTGAGACTGCTGGACGTTACGTCACTTACAGACTTGTGCAATAGAGAAAGGTGATTTACTCTTCAGTAAATCTTTTGGTGATCTCAACGCATGAGTAATTTAGATGAAATGATGAGATTTTTCATTTTTGGTTGAACAGATTTTTGAGCTTGTTCAATAAAATTTGCTTCTTTTACTTTGTGGGAATTATTTTCAAATGCGGAATGTTTACTTGATTTATAAGTTCTATTTAGTTTTTAATGTCATGAGCTAAAAACTATAATTTAAATTTATAGGTTAGTATCTTCATAATAAAATTTGAAATTGAATTTTAACAGCTAAAAATAATTACAAACTCTAATCTTTAGAATTTTTAAAAAACTTCTAGAAACGAATTGAAGTAATAATCAAATTGATTATTGAAAATCAGCTTAGTTCAATCAAAACGAACTTTTTGAATACGAAAAAAGTTATATTAGTTGAGCTTAAGAAACCGATCTGACTGCCAGGTATGAAACTTGCCGTAAGAACTAATTAGAAGTTATTTATTAATTCAAAGTCCCAAAAGTTAGCCTGCTACTAATTCATGATGGCTAATGATATGCTAGTGTTAATGGAATTTTCAACATTTCATCAGCTTTCTTCTTTTAATGGAGATATCTGTGAATTCTTTAAATATTCTTTATTTATTTAAATAATTGTGAGCAAATATAGAAAAATTTACAACATTTTCAGAGCTTTTGATACTTTGGTGGAAGCTCCTCATCTAAGAAAATAATCGCAAAAATAGTAGAATGTCAGAAAAATATAGCTGTAACAAATAATGTCAATGATTTAAAGTAAGACTTAAACCAAAATTATTAAATAAAGAATATTACAAGATTCTCTATTTACAAAAAAAATGTAGTTTTTATATTTATTAAAATTTTGTGTTTTTATTAAAATTAGCCCTAACATTTCGCGCCAAATTAATAAAAAATTTATAAACACCCGAATTTTCCATAATAGTTCAAGCTATGTTTCTTTTCTTTAGCTCTATACAACAAATTTCAAGAATTTACCATATAAGATATAAGATTTATGTAATTTTCGTTTTAATTATTTTTTCAGACAATTTTTTCAAGGACTTTATCCAATTTATTCAAAAAGTTTTGAAGCAGAAAAAATTAATTTTTTCTATTTGTTTCAAAACATATTTTAGTTATTTTTATTTACTTCTAAACTTGATATATTTATTTTTTGTTGTTTATAGAAGTTATCTATAATTTCTCTATCTAAGGAAAATATTTGTATTTTATTATAATCTTTTATTTTCATTTAATCTCTACAATGCATGGCTGCAAATAACAAATCTTATAACAAGCACAAAACAGTATGACTACAGAAAGATAATAAAAAATTACTTAAGAAAAAAAATAGAAATACTGTAGAGGTATAAGTAATAAATCAAAAGTACAAAATAAGAAAAGAAATTGAAGATACTGGCAATCTCATATATCTTTATGATAAACAAATAAAAGTCACCAAAATTGTTTTTTATAAGTTTCAGAAAACTTTAATAGCTGGTTTTGTTTTATTCTTTTTTCAGCATTATTGTTTTTATACAAGGATCTTACTTGAAAATGAATGATACCAAAGATTGTACTCCTTCATCGGATGTTGGAATGAAAGATGATCATGATGAGTATCAATATTTAGAACTCATTGATAAGATTCTTAGAAAGGGAACTAAAAAATCAGATCGAACTAGTAAGTCCATTTTTAAGTTTTTAGCTAATTTCTAATTTAAATAATTAATTTGTTTAGAAACCGGAACTATTTCACTGTTTGGGGCTCAAATGAGATTTAATCTTAGAGGTTCTTTTCCTTTATTAACTACAAAACGTGTCTTTTGGAGAGGAGTAGCCGAAGAGCTTCTATGGTTTATTAGAGGATGCACAAACTCCAAAGAGCTCTCAGATAAAAGTACAAGAAAAACTTTTTTAAGGATTTTTAATAAAAACTGAATTTAGAGGTTCATATTTGGGATGCAAATGGTTCCAGGGAGTTTTTGGATAATTTGGGCTTGAAAGATCGTGAAAAAGGCGACTTGGGACCTGTTTATGGATTTCAATGGAGGCATTTTGGATGTGATTATGAAGATATGAGAACAGATTACTCTGACAAAGTCAGTTAGATTCAAAAAAGCTTATAGAATTTTAAAAGAAGGTTTAAAGGGGATAGATCAGTTGAAGAATATTATCAAAACGATCCAAACAAATCCTGATGACCGTCGAATGATTATGAGCGCTTGGAACCCTATGCAGCTCAAAGAGATGGCGTTACCTCCGTGTCACGTGATGAGCCAGGTAAATTGACAAATCATTAAATGTCAGACGCTGATGGTGGTCCTTTCACAGTTCTATGTTAGTAACGGTGAGTTGTCATGCCAGCTCTATCAAAGGTCAGCTGATATGGGCCTGGGAGTTCCTTTTAATATTGCCAGTTACGCTCTACTGACGTACATGATTGCTCACGTGACTGGTCAGTTTTAAATTCGTCATTCAACTTAGAAATTTGATTTTTTAATTTTGTTTAGGTTTAAAACCTGGAGATTTTGTTCATACGCTAGGTGACGCTCATGTGTATGTTAATCATACGGAAGCGTTAAAAGAACAACTGCTTCGTAAACCACGCCCTTTTCCTAAACTCTTTATCAAACGAGAGATCAGTGACATTGATTCGTTTACTATGGAAGATTTTCAATTAGAAGGATATAAGCCTCATCCTAAAATTGCGATGAAAATGGCTGTTTAACAAAATGGCCTAACATTCATTTATCTGCGAAATTTTTAAATCTTGTTTATATGTTAATAAAGTATTCTTCAAAGAAATTGAATGCTTGTTGAGATTTTAGTGTAGCGCCTCGTCGAAAATAAGCGAGTCCTAAGCACCTTCTACCACGAAAAATACTTGGCCAAATTATTATATCGACTCAACCTGAGTAGCGCCCAGTTTATAAAAGTTATTAACAATTTAAAAACAAAATTATTTTTATTTCAGTAATTCTTGGCAATTGTAGAGCTGTTGGTACCATAGCTCAACTTTTTTCAGCTTTTACAAGTTCCAAGATTTATTAATTTGTTTTCCTCTAGTCTCTATGTTTCTGCATTGACATCAAAACTGCCTGAAATTCAATTACTCCTAAAAACGTTGAGAATTTTATTTAAAAATTTCAATAAAAAAACATTCAAGTAAAAAACAACAACTTCAAGAATTTTGATGACCATCTACACAATAATTCATCAATTCTACGCCAAAAAGATATTTTCATTCAGCAGATTATTTAGTAGTTTTCGATAATTCTTCATTTTCTTTTATACACTCTTGAAACACTTGAAATGTTTCATTGACCTGAAAATAAATAGAAAATATTAAGCTTCAGTCAATTCACAAAATTTGTTGGAAACAAACTTTGCTATGTTCGGCCAGATTCTGTATAATTGACCTTTTTCTGAAAATCAACAAAATATTTTGTTAAAATGAAAAAAAAAACATCCAATATAGATTTTTTCAAGACATACTTTGAAGGAGGTGGTTGAGAGTCATTATCTGAGGAGTCTGTTGCATCGAAATCTTTTACATCAACAGATATATGTTCATATTGAGATAAACGATCCAAAAGAAAGCTATTATCTCGTGAAACTTTAAGAAGTTTCAATTGAGCTTTCTCTACTTCTAATTGAAGACATTCTTGTTCCTACAAGATACTTTTTGTATAAAAAGATCTGAAAATATCCCTACTCACAAAGATCAAAGTTTTTGTTCTTTTCTTCAAATCCTTATATTTTTGTTTCCAGTTTATTGAAGTCATTATAAAAGTGAAGTTTATGCAAATTAGTCTATAATAAAAAATATCAAATATTTAGAATATATCGCAAAACAATTATTACTAAAAATAATGAAACAAATTAAGTATCAATCTAGTATGGCATATAAGTACAAAAATAACGACTACAAAATTCGTATGGAAATAAATTCATAATGCATAAAAAAATCAGTTACAAAATTAAAAGAAATTTCATAAAAGCATAATTAGTGAGCTGCAGGTTAATAGAAGGCACTTATCCATCATTTAGTAGATACTTAAATAAAAAATCAAATTTCAAATGCATAATTAAAGTGAGCATAAACACATAAGGTATCTGCTTTTATCGAAAAGAGGTAATTAGTTTAGGTTATATTCAGTATAAAGTGGGCAACGGTCAAAAGCGAGTCCATTCCATTCCCAACCATCTGGTATCCAGGGACTTCTCAAGTCTTCTCTAAAAATTTTGCAATTATCAGATAGTAATTGTAGCATACTGTGACTGTTAAAAACATTATCTAAAAGTTTTGTTCCTGATAAGTTTTCTTTGCTGATATCAGATGCTTTGTTTGACTGGAAAACTGCTGAAAAATCATCCAATTTCGCTAAAGAATCTTTATCTATGTCATCATCTTTTGTGATGAACACAGCTATATCATCAGTATCTTCAAGACACGATGTCATCAAAACTTTATCAAAACTGATTTCTTCTTTCTCCTGATTATCAGATGAACAATTGATACAAATAAAGTTAATCTTTTTTTCATTTATCTAAAAATATAAATTAAGATCTAAAATGATTATTTTAATACAGACATAATCTTACCTTTAAATGAAAGTAGAAAATATGTGAGTTTAAAGCATCATTTTTAATAATAGAAATATCATCAGAATAATCCCAAATTACTGCAAAGTTTTCTTGATGTACCTTACCTAACTGGCAAACAGATTTCCACTTACAATAATTTGATTGAATTTTTTTCAATTTTGATAATTTAGGAAAATTTAACTCATCAACAATAAGATTAACCACATCAGATGAAATAAATCCAAATAAAATTATAATATTTAAACGATTTGCAAGAATTTTATAGCAAGTAACTTCACGCACTCCAGGGTTTCCAATTTTTTCACTACAACATTTATTCAAGTTCCAAGATAAAACCTTTAATTTTTGTTTATCAGAACAAATACTTTCAGTTGAAGTGATTAAACTGCTATTAAAACAATTTTCAGGCTTCAGTTTTGTTGTAAGAAACTCTTTAACTTTTAAAAAGGAATGTAGATCTAATATACAGGCTGGATCAATTAAATCATTTATATGTTTATAATTTCCATTTCTTTGGCGATATTTCACAATTTTTCTTGCTATATCATCATCCAAATCAGGTATTCGTGATAATTGAGCAATCGTTGCTTGATTTATATCGATTATTAATGAATTAGAAACTGGGTAGGTTGAAAAACTTTTTTCTTCATTACCTGAACAATTATTATTATTAACTGATGAAACATGAAACTCTGATTTTAATCTGTTAAATAAAAACACTCCTATACAAGGTGCTAGATCTTCAACTTGTTTATATCCTCCTATACATCTCCTATATTCAATAATTGAATGAGCTAGCTTTCTAGTGATACCAGAAAGTACAAGTAAACCATCTTCTGTGATCTGATTTATATCAATAGTTGTAACTTCATCACTATCTTCTAACGTAAGAGTTTTAGTGTCAGATAGAATATTTTGGGATTTATGATTTAAAAGATTGAATCCTCCACTGAAGTTATTTTTTCCAGTTATTCTGCTTTTGAAAAAGGGATCATCGCTCGCAAGAGAAGGTTTGCAAGATGTTAAAATCCCTCCCATTGGTAATGCCACGACCTTAAATGATATAAAGATTTATAAAAACATAATATCTAAATAAATAAAAATTTAAGAATAAGATATTTATTATATTTTAAAATTGAATAAGCTAATTATATAAAACTAAACATTTTAACTTAAAATCATAAAAAGAAACTCATAAATAATTTCAATATTATATGCTTAATAAAAAGTTTAAAAATAAAAATTGTTTATTTAAAAGAAACATTTCAAAACTTTAGAATTTACTTATAAGTATAAATATTAGGAAATTCTTTTTTTTGTAATATAACTACTTTAAATTCTAATTATTATTCTGATTTTTATGTTTATAGATAACTTAAATAACTTTAAACTCAAGATTTTATAGAAAACCTTGAAAATGGTTTTCATGAAGTTTTTTTAAACTTATAAAATTTCAACTTGATTAAATTTAAAAAATATCATTCCAAATAAAATGTACAAATATACTAAAAACTAAATCAAATCAGTTTCTAAAACACAATTTTTCTTAAATAAAAATATTATTTTTGGTTCTTAAAGATTTTTAAAACTTTTTATTAAAACATTGAAAAATAATGTGTCTGATAAAATAATACAATCATAGAAATATTTGTTTTGTTTTTAAGAGTAAATACAAATAAAACTTTGAATTAGTTTTACTGTTTACAATCCCCTAAGCTAAATATTTGAAAATTATTTTTAAATATTGAAGTTGATATTTTAGAAACAAAGATATTTTTGCAGAAGGTTAAGCCACAAAATATACACTTTTATGAAATATACAGAATAACCTTGCAAACATAATTACAAGTTTTATGCTACTAAAACTTGAAAAACACTTTTTAGTATTTTCCTTTTTCTGCTGACCAGTGACACACCAATTTTAATTTTCTAAACACGTTTCAATTGTAAATAAATTATTAGAGTTGAAGTTAGTTGATCTTGTGTAAAATTAGTCTCCAATGCTAATATATTCTGTACACCAGCTTGCTTTGAAAGCATCATACATTTATTTATTTCAATAAATGCGAAGGAGGGTACCTGAAAAGAGAACCTCTCGGTAACACACATTCTCACAAATAACATCTATTTAGCCAAAAATATAGAAAGTAAAAGATGTAACACATGGTATTTCGATTCATTCATCAGGTTTTGTGAAGAGTATAATAATAATGATAAGGCCTACTTCGCCAAAACGGCCATGCTGGATGGGCTATAAGTGAGGATGGTAAAAACAAAGCAAAATACTGGAAGATAAAACATAACTAAACATTTTTAGAGTTTTTTAATTTTCCTTAAGGCTGGTTTTTATTTTCTCTCCTTCAGTTGTTTGCAGAGTAGAGAGCGCCATTCGGAGCGATCTGCTGCAATATCTACCTAATTGCTGGTACTGGTATCATGCTGTACATTATTGCTAGGTCAGTGCGCTCCAAGATTTTCATGTTTGAAACCTTTTGCTGCTAACTTATATGCAAACGAAATTTTTCGTTAGCGTAAAGTAGCGTACTGCAGACAAAGGCTTTATAGATTGCAGCTTTGATTTTGAGAAAGCTTTAGATTATCCTTGACCCTGGAAGTGAACCGTATAAATGTACTAGATGCTTTACCAATGCAGATGCTGATCTCGGCATCGATTGATACTGATGATGTTATTTTTGAGCCGAGATAAACAAAATTATCTACAGTCTCAACTTTACAGCCATCAATGTTGATTGGTTGTGGAGCTTTGACACTTTAACTAAGAACTTTTGTTTTTTTTATTTAGATTTTGCAAATACTAAATTATTTACTAACAATAACTCTTAAATGATACAATATTTACTTACTTAAAAAAATAATAGTTTGTTTCATTATAGTCTATAATGAATCATTAGCTTTACATTAACCATCCTTGACAATATAGGTCGTTATTATGTTATTCAGTATAACCGTTAAAACTTAGTAAATGAATATATTTCTATCAATTTCAAAAGTTGGCACTAATTGTTAGAAAAGTTTATTTTAAACTAAAACAAAGTATCTTCTAGCAATTCAGTTACAAGCTTGTTTGAGTGATTTCCTGCGTGACGAATGATATTTCCTACACAATGAAAAAAAACATAAAAATGTAGAAAAATAAAGAATTATAACTTATTCTAGAAAATTGATCTAATAAAGCAGTATAAAACTTATCAAAGATTTGTCAATTTCTAATTTATTATTTGTTTTGTAATAAACTTATGATTATTTGAAAATGTTTATTAGTTATATAAGCTTAAAAGTATTTTGTAGAATATTTGAATATTTATGTAAAATTAAAGTTATTTTGTTTTTATTTAAAGTTTAAACACTTATTTTTTCACTTAGAATTTTTACTTTCGAGTTTTGAGTTTTTTCTTATTCTTCTATTTACATAGAAAATAAAATGAAAATTTGGAAGCTACATCTTTTCCTAACTATGTACAGCATAGGTAAGAATACTTTTATTCACTTTAATAAAATTTGACTTCATCTTTCATCAGTTCTTTTGATCACATTTGCAAATGGAAGTGATCCTTGTGACACATTTGGATGTGAGGAAGCTTGTATCTATAGAGGAACTGGACAACCTCAATGTGCATGTCCTTGCGGATATGATGTAGATACCGATAATAAAACGTGCATAGCTAGTACCGTCTGCGAGAAGGAAATATTGGTTTTTATCAATTTCGGCAGTCAAATTCAAGCTTTAGACTGTTCGATATACTCTATTACTGGAGTTGACAGTTATTCAGCTAATTTTCAGGTTTGTAAGAGCCAAAAATTCATCACTTAACTCTTTTTTTACTCAAAGAATTACAAAAATGACATCAAAAACTTTCTAAACTTCATCCGTAGCGATGTAGGAAAACCAACAAACCGTGTTTCAGTGGTGCTGTTCTCAAAGCGGTCCGAACCTAATGTTCTAACCACGTAATTACTACTAAAGGTACTAACGAACATAATCAAAACCGGTTTGAACAGGTACACAGAAAGTGACATTGACGCAGTGATAAGCTACATAGACGCGCAACCGCGGAGTGACTGTAACTCATCATCTGCGTGGACTATCGACCTTTTAAGATTGTTACAGAGAGACCCAGCCACGTATACTGGTGCCGACGACTATAACGGAGATACATCAAAGGTAGCTACAACAGGTGAGCTTTGTCATGACAACTAAAGCTCTTAATTTAATTTTATAATACTTACAGCATTTGTATTAGCGCCATATTATGTTAAGAACAGTTTGTCTACACTTTTAATAAAAAAACCGATCGATTTTGTGGACAGTCTCACCGTCATTCAGTATGATCCTGTTCTTGATGGGATGAGCGGGTTATTCCCGACTGAAGATCCACTGAAATATCATCGGTTATATGATCACATGAACTAATCGTAACGATTCTATGAAAATATTGATATTTAGAAAGATCGCTTGCAACAACCCAAATGAACCTTGCGACAATGTCTTCTTCTTCAAAAAACCAAATAATTTTGGCAAGTCTTTGACCGAGGATAATGTTGTCAGCCGAATATCTAAATATGCTTGTTTGGATCGACAGGTTTTTGGTGAGTGCAATCTTCAATCGCTGTTTCGAAAGCTAAAAATTGTTGTTTGTAGGACCAATCATCCTTAACTCCACGAATGTCTTTGATAAAAGCAGTGCTCTCTTCCCTACTTGTAGAATATTTGGCTTGCAATGTGGAGATCTTCAAGTCGGTGGCTCTAATCTTCCTGTCTGTGATTTTTCTAGCTCTGTGTCCGATGGATTATTAGTTCAGATTCCACTGCTGGCAGCCAATACAGCTATTGAGGTGACTCATATACCTTATAAATAAGAGCTTGAAGACTTAGTGTCAATATCAGGATAACTTTTAGAATACATTTCGGGAGTTTAAATCATTGTGAACAAAGACTAATCTTGAAAAATTCTGATATTTTGATAAAATTATGTTTCAAGTTATTTATATCAAGAAAAACTTTTACAAAACATCAGTTTTTAATTTTTTGTACATTAATATTGTAATAATGATCTGCTTCCACCAAGAACGACCATCATGGGTGTGCTTTAGAAATATTGTCAAGAACAAAGCAAAACAAAGTGAAATGAAAAAGAGCTAAACATTTTAGGGCTTCTTCATTTTCCTTTTCTTTAAAGCTAGTTTTCCTTCTCTCTTTTGTTCATTTGGGGAGTAGAGATCGCTATTCGGAGCGATTCGCTGCGATACCCTCCCAATTGATGGTATCAATACTGAGCGATTTTATATCGCGTTTTCAGTTACCTTTAAAACGAAGACAGGAACCGCCGATGTTGGGTTTGACTTTCGATGGCTAACTAAACTCAATTTCTTTTTATAAAACAGATACAACAAGACAGTGATACAATAAAAGTTTCAAATATGATCCAAGCTGTGAGTGAAACGGGAAAAAGTTATCCTCCAGTTAATGTTAAGTGTGAGGCTTATTTTAAAGTCAGTAGAATTCCATATTCCTATTCAGCAAGTGTTACAAAAACAGCCACTGCTGAGGAATTCTTTGGCAGTTTACGTAAAGTTTACAGCGACGCGAACCTTACAAACGAAGCCACAGGAAATCCAATAAAAGTTTGTGATCTTGATTTCATCTTTATAACATTTTTGACTAATTTGAGTTTGTAATAATTATAGTATGAAATTGGTAAGCAAGTTTATCTCAGTACTGTTGCCCGATCTTTGCCGGATGGGGTGTTTACACGAATTTGGGAAGTATCTTCTCAAGATTCGAAAGACAAAACTCCTCTCCAATACGTTACCGAAGGAAGTTTACCACGATTTAGTCCAAATGTTATAATCACCGATAACAGTTCCGAAGTAACTGAATTTAGAATAAAAATGTTCGAAATGGTCAGCACAATGAATGTGAGATAACATAATTACATTACTTTTAAGTTGTATAAGAAATTTCTATTTTATCAATCACCATTTTTGTCTTGATTGTAAATGCTTTTGTGTGCTCGTCTGTTGATACCGATCTTGAAAACCCGAACAGAGAATTTATTAATTAAGCCATACGGGTGGATTTGTCAACCAGACAAGTTCTGAGCTCAGTGGTTATGGTGTATTTGAGTTGAGTGACAGTAGAATAATTTGCCGCTTACGTAAATGTGCCACCCTACTACTTTAAATACTTATTATTGCAGTGGTTGAAGGTTCTAAAACCTCGCCTACTTTGGCATTTATCATAAGTGATGCTTATGAAGATTTATTTTTCTTGTTTGAGTGTTTTTACTATCTTGTATGAAACTTGGTTTTATAGAGTGAACAAAGATCGCTAATAACATTCCAAACTGTTATTGCCCAATGTACTGCATCTGTGTACAATAAGTTCTGTAGAAGTAGCCGGAAAAAACGATATGCTGATGAAAGTCAATCCGAAAGCCGCCAGGCGTTAAGTAATATGAACATTTTTGTAAAAGGTAAGTTTAAGAAATAAAATTAAAAGTTAAATTAATCAAGAAAATAGTTTTCAAATTATATCAAAATTTTGTTGATATTATTAGCAAGTGTTTTTCTAGAACCTGTTATCACAAACAAATACATTGATGTCGGAAGTAACACAGAAAAAAAGAGAATATTAACTCTTGGAGAAAATTTGATTTTACTGTAAGTTCTTAGCTGTATGGGAAACGAACACAACCTTTTTTAGCTGAAGACGTAGATTAAGTTACACATACAATCTACAGAATCAATCTATATATTAGAATATATAAACATTTTGATTTATTTAAAATTATATTTTTATTACCTTCAAGCTTTATAAACTAACAATCTGTAAAGTAAATAGTGATAACTGACTCAACTAGATACCTTTCTAGGCTTGTATGAGTCTATAAATTCAGGTTAGGAAACACAGTTAAAAAAAATAAATGTAATTTCACTTTATATAATCTTTAAATATTCACTTTCCGTTACATTTTTTATCATATCTTTTTTTACGATGAAAAAAGTTACTGAAATGAATATTTTTGATCTATTTATGAACTGAAACAATTTTGTAGAGTGATATTTGCAATATTAGCAAGAATAATTGTTCCTAAGAAAAAGCTCAACAAATCTGCTCCTGATTATTCTGAAGAATGAAATAATTAAATGTAAGTTTTATTGAAAATATTCAGCTTATATCCATACAATAAAGTTTTTAATCTGATAATATGAAAGTATAATAACTGCCAAAACTAATCTAAAAATAAGATAAAAACATTGTACTTTTGTAAAAAAAACTAACATCTCATTTAATTTGCAGAATTTAAATGTTTACAATTACATCAAGATCTCAAATGTAAAATTGTGTATTACAAGTTATTAAACTATTAACAAGCAGCAGCAATTTGAAATTATATTTTATTGTATTAGATGCTAGTGTTTTGTAAACTTCAGTGTTAATAGCTTAATGTAAAAGTGAAAGGTTATGAATCTAAATTTATGAACAAAAGCTACCTACAAACTATTTAACAAGAAAGTCTCTTGATAGTTTAGAGGTTTGATAAAATAAAATAGAGTCGAATTTTATTCTTAAGTTTTGGAAAATGGCAATTCGAAAGATAAAGTTCAATCAGATATAAAAAAAAAGTTAAAAAATCTGTCATCAATGAAAAGAAGAAAATGGGTTATCAACTACACAGCAACTATGCGCACTTCTTTCAATGGCCATTTTTGGCAGATTTTTCCATCTGCCGCGATGAGAGCTTGAAGATTTGTTAAAAAGAGGTTTTTTGTTATATTTAACTTGACAACTACATAGAGGGAGTCCTTGAAAGCTCCATTCAGAAAGAACTTGACTATAAGACACTTCAGTATGCCGAGGGCAGTCTCCATTACCTTGATTAGCAGCTGTATTTAAAAATGAAAAGTAATTTGCACGACCATAACAATTGCTGCAGACACTTTCTTGTTCGTGACAAATTGTACTAAAACATTCTGTTTCAGCACAAGTGGACGGGTCATTAAAGCCGCCCATTACATAAATTTGTCGATCAATAACACAAGTTGCAAAGTTAGATCTGTAACAAATCTACAATTTGTAAAAAGTACTTCAACAAAATGTTGATTTTTACCGTTTAGTCAACATTTGGGGCATCTTACACCATGTCTGTTCTTCATAATCAAAATATTCGACAGTTTTTAATCTTGATTGACCATCAAAGCCACCTAACACAACCAAATGGCCAAGATAAGCGGCCACACAGACCCCAGAACGCGGGACTTCCATTGGTGTAATATTGGTCCATTGATTAGTGATGAAACTGTAGAATTCCACAGAAGCAACACATTCCTTTCCAGTGAAACCTCCAGCAACAAAAATTTGATTGTTCAGGAAACAAGCTCCTATGTAAGAAGAAAGTTTCAAGATGTTTTGTATCTTAAAGATTGTTTTTCTGACCCGCATCACTTCTTTGTTCTTTCATATCAGGTAAAGAGGTCCAAGTATTACAACTAGGTGAAAAGTATTCTACAGATCGAAGCCTGGTATCAGATGGCATTTCATCTGAACCGCCTATTGCAAATATTTTACCATTTGATTGTGTAACAGAAACATAGCAACGTCTACAAGATAAACAGTGATCGATTAAAAGTTTATTATTTAGTGTTAAATTAAAGAAAACCTTCTCATCATTCCACACATTGAAGTCCATTTAGATGTGGTTAAGTCGTATCTGTCACATGAGTTGAAAATAGTTTGACCATCAAAACCTCCAATAATGTAAATATAATGGCCAACTGCCACTACTGCGTGGTATGCTCTGCGTTTCTGTAAATTACATGATTAATAAATTTTTTTATTAAGGTTTATCTTGTATAGTTAATTTGATTTGTCAATAACAACTCAATAAGCCTTACAGTTTTATGTAGATGTAAAAAATAATCATTATGAAAACTTTTGTTAAATACTTTAAGCTTTTACAATTCAGTTTCAACCTGATTAAACTCAGAGAAAAATGATTTTGCTGAAAACCAACTATGTTGTTTCCAGTTATAAATCTCAACAGAGTTAGTTGGTGATTTACCACACCAACCACCAACTACAAAGATCAAATGCTGACAGTGACGGGGTTTATTGAACTTTTGAATTAACTTTGAATATGAGTTTGATCTTTCTACACCAAATATTTTCGAAATTTGAGAACTTGAAATTGTAGTATTCAATGAAATTTCATTAATTATTTGAATCACATCTTCCATGAAAGCTCTACAAAATGTTTGGTAGATAATAATTTCTAATATATTTCTTCACTTTATGAATATTCTACAAAAACTATATCAAAACCTGACTCTTTCTAACAAACCTGGCTTTTGGTATTTGCTGAATTATTGGATATTGAAATATAACTTTCTCTACATAGCTAGCTGGTAATGTAAGCCACCTAATTCCATATAATAAGGATATTAGACCTTCTTCATCTTGATTTCTCATAAACCATCTGTGATTTTAAAAGGATTTTCAACTTTGTGTAACTTTTATCAAAGCTACTTTTAAAAATTCAAACAACTTTCTCACTTTCTACAAGAGACTAACTTTTCTATAGATTTGAAGCTACTTAATCATTAAAATAACTGCTAAATCACAAAACCATCATTGATTTTTTTATTTAAAAAAATTCATCGACTGAATAAAATCAATCAACTGATTTAAAGACAACTTCAGCAAAATTACTTGATGATTAAGAAGAATACGATCCCTTCATTATCTAGTTGTAGCTCATCACGAGAAATTAGCAACAAAAATTCATCAGAGTTTAAATTCATCAAAGACTTTTCTTCTTTATCAGTCATAGCTAGAGCAACTTCAAGAAAATTTTTCAGAATATACTCTTCAGCCACTTTACAGAGATTAATACAACAATATAGTCTGAAAGATATATGAAAAAGCTTTTAAAGATAATCAAAAACTCTTGTTGAAGTCATACACACTTTGCAAAGCACCAATGACTGACACATGTGGTAGGAAATAATCTTTTTGATAAATACTCAATGCATCTTGCAGATAAAGTTTCTATGCAAAGATGATTTGATGCTAATAAAAGTTCTTTTGCTTCTAAATCAGAGTTTAAATCCACCTGGCAAAAAATATTGGCTTTTACACAAGTAAAAACAACAACACAACAATATATGGTTGATAAAATAGTATCTTCTTTACTCAGAAAAAAAGTAATTTTACTTCTCTTGAATATGCGAATGTTATAACTTTTCTAAGAATTTCACTTTTAATTTCAGGAAAATAAATATCCTGGTTAGAATCGACATGCCATCTTCCACTAAACAAAGACCTTAAAATAAAAGATTGAGTTGTAATGTATTAGTGATGACATAATTTATCATTCATACTCTTTGAATGTTTTTCTGTTTCTACAAACCTGAAGTATTGAGAGCAAGTGCAAATAATTAAGCGATGAGCGGGAAAGGTAACTCCATCATTTGACTTTAAAACAATATCACAAAAACATCCATTGGAACGAAGCTGATCAAAAACCTTCCATGTTTCATGTGTAGCTTGCCATTTCGAAATATGAGAGTCATTTATAAGCTCATTAAAATTCATTCTTTCATTAGTTTTGAGTTTTTTTGGTGAATCTGATAAGTTTACAAATTAATGTTTGTTTAAGACTTCTTGATGAAAATTATTAAACAAATAAATTTTTTAGATCAGTGATTTCAAAAATATTTTTGTTTATTATACCAACAAATCATAAAAATGTAAACAAATGTAGTTTCGCTGCACTATAATTTTTCACGTTTTCATGAAAATATAAATATTTCGGTCATTATACTTTCTAAACATAAGATACTTGTTTAAAATAAATGTTTAAACAAAATATGTTTCTCTTGCAGAAAAATCACATTTTTCTGGTCAATTTTTTTGAGCTAAAGAAATTTATCAAAAAAATTAAAGCTTGATAATGTATACAATATATAAATTATAGATTTATCAAAAATTAATTAAACTTTGGTTTAATTTAACAAAACAGTATAAGTGATATTACTTAAAAAGTTTAACAAAAAAGATACAATATAACTGTAAATAGATCGGCGAAAAAATTTTCAAAAATGTTATGCGTCAAAAGTAGTAATGAGATGAAAATTTATTTTCTAAATTTAATTTTATTTCTATCAATAACTAGAGTTTGATTTTTAGCTTTATGGACATACGAGAACATTAATGAAAATTAATCAATTAATATTAATTGGTTATAATTATAAAAAACTAACCAATTAAAAATTAGAAATTATGAAAACAAAAAAAATAATCTAATTATATTATGAAAGTTTGTTTATTATGTAAGCAAAAAAGTTTACTTTTAAATAAATAAAGTAAAATATTTGCAAAACTATAAAACAAACAGTCTCTTTTACCAATTGGAATAAAAACTAACCATCAAGTAAGTTCATGTCCTTTTGTTTTTAAGAAAGCAGTATAAAGATTAAAGATGTAATTCTGATCTGATCTTGTATCTATAGACGCAATCTTGAAAGGTAGTCACAACGACAAATTTCAATTATGTCGTAAAAACATTATGTTACTTTGAGTTGTTAGGGTTCTGCAACAGTGAAGTTTGAAAATGCAGATCAAGTAGATATAAAAAAAATCAAAAAATATTTTATCTATAATTAATAGCTGACAATTGAAAAAAGATTTAATTTTTCTAAGTGATTCATAAATGCGGCAAACTTACGATCGAGAGCATGATAGATTTGAGAATCGGAGATCTTGCAAAATAGTCTTCACCCTATATTTTTATAGTTTTATGAAAAACGACAACATTGTAATTTTTTGTAACCTGGCTTCTAATATGGGTAGCCTTGGTAGGCAAGGCATAACTTATAAATGCAACCTGGCACAAACCCAGTAGCTTACACAGTCAATATTATTTTTAGAACCAAACTAAAATCTAACAAAAATTTCAAGTATACAGTAGAAATCCTTTGGGAAAAATTGTTCATCTGATTAAAAGAAAGCAAAGGAAAAAGTTGCATAACACAGCAACAGTGAAATAACTCATTTTTATCTTATGTGAAGAAAAGTCACAAACTTTTTTCTAAATGTAAATTCCAAGTCTTAGTTATTAAAAGGAATCTTAGATGACATATTTAAGTCCGTTTTATGAGAACTTTAACTTGTAATGCAAGCAACGCTGGTGCAAAAGTCAAGTAGAGAACAGGATCAAATAAAAACATTTGATCTATAAAAATTTCTGTAAAAAAAACTATTATATAAAAATTTACAGAAAAATTTTACGTTTAGAAGTGAAAGGTAGAAGACGCAAAATCGCGCTCAAAAATTACTTATCTTAAGCGTATAAAATAAGCACCTGAAAAGTAGTCTGATGAAAGATTATTATCATACACTTACTTAGCCCAGTTTTTAGTTGAAAGTTTTAGGCAGAACTTAAACTTTAAACATTAGAAGCAATATTTAAGCAATTAATTCATCTTGTCTATAAAATACATTTTAGCAATTATACGCAGATACTTGTAAATAGTAATTATTGTGAAAGCTATTCTATATACTTTTAGCTGTAAAATGACGAATGGAAAAAAGTTGTTGCAAATTGATTTTAAGTAATTTTTATAATTAATGCCATTTTTTGTGCCGATTATTTTGATAAATTTTAGAAAAATAAAATTAAAAAAAACGGTTATGCATTCTAACTTTGGCTATGCATTCGGAATTTGTCAATGATACTTGATAATGGTTGAACGAGTTATTATTAAATAAAACTCAGAAATCTATTTGGGTTTGTTTGAAATTTATTTTATATTTTCAATCTTTTTTATATATATGCCAATTGAGCTATGTTTTGGAAATACAAATTAATAATTTATTCCAAAAAAAAACTTTATATTTAGGTAAATTTAATCATTATATAGCCATTAATCTTAAACTGTTTTTGAACTAAAGAACTGAATTATAGTGAAGATGCAATTCACTATATCTAAAAGTCAATTAAATAAAAGAATATGGGGAAGATATGAGCTTAATCAAAGGATGAAAGATTTCAAAAAGAGTTTTAAAAACAAATCAGAGAGAAAAACCATCAGAGCACATGATATAAATTTTTTGATGTATTTTCGTGACAGAATAGTTGTTTCATTTTAATCAATAACCCAAATATGTTCCAGCTTTTGCATAGATAATAAACTAAAAAATATGACAACCATACAATTACCTTCTTGCATAACTTCATAATTTTCAGACATGAATTTTATAGTAATTTCTAATTAATGATTTTCAATAAAAATTTTCATTTAATTAATTTTAACACTTTATTCATTGAATTATAATCAGCACAGTCTGTTTTTTGTTATGTAATCACATTTTTGTCGAAATTTTTGAAAATTATTTCATGAATTTTTTCGAAATTTGAATTAAAATTATTTTTTTAATATATCAAAAAGAAAATGAAATTTTTGCAACGAAGCTTAATTTAGGTGAAATAAAAATTTATTGCGAGCTTAATATCTGAAAAGAGTTGAGCAAAAATTTAGAAAAAATAATCAAACAATATTGATTTTAAGACACTTTCATTGATTTGTAGAAAAATAAAATATATTTATTTTAGGTTAAAAATTTTGTTAAAATGCTAGTTTTCAAATTGAAGATAGCAGCTGAATTTCGATTCCAAGTTATTAATTTTTTTCTATAGGCCCTTTGGTTAAGATAGATATTAAATTATTCAAAACTTGAGTAAAGTCAGCACTTTTATCGATATTATTTTAAATAATTTAAAAATATTTCTCACTATCATAAACAATGATTTGATTTCAATTAAAATTTGATTTTTAATATAAAAAAGTTTAAAATTAAAAAAATATTGGTTTGATTAATTATCGATTTTAACAAAGCTTTCCGTCAAACATAAAAATTTTAAAATCTTTTATTTTTAATCTTATTTTCATTTTAACTTTTGGCAGTTTCTACAAAATGAATTGAAGATGAAATTGTCATCCATCTAATTTCTTCTTTTTTTATTTTTTTTATTTAATTAACGTGAAAACTTTTAGTTAATTCTAGACTGTAACGAAAGTTAACAGTTTTAAAAATCAAATAATAGTTTTATTTAATTGTTTTCTTCGTTATAACTATCTGAAAGTTGTATTAAGTTATTGAGCTCTAAATTTAAGATTTTTTTTCAAATAAGCTCGAGTTTGCTATAAATAAATAAACATAAATAAGCATTTCGTGGACATATATAAAAACTTTAAATTCTCAATTTGCTTAGCTCAATAACTGGAGTAAGTTGTCAAATACTAATTTCTATCATACTTGATTCAAAAGTTTTGACTCCAGTAAAAATTCTGTCAGTAAAGTCAAGACATTATATTGGCAAATCAAATTGAAATTAAATAGAATATTTGTTAAATATAATCTAAATGCTTGTTGAACTCAAAAATAGGAAATTCTATTAACAGTAAAAAAGTTTAAGGAGTTTTTCTAAGTTTTTATTCACAAAAATAAATGAGCTTTTCAATAACATCTTTTGTTCTCAAGTTTTAATTATGAATGATTGTTTATAAAACGTAAAACTTTTATTGGACCAATTTTTGAAGAACAATTTTCTTAACATTTAGATTAATTTTTAGCGACTAAGAATTTGCTCTACAAAAGTAAAGATAGAAAAATTTGCTCTGTAATCTTAAATAGTCAAACAAAAATAAGTAATCAAGTTATTAAAAAAATACCCTAATAAGAAAACTTAGAAATGTACTAATAAATAATAGATCAGATCTGAAAATGCTGCAAGCTGATTTCAAGTTTGTGAACTAACTGTTGTATTGATTATTCACTTACTTTAACTTTAAAAAACTTTCCAGTTTAACAAATATTTCATTATCAACTGTATTTTTGATAATTTTCAGTAAAATATATAAAAACATCAGAATACGAGATTTTTAGGAGAAATTTCACAAATGTTTTAAATTTTATACACGACAACAATTAGCATGCATCAGAACATTCAAATATTCAATCTTGTACTAATATCAAGTTATCACGAAAGCATTTTAGGGATAGTATGGCCAGCCAACCCAGGCTACCACTGCAAAGTTTTTAACACTCACAGATAAAGTACAGAAATTGTTAAATACAGAAATGGAAATATTAAAATAGATATCAAAAAACAACTTCAAAAAATAGAAATGCAATCAGTGAAAAAAATCTGCCAACATTATAAGAAATCTCGTCAGGTATTCTGCTGTTTGCTAAGTAGTATTATTGACTGATGGCAACACAATAGATAGAGTTGCTCAGAGGCAGTGAAGTAAAAGTTATTCCTGTTTAATCAGCTCATTGATTTTCTTTCAAATTAATAACTGGTGCAGGAAGAGGTGAATATTTAGTCAGCTCACGAAATATTGAAGTAAAAAAATGTGTTTCCGAGTTGATCCTGAGCATCTGCGTTGAGGAGTTGTTCATCATTCGGCAACAACGTTCCCAGAAGTTATAACGGTCAGTTTCAATTATAAACGGTCGTAACGGGTATGAAATTTCGTTGCCCATGTAGGAGTAAGCAAGATAAAGACAAGTGAGTACCTGACAACGGACTTGGAATTTACTCTGTAGGTCTTTTGGTATATTATCCCGGCACAACATATACACAAACACTACACTTGATGGCATTACAAATTTCAATTCCTGCCATCCCTGTGCGATCAGATTACGGTCGACTCCTCGTATCCAAGCAACCACCTCGTTTGGATGCAAGTCTTCTGCGTCACATTTTCTACAGATGTATTCACCAAGACAACGAAGTAGTTCGGAAGTTGATGCTTGAATAATGACTTTTCGGGATTTCGAGGATGGGACTAACTCACTTTTATAAGATTTTAGTTTCACTTCTGCGCGGTGATGGTTGTTAAGTTTGTTGCTAGGCTGCTGATCGCAATTTCGTTTTTTGTCACTGCTGAAGTTCTCATTTATATAAAAGATTTCTTTTTGGCTTGCTTTTGCTTCATCTTTTGACGCCGAGGTTTCTTCATGAGGTTTCACCTGTAGCAAATTGAGTTTTATTAAAACCAGCTCAACAAACAAAAGCTGACGCCATATGTGACGTCATTTCCTCCACTTCTTCGCAAGCGCAGGGTTAATGAGAAATTGATTCATTTTTCGTAGAAGTTTTTAATTTTATAAATTAAATTTTTCTCAACTAAAAAGGTAGCTGGACTAAAAACTGGTACAAAAAAACATAGAATAAAACGAGTTAAAGATATAAACTAAAAAAAACTTTAAGCTTATCACTTCCAAGATGTAACAACGGTTTTTAATCTATAATTAAATTAAAATGTATAGAATTGAGTCAACGTAATAAGATTACTTTAAGAGAAAGAGTTTTGTATTTAAAAATTTAAAAACTGTTCTCGACAAAATATTTCTTTGTAAGGACGTTATATTCAGCTAGTAAAGGACAAAGAGCTGGCTGTTATGTATTATTCATTGAAAGTTACTAAACTATTAATTTCTTAGTATTCCAGGAGCTGCTGTTCAATTTCTTTCCTATCATGTACCTGGATATGCTCTTTGGATTTATTCAAAAGATTAAAGGTTGATTTAATACTAAAACTACTTCCTTTAAAATTCGGTGAAGTCTTTGAAATCTTTCTTGACTAATCTTAACGTTTGTAAATTATTAAAGACTTGATTTAAAGATTATTTTCATTTGAAAAATTATAGATCATTTCATGAAATGAGTTTAAAATTAAGTCTTTAATGAAAGTAAAATTTTTATTTAAGATTAGACGTGTTACTAAAGTACTTCGTCACCTTTTGACTTTTGCTATTTCGGCTCCTTCGCGTGGTTTCTACTAGCCTCTTCCAAGTGAGTCCATAAAAAACCGACCTCTTTTTATAGTTTTGTGACGTGTCTTTCTCTTTGACTTCAACCTGAAACAAATTTTATCCATATCAAATTTTTATTAAACTATCAAATAAGTCAATAAACAGTTTATTTTTTTACTAATATATGAATTTTTGAATAAAGTATTTTGAAACCATTTTGATTGAATATCGAAAAATTTTAGTAAAAAATGTTCAACTTTAAAATAAAGTTTTGTTAACAAAGCTTTTTATGAAAGCAATTGAGTCAATAACTTCCTGTATTTCTGTTCATCAAATTGTTTTATTAAACCTGCAGAGTTTTATTCTATCTTACTGAAATTTCATTTTTGGAAATATATTTAGCGGGCTAATTCGTAATTTTACAAAATATTTTGACAAATTTGATTACTTGGGGACACTTTAGAGAGTAAAATTACTTTAGTTTACATCTAGCCATTATTCTAATGGTAAAATGTAAACAAAACTTATCTGCTTGTTTTAATGTCAGTAATATTAAAAAAAATTATTAAATAATCTGAAATACGTATCTCAACATAAGTGTACAATTTTAATTGTAAATAGTTTGGCTAAAGTAGAAATTATCGATAAAATAAATTTAATTTATTAAAGAAATCTCTCAAAATATCTTTGTTAAACACTAAAAAAGTTATCAATGAAAAAAGACTTGTTTTCAATCGTAAATTTTTGATAGAATCTAAATAAGGTATTCTGTCGAAAATTTAGTTTAAATATTTACAATATGGAATAGTTGAATTAACCTTAAATTGTTAAATTAATAGAAACCCATTTTCTACAAATTAGAGGAGTTTTATTTGATTAGGTGTTTTATAATTACTAACTATTTGGGTTAACTTGTACTTTGTAATTTTGGTTTAGCTAATGACACTTTACCAAAATAAAATATGAAATAAAACATTGTTTTTTCTAGATGTTGTTTACATAAACATTTATAACTTACTTTAGTTATAAAACTAGTTTTACTTTTTAGAGTAAAAATACTTTGAGCCAATACTTAAAATCAATAAATCTTTTTCAAGAACAAAATTAGATGCTTTTCATTTATTTAGTTTATGATTTAGTTACTTGTTGTTGATATATTTGAAAAGAAGCCTTGTAAAACAGTTCTCATTTGAAAAATTCGACCGAAAGTTATTTTATTGAACAAAGTGAATGAGATAAAAAATTTATGACTTAAATCAATTGTTAGTGCAAGACTTTACACCTAAAACATCTTATTGCACAAAAAACATGCTTATATATAAACTTTAATTACATAATTTAAGGAGTAAGAAACTTAACAAATTTACAATAGAATAGTTAAATATTTCAATAGTTAAATATTTAGACTAATATTAAGTTCTATTTTATCTTAAAAAAAATTTAAAGCACTTAAAGAATTTGTACTAAAATCTAAGAAATAGATGAAATACAACTTACATTTTTTATGTTTTCAATTTCATTTAGGATTCTTTTGTTATTTTCTGAACTATTGATGTTACCCATTTTTTCAAAGCTGATATAAATTATAAAGCACAATTAACTACTGCACATCCTAATAAAGATACCTAGTAAATACAAGATTTCATTTTAATGACAAATTCTCTTAGATAACTTTACACCTGAAGCAGTTCTCCTGTGCTACTGCTAGCGAATAAAGCATCTGCCATAAGTGCTGCTACTAGCAGACTGTCAACTAAACGACTGTGCGTTTAACTTACGTAGCCAAAATACACACACACACCACAGGCACCATTTCCTGGATGTACTTTCTACGTCATGTATATTCTAACTAACATTCATACTTACATCATTAATTACATCAAAAACAAGTAAATAAATCATGTTTTGAAATAACTGTATTGCGTAGTAATAGCAAAAACACTATTTACTGCTTATAACAGTGCTTGCAAAAACAAAAAAGTTTAACTGAAAAACTTTATAGAATTTGTAAAAGATAAACTTATCTAAACTAAGCAACTTTACTTGTTTAATTATTTTACTTATCTCTAGAACTCGTAAAAGATCATTTTGTAAAAATCTTAACTTAAAGTTCTGTTTGAATTTTAATGAAACTTATTTTTGCATTCATTACTAAACAATTATTTATTTTGAGTTAAACTTTCTGTACAATATTTATAAGACCAAATCTATTTTTATTAGATTATTATTTATCTAAATTGAATACAAACTAACTTATTTTTAAAAGTAAATGTTCCAGTTCTTTTTGTTTTTGTAAACAAAGTAACTATAGAACATACAAAGGCATAAGTTTACCAAAATTAAATTATTTTCAGTTATTCAGAGTAAAAATTGATTTTTTTGTAAAATAATTTAAAGCATAAAACAAACATACACTGATGCTACTTATTGATTACTTATAAATAAATACTTTCTTCTAAACTGAAATAAACTTTCGAAATTAACTTTGATTACCATCTTCATATAGTATTTCTAAGCAATAAGAAGTAATTCAAATATTTTGTATCTAATTCAACTTTTTATAATAGTATATTCATCTATAACAATTAATTCTTCAATATTTATACTCTTTGCTGACGTAAGTTTACAAAAATGTTATATTGAAGACTACTTATTGTAGTGCAGTTTAATATTTGTATTTGGATCATTTAATTTTGATAATCATTTTATTGGTACATACTTTCTAAAGATATATAAAGCTCATTTCTTCTGTTATCTCTGCTTTTGCGTTTTAGAAAGATATAAGAATTGATAAAATTGCAAATGAATTCTAATTAAAACAATGCATCTCAAAAATACTAAACTGCATTCATATTGTTGCAAATAAACACCCACCTTAATTAATTACATTTGCTAGTGTTTGTAAAATAGTGTTTAGAGAAAATTATAGCATCTAGTAAACTCTATTCTGATAAATATCAAAAGACAATTTTAGTATAGAAAAATACAAAAAACAATCAATATATAGACAAGATTTGAACTACAATTGACGTATATTAAGCATATTCACATGATAAAATGACTTCACTGCAGAATCTTTATTTTATTCAGGTAGTTTTTTCAAGCATCTAATAGTCAAGCTACTTAATATCAATATATTATTGAATAAAGTTTAAAGTCGTATTAATTTCAATAAATTAACATTTTTAGTAAATGAAAACTCAAAGAGAGTAAATTGAAGTTTAAAGATTTTAAAATCAACTTAATTAACTGATGTTAAAAATCTTCATGTTTCTCATGAGCCAGAATTCTAATTAGAAAAAACAAATTGTAAATAGAATTACAAAAAGAGTTTTAATTTAAATACTATTTGATAAGTTAATTCATTAGCTGTTGTTAGATGTCACATTTTTGTATTTACAAGTGTTAACAGATCACTTTCTAATATTTGTAACGGAAATGATGTAGGTATAACATATAATTGACGTAAGCTATAATTGATAAAAAGAAGTGTAATCTATCATCAACATATATCAACATTTAGTAAGCAGAATGAATAATTTACAACACAACAACACATTGTATCAAAAATGAAACAATATTGTTAAAGAATTACTCATGTGTTATTTATTTTTCATTATAAGTTGCAAAAGCTTGTTTTGAAGATAAGAAATTTGTAAACAGAAATTTTATTATTCTCAAATTTATTTTTATACTTTCTATTATTTCTTAGAAAATCTTTATTTTTAAATTTGCTATTTTTTCTCACTAAACAAGTTTTCTAAAAGGTTGAATTTTAAATGTTTATTTTTCCCACACACTGTTTTAATAATTCATAAATCAATGGAAAATGAATTATAAGTTTTTTTTCAACTGCTGCAATACTCTAAGCTTACTAGTAATATAACAGATTGATTTTTTGTTTAACAAATTCTCTAAAACTTTACATAAAGTTATTTTTCAACTTTTGTCAACAAATTAGGTAAAAAAGTTAAGGTATCATAAAGCAAATTTTGTTGACAACCTATTTCTAAAATAAACATAAAAAAGTAAGAAATTGAAATTTAAAAGTAGTAAGAAGCCTACTAAGATTAATTTGAAAAAATGACAAAATGATAAAAAGTTTTATGTTTAAAGCCTGAAAAAATATAAAATTTTATAACATTTCGTTTATAATGCTATTTATAAAATCAGCTTAAAAAAGTCAGCAAAGCCCCAGCTAGTTGATTAAAAAATTTAAATTAAAGAAGAAAATAGAAGAAGAAAGCGTTACGTAAAATGCAAATTATATTGGTTCAGAATAATTTCTCATTTGGAAATGCATTAAAAGAAGTTATACAAGAGGGCTGACCTAAGAGCTTTCACTACTAAACATATAACTTGTATATTCCAAAGTTGAAGCTAATTTAGTTTAAAGTTAATAATGTCAGCCAGAACAACTTCAAAGTCTGTTGGAACTTATAGATAACTTTTTATTTAAAACTATTTGCTCATAATTACTTTAGAATATACACAATACTAAAATGTATTTATTTAATTTATATTTCAAGTTATTTTTTAATATATAAGTTATGATGTCATCTGCATGCACAAACACACTGAGATCATCTACTGCTACTAGTCTTTTGATGAGGTATTCAATGAAAATTAAAAAGAAAAAGGGACCCAGAACAGAACCCTGAGGAACACCACTAGTGATTTGACTAGGAGTAGATAAAGATCCTTCTACGCGAGTTTGTTGGGTTCTACCTGATAAGTAATCTTCAATCCACTGTTAGATAAAGCTGTTGATTTTAAGTGTTTTAATACAGTAATGAGCTTGTTGTGTGGGACAGAATCAAACGCTTTAGCAAAATCGAGATAAATGATGTCACAAGGAGCATTACTTTCATAATGGGCTGTAAGCTCATTAAGAAAAGTGAGATGTTTAGTCAGGGAAGATCTCCGTTTCATAAAGCCATGCTGGACATCAGATATTAGATGGTGCTCCATCAAATGACTGGTCATATGATTGTGAATGATATGTTCTTGAGTTCTGCAGATAACTGAAGTCAGCGAAACTGGCCTGTAGTTAAGTGCGGTATTTCTGGGACCCTTTTTATGAATTGGAGTAATAATAGCTTTCTTCCAAATTTGTGGAACTCTTCCTCGCCTCAGAGTGATGTTACAGAGTAGCGATAAAGATAGTGATAAAAAGGAAGTATTTTTTTCTTAAAAACAAAGCTGGGATCTGATCTGGGGTGTTGAAAACTGATGATTTTAAAGAAGAAATAGCTTTAGCTACCATATCGACAGTTATGTCAAGATCTATTATCTCAGAGACATTTGTAAGAATGTCGTAGTAGGAAAAAGAAGAAGTATTGTCATCATCGGTTATAAAAACGCTATTAAATTGATTGTTCAGCAACTCAGCTTTATTCTCTGGTTTCATCAAAAGCTGGTTGTTGTTATCAATTAGGGGAGATAGTTGAGATCTCGCCTTAAGCTTATGATTTATGAAGCCAAAAAAAGCTTTCTTGCAAGGTGAAGATAAAATTGCACCCTCTCTTCCTAAATAGAAATTAGATATAGATTTCTTGTAAGCTGTACAGAGATCTTTGTACAGAGATTTGATGGAAGGGTCTGCTTTAGTTTGTTTGTGTAAGAGGTTTTTGAAATATTGTAAATTCCTTAAATATTTGGCCAAATGTGGTTTATGTGTGTATTCAAGCTATTTATACCAAAGATTCTGATTTCAAAAGGTTTATTAGAAGGCCAATACAATTTCATCTGTAAAGTTCTTTTTGATATTGATAAAACACTGATGAAAATTACTATCAAGATAAAACGATTGAAGCCATAGGTCAGTAGACTCTAAAGAAGATTGAAGATCAACTGATTTAGTTCTAAAAAGTCTATTGTCGTTGAAATTCAAGATATAAGAGTAAGGTTGATTACTTGAGAGTTTTTACTATAATGGGATATGGAACTAAATTAAAAGCTTTGCAAATGTCTATTTAAAGGTTATAAATAATTATAATATTTGTTGAGGAGCATAGCCACTATAGTGGAGACAGAACAACAGCTGATCACTGGAGGATCTCTGAGGAAGAAACCCAAGTTGGTATCCACGAAGCAAGCTGTTGTAAAGAAGATGTGTTTGAATTTTTAAGTGAAATTATCATACCTAATTGTCGCTGATAGTAATCCTTAAAATAAATGTTGATTGAATTTTAAAATTAGAACAATTCTATAAAAGATTATTTTCAAGTCTTCTAATTGGATGTTTTATCCTAGTGAGATAGTGAGAGTTGTTTTACACTAGTGAGAGAAATTGGTCGATAATTTAGTGGCTCATTTCTGTCTTCTTTTTATGAAGTGGGATAATCATATAACTCTTTCATTAAAAAGGTGCATAACTGAAAGATAATGAAGAATTAAAGACATACAATATAGATTGTAAAACATAATAGAAACATGGCTTAACAAAGTAAGAATGTTTTTTAGGGTACAAGTTAGTTTGTTTTTAATACTGTGAATGTCAGTGAGAATGTCAACATCAGTGATAACATCATCCATAAGATTTCTTTGGTTAAAGAATAATATTTCTAAAGTTGTTATCTTTAATGAAGCCTTTTGAAAGCTTAGATTTCAAGTTCAAATTTTTCAAGATCACTGGGATACAAATCTTTATTTTTATCAAGAAGGGACGATACAGGTAGGTGATAGTTTCATTTGCAGTTAGAAAATTCACGGAGAGGTCTACTCCCATAAATTTCTTTCTTATAATCGTGCCAATTAACAACTTTAAATTCGCATCTCAAGCAATAAGGCTTGCATTTTGCTTTAAAAAAATCTTTTTTTTTATAAGAGCTGTTTTTCATTCAGTAAGCGTTTAATGTGAGGGACTATCAATACGATTGGGGCGTAAGGGATCTTTTAGTTAAACCTTTCAACAGGATTGGTCACAATTTGGATAACGCTTTCATTAAGCTTGTTTTAAGTTACAGGAGGATAGATAGGTGTTAGTAATTTCAAAATTGGTACTACAAAATTTAGGGTAGACCAGAGCACAAATAGAGGCATTTGTAAATAGATTAGATTAACCTAACAGATTAAGACTACTATTTTAAATGGTATCTTTCTTCTTGTATGTATTAATATCCAGGTTAAAACCTGGTAGAAAACGAGGCTCTATTTAGTATTATCATGCATACATAACTTTTCTCAACAAGCTTTGTATAATCAGACTATGCACAATTTGTATACAATTATGCTTTTCAATATATTTTGATTGCATAATCATAAATAGTTGTAATGATAAAAAATATTTTTGAAAAATTCAAAATACGCCGAAATGATTCAAAAATTTATTTATTTGCTGCAATAAAACTTAAAAAAGATTATCGGCAAAAAACCATATTATGGTTAGAAATACTACGCAAATTTAATCAATTTTTTTAGTAAAGTATTTTTGAAATAAACAAAATTCTTCTAAAATTTTTTATTTTTTACTTGTTTATGTAGAGTCTAGCTTTTTTCCTAATATTTTTTTCAAATAAATCACTATGTTTTCTTTCTCAGTTACATTCTATTTAACAATTTATTCAAATATTTTCATAAAACTTGATAAACGTATTGTAATTATTATAAACAAATAAATATGAAAAAAAGTGAAGGAAAAACTGTACAAGGTGATAATAATTTATAAAGTTTTATTTTATCTCAACAATTATTTACTATATGAAATTTTATAATATATTTTAAATTTGTCTATACTATATGCATTTATCTGTTAATATTAGATTTTAAATTGATTAAATAAATTCTATTATAATTAAAAATAGAATATAAATATTTTGTTATTTCTTTAAACAGATATCAAAACAAATGAGTCCCCATCTATTGATTATGTAAGTTTGATTTTTTAGTAAATATTTTGATTTCTGATAAATATTTAGTTTTGATAACTTCTGCTATTTGTAAGCAGCAGAAAAATATTGTTTCTATATTAAGGTACCATCACAAATATTAAGTCAAAACAAACTTAAAGGAAAAAAATTTAAGCAAGGTGAGGTTATTTGGATGAGACATTGTCCTAAGGATTGCTTTTGGCCTGCTTATATAAAATCAATTAGTAGTAAAAAGTTTCATCTTCTATTTGTTGGGTATAATAAGTAAGTATTTAATTTTGTATTTTGTTTCAACAAATTAATTCTATTTTTTATAGATTCACCAAAAAAGAAAAAACTTTTTCAATTTGTAAAAACTCAAAAAAGATCAAAGAATTTTTTGGAAATAAAAATTTTTATTTAGAAGAAGGAAAACAATTTCATACATTACAAAAAGTATATATATAAAAGTATATTTTGTCGCTACAAGTAGTATTTATATTAACTATTTATCAAAATCATCTCTCTAATTAAAGATAGCTTTTTAAAATAAATTATCTTTCATAATATTTATAAAAAAATATTTGAGTAGGAAAACCAGTTTGGTACAACATTGGGGCAATTTACTGATGCTGTTCGCCTAGCTTCACTATATATGAGTCAGTTTTTGATGAATCGTTTACAATCTCTCGAAGAATCAATGCATTTTTTTGAAACTCAAGGCGTTGAATATTATCAGAAATTATATAATCAATATTTGGCCCCAGATAAAAATAGTGATGAGGACTTGGTTGAAAAGAAAGATAGTTGTAAAAGAAAAATAAGTGAAGGTGGAACTTCTGATAGAGATATAAAAAATAATAAAATCCAAAAAGTGTTTGTTGAAACAAAATCTGAAGCTGAAAAGATGTTAGATGCTATGTTTGCATCAGATGATGAAGATTCAGACTCCTTAGAAGAAGATTCTGATGAAAAAAAATTAGAAAAAAATGAGTCTTTAGAATATGATTCTGATAAAGAATCTAAAGATGAAACTGAAGAAAAGGTCTCTAGAAGAAATGTACATAATGGAATAGCTGATCTTATAGAGAGGAAGAAAAAGAAATTAGATTTTCTCAAAAAATGTGAAGACACCCCAATGACAAGTGATATGATAAGAAATGATATTAAAGTTTTAGATAAAAAAATGAAAATTGAGGAAAAAAAGCAAACTAATCTAGCAAACTTCAACATTAAAAATGACTTACTTATCGACCATATAACTCTAGGAAAGTGTGATGAGTTTCTGAATGATTTGATAAATGGAAGTAAACCCTCTGAAAGGTATTTGTGATTCTTTTAGTACTGATTTTAAAAGTATTTAACTCACCATTAGATAACAGCTTTTAAATTTAATAGTTTTTAAATCAAACTACAATTTTGATTTTTAGAATGAATCTTTATAAGAAGAAGATTCTTGAGAATGATCTCTCAGTCAAACTTGAATTAAAATATTATTATTTTGAAGAAAGGTTTCATATAAATGCTGTCACTAAATACCTGCTCCGTTTTCTTCAAGTTTTACCAAAGTAAGACTTGAGTCAATTTTTTATCTTACTACTTTCAATACTTGGTGTGATTTTAACAACTTATTTATTAAGAATAAAAAATGTATGGTTCTAAATTCAAGTAATAATAATTCACTTTGTGAGTTCTTTAATTTTTCATGAAATCTTTATTTTTAGAAGAATCGAATTTGCTATCAACAAATACCTCTTTACAGATCAAATTTTTAATTACAATTCTTTGAAATAAAACGTATATTATCTAAAAACAAGTTTAAATTACAATATATCTACTAGTAACTCATAAATAAATATGATAATGCTAAAGCTATCTGCAACGCTATCAGTTAATCGGCTGAAATATTTCTTTTAATCATTTTAACATAAAGTATTCACCCCTGTATCAAACCAAACACAAATTTGCCTCTCGAAATTTGATATCAACTTGAGATATTATCCTAAGAAAACTGAACTTCAAAAGTCCAACAACATCTTTACCTAATCCGAAACTAATATCTAAACTCATAAAATTAACAATTGTTTCTATTGATTTTCCAAAAAAGCTTGAATAGAATCCATCTAAAATATACGACCTTTTCCAACTGATCAATCAAGTTACAAATTAAGATCTTTGAAATGTCTCAAAACTTCTGTAGGTTCAATCATTTGTCAAGGATAGAAAATAAGTTGTATTTTTACCAATAAGATCTGTTTCTACAAAGTTATTTCAGTGAAGAAGAGAGTGATATAAGACTCACTACATAACTTATTTTTTCATTGGGCTTAAAAATAGGGAACTGTTTCAAATTAATAAGAAATTATCATCAAGATGAGATTCTTTCTCCCGACTAATCGTTCATCTTCTGATTTAGGATCATATTTTTTTAAGTCTGACTTAAACATCGCACTAAAGTGAATCAAATCAAGTATATTTTATTTGTTCCAAATCGACAGTTAAGTTTCCTGCTGCAAAACGCTCTTTTTTAGCAAAAATATACTGCAAGACACCGAAATTTTTTATTATTTCGTGTTTTGCTTGAAAACCTAAAAAGACTTCAATTCTTAATATTTTGTGAAACTTTTGGCTAAAATAACTTCTGGTTCTTTTAGAAGCCAATCTTCTCATTTAGATCCCCTGTACTATGATGATTTGGTCTTCCATGTCTTGTATCCTGAGCTGGTCATTAATGCAATTAAAAACTGCTTTAGGCGAAATCAGAAGATGGCAACTCAGGTGAAGTTAATTTCAACTCGTAATTTCTCCACAAACAGTTTTTTTTTGTTTTAGATCTTTGAAAAAGGGTTTAAAGGAATTCCAAATTATTTTCCTCAAGCCACTGACAGAGATTAATTTTGTTATGTTTCAATTATGACAAATTGTTTTGATCTACTTATCATGTGTTAATATTTTTGTTGTTAACTTGTCATCAAAAAGTTTTTTTTTGTAATCAGAATTAATAAGATTAAAAAGTTTTTTTGGAAAATGATTTTGAATTCTTAAAGATAAAATTTTATGATATGTTTTAACCCTTATACAAGGTTTACTTTATAATTTATGAATTTTAGTTTTTAACAATTTAAAATTATTGTTATCAATCTGTGTACTATAAAGGAAGAAGAAGATATTTCTGCCGATTTTACATCAAGAACAAAATCTTTAAAATAGTATTTGAAATTACATTTGCACAAGATAAATAAAAATAGTTTTGTTCAAGTCTTAAATATGAACAAAGAAGTTGTTTATTAACTCTCTACCCTAATATAGATTAAGTTTAAAGAGATTAATTCAAAACTTGTAAAGTAGTTTTTTAGGAAAATAAAATATTACCTTTTCTTATCAGTGTTTGTTTCACTAATCAAAATGAATACAAACTATTCTTTTTTGTTTTGCTAATTCGTTCGTTTACAAAGTTTTTGGATAAAAATATATTTATTTATTTAGTTAAATTGTTTAAAAATATGTTAGCTTTTATCAACGAGCAAAATATTAGTTTTAAATAAAAAACTTGTATGCTTTTTAACTATTTTTTATTAATGCATTTTTATCACATCAAAGTAACCAAGTATTACTAACCACAAATTGAAAAAGTAAAATGAAGTATTTTCAAATTTTCATGAGCAAATCTAAAACTATTCAGGCCTTAGTTAATCACAATGAAAATATGTGAGTCTGTCTAAGACTAAAATTTAATCTTTTGTTTGAAATAACAGCTATTTGTGAAATATAACTTAGTCAAATGCTAATATGGATAAAAACCTTCGATTTTATAAACATGCATTACAATTAATCTTGCAATACTGGTTGCAGAAATCGCATGCTAGTATTCAAATTTACTTAAATTTAATACCATAAGCAAACTTGTTTTGTTATACAACGGTTATTATATATGATATTATTTGTGAGAATGTGTGTTGGCAAGATTTGCTCTCTTCAGGCACCCTCCTTCGTATTTATTGAAATAAATAAATTACTTACAGTTACAAAAATTATAAAAACTGTATACTTATTTTTTTTCTAAATTTGCAGCTAATAAGACTAAAATTATCTGAAAACTAAATTTTGTTTAGCTTGCTTTGTTTTAACAAATAAAGGATGAATAAGAACGCGATGCCGGCGATTGATTTGTAATACTCAGGATTGACGATCTGAATGCTTTTATTTTTACATGTTAAATTTTCAAAAGCATCAAAAGTAAGACATTTTTGTTTTATTTTACACTATGTTTTTAATAATCAATTATACATCAAAAACTTAAAATAATTAAGAATATTGACATCATCAGTATTAATATGATGATATTCATGTTTTTAGCATACGAAAATTCATCTTGTTTAATATATAACTAAAAATTATTTTAATCTAAAATACAAAATAAATTTTAACGATTTGAATATAAAATTAAATCAAATTGTTTTCAAAAAAATAAAAATTCGTATTTATGGTTAGTTTTAGTTAGTTAATTTTATTATACCAAATAAAACTTAAAAAAATTATTTAAAAAAAAGTTGGAAACCAAAACATGATAACTTAAATGTGTTCACAATGCTAGTCAAGTTCTACAAAAATTCATGTTTACCATTTGAAGTATTATAAAATATATTCTTATGTAAGTTTTATGATTCAAAAATATGTTGAAATGTTTTTGTTCTTTTTATTTTTCCGTTAGTAAGATAATTATTACCTAACATATTTGTTAAAAATCGCTAGTTGTATAATTTTATTTTTTCTGATTTGCGTTTTTTTAATTTTCATTGTTTAATTGCATGAAGTTTTATAAAATGGTTTTTATAATGTTCGATCTTTAAATATTTCTTAATTTTTTACTAATTATTTCATCTTTTAAAATTAAAATGGCGTTTTGTTTATTATTGTTAAATTATATTTAGATACAATTTAATGTTTGCCAAATTTGTAATATTTTAAATCTTTTATTTGCCTAATATTGCTTACAAATATAGTTTATTTTTTTAACTATGTGATCTTCATGGTATCATATTTTTCTTAGTCTTTTTTTTGTTGAAAACATATTTTACTCCATTAAATCATAAAGTTTTGATTTTAAAATATTCAATTATTTATCTTTCAATTATTTACTTTGTATAATTTTTTCACAATGTTATATTTCATAATAAAATCATCAATTATTTTACAATTTATTTTTAGCTATTTTAATAATTTAATTGTAAATGTAATGACCAGATGGACCAGCATATAGTTCCAACTTATGATTCCTCTCTTCAACTTGTCGTAAAAGTAATTAGATTTTGAACTTATACCAAAAAATTGAAGATATTTATATCAAGTATTATATAGTAATAAAATATATAGGATATATTGAAAGTAATTTTCAATTAAAGTTGAGATTTTTAAACAGTGTTTGCTAAATTAGTTAAAACTTCTTATTTTTTGTTAAAACTGTTGTAAAAGATTATTTTTTGTTTTAGGAAGAGAACTCAATTTTTGAGCATCTTAAATCTGATCAAATCATTTTAGATGGAATAAACAGTTTTGATGATAAAGGTTTTAATAAAACTAATCTTACGTTGAATCTAAAGTCTGTTTATTTAAAAATGTTCTAAAAAGTTTTTTTTTTTCAGATTTTGATTTGGAAAATAGAGGATCTTCATATGATATAATCTCTCCTGAAAGCAATTTAAATCCTGGAGAAATATGTCCAGTATGTAAATTGAAAATCATTTAATCTTTTTTTAATCATTTATTTTTATTTCTTTTCATTTTGTAACTGTAAACAGATTGTTGGTTTTTATTTCTGGAAATGTCTTCACTACATTTACTTTCTATGTTGTGTTTACTTTCAAACTTAATTCATAAACATATTTTTGTGCAAATTTGAAGTTCACATTTGTTTAAGATGTAATTTCTTATAAAACTCAACATTTTCAAATCTATCAAATAATTTAAAATCTTTCCGTAGCTTAGATGAAATTACCTTTAATCTCAATAAAAACCCTCCAAAAAACACAATTTTTCTCCATTTTAAATAACTTTTTCACCTTCAATCACCACCTATAATTTGTTCAGTTGTTATCAACAAACGAATACTCGAACCCAACAACATCAGAAGACAACTCTTCTACAAACATCAAATCCAGCAGATTACGGTAAACATCTTCATCAATCTGATCTTTTCTCATCACATTTATATTCAGTCGCTCCAAACCTAAACTGATGATAACAATCCCAAAATCAAACGACGATACACAACAAGTGCCGACCGGAAAAGAGTACTACAAAGGCCGCGGAGGTTCTTACGAAGACCCCGAGCCTTCTCAAAGCTTATCTACTATACAAGATAAACGTCTTAACTTACCAGATGATGGTAAACAACCCGCGCTCTTTCACTGTGACGTCATAGTGGCTTGTTACAGGTTTGAAAACGCCCTCATTCTGTATCATCACTCCCGGAGCAGGGAGCAAACCTCAATCGTCGTTTTCTGAAGTATTTTCACGTTTTGATCACGTGGCGCAACGCGAGAAGTTTCCTAAAGGTGCCAATTACGCCGTGACGTCATCAGCCACGTCGTCATCGCTTCTCTTTTAGACCCACGTCAATGGAATGCTGAACAAGTGACGTCATGGGCGCGATGGTTGCTGAAAGAGATTGGTGGACAGCTAGGAAGTGACCAAGGACATGTGGACGGGGCGACGATGTGTGAGTGGTCACGTGATGATTTCTTACGTCATTTCGCGCTTCTCGCTGCTGATGTATTGTGGGAACATTTGCAACAAATGCTTGGTAAGCTTCATCTCGCGTTTGTGACGTCATCAGCATCATTCGAGTGTTTACAGCAAGTCGAAGAAGCTCATCAACTTCAAATGATGACGTCATACACGCCACTTCTCGACGTCGACCATACGCGCCCTACACTGCTCCTGCTTGGTTCTCACTACCTCTCAGCCCGTTGAAAATCGACGATGACGTCAGAAGTGACGCTCGAAACGTCTTCGATTTCTCATCAGATGTCACAAACGTGAAAAGAGAAGACAAGAAGATTAAAGAGGTGGATTTGAAGAAGGTTAAAGTTGAAGTCGACTCTTCGGACCCTCTTCCTCACCCTCCTTCCCGTTTCCAAGTTCCATTTATCAAGAAAGAACTCGCCCCAGCCACTGGTCCCTCAACAACCTCATATAATGACTCAAAGGATTCTGTCCACAAACACGTGGCCCACAACAGCCCCTGGAACCTTAATCCACGATACCAGCATCCTTCAACCACCCCACCCCGCTACAAACCGGTCCGCACCCTTTCCTACCCTTCTCCGTCTAATCATCTGGTCCATAGGACACTTGCCCCACATTCTCAACTCTTTTGTGGATCGAATCATGTCCCTTGCATCAGGCAGATGTACCAGTCCACCCGGTCCCAGCCAAATCTACCCTGCTCCTTCTCTAGTGGCTATAATGGTTTGTGGTACTTTGTGTCCTAAGCTTCGGCCCTTTAACTCTTATCTACTCAGGTGGTGGTCCAATTCAACTCTGGCAATTCCTGGTAGAGTTGTTGACGGACAGGACCTGCCAAGACTTCATCTGCTGGACTGGAAACGACTGGGAGTTTAAAATGGTGGACCCAGATGAAGTTGCCAGGTGAGTGGTGATGTTATTGTACTGATGACGTCATTGCTTCGCGCGCAGGCGGTGGGGATTGCGAAAGAACAAACCAAAGATGAATTATGAGAAGTTATCTAGAGGCTTGAGATATTATTATGATAAAAATATCGTCCAGAAGACCCCTGGTCGAAGATATGTTTATCGGTTTGTGCTGGATCTTCAAACTGCTATTGGGTATTCCCCTAATCAACTCCATTATCAATTGGGAGTGATCCCAGAGAACTTCCGAGATGGCTGAGTGGATGCTGCTGATCTTTTCCACTCCAAATCTCATTTGCACATAACAATTTGATTTTTTGTCAATTTTTTTCTACTTGTTCAATCTGCCAAATGCTTTTTTATTAACTTTCTAAAATTCGGATTTTATGGGTCGGTTTCGTTGGTGAAGCTGATAAAATGAGTAATAAAAATAAGTTGATGGATTTGCTGGTTCATATTTACCTCTAAAGTTTAAAAGAACTAAAATTGTAGAAATGTTGACTTTTATCTCAGTTCTGTTAGTTAAGAAGGAAATGCAAGTATCTTGCGCGAGGTGATGAATGATGCGGAGATAATCTCACTTCTCGCCGATATCTTGACCACAAAAGTTATTCTTGAAGAAATGTTTTTCTAAATTTCTTTTATTATCATTTCTTCATTTAAAAGGTTTCTTAGATGTCAAATAAAACCTGCTAAAATTAGATTCTTGTATTTATAGTTGAATTATCGATTAATTTATTTATTGATTATTTTAAAGCTACAAAATAGAAAACGTGTTTTTAGAAAAAAACGAAATTTTAAATGTTTTAAAGCCAGGCTCACAAATCTTTATGATTAAAATAAACGTTTTAGTCAAAAGTAAATAAAGTATTCTTTAATTTTGTTAAAGATGCTTGTAGAGCGTGAAGCTTCATGCAAACCCGGTTTGAAAACTACAAAAGAAGACATATTAAAAATTTTGTAAAAAATTAAAACTATTTTGTTTTGAAAACTCATTTTGAAGGAAATCAAGTAAATAGTTTGAAAATGCATAATTAAATCGAATTTTTGTGGTAAAAGCTGATATTGCCTGAAGGTTTTTTGTTTTAACATTTTTTATCTTATCCTTACCTATCCATAATTTGTAAATTGTTCAAATACCGCAAACAATTTTGGGTTTTCGTTCAATTAAAGTAAATTCATTTTATCTTTGATAATTTTTTTAATATTTTCTTTACAGTTTTTTAAATAATTCTTTGAAGTTTACAAATTAACAGATATTACTTCTGTTTAGAATTAACTATATCCTTAACTATCAGTTAAGTATCAAATACAAGAGATCTTTTGGTAAAAACAATTTAAAGTAAGGGTTTGAAAACATTTTTTTGTAGTTTTTTTGAACTACTTTCGTGTTTATATTATCCAAACTTTAGTGACTTTAAACTTTTGCAATAACCATCTGCTAACTAATTAATAATTGTACGTTTTTTTCTCAGAAAAAATATAATGATTTAATATATTTAAAAAAAATCAGGAACGAATTTGAATTCAAATAGAAAAAATTATAACGATGACGGTTGATCAAAATATTAAGTTCCAAAATAATTGTAAAAATATTTTAAACTAAAATTGGTTGAAAAAAATGCAGTTTGCAACAACACAAGAAAAAGATATTTTTATTTAATTATACTTCAAATTATTAGAAATTTATCATTTTTAATGACTTGTGTTGTAGATATAATTTCTACTAATGTTAGAAACTTTTAAAAAACAAATAATTGTTTGAATAAAAATTTAAAATATTTGTATTCAAATTTAAATCATTAATTTTAGATAGAAAATAAAATGATGAAAAATATCATGAAAACAAAAAAGAGATTTTTAGATAAACTGTCTCTTTAAAAATAATAATTTTAGTCCATGATATGGTCTGAACTATTTTTTATTAGATTCTTGTTAGATAGATTTTGACATGAAAAAAGTAAAACCAATAATTAAAAGCGTGTTTTTGAATTAGGCTTTCATAGATGAAATTTAAATATAGATTTTATCAATTCTAAGATGATTAATCTTAATTAGAACGATGGTAAGATTTTACTTTTCCTTGTTGTACAGTTACATATACAGCCGAATCTGATATGATCTCTGTAAAAATTTATCAAAAGTTTTGCTTTTAAATGGTGTTTTATGAACAAAACTGATTAAGAATAGAACCACCATCATTTCTAATATGTAATATTCAAGGAAACTTTTTTAAACTTTCTATTTGTTATCCTATTAGTTTGTTGTTGTATATTTTAACGATAATACTGTAGATTATTTTACCGCATACGTAAATGTGATTTTAAGTGTCATATATTCAAGTGCTTGTTACTTGTTCTTTATGTATGAGATATTTGTCGTTACCGTTCTTATTAGTTACCTTTCAGAAATGAATTATAAAATTTCATGTAACAAACTCCGAAGAAAAAAATTAAATCATAATATAATTTAACACATTAAAATTCTAAAGGACCAAGGATTTTTTAAGACCACAAAAAGACATAGAAAAGCTCACAGAACCAAAAAGCTCTTGAAAACGTTTCAAACTTCTAGAGGTAATTTTGTATAAATCAAAAGATTACCATAAGTTTTGAATTTTAGAGAATTTTAGAATAAATTAAACTGAAAAAAGCTGATTGTAATGACTTTGCAAAATGTTTTGACAAATTACCAGTAAAAACAGAAGACACGATTTATGAAACCGTTTATGTGAGAAAAATAATGAAGTCATTAAAAAAGGTGAGAAAAAGATGGAGGAAATCTGAAGTAAACTTCACTTAGTTGATTTTGTTATATATAAACTGTATGATGTAGAAGTGAATAAGATGGAATCTCTTTAGTTAACTTTAGCTTATTTCATTCTTCATTAAAATGCAATAAAAAGTATGACAAAAAATTGTATTGTCTAATAAGAAAAGTAATGTAAATGTAATAAAATAACCAGTAAGTTCAAATATTGTAGTAGAAACATAACTAAGTCAGTTACCGTTGTTACTAATCGTCTTTTAAAATAGAAAAAAGCTCTCTTACAAATTTTTTATCAGTGAAATATCCACTACAACAAACTTAATCATTCTTAAGATTAATTTCTAGCTATCTCCTTAAAACCCAAAAGTGTTGATGATGAAAACGATCAGATTGTATTTTGTATTTAGAAGCTAGTCAAGCAATGAACATCACTACAAAATGCCTTAAGAGTCTCGAAAAAACCTTTTACAACTTATAATTTTCTAAAAGAGTAAAAAGAAGATAATAAGAGCGACTTTAGATATAAGTTGGGAGCAATAGTAGGTGACAAGATGGTTAAATCGATTGCTAATTTATTGTGTTCTCACCTTATCATCAAAGGTACTGCGCGATGTGACGCCACCTATCGACTGCAGAAATTATCGTTCCCGATTATAAGTAAAAATTGCCACTACCCTGTGATTGCTTCTGGAGAAGCAAAAGCTGCTGACTTGTCGATCTTGGTGCCTCAGCCTAAGGTCACTCCCACATTCGACTGTGCCATAAGCCTTGACATAACCTCTGGCAATTTTTCTAGGTCTCTTTCCATCTAAATCTTGTCTAATTTCCTTAATTGGCCAAGTCACGACTGCAAATGTCTTGCAAATAACTTTTTCAATTAGACAATGGCTGGTTTTCAATAGCTTTATGATAAGTTTCATAAGTTGTTTCTTGAGTGGCTTCTTGAGTGTTTTGAAGTATTTTAGAGAAAAATTAAATCATTTATTACGCATGAGTATCTTCAGACGTATCACTTCAAAAAATATCAATCTTTAGCATGATAATCATCTAAATTGTACAATTTTAAGTTACTACGTGAACCAATAATTCCTTGGAAACTTTGATTTATAAATAAATCACTTGAACTGAAACTATTTAACTTTTCATAGGGACTAGTATTAATTTATTATAAAGTAGTATATATGATTTAGGCTATTTTAGTTTTACAAATTACTTATAGCTAATTTGCAATTTTTAAAAAGTGTCTATTGAAATTTAGTAAAAAAATGTTGAAAAACTCACTTCTTATAGCAATAAACTTTTAATCTAAATTTAGCTTACTTATTAATTTTTTACAAAGTTTTTTATTGTATTAACTTAAATTTAAAATGAAAACTTTATCTTTTGGTTTTTATAAAGATAAGATCAGTTTGATATAACCTGTTTGATGTAATATCTTTTTACTCTGCCTTTTTAGTTTTTTGCATCCCACTGTGTTTTGTTTTTAAACAATTTTTTTCATCACTCACATCCAGCATGTAACGTGAAATATACAAGTTTTATTACTATACTGTCGCCGTTTTATTACTACGATGATAAAAAAATCGACAAGTTAAGTTGATTTAGCTTAAGAAAGCTTGGAAAATTGTTGTTTTGAACCATGAAGAAACAGTTAGAGCTGTCAGAAAAAAAATTTAGCCGTACTTAAAATTAAAAGAAAAGCTTCTCTAATAAAAAAAAGCGGTTATTTAGTATTCTATTTTAGAATAAACTTTTTGAATATAAAAATACAGATCTTATTTTATCTTAACTTATTAACCTAATCATTAAATCATCATCAAAAAACATTTATATATATCCTTATTTCAAGCATACTAGATATAATATTTACAAGATTTAATCTAACTAAAATTATCGGAAAGATATATCTAAAAAAATATTTTTATCTTCTAAACGTATCTAAAGATGAAAGAAAATTTTATTTCTCTTCAATAAGCAACTTTAAAAGGGTTTTTTAACAGAATTAAAAAGTAAGTTATTTTCACTTCTGAATTTACATTTTTAAATGTAATTTTGTTTTTAGCCATAATGCCGTTTTCCATTCTACTCGTGACGTCATTAGTTATAAACTCCTAAAATTTTACCCAGTCGTAGCTATTTTTCAGTTTAAATAGTTTCAAAGACTACTTGATCTATTTTTAGCATCATATCTGATGAATCTCATATTCTATCGTGTAGAAAATTTTTTATATTTGTTTCAATTTGCTAAATTTGTTGTCAAAGTTTCTTATCTGATGATATTAAATGTAGATCTACCACCTTTACATTTTCTAATTATTTATATTTCATAAAATACCTCAGTTAATTGTTCTGATGATTTTTTATAATTGTTTAACCATTTTCAAGTAATTAAATTTCATAGTTAAAATCTCTCTGCTTTTAAAAAAATGTGTCTTAGATCTCAACTTAAAATTGAAGTGAATTTTTTGCAATTGGGGCACCTTTGTGGTTTTTTATATTTGCTTTGCGCGAAGTATTAGAATTAGTAACGCTATGGTCTATTAAAGTATAACAATTTTTTCTAAAGTATCTTGTTTTTGATTGTAAACATCATTCTTAATAATAAATTATTGTTAAAATTAAATATCAATATTATAATATAAAGTATATTTATTTTATTTTTATGATTAGACATTAATAATATTTTACTTTATAATATAAAGTATTTAGTATATTAAAGTTTGTATGACAAAAGTATTTAAAGTTTTTAAGGTTGACTTATCATTTGTTTAAGTTTATTTAAATACTTGAAATATGTTTTTAGAATTCACTAACAATTTGTTTAATTGTTTATTTTGTTTAATTTTTAAAAAGATTTAATGAACACTTATATGTTACTTTAAAGCTTTTAAAATTGGGAATTTTTTATTGTTTATAACTTAGGGTAAATAGTTTCATAAGATTTTGTAATAGATGTATATAATTAGAATAAAGATAAATAGTATGATTGAAAATAATAATATTTTATATAACTCAGTTTTACTTAAGTTAAAAACTTTTAGATACACTTTTTACACAGATATGCTTTTGTTTAAAAATTAGAAATTTTATAATGTTATTTGAGTAAATCTTATAAAAATTTAATTCTTTAAAAACATTATGTAATTTGTTGTTATTTCATATTTTTTACTATTTTCTTAGTAAAATTATAAAATACTATTTTATTTATTATGTGACTTATTTTTCTTTGTAATACTATATTTTGTTTTTATCAATAAAATCCGTTTTTTCTAATTTGCTTATAGTAACTATATTTTAAACAAGTAAAAATCAAAAAAATATTGAATATTTTCAAACTATATAAAATTGTTTCTATTATATATGACATATTAAAGTTTTATAACCACTATCAATTGATAAAGTTTAACTTTTATATTAACAAACTGTTTGCTTATTCAGCGACTTTGTTGATGACCAGATTAATTTTGTTCACTTTTATTCATTCTTTTAATATTTAATTTATTACTAGTAATCACAAAAAAATTAATTGCATTAAAAGTTTTTTACAGAAAAAACATTCTATAATTGCTTCTTTATTATAAATTTTTTTTTAAAGCAATAATTATTTGTTAATTAATGTTAATTATCTGTTTTTTACATTTAGAGATATTTATTTATGGAACAACAATCACTTTCAAATATTCCAAATACAAATATTTTGTTGATAAATAAAACTTGAGATATAAAAGAACTTTTCTCATAAGAAATAATCACTTTTATTTATTTCTATTTATTCCATCTTTAGTTTTAGGGCAATTTTGATCTATATTTGTTTCAATTTTTTATTTTATTTTATGGAGTTTTGTTAAATGGCTGATCAGGGAAATATTGATGACTATTTTGTTTATTCTTCAAATCAAATGGACAGTTCGCCTCTCGGTTTTAATCGTACCCCAACAGTTGGTCCTTCTAATATTCATCTAGACCTTTCACTTCATAATATAAACTCATTAAGTTCTAGTCAACAAATATTCTCTGGAAGCACATCTCTTACTGGAATAGGTTATTTGAGATTCTATATTTTGATTAATTTTTTTTGTATTAATTTTGTTGGATTAAAATTAAGTTTGAAATTGAAGTCATAAAAGTTCTTCTAGTTGCTAGCTACAAACTATTTTGTTTTTCATTTATTTGACAACATGTGACTTTCTACTCGAATTTTTATCTGATTTATTTCATGATTTTATCTCATTAATCAACTAAACATCTGATAATTAAGATAAAATAAAACCCCAAGTTTTCATCTAAGTAAAACCTCTAGCTAACAACATCATTCCAAACAATGTGGGTAAGGGGGTGAAGACTTATCATCCAGTATTTGTGATCTTTAGAAAGTCTTTATTTTATGATGTTTGTGATAATATGAAACTTCTTTTATTTTTAGAAGATTTTAATACTATGCAAGAAAATCAGAATAAGATAACAGAAAGCAGTTTGGGAACCTTGTTCGTTTCTGGTGTGGTTGATGAGATGCTCTCAAGTAAAACTCCAGATTTTATCAACCATCAAACAGCACCAATCATCCACAAACCAGACAAGACCACCAACTTTAACCCACCACAAGTAACCAATGAACAACCAGTCCATTTCTCATCAACTATATGTCCACAGACCACACACTTGGACACCAAACCAATAGTAAATGACATCACGTTGTCATATCAACCATATACACCATTTACACCACACAAATCACCCTTGACCACATACACGCGTCCTTCACCACCTTCACCACTTCAATCGGTCCCAACTTCCAACCCACTCCACTTTCATCAGCCTCTCCCGCGCTCAAACACACCAGCGCGCGACAACAACCCCATTTATGGTCATCCAGTAACCCCAACACCAACCACAACACCCAGAAGCAAACACACCGAGCCCCATTTCGCCCCAGTGCCCCAAACTACTCCTATTACGTCACAATTTATGATTCCGTCGTCTGATAGCGTGTTAGGCAGCGATTTCACGACCTCTACAGACCTGCCACCCCTGACCATCCTATCCGACGATGACCAGTCCCATCTTCAGTACCTCAACACTTCATCTTCCACCCCTCATCGCTCCAAACCCGCTCCAATCACAGCAGTGACGTCATCGCCGCCCGTGGTCGTCAGTAGTGACGTGTTGTCTGACATTTCACCTTCTCATCACGACCACTTTCTGCTTGACGACAGCAAAGGTGAGTTGCTATGCGATGATGTCAGCGAGTCTTTGAAGACGTTTGATGACGTCACAGACGCTTCGAGTGTTCAACTCTTTTCTGACCACTCAACGGAGCCCACAAGCCTTCTGCCGACTCAGGACCCTTGGGACAGTATGTTCAGAAAGTCAAAATTTGAGAATCCGTCGAGTAATGTCGTCACAGACGCGTTTGCCTTCAACGAGGAGGTTTTCGCGTCTCCCTTCGCAGATAGTCGAGCGGCGGACAGTAGCGACCTGCTGGAAAATTGGGACAAAAGTGAAGATGTTTTTAAGATGGACAAAGAAGCGGTCACTGATGACGTCATCAAAGACAATTTACGTCTTGCTAAAGTGAGTGTAATGATAATTATGACGTAGTTGATGACGTCATCACCGCTTTAGATACCAATGTTGAATCACTCAAAGATCGACACCAACCAATTCATCAACCAACCACCTGCTTTCTATGGTGATAACTTCAGGTGAATATTTCATTGGTTGCTAACTACGTCACCGCATCATTGTTTCCAGGCAACGCAAGTCAAGTGCGAAGCAATTAAGTCCTCCAACTAGCAAAAACTTCCCCACCCCGGACCGCAACAAAAACGGTGTCACTTTCCCCCATGCTACATTTCGACGTCGTCATGACGACAAGCAACCACTTCAACTGGTGACCAAGGACCAAACAGACGACGACAAGTTTGGATTCAACCAGCAAATCGAGCCCACTATTAAACTACCCACGTCTCAAATCGAGCAAGTGGTCCTCAACAAGAACCAGCGGACCACAGTGACTAGTAAAACCATGTCTGGATGTAGCTATGCGGACCAGTCCACATATGACTCTGTACAAGAAGTGATGAAATTATGTCAACACAAAAACTTTCTTCAAAATCGACTAATCTCGATGAAGAGTCCTTCTCCCAATCTTCCTGCTTCTTCAATGACGTCATCAAATCCCAAATCGCGTTATCGATTGCAACCAGTCAGTAGTGTGATGACGTCACCAAATTTTCCCAAGTCACGCCCCAAACGCCTTAAGCCTACTCGAAAGCCATCGATGACGTCATCGACGCCTGAAACTTTTACCGATTTTGCCACCTTCAGTCAACTGACGTCATCATCGGCGGTAGTTACGTCATCGACCGGTTTTCCCCTCACCCACGTGGTTACGAGCAACGAGACGCAATTGAAGCGAAATAATCACGAGCCGATGACGTCATCAGATCACTTATCTTTTGCCATTACTTCTACTGATGATGTCACAAACATCGCGTCAGTTACAGCGCCGACAGTGGCTGAGTTTGAACATATATTTTCCGAACAGAATAAACCGGTTGCTATGACAACCACCGCTACAGCGCGTAACTACGTCATCGACAATCGTTCTTTACTACCTTCGCTGGCCAATATTAAACCGATGACGTCATTAGAGCCGCGATCGACTTTCAACCAAAAACCGATTCAATCCAACCCACTAATGACGTCATCAACCATCAAACACGTCACTGCTTCTCACGTCATCAAGAACGCTACAATCGAACATCATCCAACTTCTGATCAGCTGCCACGCGCTCCTATTGTGCCACCTAACGACCGCTTTGTGCTTCTCACCAAACCTCTTTCCGTCGAGAAGCCAATGACGTCACCACTTATGACGTCACCGCTTTTTGTCTTCACCAACAAACAGCCGCCTGACTCCACATCGATGACGTCACATACGCGATTTCTCAATTGTTCTGCTTCACAGCGCCATCTGCCGGTTGTTAGGACAACTAGCAACGCGACGTCGCTCATCTACCAATCACAACCCTTCCAAAACTCCTACGCGCGAACCAACTGTAAATCGCGCGCTGAAACCACTCTGACGTCATCACTTCCTTTCGCAAACGCTAAATTTCCAAAACCTATCCAACCCCAAAACCAGATGACGTCATTAACGCTCAACAACGTTGTCAAAACACCATCAGTGTCGGCGGTAGCAGCAGTGCTTCGTGCCAATTCAGCCCCGATGACGTCATCATCATCATTGATGACGTCATCACCAGTGACATGGAATACTCAACAGCCGCAACCGCTTATTAGTAACCCTGCCCTATTTCCCAACCCCAACCCAATGCATTATGACGTCAGCAACGCGATCGCGACCACCTCCGCACCGTCCTCTAGTGGCCATAAAAATTGTACCAACGTGTCAATTAAAAAGAAGATTTTGGAGAAGTTTTGGTCCGAGCCAACTCACTTGCTGCCCGCTGTCCATGAAGACCCACCGCCCCCGGCTGCTGCTGTCGTCATGACAACCACGGTGACTCGGCCTGTCGAGGAGGAACCGTCGACGGGACAACTGACGTCACTCTTCGATACGTTGCTTCAGGAAGCTTCGAACAAAGCGCAAAAAGCAAAAGTGACGGAAGTGACGTCATCACCACGTGCTACTCAACCACTAATCGTGACACAAACGGAGATGACGTCATCAGCTGACCCACAACCACCTCAATCGGTCATCAACAGCCAATCTACTGCCACTGCCGTTGCACTAGCAACTAATGCGTCATCAGGTGACGTCATAGCAGCTGCTGACAGCGATAACTCGAAGCCACCGGAAGTTGACGATGATTTAGCGTCGAGCGGTCGATTAAAGATGAAGATCACCAAATTTAGATCCTTTAAAGGACAAGTTACCTATCTGGCCACCTCTCATAATAATGACGTCATCACGCGGACGCGACATTCAAAGAAAAAGAAGAAAAAACGCAAAAAAAAGGAACTTCCGCCCATCACCCTTAACCTCAAAATGATTGATGACGTCACCACTTCGTCACCCGACGCCGTCGCGATGACGTCATTGGAAGCACCAAAAGTCGACACAGTGGCGGAAAGTCTTCAAACTGAGGTCATCAGCGCGTGCGAAGATCGAAACATCTTTGCGATTATTGAAAGCGACTTGAAGAACGAACTGAAACCTCCGCCTGCTCCCAAGCGACGGTTGCTAAGCAACAAGGAGGCGACGTACAGAGTTGGATTCGGAAAAAGCGCGCGAGTTTTGAAGCGAAACTGTCAACAAAACTTCACGTTTAGTAACAAGACAACGATGATGACGTCATCGGCTGATGGTGATGACGTCACGTCTAGTTGTAGAAAGCGAAAGTCGACGTTGATGACGTCACCGGTTAACGACGAGTACGCGTTTCCGATGGAGCACGCGATATCATCGACTGTGTCGCGCGTAAAAAGCTCGCGAGCGCCGCCTGTGGCCAGGTCAGTTGTAAATAAACTGATCGATACAACAGCACCACCGCGTGGATCGCGGAAGAAACGGGAAACACGTCATCAGGTAAGTGATTACGTAGTGGTGACGTGATTGATGACGCCTTGATTTGATTGGCAGCGAGCTTTTCGAGAATTGTTGAGTTGTGGAAACCCGATTGGTAAGTACAAGCCACCTAGTGACGAAGTGATTACTTGTAAAGAGTGCGGGGATTCTTTTATCTCATCTTGGACGTTTGCTGATCATCAAGAACGAAAAAGTCTTATCATCAAGGTCTTTACTGATATTCATCTTCGTCTTCTGATCTTCATTTTTTGATCTTCAGCTTCTCTGTGCAACTTGTGATCAGCAATTCGTCTTCCACAACCGCTGTGCGCTTCTCACTCACGCGCGACACCATGTAGAGCAGCAACAACGCCCGATGGAGTATCGAAACGTTCGCGTCGCGCCTCTGACGTCAGCAATGTGTAAACCTCGCGACCGCAAGTTCTATCTACGTCAACTTCAAAGTAAAACCAGCGCCAAGATGACGTCACTGAAAGAAACCGACGACAGCGTGGTTGGTGATGGCATAGTCGATGATGACGTCACACATCGCACGTCATCACTTCTTCGTCTCGTAGGCCTGTTCGGAATGTCACGTGACATGTGCAGACGTGAACGAGCTTCGACGTCACTTTCAACGTCGATCAGAAGCGCGCAAATGTCACACGTGTCACCTACAACTCAATAACGCATGTATGATGACGTCACATACGCGAATGCACTCAGGCATGACGCCGCACACCTGTCCAGAATGTGGGGCTGTTTATCAGAGGTTTGTGGAATTTTGTTGAAGTCTATTTGTTCATCTTTTGATTTTGTAGCTCTGAAAGTGGTTTCAATCTTCATCTTCGGCTGAAATGTTTTCATAATGCCAAAGTTGATGGTTATAAATGTTCAGTTTGTAACAAATTCTTTTTATCTTATGAGCAACTCCAAACACATGTACTTGTAAGTCATCTTCTTCATCTTCAAATCTTTACTTTCATCTTCTTAATCTTCTTAGAAACACTTTAAGATCTTTCTTAAATGCAGCAACTGTTGCAAAGCGTTTGCAACCTCTGAAATTCTCTGCAATCACCGAAAGTTAGTTTTTTACTTTTTGCTACTTTTTAAAATAATTGAAGTGGAAACACTGCAGAAGAATAAATAGAAATCAGTTTAAAAGAAGTGATAGATGCAGTGATGTAGTCGAGAAGAAGACTCCAAACCTTGGTTTAAATCTCACTGGGTTGTTGAGTGGTTCAATTTTGAATGAAGAGTTTCTGAGGAAGTTTTAAAGATCGCGATCTTTAAATTTAAGATGAGAGAAACAATTTTAGCTGTCAAATAGTAATACGACGTCGGAAAAAGTGTCTTTAACTTGGGACGGATGTATTTGGTAGAAAGTGTTCAAATATTTCTGGTCTTAAAAGATAACTTAGCTAGATTCAAGGCATCTAAGATCCAAGAATAGAGTTAGATTCAAGCGTTATGACGTCATCGGCATCGCGTCTAATCATATTTCCACCATCTCCATCAGAACTTGTCGCACATCACCCACTGATGACGTCACTGATGACGTCGCAGTTCGTCTACTGATGTGTCAAGTGTGCGAAAAAGCGTTTGTTGACGTCATCAACTCGCGACAAGTCCTCATCGACCACTTCATGTCAAAACATCTCACCACAAACGTCACTTCCGGATTTCAAGTGAGCCGCGACTTTTGTGATGACGTCACATTCGCTGACCGCTTCATCATCTCTAGTGCTACTTTTGTTCGAGCGTTTTCGGAGCTAAATCCGATTTCCAAAAACATCTCAGCGTGGTTCATGACATGAGCAGTGACGTCACAGAAGATGCAGGTGTCGACGTGAGTGGTAATGACGTCACAGATAATAATTTGATTTCGTCCAATGGTGGGACTTTACACGGTAAGTCAGATAGTGACCCACGGCAAAGATGATGACGTCATAACATCGGTGATTTCAGAGAAAAGTGAGAAGGAGACACCTAGTGAGGAAAAAATGACAGAAGAAGATCGAACTAAGAAGGTGATTGGCTACTTGATGCTTTCAATTTTACTGATCGCTGATTGGTTATAGAGCGCGCGAATGAAAACCACGTGTCGTCCCGCCAGATGTCATCTTCATCCAGGAAAGAGACCTCCATCATTAAATCATCACATTTCAAAAGTAATCTCTTATCGCTTGAATCGTGTTGATGACGTCATACATTGATGTACAGATGACGTCACCTAGTGTCGATAATTCAGAAGCGGATTTTTCGTCGCTAAAACTGAACGAAGTGAACTGGTGCGCGCGATGCGGCTTTCGTCATCGCGATCGCCTCAAATTTCAAGTCAGTAATCATCACCAATAACTAGCGTCCTCTAGTGACATCCTGTCAACTCTACAGGAACACATAGCAACGCATGCGCGTAGCAACAGCGTCCAATGCAGCGAATGCGGTCTCTGTCTTGCATCACTGCACTCGCTTCGAAATCATCTTTTCATTAAGCACAAAGTGACGTCATCGACGCAATGACGTCATCACCTCAATGACGTGGCTATTGTTACAGATAAAAAATCAGAATCTGCTGCAAATGTTCAATGACAAATTGCGTCGAGACGCGATGACGTCATCACTTGCTTCATTATCAAGTACAGATGAAAATAGCCCGTCACCGAGGCAACGTTGCCCCCTTTTCCGATGTAAGGTACACACGTGACTGCCTGCTACGTCATCATCTACGTCATCAAGTCTTTCACGCTCCACTTTTAGGTCTGTTCGAGAACTTTTAGTTGTGATCTGGACTTCCGGACACACACAAGGACTCACGGACTTGAGTTTGTCAAATCTTCAAAAAAATCTTCAACAATGTCTCCTGCTTCCTGATTGTTTCCACGACAACCTCTTCATTTCTACTTCTCTCCTAACAAACTTCCAATCATTGTTCTTTTCGGCATACTTCACTTTAAAGTTTTTATATTTTTTCAATTTGAACTTTGATTGAAATCCGGCAGCAAATCATACAGAAATACAGAAATTTTACAAAAATAATCCTTCAAACTACCGTTCCACTTTGATGTAGTACTTTCATAAACCAAGTGGTTTAAGGTGTTGAGGACTTTTTCATCGCAGTGCTTGAGATAACTCACAAAGAGTCCAAAATCTTTTTCAAATCAGAATATTTTTCAATTTTATTCAGCAATAAGTAAAAGTGAATTTCAAATCTTCGAAATTAGTGGGAAGATGTTCTTGTGGAACTCGTGGCTGCAGAAAAGTTGTTGAAGTAAAAAGATTGATGTCAAAATATCAGAAAGCTTATGTAATCAATTGTAAACAAAATTACTCCAATCATAAGCCTAAATTAAAGATGGAATTGGGAAGAAGATTACCAACCGTCACGTCATTCTATTGCTAAAGCCCTTAGTTGGGTTACTTTTAAACAAAGAACCTCTAAAAACGTTAACACTAACTTGTAAGCCTTTTCACTTCAAATTTCACCTCCAATCTTCGATTGAATGAAATATTAGTTCAGTTTATTGAGGGTCTACTGTAGTCAACCTGCTAAACAAAACTATTTTAAATTAAATCTTTTATTTGGTAATCAAGATTGAAGCGCTTCCTTAATAGTATGCGGTCAAGCTTTTGATGAAGTTATTAGCCTTTAAATTTATCTTTGAACGATATAAAAACTTTATCTTTCTAAATTAGGTTTGTTTCGACTGATCACTATCAAAAAGTTCTTCTTGGCAAAAAAACAATTACTCTAATAGTAAAATATATTTATAAAAAAGCTCTTTTTATAAATTTTTACAAACTTTTGATAAATTTTATAAAAGGTAACAATTTTATATCAAATTATTAACTGCTTTACAATCATTGAAATTTATTTTTAAAGTTTTTAGTTAATATTGTTTTTAGTTTTTTTGATTTATTGCAGTAGTAAAGGATATTCAGTTTATCATCTTTATTTAGGTTTAATTGTTCAAAAACTAATATGACCCTATAATAAGAATGAAAATATCTTAATCCTAAACCTTATCTTTAAAAGTTCAAATTAGTTTTAAAACTCCCTAACTCAAAACTATCGCTAAGTTATAAAAAATTATACAGTTAACGGTTTTTTCTAAAACTTTTTCACTTGTTAGAAATTGGTTACTTTTGTTGAATTTAAATGTTATTAAGTTAGTGCTGAATTACATTTTCATCTAAATATTTTAATTTCTAGATTCATCAAAATCTCACTAGAAATTTATTTTTTATGTATCTACAGATAATAATTTCTCTTATTATAAGTAAATGACAATAAAAATAATTTTATAATAACAATTTGAAAAATTTAGAGTAAAATCAACATTAAAACTATTCAATTTGAAATTCTAATAAAAAAAATTAGTGTTTTTATTTTGAAACTTAAAATATATTTGTTTCTGATTTTAAGATGATTTATAAAAGTTTTTAAAATGAATTTTTTTATGAGATTTCCAAAACATTTTTTGGCTAATTGTCAAAACTTTCAATCATTTAGAAAAAAACAAACCATTCTTAAAGTCTCAAAAAATGAAATCCAACATCATTTGAAAGAATATCTACCCAAAAAAGTCCTAATATCTGCAAGTGTTGGTGTTTTGATAATCAAATTACAACCAGGTTTTCAATTAAGTTTTATGATTGATTTTAAATCAAATTCTTTTCAGTGAAAATAGCAAGATGTGAGATGATATCTCCTTCAATTGATTTAATTCAAGATCATCCTAAAGAAGAGTCTTCTAAGTTTCCATGGAAACAGTTCTTTTTAGAATACATCTTCCCTCAACTCCATAAACTTCTCTTTGCTGTTTTAGTAAAATCAATCCTAATCTTAGATGACTTTTTATTTATTCAAACTTTCCGGACAGTGTGCTGTGATTGGGGCTGTAATTAATATGAAGGTTCCAATTGAACTTGGTCATTTAATCAACAAAATAAATAAGCCAGCTGCTACACAAATGGACTGGTTGTCATACTGGGCCACAATGAAGGACTCTACTGTTAAGCTGGTCACCTTATACTTGCTACAAGTACCTTTCTTCACTTTTCAATAAATGTTTCTCATCTTTCATTCTCCTAGGGGCTCACTTCTTTTGCTTACATCTCGTTGCTAAGCAACATTGGTGAACAGATGGCTGCTGAGATGAGAAGAGATCTTTTCGCGAGTTATCTTCATCAGGACATCGAGTTTTTTGATCATTACAAAAGTGGATACTTAATTGAGAGATTGACATCAGATGTTCAGGATTTTAAAAGCTCTTTCAAGCTTTGCATCTCACAAGGATTGAAAAGCTCTATGCAAATCATCGGATGTTTCTTCTCGCTTTATATGACGTCACATAAGATGACGTTGATGTTGTGTACGTCACTTCCGGTCTTGATGCTGATCGGTTCAGCTATTGGTTCAAATTTGCGCCAAATTTCTAGGTGAGTGAACACGCCGAATCACTTCCTCCAATCACGTGCGACTACAGAGAGGCGCAGATGACGTCATCGGAAGCGACAGGACGCGCGAACGAAGTAGTTGGCAACGTGGAAACAGTTCGATCTTTCGCTAATGAAGATTTTGAGGTGGATCAATTTGATATTTTGCTCCAAAGATCCAAAGACATCAATCAGCGCTTAGGAGTTGGAATCGGGATTTTTCAAGGATTATCAAACACCGCGTTAAATGCTGTTGTCTTCAGCGTCATATACGCGGGCGGGTACCTCGTCACCAATTCCCATCTCACTTCCGGTCAGCTCATGACTTTTCTTGTTTCCGCTCAAATCATGCAAAGATCAATGACTTCGCTCTCCATCTTGTTCGGATCGGGAGTTCGCGCCCTGGCAGCCGGGGGTCGCGTTTTTGAGCATCTAAACGCGACTGCCAAGTAAGTCATCCTCATCGCGCTGATGACGTCATCAAGCGACTTTTTGCAGGATTCCTTTACGCGGTGGTGACGTCATCGGCGATGACGCACTAAGAGGAGTAGTTCGTTTCAATGACGTCACATTTGCCTATCCTCATCGCCCTAATGATGACGTCATCAACGGACTGAACTTAACTATCCCAGGCGCGTCAACAGTCGCTTTATGTGGTCCTTCTGGCGGAGGTATGTTGTGATGTCATCAGAAACAAGGTGATGACGTCATTGTAGGTAAATCGACGGTTGCCAAGTTACTTGAACGATTTTATGACGTCACTTCCGGGAGTATTACTGTAGATGACGTCGATATTCGCGCGCTTGATCCCACATGGCTTCGTGGTGACGTCATTAGTATCATCAGTCAGGTGTGATAAACGTGTCAAAGCGGAAATGACGTCATGACTTCCTTAGGAACCAGTGTTATTTTCTGGAAGTATCTTTGATAATATCCGTTACGGCAAAGCGGATGCAAGTGTTGATGACGTCATCGAAGCCGCGCGACTTGCTCACGTCGATGAATTCGTCTCACGATTTCCGGAAGGCTTCGATACGCGAATTGGCGAACGTGGAACAGCGCTTTCCGGTGGCCAAAAACAGCGGATTGCGATTGCACGCGCGTTGCTACGCGACCCAGGTGATGTCAGTAGCGTATTGGCGGTGGTGACGTCATGGTTGTCATGACAGCAATTTTGATTCTGGATGAAGCGACGAGTGCTCTTGATTCGCGGTCTGAGAGTCGAGTCCAAGAAGCTCTTCAAGAAGTGATGAAAGGAAGAAGTGTCCTTGTGATCGCTCATCGACTAAGCTCCATCCGTGATGCTGATCTCATCTACGTCATCAATGATGGACGCGTAGCTGAGGTGAGTTGTTGCCTGGCAACAGAAGTCGCGCGTTTTTGACTCTTGCTGATCGAGAAGGTGCAAAATCGAATTTTGTTGTTTTTTAGATGGGATCTCATCAAGAATTGATGGATCTAGAAGGAGTCTACAGACGATTAGTTGAATTACAGGAAGAAAAAGAAGATTTTTGACCATTTTTGTAGTTGAACTTTGAACTTTATTTTTGAAAGTTTGAAATTATGCTAAAATATATTTTCCCATCATAATCAAAACTTTTGATTCGTTTTATTTAGCTCTATTATTTTTAGAAAGTTTTAAAAGTTCTTAAGAACCTTTTAAATGACATTTTGAATATTTTATATATAAACTAAAAAATATGAACCTAAAAATGAGGCCAGTTATTTTAAGGTTTTGAAATTTTGTTGCAAATAGCTTTGCTGAATATGTTTAGAATATCAAGTTTTTATTTAGCAACAAACTTAGATAAAAAAAACTTTAGATAAGGTTTTATTTCTTTATACAAAAATGATTTATAACTTTTTTAAACCAAATTCTTTATAAGAAGTTAAATAAACTTTACTTCAAATTAACACTTTAAAGAAATTATTAAGCTGTACAATATTTGATTTGGTTGTAATAAATTGAAATTTATTAAAATTGTTATTCTTAGTTTTTAAATCTTAAGGAAACAGTAAGTTTAAGGATCATAAATTAATCACGATATTATTGTCATAACATTTTGTCAATACTATTTATTTTCTACTTAATTATATGCTTATGAATGATTTAACTACGCTTGATTCTTTAAATTATTTTTATTTATTTAACGCGTGACTGCGAGTTACAAATTCAGCAACTCTTATGAACATGGTGAGCTAGATAGAATAATAAAGCAGAATTTATGCACAAATACTCGACCACAATGCAGTGCGCAGACCTTCCAACTTTATACCGTCCACCATCTTAAGACTCCTAGCACGCTATAACACTCAGCTTTTAGAAGTCTTCTAGAAAACATGTTACCTAAATTATACTTTTTTTGAGTCGTGAAAACTATAAACTTTATACAGTTTTTTAAGTCGTTTGAATTATAATTATTATAATTGTGTTTATAGTGTTTCTATGTTTGCAGTCTAATCTTACGTGGAACTTATAAGCAGTAAACAAAATTTGATTATTTGGCCAAGTTTAAATTGAATTTTTTTTAAATTATAAGTTGTTAAAATTAATAAAAAATAAATTACTTGATGTTAAAAATAGAAATGTATTTTTTACAGTTTTGAAAATATATTTTTATGATCTTAATAATTTATAGAAAGTCTAAGTTTAAATAAATTGCTAAATTTAAGAATTTTTCATAAAATTTTTTCATTATTTAGAAAAATCGATTAAAATTGTTTTATATTTTAGCTACAGTTGAGAACTATCTTCATATTTCATGATTTCAACAAAATTTTAAAAACATTATTTCACTTTAGTTCTTTTATTTCAATTCCAAACTGATTTGTTTCTTTAAATGCATTCAATTAATCTTTTTTAATTTATTTACTTTAATTGTATATTGATTAAATATTATAAATTATATTATATTATTATTTTGTTATTCTAAAATCAATAAATTTTTAATAATTTTTTACATTATTCAAAATTTAAGCAATTATGAAAATTATTTCATATTTTCACTTTCAGTTATATCAAAAGTTAATTTTTGTTTGAAAGTTTATCAAAGAACAAATGATGCGTAAAGATAAAGATGAAGAAGGTAATCATCTTAAACTATTAGTTTTTATTAATAACTTATTACAACAAATTATCTAAAAATTTCATTTTTCTCCAAATTTTGTTCAATTTATTTGAGATTAAATTTTGTAGCTATGGGAAACCCATTTGCTCATATTGAAAGGACTGCAGTGCTTCAAGAAGCTCGGATCTTCGAACAAAACCAAATTAATCCTAGAAAATGTTGTGAGATTCTCACAAAGATTATCTACTTGATTAACCAGGGTGAAAGAATCACAACCAATGAAGCTACAGATACCTTCTTTGCGATGACAAAACTTTTTCAAAGCAGTGATGTTAGAATTTCTGTTTTTGTGTTTTCAACTTACAAATGGTTTTAAATTTTCAGGTCATTATGAGACGTATGTGCTATTTGACAATTAAGGAAATGTCTAAAATGACTGAAAATGCTTTTATAGTGACTCAAAGGTGTTTAAAAGTAATCTGTTGATTAGAACATCAATTTTTATCCGGTTTTTGATTTTAGTTTAACCAAAGATATGAATAGTAAGCAAGATATCTTTCGTCCTGCTGCTGTACGCGCTCTCTGCGCTATTACCGACTCAAGCACCTTACAAGGAATTGAACGGTACATGAAACAAGCGATTGTTGACAAGGTTGGTTTAAAATTGTTCATAAATTGATAAAAATGGGAAAATCGATATTAGGTTCACCCAGTGGCAAGTGCTGCTCTTGTATCTTCTTTACATTTGAGCAAAGACACAAAAGATGTCGTGAAACGCTGGATAAATGAGGTCCAGGAGTCATGCTCTAGTGATAACTATATGGTTCAGGTAAAAATTGATCTATTCGTCTTCCATTGATATATCAGTGAAGTCTCATTTTCTACCAGTATCATGCATTGGGTCTACTTTATCATCTGAGGAAGCAAGATCGACTTGCCACGTCTAAAATGGTCGCTAAATATATCAGAAGTGGTTTAAAGTCACCTTTCGCGACTTGTATGTTGATCAGAATCGCCAGTAAACTAATAGAAGAAGAAAATTCTGGGTAACTTCTCATCTAATCATCTCTACAAGCTCTTCATCTTCTTGCCACAGTCATGATAGTCCGCTATTCGCCTTCATCGAGTCATGTCTACGCAACAAACACGAGCTGGTGATCTATGAAGCTGCATCTTCGATTGTAAATATGCCAAACTGTACTGTGAGGGAATTGGCCCCAGCAGTTTCAGGTTTGTTGTCATCAAATTTCATCCACAAATCATCCAACAAATCTTCCACAGTTCTTCAGCTCTTCTTGAGTTCGCCCAAACCATCTTTTAGATACGCTGGCGTTCGAACATTGAACAAAGTAACCACCGCTGGTGATCCTTACATCTTTATGACGTCATGTCTCGCAGGTAGCGATGAAGCACCCGTCCGCTGTAACTGCGTGTAATTTAGATCTTGAAAATCTTATTACTGACGTCAATAGAAGTATCGCGACTCTTGCTATTACGACTCTTCTTAAGGTAGGACATCTAGTGGTGAGAAAATGTTGTTGACTTCATCTTTGCAGACTGGAAATGAGAGTAGTGTGGAGCGTTTGATGAAACAGATCACTTCTTTCATGTCTGAAATTTCTGATGAATTTAAAGTGGTCGTTGTTCGAGCTATTTCGGAATTATGCCAAAAATATCGTCATAAACATGCCGTGATGATGAACTATCTCTCATCGATGCTTCGTGACGAAGGCGGCTTCGCGTACAAAAAAGCGATTGTTGATTGCATCATCGATGTTCTCGAAGAATCGACTGAATCAAAAGAAAGTGGACTAGCACATCTGTGCGAGTTTATCGAGGTTTGCTCAATGTTTGGCCGGCTTTCAACCTTCAAATCACCGCCAAATTTTCAATAGGACTGCGAGCATACTGTACTTGCCACTAAGATCATTCATCTTCTTGGTCGAGAAGGTCCTAAGACTCCCAATCCTTCCAAATACATCCGCTTCATCTACAATCGTGTCATCCTCGAAAATGAGATCGTGCGTGCAGGTAATCAAGTGCTGATGACGTCACATATGCAAATGACTTTTTCTTAGCTGCGGTGACGGCATTAGCGCGATTTGGAGCACAGTGTGACGAGTTGTTGCCAAGCATTTTATCTCTTCTATCGCGTTCAATGCTCGATGAGGACGACGAAGTCCGCGATCGCGCCACCTTCTACTACCATACTCTTAGTTATGAACAAAAGCATCTCAACTCTCACTACATCTTGAACGGTGCGCGCGTTGCTGATGACGTCACAAGCTTGAAACATCTCGCTTTCAGGTCTCACTGTTTCGATTTCATCTTTGGAACGCTGTCTGGAGGAATATGTGCAGGGATCGGCTGAAGAACCGTTTAATATGAAAACAGTTCCACTTGTATCAATTACAAACACCCAACCGGCTAATACAGATCCATGTAAGATCATCTCCATCTGATCTGGTCCTCATCTTTATCTGGTCCTCATCTTTATCTGATTTCATCTTTATCTGATCTCATCTTTATCTGATCTCATCTTTATCTGATCTCATCTTTTTTTCTTTTGTAGTGAGTTCTGTACGAAAACCGAAGCAGACAACAGCCACAAAACACGATATCTACACAGGTGCCCCACGCCCCCTTCTAAGACTTTTTTTCATCTTTTACCCTCCCCAGAACAACTCCGACGCGTTCCAGAGTTCTCTCAACTCGGAAACCTTTTCAAATCATCGGAAGTGATGAAACTAACTGAATCTGAAACAGAATATGTAGTCGAATGCACCAAGCACACCTTCAGCAAGCACATAGTGTTACAGGTTCTCCTCACGCCCCTGTTCATCCCCTTTTCATCTTTTCTGCTTCTAGTTCGACTGCACAAACACTCTGAACGATCAAATTCTCGAAGATGTCACAGTTCAAATTAAATCTGATGAAAAATACGAAGTTGTCGCTTATGTACCCTGCCCTTCTCTACCTTACAACCAAACAGGTTCGTGTATGACGTCACATACGCGATCGAGTGACGTATGGTTGTCATAGGAACCACATATGCCTGCTTAACGATCTTGGAAGACACTGATGCAGATGTAGCGGCTATTCTCAGCTGTAAGATGAAGTTTCTCGTCAAAGATTGCGACCCGAACACAGGTGAAGCGTATGATGATGACGGCTACGACGATGAATACGAAGTAAGTGCTCGCGACGCCGTGACGTCATCAACCAGTCACGGTCGAATGATTACAGTTAGAGGATTGTGAGATCACAGTAGCCGATCACGTAATGAAGGTTCCCGAAGCGAGCTTCGCGACTTCTTGGGAGAATTTGGGCAAAGAAAATGAGTTAGAAGACACATTTAGACTTTCATCTGTTGACGGCCTGCAAGGTAATTGTCATGGTGATGTGTATCGAGCGTCACGTGACGTCATCAATTTTACAGATTCAGTTATTGAAATAATTAAACATTTTGGGATGCATGCGTGTGAAAGAACGGATAAAGTTGGAGACGGTAAAGTGACTCATACACTACTACTAGCCGGTGTCTATCGCGGTGGTCACAGCGTCCTGGCGCGCGCGAAACTGGTCTACAAAGATGACGTCACGATGCAGTTGACGGTAAGAAGTACGGACTTGATCGCTTCGATGGTGGTCAAGAGTGCTGTTGGATAGATGTCATCGATTGTATAAAATATTTATCTTCTGTTTTCCGATATAAACTTTTTGATTAACTTTTTGTTAGAAGATCTAATAGATGACGATTTTATTGTTTTTATTTCTACCCTAAACTCTTTATTTCACTTTCAATAATAAAACTAGATATCTGCTGAAGTTGAATTTGTACAAATGACATTTGAATTGTAACAAGTTCTTTTATTGAACATCACATGAGTTTAGGAAAGAAATTTGAGAAGTTTTCAGTAGAAATGGTATTTGCCTTTACCATTAACAGAAGGAACTACGTCACCAACACGGCGGCTCGCTTTTTCCAGCTTTTTTCTGCGTTCCTCCTGAAATTAAAAGTTTATTAAATGAAAAAAAAAATGAAAAAGCAACTAACACTTCCAGCACTGAAACGGCATTCCATCCAATCTTCAATCTCTTCATTACACATCTTCATAGCTCTTCTATGACTCATATTCTTGGCACAAACCATGAAAGCTAGATAAGATTGACTACAGATTCTTTCAGGACTGAAACAGAAGCCATCAACATCACTTTATTTTGATTTTCAACTTACACATAGTGACGCTTGGTGTTGGTTTCTGTTTGACTGGTTTTGAAAGAGTTGACATCATTAAAACGCTGGATTACTCCAGGAATAAGACCTGACAGTGGTGCCCTTGTTGGAATTTTCCACTCTGGGACATTTTTATTACAATCATCCATCTGAAAATAATTATTAAATTTTTAAAATCTTCAAAATCATTTTTATTTTTAAATTTTCCATAAAATTTGATAATTATTTAATTAAAATGATAACTTTTTACATAAATAGAAATTTGTTGAACACTTACATCTAATTTATATTTACAAACTCAAAAACTGTAACAATAAAAATGTTAGTTCATTGACAAGATTCAAATAGTTCAGATAAAAAAGAATTTATTCAACTAAATAAATAAAGACAAAAATGTCACTAATAAGTTGTGTTGTTTATTTGAAGCATTGAAAACACCATCTTCTGTCGTCCTGCTTGGTGGCGAAGCGGTTACTACACCTAGCTACATATATATATATAAAATAAATCTATTCATCTTCAGACGAGTCTTCTGACTCAGATTCACAAACTCTATTAGGGTTTCCACATTCAATATCACTATCTATATCAAATGGGTCCACTTCTTTTTTTTCGCGATGTCTTTCGAATTCTTCTTCAAGTAAAACTGTTTCAGTAGATAAGACATCATCGCTGTCTGAACATTTAGCATACCTCTTCAATAAATTCTTGTTTAAAGTGATGAAGCTATGGCCCCAAGAAAACTTCTCTAATAAGATTTTTGCTTCTCTTTTTGCCCCAACAATATATAAAGTAGCAGCAAATGCTTCTACACATGATAGTCTGCGAGGTTTTCCATAATTGATAGGGTTACTAGCAATTAGATAAGGAAGCAGCCTTAAATAACCCCCTTTCATCTTCGAAAATGGTGTTTCATCTAATCTGGCCCAAGAACAGTCAATCACACAAACACCATGATTCAAAACTACCTCTTTATCTTTTGGGGATACTAATAAAGTGGCCATTGGGCTTAGGACTACACCTGCAAAAAACTGTTGAAGCTTCATCGTTCTAATCATCCGCAATCTTAACAACTTTCTTCCACTACACTTTTTTGGGTCACAGTGATTAAGGTCCCACATTGCAAGATCGAATGAAATTTGGTTTTCTTGATTTTCTTCATCACTTGAATGAAGAACTTTAGAAGTTTCTGAGCTACTTTCTGCTTTAAAGGATTTGCTATATTTGCCTTTATTTCCTCTATGATTATTTCTGTTTTTAATTTTAGCACTATTACGAGGCATGATTCCAAATAACTAAAAGTCCCTGGTGTGAAAATATACATTTTAGAAGTTTTTATAAAATTAAATCAATTATTACAATTAGATAATAGTTATTTAGAAAAAAATAATTTTTTTATTTTATTTTAAGCAAGTTATCAATTAATAATTTTACTGATTTTTAAATAAATAATTTATTGAACATTCTCACAATTGACAAATTCAAAATGTCATTAATTAAAACTTAAAAAACAATAATTTATAAATGTTTTATTAAAAAAATTAGAATAACAGCTAATAATCATACAACTTTAAACTTAAAAAAAATATTTCAATAATAATTTAGAAATCCAAATAAAAAATGTATTGCAAGAAAAATATAATAATCTTTTACATTAATTTTTTAGTTATTAAAAGAATGACACTTTCAATAACTACGAATTATTCATAATGTTTTTTTCTAAAAACCGTACAAGTAAATATATCAGAGCTAATGTAACTTAAAAGAATTAAAGACAAACTGAAATAAATAACTAGAGCATAACTCATTCCTACTTTCAGGAATTTTATTATTACATATCTTACTATAAAACAAAAATAACTAAACTTAAAACATTTGTGTTTTAAACAATCTTTCAATGCATGAATATATCAATACAAATTTAACCTTTTTATAAAAATTATTGAAAAAACATATTCGCCCATAACAGTTTTATTTTTATATGGTATTAAACTGATTGGCTTTGTTTCTAAACATCAAAATTCTCTTATTCAAATATCGCACTGATTTTATCTGGGTACAACGTTTAAAATGCCGCAAATGGTTTTTAGTTCTATCTTAGATTTCTTGCAAACATATTTTTAATAAACAAAATGAAAAATAGCTTCAACTAAATGCTTTAACTTCATAGCTTTTAGTGGCTCCCAGCCTTTCTTTAAATACTTTTTCATAAATCGGCTGCGATCTCACTGCTTTTATAAAAAATGTTATAAAATATTTTGTTCATTTCTAATGGTTTTATAAAAATATTCTACATACAACATTTGCCCATAAACAAATAATTTTTATTTTGTTGAAATTAATAAACATTAGTACCTTCAGCAAAGTATTTTCTCAATTATTTTATATTCTAAAAGTTTGTATAGATGTATTTAAAACTTTCCAATTCCAATCCAGCTCAATATTATTAGATAATAAAAAAATATTTATAATAATACATTTGGGCTTAAAAAACAACAAACAATAAATTAATTAAAAATTAGTTTTCATTTAAAGTAAGAGTAAATAGTATTATTGATTAAGTGACGGGTACTCAAGTCGATTGATTGCTTTTTCAATATGCTTTAACATGTGTTGGCTCGAATTCAACTTCGCCACCGAAGATGCAGCATAGTACGCTTTATTACGTCACGAGCTAAAGAGCACGGAAAGTATCTTTCTTAAATATGGGTGCTACAAGCTTGTGGCAGAATTAAAAGCTATGAAATAAATCCAGACAAAAATTATTCAACCCGTTAATCTCAACGTCACCGTCCCAAGCCACTGGGCCATCTCACCAAAAAACGGACCTTAAAAGTAGGGGCAACTCAGCACACGCTGCGATTCATGTAAAAATGCCTTACCAAGCCAGAAAGAAAGTCATATAACATTGAACTTTCTACAATCTTCTGCTTCGAAACTCAGTACCAAAAAAATTCAAAATAAAAAATTATTAACTTATATAGTAGTATCTATCAGTTTTATAACTTTAACAATAAAATAAACTTTCTAAAAGATGGTTTTTATTTTCTTTCCTTCTGCTGTTTACGAAGTAGAGAGCGCCATTCAGAGCGATCTGCTGCGATATCTTTCTAGTTGTTAGTATTGATAATGAGCAATTTCATATCGCGTTTGTAGGTATCTTTAAAACGGAGACAGAGACGGCCGATGTTATATTTGTCGTTAGATAGCTCCCCGTACAACAGATCTTTCTTCCATCCGACAAACGTGTCCGAGCCAGCGACATTGTTGTCTTGCTGTACATTGTTATTAGACCAGTGCGCCTTAAGACTTCTTTGTTTGAAATCTTTTCATGTCTTGTTAGACGTAATATGCGTCAAAAACAACAGCAATAAAAGTTGTTGAGTTTATTTTTGTTGGCTTTCGACAAAACCAAGTTTCACTGGCTAGCGTACTGCAGACAAAGGCTCTATTGATGACAGCCTTGGTTCTGATTATTAACGTTGGATTATTCTAGACCCTGGAGGTGAACCGTGCAAATGTGTCAGGTGCTTCACCGATGTAACTGTTGATCTCAGATAATTTTATGAGAGACAAAGCTCAAGAAGGCGTTGTCCGTTAGAATTCATTTTACCAAAACCAAAGAGTAAGAGAACTTTTTTCTGGCAAGAAAAACCTGCTAACGAACGAAGAGAATATGGCGCAGGTTGGAAGAATACCCTACTTGCAAGATAATAGCTTGATATCATCTGCACTACACTTTAGCAAAATCGAGATATATGATGTCACACTGTAAGTTCATTAAACGTTTTAAATCTGAAAAGTCTCCAAGTAGTTGACAAAGTTAGATGAAGATGAAATTTTATTAAAAGTAGAAAGTTTCAAACCATTTGAAAGAAGTCATCATCAACTTCGTTCAAGTAGATTATCGCTTTTGACAACCAAACCCTTTTCTCGATGACACGATTCATCTCTTGTGTCGACATAAGAGTATTTATTTCCATGTAAATTTAAAATCTCTAAGGTTAACTTTTTTGAACACAATAATCGTTATGTTTTTTCTTCTTTTTCCTTCAACTAGAGCCTATATCTAAGTAAAAATTCTCTATCACCTTTTGATCAGCTTCACTAATTTAATATACTATATTAAATAATTTGAGCATTTCAAACTTACTACTAACTTTGATTGGTTTTTACAACGACTATTCTAAAACTATCAATTCATGATGATAATTTAAGTCAAGGTAAATATGTGTTATGTTTTGGGTTAACTACAAAATTTAATTTTTTGATATTTTCAACGTTAGTAAATTGATGCGTTATTGAAGTCATACCAACACCTGTTTTTAACTGCTCCTTCAAATTTATATTACTAACTAAATCATTTTGTGCTATAATAGTAAAGTATTTTACAGCTGATGTAAATGTGTTAAACGTCATTCTTGTATAAGCCGCTGTCATTTGGTAATAGACTGTGTTGTGGATACCGCGTATCGTAGGTATACTATTGTTGTTGTTAGTTACCTTAATAATTTGAATAAATCTCAATACAACAAGTTACAAGTATTAAATTAAAAATCTTTCAGGTTATAAAAATAATTTGAGTTAGTGAAAAACTTCATTAAACTAAAACCCTTTGAAATTGAAAAGATTAAAACTAATAAACTTCAAGTTTTCCTTCATAATATGCAATAATTTAGTTAGTAGTAGAACGGCTAGAATTTCAAAACTATATTCTACACTGGTTGTTCAAACTGAAAAAAGAGAAAATAATGAAGTGTTCTATACAGCAAAATTTTATTTCCAATTACTATAGCACAAAGTTTCTAACTGATATTTATGAAAGCCACTTAGTAGCAAAATAAACTAAAACGTTCGAAAATAAAACCAAAATATTTTATAAACAATTGTTTTTTAACATTTTGACTCTGATAGATTAAAAAGCAAATTGAGAAAACTCTACAACACGTTTTGAATCTAAATGTTTTTTATAGTATTTAAAAACAGTTTATGATGTACAAATGTTATAATATACAACTGATAAAGTACTAATTTTAAGTTGTAAACTTGCAGAAAAAGCTTTTACAAGAAAATAATTTAAATCTGATGGTAATAATCTTTAATCCTTTAATTAACATTTGAAAAAAAATTAATTAAGGGTAATAACTGTTTTTAAATTTTATTTTCTTTGTATTCTAAAACATCTTCTGGCAGCTCAGTTGGAACAGATATTTTAGGTTTACAAGCATCCTTAATTCGCTGTAAATGAGTTCAAATTTAAATATATCTTTACTTCACCAAAATCACATTTTGTGCCATTAATTAATTTAAAATTAGATAAAAAATTGTAATTGTTTATTACAAAAGTTAAAACTTGCTTCATAAATAGTTCCTTGTCTGCAACAAACTTCGTATATAGCCCAGCCAGGAACACAAACAATTGAACTCATACTTAGTAACCAGCCAATTCCGTTTGCCCAATCAGGGTAGGTATAACTCAAATCTTTGAGCGGCTTATAATCTAAAATAAAAAACAGAATCACTGCCTGAAAAACAATAATTGATATATTAGAATCATAATTTAGATGAATAATTCAGTGATATATTTAAGTGACTGCTGAGTAGCTAACGAAACAGAGTGATTTTGATATTTAAAAATCAAGGAATAGCAAATCTAGATATAATCAAGACGTAAAAACTTTACCATCGACAACACAGGAGTAAAGAATTGAAAACAAAGAGAGAGATAAATTGAAGGATAATATCCGATCATTTCTTTGATGATTTCATAATACCGTGTGGCTCCGTAAACCCAACCGATTCCAATTGATTGCCAAGCAACCAACCATAATAAACAGATACCGCTGACAGCGTACGAATTAAAGATCTCGAAAACGTAAACACCCCCCTAAAAATGTTTGCCAATTTTTACATTTTGTTTAATAAATACCTGACGGCTTACTTACTGGCGTGACAAAAATTAATCCACACAAAAAGAAAAAAAGACAGAAAAGTCCAGAAAATAACTCGCGGTTTTTTCTAGGCCAGTCAAAAAAGTCGTAGAATATTGTGAGTAGACCTTCTGTGGCACTAAACTGCTCAAATGAAATAATTATAATGAGATAGCAAGATTGAAATAAATAAATAAAATTCTGTAATTTCTATTCTGTTTTAACTTGATAATAAATTTTCTTTATCTAAAATCGATATTGAACAGAATTATTAGAAAAGCCTTCATACTTGACTATCAACAGCAATTGTTATTATCATAAGAAAGAAGCAGGCATTCCAAAACTGAGGAATGGGCATCAAAGAAAGCGCTGTAGGATATGTAATAAAGGCAAGCCCTGGACCTGAAACCCACAAAATAGTTTAGCAAATTAAGAAAGATACTTTTTAAGATTTTGATAGAAGTAAGATTGATATAAGTTCAAATGGATTTCACCAGATTTCACAACATCTTTCACTTCCATATTAAGGACTTGGGCCATATTTCCTAGGACAGCAAATACAGCAAATCCTCCAACAAATGATGTAAGTGAACATGCTAACGACAAATAGAATGTCCTCCTGTAATAATTACTTCACTTTATATTAGGTAGAAACTATTAATCATTTGGTATTATCAACGCTATAAAAAAGCCAATAAAAAGTTATTTAGTGAAATATTTACGACTGAAATTACTTGTAACAGTCACTATTAAATTTACTGAAGCTTCCAAATGTAACAGAAACAGTTATACAAATAGCAAATGAGTAGAATACTTGACTTCCAGCATAAACCCACACCTGATTAAAAAATCATCAAGTCTTTATTTTGTTAAGAAAATAAATTTATAAGCAAGAGATTTACTTCAGGTCTAATCAATTCTGTCATGTTTGGTTTTAAATAGTAATAGATTCCTAATGAAGAACCATGAAGCGTACATCCTTTGACAAGCAAGATGATGAGCATAATGTAAGGAAAAATGCTGGAGAAGTAAACCACCTGAATTTGTTTAAAGAATTTTTATTTAAAACAGAGAAGCCTTATTTAAAAAAACACTTATTGATATTTTTAAACTATACATTTTTACATTAGGCTGTGAAAATCAAGGATTTCTTTTGATGACACTGTTTACCTTTCCTGTCGACTTTGTGCCGCGAAAGATACAAAAATAAACTATAATCCAAGAAGCCAGCAAACTCAGTATCATCGGCACATTATCGAGTCCACCAAGCTCATCAAGTCCATTTGATTTTCTCAAAATATAATGACTAAAAAACATAGAATTCAATTTCTTGGTTAACTGAGAAGACTAAAGACATGTTAATTGTGTTTAGATTTGTCTTTTTAATTAATAAAAGTAAAATTTATTGAAAGAACAAAGTAATAAAACTCACTTCCAGAACTCAAATATTGGCAAAGTGTTATTTCGTTCAGCAAAAGTTGTGATGTTTTTAGACATAGCAGTTTCATAAGTGAGACAAGAGTTTGTGTTGTACCAGTTGTCTTTAATCGTAGAAAGTTTTGTCAGTTTTCATAATGTATTTTAGAGGTTGCGGTTATATTGATGTATATGTAGCTATTGAACCGCACTTTCAAAAACTTTTTATAATAATTAACAATTAATCAAGTAGGTTTGCTTGTTTTACAAAAACAGTTTATTGAAAAATTTTCTTCAATAATTACCACATTTCATCCAGGGAAGGTCAGAGAACCTTAAAGTCTGAGCAAAATAGCAAACCCCCCAGGACATCACAATAATATAGAAAATATTTGAAAGAAAACACATGACTCCTGATCCTAATCCAACCCCCTAAAGATTAAAAAGTATTTAAATTGTCTGAAAGTTGATAGTGTTATAAGGAACTAAAGTTGTTTTTGAAATTTTTAAATAAACTATTTTCACTAAACTCATTAAAAATCTTAAAAGTTTTACTAAACCTTTAAAATAGGGACCATATCCCATGACTGAAGAGCCCCTTGTCTTGTATATTGTCCTAGAGATGTTTCTAGAAAAAACATTGGAAACCCGCAAGAAATAACAAAGATGAAATAAGGAATAAGGAAGGCTCCTAAAATCACTTTTGGTGAGCTTAGCTCAATCGAAATATTATTTTTTACCTCCACCATATTGATAAGTAATATACGGAAATCTCCAGATGTTTCCTAATCCAATTACAGCTCCTAATGGTGTTAAAAAAGTCTCAATACTATTCTTCCAAGTTTGCCTGAAACAGATATGTTGAAAAGTCGATTTATTTGTAAATTTCCAATTTCTATTGAGGGATAAACTTTTTCTACTTTTGAAAAAAATGAATTTTATTTGATTCAACCTGTCTTCATGTCTTTGAGTTTTTTCTGTGGAGACTTTAATGGTTACGAAGTCATCTACATCATCTGTCGCTTTCATTGACATTGCACCGAAAGCTATTTGCACTTTAATAGAAATAACTCCTAGAAAGTTAAAAAAAAAGACAAAAACTCATTGATCCACAACACTTAAAACTAATTCATTTTGTAAAATAACTGAGATTTTCACAACTTTAATGAAATAAGATGAAAACTGATCGACGTTTTTTACTGAAAGTAGTTTAAACATCATTTAAACACAAGAAGAAATTCTATCATTTCACTTGAGAAGCCGACAGTAAGACTGTTTACTACTGAGAACCTAAAAGTAAGAAGTTGCTTCAAGTTTACTTGATGTGAAATCAATTTACCAGAAAAGCAAACATTTGAAAAGTAAATAAACAAATTTGAAGGGCTTTCACAGCAGCCAAAAAAGTTCTTTATTTACAACATAAATGATTCCTTTTAAAACAATCGAATTTCTAACTGTTTAAGTTTATTACACTAAAAACTGCTCTAATTTATCTTTACAATCTATGAACATCTTTTAGGTCTGTGTCTAATTTAAAAATTATATAAGATTTGGTTATATTATAAATTTATACAAAATAATACCCACTTATATAATATATAAAATATTTGTTCTAAATTTTTAGCTTTTAAAATTTAACTTATTTGTTTTGTGGAACTATTGTTAGAACTTTATTCTTTTTAAAATCGATTAATTTAATTAATCTAGATAATATTAGATGAGTGTACTACAAAACTAACTTATATCAAATAATCTTTTTCTAAAGAATCATTTTTATTAATCTTTTAAAATTTAATTTTTTGATTTCAAAGTAGCTACAACAATAAACTTTGTAAAATTTGAATTTGTCAAATTTTGATTAGTTGATATTTCAGCTAATATTTTCGTTTTTAAAAAAACTTTTATTTAAAAATATGGTATAAAAAGATTGATTAAATTATATGCAGTCCACTCTTTAACTTCAAATTAATGTTTGAGATTAAAATCAACCTTTGAAAACTTCCTTTGTATAAACTTTATGATTATAGGTAGAAGTATCATGTAAAATTATGCAAGTTTTATATTTAGCGACTTTTTGAAAGTTGTGATTAAACAAATTAAAATGATAAAAATGATTTTCAAACATGGAAATGTAGAAAAAGTTTAAAAAATCAAAATAGTCAAAGTTTTTACATAGAAAATAGTAGATTTTATTTTTGAATGAATTCAAGGAAATAAAATCGTTAAAACTTTGATGCCATAAATTTACTAAAAAATCAATTTTTTGAAAAATTGAAGTAATGTTAAAGTTTACAAAAATACACTGACCTTATAAATAATTCATAGATAATATATATTGAGATAATATACTTTAATAATATAAAATTAAAACTAAAAAGTCGAGCTTTCTATAGCTAAAAGAATTATGAATATAGTTTAATTAAATATTTAAATATATAGTACAAAGTGATTTTGAACAAGTATAATTAAAAGATTAACTCTATTCTTTACAGCAATCAACTAAACTATTTCCTCTTCATTGTCTAATAAAAGAAACTTTAAACTTTAAAATATTTCTTCTTTGATTTCTAAATGGTTTATCATCAATGGCTTAATACATTTAATTAAGAAATCTTTCTTGAAATTTAAAAGTTCTATTTAAAAGTATTACTAAAAATGAAATTAATGAAAACAAGTTTACTTTAACCAAACCCTTTTTACTACTTCAACACATAATTTTCAAAACTTGGTTTCTATTAATAGTCAATTGACGTCTACTGAAGATAGCTTTCAAAAATACATCTTCTGAAATCAATATCTCAAATAACTGAAGTTTATAGGCAAGATACTTGAGTTCTTATAAAGTCAAAGTGCTAAAAATTTTACTTCCAGCCAATTTACGATGTAAGACAAGTTATGAATATAATCATTTATAACTCGTCTTCATTAGTCTATGCAAACGGTTACCTAGTTATAGAAATAAATATAAAACAATTTGGGTTTGTGAGGTCTTGCACAATTTAGTTGTAACAAAATGTTTGAAATAGTAAACAGATAACAAAATCTAGTTTGAGTTAAAATATTTAAAGCCTACGCAAAAATGTCGTCATTGAATGTAACAAAAAGTATCTATCAAAAGTATAGCTGAATATCTTTACAATTAAAATAATAAAATAAGATTTTTTATACTTTTTACTGTTTAAAATATGATAATGTAAAATGAAACAACTCTATAGGAAAGTTCAAATAAATCTGATCAAATAAAAAACTTTCTGGTTAAGCGATAAGTCAAAAAAGTAATGAAGAAAACTTAAATTGTTTAAATGGTTCACGAAAGTTAAAGTTAATAACAATTATTAATTATAACTTGCAGTCAATCTAATTTTACACAATTTATGTAAAATTTTGTGATAATTCCAAACTATAAAGTTGGTTGAAAAAAAGACTACAATATATTTTTCCAAAAAAATCGAAATATTAACTAAAACTAAATAATATTTTCTCAGATTATGAAAAAAATGCATCGAAAATAATTTTATTTATATGAAAATTATTATTGTTGTAAACAAAAAAAGTTTGGTTCAAGCTCGATAATGTGATCATATTTTCAGCAAAATTTTCAAAGCATCCTTATCACATGACAGTTCAAAGTACATTTATATAGGTTTAAAGTAAGTTGTTGTATAATTTTGACCATATGAAATATTTATCAAAAATTATTTTCAATTATTTAAAAAGATTAAAAAAAAAACGAATCGTGAAAGATAATTTAAGGAAGCTAAATGAGCTGTTTCAAACTTTGAAAACTTCAATAGGCTGTTTGAAGTATATGCAGAGTGAAGAAAACGTAGATTGGAGATAATTTAGAAAAAGGTACTTTTAGTATAAGATGAAGACCAGAACTATTTAAAACATTTATTAAATTAGAAAAATTTTAGTCGCTAAAATATCTGAATTTTTTTGGTCGCATCTAATTCTAAGTGCCCCAAGACCCAATGATATTAAAAGACTTTAATAACTGAATCTCCCTTATCAACCAATTATTTATTAGAATTTTTACCTATTTGTAATCGTTTACTTGCACTAATCTGTCATAGAAATCCTGGTTTGACTCTCAAAGGACATGAAATTAAAAGCAAAAGTCTAGTCGCTTAACCGACTATAAGATCCTTTTACTTCAAAACAAGATTTAATCTTTGTAACTCTAGTTGTTGTTTATCAGAACTCAAGCCTCATTTGTGATATGCTTCACGAAGCAACTCAATATGTTCTAAAAATCTTAAGCAAGTTTTCAACTTCCTTCAGCACCAATTCAAAAACAAATAGGTAGAAGAATACAAAGTAAACACTTATGGAGGATAAAATTTCATAAAATATTGGTTCTGTAAAAAAAACTTTAAAAAAATTTTAATAAGTGATTTCTTTAAATGATACACAAATTAGTAAATATTACCAAATTTTGGAAGAATAAAAAGTTAATCAAAATTGCACCAGTTACAGAGTTTCCCCTTCAGCTACATCCTTCTGCAAAAATGCATCTACTAATAAACTATTTGCTACTTTTAAAATATAAGTGAAAGGTTATTGAATCTTAATTTGCTTTTTAGTTTCAATAATTTTCGTAAAACACTTTCCTTTTTTTTTTATTCAAATTTTCATAAATATTTCCAACCAAGCTTTGTACATAAAGATTTTATTTTGTGAAATTTACAGTGATAATTAGATGTGACTAAAATCTAGAATAACATATAGATATTTGGTGAAAAATGATTTAGCTTTAATAGATCTCGATTAGCTGATTTGGGTTAATAATTTGAACTATTTGATTACTAACTGTATTTAAATATAAATAAATTATAAAAAATTTCAACTGTACCAATTTTAAAATAGCTTGCAAGAAAATTTTTAATTTTATCTAAATTTAGAAAAAACAAGCTTCATCTAGAAAATACAATGAGAAAAAATCTACCTACGCACATATAGGTTATTAAAAAGTTTCAGAAATCTTTTTACTTAGTCTCGAATCAAATCAATTATTATTCTGACCTATTAAAAACTACTTCAAAAAAGTTGTATGCTCTAAAAATTTTCTCAAGTGCAATTACATTTTGATAACTTAGATTTAATTTATTAATTTAGTTATTAGCTATTTTCAGCATAATAACACTGTTTACAAAAAGTTTAATTTTGAATAAATTTATTTGTCAAAATTATTCAATTATTTAATAAAGTCACAATAATTAACTAAAACTTTCTTAGAAACAACTGAAAAGTGATAAATTAACTTGATCGCTTTGTAGTAGACTATTCTCACAAGATCTAATAAAATAGTTTTGTAAATTATACAATTTCAATTATTTACACGAAAAAGAAATTTAAAAATAAGTTTAAACATCATTAAAATCAAACCTCTATATCTAACTGATAATCATAACTCGTAAAAATGTTAACTAATCAGCTGTTGAAACCTTATCATCATTCACTCTTATCATCTTTAGTTTTTTAATGAAAAACGCTAACGTAAGCTTGATAATAGTAAAACCGGCTGCTAATTATCTACCTCTTCAACTTTTTCCTAATCCTCTTAAAGGTTTGCAAAGTATACTTAAATGGGGCTTTGTAACAACAGCTAAGATTTTATTTGAAAAATCTTCTATTTAAACTGTTATTTTGACATGGAACTTATTATTGATTGAATATTTTCATGTTTGAAAGTTTATTTTTGGAAATTTCAGTTGCTGTAATTTTGATTAAAAAGCTATCCACTATTTAGTACAGTATAAGAAAATGTTTATTTTTTCTGTTTTTATATCCAATTCGAATTTTTTATATATTACCACCGTCTTAGTGAATTTAAAATTTATTTTAAGAAATAACAATAAAATTAAATCCTTAAAAAGTTGACTCGTCTGACTTTATATCATAATTTTATAATCAAAATTAGATTCTAACGCAAAACGCCGACGTTTCATCAAGCATTTAAATAACAAATTTGTGTTAAATGTTTTGAGCTCGATAAAAATTTAGTAAAAACAAAACTATCTACTAGCTTCCTTGTTAAAGATGATATTAGTAAGAAATCGATGTGAAAAAAAATGTAACGAAAACCTTTCTTCTCTAAAACTTTAAGAATATTGAGATGCTGAAGTTTAAATGATTTGTAAACATATCTTACAAGAGAAGTTGCACCTAAAAAAAGTTGCAATAAAAACTAATTTCCTCAGTTGGCTCGTTTCAGTCAAATAACTTCACTTGTTGCCAATGACGAAGCTACAAGTGAGGTTGCTGGAAGTAGATCACTCCTAGCCTTAGTATTGATTGCAACTAATGTTCGTAGATGTGGTCGAAGTAGCTTATAAACTGGATGACATCTCGGAAGACAACGAAACAAGGAGATACAGAAAGGCTCCATGACGTTATGAGTGTACAAAAGGTACATTATCCAAGATAAGAGGAGAAATATTAGTTTTAATTGCTAATAGAAAATTATTTATAAATTAAAACATAAACTACCTCGTGGTAATTGGAAACACAACATCTGTAATACATTTTAGCAAGCAGCCAACCCAATTTACCATCAGCAACAAACAAGTATCCAGGATTATCTGGCTTTAATTGGATTGCAATTGGTCGAAATCCCTCATACTCATTTAGAAAAAGAGCTACAGCAGGAGGACATACAGCATCAACGCCAGAAGAACCCTTAATTCGCTTGACGCCAGCGGCTGTTCCAAATACTTTACTAAAGTTTGAGATGTAGAGTTCTTCATTCTAGAAATAATCAGGCTTTTAGTTATTTCTAAAGGGTTTCCTAATAATTTTAACAAACTTCTAATGAGAAACCAAGTCAACCAATGATCATTTACATTATTTTATTCTAATATTAACTCGGAAAGAAATATATGAATAAAGAGTAGCACTATTAAAAAAAGACTAAATCAACTATTCAACTCACCTCGCAATCAAAAGATTTTCTAAATAACTAAAATGGGTTTTCTTAATTATTATTTGTATCAAATTTAAAAAGTAAAGTTTTGACAGCTTCGGATATATCTTTGAACAACTAAATAACTTTAAAAAATCATAAATTCTTTCTAACTAGTTGTACATGTGACTTCAAATAATTTTCTAAAAAAACTTTCAAGCGATCACTGCATCTTCTTTTACTTCTTGGACAAACTTTAATAACTTTAAAAATACTTTTGATGTATTATAAACTACCACCAACTTGAATTCCTAACACTCACTTTAATCAAATCATCGATTGTACTGTCTCCAATTATTTCTTTCAAAACTTCGTTGGTCACATTGAAGTAACTTGGTATTTCCGTACACAACTCATAAGCAATAGGATTAACACCGTTTGGCATTTGCCAGCCTTGCACTGAATTTTCTTTCCAGCTTTTTTTCGATATGGAAAGTTATGTTTCAATTTTTTGTTATCATCAAATAATAATTCCTTAACTTACTCATGATTAAAGTTGTCTGTAGGTGGTAGTAAGACATTGGAGAGGATCTTAAAGGCTTTCAATTGATACAAAAGATCCTTAAAAATAAAATATTCAAAAATAGAAACTGTAAGACTTTAAAGAAAACTAAAAGGATTAAAATCATGGTTGCTGATATTGTTTTAGTATTCAAAACATGATATAAATTTTTAAGTCTTTTTTTCTCACCATCTTTTGAAATTAAAGTAAAATGTAAACTCTAACTTTTTATAGTCTCAACACTTGATAAAATGATTCCAATTAGGGCATGATCAACAAAATCTCTTTCTCTCACTGTATATCGTTTGAATATATATAAAAAAGCACTAGAAAAATCAAAATATCCTTGTTTTGGAAATCCTTTATACTTGTTTTTATCCATAGGAACCCATCAAAACTCTTTTTTGTTTGATTCAATCTCTTCTTCACGTTGAAGTTTCAGAATCCAATCAGTTTCATTTTGTGGCAATGAAGCTGAACAAAAGTTAAGTTTTTAATAAAACAATATATATATAAAACAATAATATACACTTCCAATGTTAAAACCTGTTTCAAAATAATTTATTCAGTTCAATTTTAGACGTTTTTTTATTTTCTTGATCTCCAAAAAATTGTAGTTCCACCTTTGATTTAGTTCCTGCATCTAAATAAGCTGCCGAAGTCTAAAGAAAATTTTAAATCTGTAAAAATTAAAAACAAAAGTTTGCTTTTTTTCAGGTTGTAGTAATTTCATCTTGAATATATTTTCTGCTTTCACCTTGATAGTGATCATGTAGTTGGTATGGGTTCTGTTTTCATCAGGGTTGAAGGGCTCACTACAGCAAAACATTTTAATTTATTTGAGGATGTGTCTCTTCAAACTGTAAGGTTATTTAATTTTAAAATACTAACAAATGGTTCTTTACGAATTTTAAAATTGATAGTCTGTAAATTATTTTTATTACACTTCATAAAAGTATTCTTAAATATTTAATTATAGAATAAATGTCAGAATTATTTTTTTTTCACTAAAAGTTACAGCCAAATTTCAAAGCTGTTTTTTTTATAAACTGAAAACTGTATAACAAGCATGAAATAAAATCTGTAAATTTCAATAGCTTGTTGGTTTTTACGCTGACATAAATGTTCTTTTATGTTTTATTGAAAACACAAATTATTTTTATTTTGAAGAATCTTGTATAAATTGTAGAGATGCTGCTGTGCTTCCTTTTTCTTTCATTTAAAACTGTTCTGCGTAAATTTTATTTTAAACTGTTTGCTCTTACAACATAACCTCAAACTATTACTTTGATACAAGCTAAAAGCAATGTTGCGATAAAAAAGTTTTGTTTATTAGTGAGAGTTTTAAAAATTTCATGACATTTTTAGTATATAGTAATAGAGAATTATAGAAGCTCAAATTGTGATGGAGGATTTTAGTAAAGTTATGAATCTGTTTGACAAAATGTTTAGCAGTTAATATTCGATTCACAATAAAAAAACGGAAATACTGAAATTAATAAAGTTGATCATATAAAGAAGTTTTAAAAAGCTATTTAAGAGTGGTAAATTTGAATTTATCCTTTATTATTTTGCCGCTCACTGAAATATGTGGTCTCTACTACTTTATATACCTTGTTCATTTTGTTGCTGGACTTGATGTTGTTTGTATCGTTAATTGTTAGTCGCTTTTTACAAATCTAGGTTCCATTTGATGAAGTATACTAGTTTTTTTTTACTTTTACCAGGTTTTTTAATATAAAAAATGGATACCTTGTTGTAAAGTGCTGTCTACCCGAATAGTTCGTCGTCAGCCAAGGAGTTCTTCACTGGAAGAAAACTTTTACCAATTTCTTATACAAGTTTATGTGATCAAGATAAATTAACTGCACTTGTTAATTGTTCAACTTCAGACTTTTACGAATACTTTGAGAGCTGCCACACTTATGTAGACGCTGAAGCGACGCTAGAAGGGTTTTATGTAAACAACCCAATATAAATTGTTGCGCGTTATCTACTAAGATTTTCCCGTTTTATACGTTGTATTTTGCGTTGTGAGAGACTGTATGATAGAGGCAGCGGTGTTTGCGTAATTTACAAAACATTGCTTGCACCCAAGATCTCCAGAATTCAGATCGATGCCATTAATTTTCCAGGATTTGAGATTACCGCTTTCGATTTTCATTACTCAAAATCCAAATTTTCTTGTTTGAAATGTACCTACCTACCACCCTCTAAAACTAATGACGGAGGTTACTTTTAAGACTTTATTGAAGGTTTTGAAGAGTGTTGTGTGTTCTTAGTTATATATTTTGGGGGATTTTAATTTTAGTAAAATTGGTTGGAATAACCCAAACTTAGCATTTATGAGGAAATCGTTTAAGTTGGATAGCCACAATCCTAATTCAGCCTGTTTAAGTCATGCCTTTGTAAGCTTCCTTGATGCCAATAACTTATCTCAGATGGTTAATTTTTCAATCCAATTTAGTGGCAATACTTTGGATCTTCTTATCACATCAAAACCTGAAAACATTATCTACGTTGATCAAAAAGACCCTTTGCTCCGATATGCGATCACAACATGATGGAATTCAAGCTCCAAACTTTTTCCATGAACGTTAAAACTTCAAGCAAACGGAATTGTTATCGTGGAAATTATGGTATTAACAAGTCTCTATCGGGTGTTGACTGGATTTCTGTTTTTAACTCTACCGAAGACATCAATACTATTTACTCAAGGTTTACTAACATCGTTAAAGAGTCAATTTTTATCGACTTAACAAAAAGACACATTTGTCCAAATATTTAAGGAACTTACAACATTTGAAAAACTTCCTATACAAACAAACTAAAGCAGACCTTTTTATCAAATCTCTATACAAAGATCTTTGTATGGTTTACAAGAAATATATTTCTAATATCTACTTAGGAAGAGAAAGTGCAGTCTTATCTCCATCCAGCAACAAAACGTTTTTTGGTTTCATAAATCACAAAGATGACATAAACCTATTATCTTGGAATCCTTCAAACGTTCAAACTGCACTACACACTGTAGGAAACTGGTCTATGGAATGGCAGCTCAGAATCCAGTCCACAAAGTCTGAGTTTGTACCTTTCTTCCGTAAACCAGCTGCAAATTTCTTGAACCATATTCCATTAATGAATTTATTATAATAAATTATAAAAATGATTAATAAATAAATAAAAATTGTTGTCAATCACCTTCTTAATAATTAATAAATCTCGATATAACGAGTCATTACACAGTACATACTATTTAATACCATTTCGTTTGCTAAGCCTTATAATATATATATATTTTATAATATTTTATAATATTTTATATATAGGTCTTTTTTCCTGAAGATTGTTTTTAAGTTTGCATAAACAGCCACTCAAGTTATAAATTGATTACTGTGATTTATTTATTACAATAAACGCGAAGGAGGGTGCCTGAAGAGAGCACCTCCCGCTGACACACATTCTAACACGCTAATACATTGATCAGGTCAACATATGACAGTTTCTGAGCTTGAGACTCAGTTTTTTTTAGTTTGACCTTCAAAATCAAGTTTTTGATCTTAATGACTGGCAAAAAATAACAACTTTGACAGTATACTTTTAAAATTCCAGCCGTTCTACTTATAATTTAATTATTGCATATTATTGAAATTAAAGTAGAAACTTATTAGTTTTATTCTTTTCAATCTTAGAAAGTTTTAGTTTAATGAAGCTTTTCACTAACTCAAAATATTTGTATAACTTGAAAGATTTTTAATTTGATATCTTAATAATTTCAGTGTCTAAGAAAAAATTTAATTGGTAATAGAAGTTTGAATGAGTAAATCAAGATAAGGTTGTATAGCCTCAATAATACCTTAGTTTAATAACTTAAAAAATATCTTTAACATTTTTTCAGACCTTATAAATTCTAATATACTTTATACTCAAAATATCTAAAATATAAAAATTAAGTAAATTAAAAAACGATTTTCTTGCATCAAGAAATAAATACAAAAAATAATTCGCAAAATAATAATAATGAAGCTGAACAACAACATAGCTTTTTACAATACATTTTGAACTTAGCAAGTTTATGAACTTTAAGACTTGTTTTAAAGTGAAAAATGTTAAAAAGAATAAGTTGTGAAAGAATTAATTGTTGCTGTTTACATTTTTATGTTCTTTATAGTTAAATCTCTTTGAAATTATTTAAATAAATATTTTGTTTCTTTATTTTTATAAATAAAATATTATTATTGCTTTCATATTAAACTTTAATTCTATTAATTTCAATTTTTTATTAAACACAATGATTTTATAGTTTACTGTTTTTAGGGCATATAATTTTCAGGCATTTTTTCTTTACATTAAATCAACAATAAATTTCTTATAATAAATTCAACGAAAAACTAAATACAAAAAAAAATAAGTAATGATAAAAATAATAAAAATTAATTGTAGCTTATTAACAAACTTTTCTTTTTTATTCACAAAGTAAAAAAACATTTAATTTGCTTATTAAGTTTTTGTATTTTAATTTATATGTTTAATCTTTATATTTATAGTATCTTTTTTTATATATATATCAGTAATAACTCTCATACATTTTAAATTGTCTATTTATTAACCACAGTTATAAGTTTACTTTTGTTTAAAAATAATCCTTTAATGCATAAATTCTATGAAATTTTTTTTAGTTAATTTTGTTACCAATTTAATTATCAGTAGTGATTCTAAAATTTAAGTTCTAAAGATAAAATTTTTTGTTGGTATTTTAACTTTTAAATTCTCACTAACTACTAAATAATTATGATTTTTATAAATGTTTAAAATATCTTTTATTTTCAGAAAACTGTTAAGATATAAAAATGGTCAAATCTGACGGGAGCCTACCCAGGACTTTTGGGCAAAAGCCTGCAAAGTTTCAATTGGAAGAGGGCGGTGAATACTACATGATTGGGTCTGAGGTGATACTAAACATTGAATAGTTTAAATTAAATATTTTGCTCTAACATATTTTTCACTTTGAATTTTTTCTTTTTGAATAATCATCAAAATAAATTGTGTTTAAAACTTTTTAACATTTGAAAAATCTAGGTTGGGAACTATTTAAGATTATTTCGGGGTTCTTTATATAAAAGATATCCTTCCTTGTGGCGAAGAATGGCTACTGCTGAAGAAAGGAAAATTATTGCAACTAGATCTCCAGGTTTTTATGAAAATAAACAAATTATAATTAATCTCATATAATGATTGCTGTAATTTATCAGATTTTGATAATGTTAAATTAGTAACAATTTTAATATTTCCTAACTTTTTAATTAAAAGCTTTTGATTTTATCTTTTTTTTTATTAAAACATAAAATCTAAACAGAATAAGGTTTATTGTAAAGAATTTTCATAGATTTATAATTAGAAAATCAGTTTAAGTTTTTAAGAACTATTCAGGTTAGAAACAGAAATTAAAGATTTTTCAATTTATTGTTTTTTATTTACATCATTTTTAACTAATGTAGAAGTATGGAGAAAAATTTTGAGCAGAGCATATAGATTGAAATGGAAAAAAGGCTTGCCTACACATAGTATGTTAAACACAGAGTTTTAGTTGACAGTCTGGACAGTTTCTAGTAATAATTATAACAAATTTCAGTTGTGATCAGTTTTTAGAAAGTTTTTTTTTTGAGTTTTTGCCAATTTTTTTTCAAGTTTTAATAAAATGATTTTGTAGACATTGGGCATAGCACTTTAGCAACTAACGTGTCTTTGCTGAAAGCTGTTGAAGTGCAAGATGTGTACGAAGGTAATGATGAATGCTACCGAGCAGCTTCTGCTTCTAACACTCACTCTGAATCTGTTTCTCGGTACTTTCTACTTGTTACAATACTTTATTTTTTGTAAATGAAAATTTTTGCTTTTGAAGAGATTCAAACAAACACAAACGAAGCAACCAGTGGGTCCCTACCATCCCCAATACTTCTCATCATCTTGATGCAGTGCCTTGCGCTACAGGCATTTCTCACATCCCCAAATCGAAAAAGAAAATTCGGACCTTTCCATACTGGTCAGTACTTTATCTAATTGCTTCTAAATAGTCATCAAATAAAGCTTGTTGTAGCTATGACGACCACAGCTCGGCGTCTATTCATTCAAACGCTTCTCAACCAGAGGTACTGGTTCCAGTTCGACTTGATATGGAAGTAGATGGCCAAAAGCTTCGAGATACCTTTTGTTGGAACAAAAATGGTCTTTTAACTAATTGGTTTTTTTTCATTCTGCTTTTTCAATTCGATAACTTAATTTTTAGAGCAGCTGATCACACCTGAAATGTTTGCTGAAGTTTTATGCGATGATTTAGATGTAAATCCTGGGACGTTCGTGCCCCTTATCGCGCAGGCGATACGATCTCAAATAGAAGCTTTTCCGACTAGTGATAATCTGATTTTATCAGATCAAGCCGATCAACGAGTCATCATTAAGGTTTGGAGATCTAATCATCAACTTCTGATCATCATCTTCTACTTGACCAGTTAAATGTTCATGTGGGCAACATCAGCTTGGTGGACCAGTTTGAATGGGACATGTCAGAACCTAACAATAGTCCTGAGAAGTTTGCGGCAAAACTTTGTCAAGAATTGGGACTAGGAGGAGAGTTTATCACTGCGATCACTTATAGTATCCGTGGACAACTGAGTTGGCATCAACGGACATATGCGTTCAGGTTCCATATCGATTCTACTTGTTTATATCTGATGCAGTGATTTTCAAAGGGGTCCTAGAAAAAATAATTTGAATTATTCACCGATGTATGATTAGTTTGTTTAATTGCTTATAATAAATGTATGATTAATGGGACCTAAGACCTACCATAGCTGGTCCAGTAAGTTACCACTAATTACTTTAAGCTGTACCATTTTTAGACAACTAACAAACTAAAAGCCAAAAGTCGGACCAGTAGGCACATATCATTTAGTTAGAATATTTTTAGTCGAATCTTCTAGAAGTTGAATTTTGCTGACATAACTTTCTAACTGAATTTGTTAGTGAGAACAACTTACCTCACGTCGATATGGCTTTTCGAAACTCTAGTGAAGCGGATCAGTGGTGCCCGTTCCTAGAAACTCTAACTGATGCCGAAATGGAGAAGAAGATTCGCGATCAAGACAGAAACACCCGGTTCGTTGTGACTTCTTTAACCACATTCCTCATCAATTTGTCCACAGACGAATGCGTCGATTGGCCGCTGCTTGGTAGGCTCGTCCAGAAGTGGTTATGGATTTCTTTTTATGTCAGTTGAAGTTGGCTTTTTGTTTTGTAAATTTTGTTTGACGAATAAATTTCGAAGATTTGTATTTGAGGAATTTGAGTGAGAAACTAAACTTGAAAAAAAAATTGGTTTAAATCTACAAATCTCTCGTTTCTTATCTACCCAACAATCACAATTTACTCTTGATGGTTTCTAAGCATTTATTTTCACAAAAAATTTTGTTGAATCATTTGAAAAATGAATGTGAAGGAAAATGTTTATCGTTTTTCAAATTATGATTTTGTAATGAGAAAAAGATTCTACATAACATCAAATATATATATTAAATAACTACAACATCAACTAATCATTAAATCTTATTTACAAATGATTAAAAATTGAAGGCACTAAAAGGTGGGTTTATAATTTATTGCATAAAATATTCGGCTGAAAATATTTTAAGTTACTGCTTCAAAATTTGTTACAAAGTATAAAAAGTTGATGAATGAATTTTACAAAAAATCTTCATGTCTAAGGTAAAATCTTTCAAAAGTTTTTAGTTCAATTATGTTTGAAGTTTGAATTATTAAAAAAGAACAATTATCCAAGTACGGTAAAAATCTCAAAGTTTACTGAGTGAATTAGATTGAAAGATGATTTACAAAACAAACAAGGACAGTAGATTACTCAATGTGCAAATTTGCAATAGTTGAAATTCCTCTCACAGTTTAAATGTACAATTGACGAAAAATTTAAGCGATAATCAAAGGCTCATCATCAGCGAATCCTGAAATAATCTGAGTTTCTCTTCCTATGTCATCATCTAAAATCTCTGATACGATATCTTGACTGTTAGATACAAAAAATGTTTCACCGGAATTTGTATCGTATCTGCTTGTAGTCATCGTCAAATAATCTCCGGTGTCACGTTGCTGTCTGCGAGTCTAAAATGTCAAAAATTATTTCAATTCACATAAAATTCCATCAATTCATGGTTTCAATATTTATATCTTTGGATTTTTTAGAAAGTTTTTTATCTAAAGATAATTTATAATAATATTTGAAAAAAATCAGAAGTAATATTTGTTGAAAGTATAGATGTAACTGACCACATAAATAATGATGCCAGTGATTACAAACAATATAACAACTGCAGAGATAACAATCGCTGTTATGTCTGTTGTTGAAAGATCACTGTTGTTAGATGCAGATTTATTTGAGTAATAAGACTCGTCTTCACCAAACACAAACGGAAAATGAGATTGTTTTGGGCAAGTATTATTTGATATACCAACACAAGTAGGTATCAGCTTCACCATATATCTTCAATATCAATAAATTAGTTTCGATGGTAAAAAAAATTGAAAAATACTTTTGTGTATAATTGAGATGATTAAGAAGTACGAAATGAAAATTTGGAAAAGTCTCTGTTTCAAGTGAGCAACTTCCATTTACGCATAGCATTACTTGAATATGATCAACATGTCGGAGATAAAAGTTCATAAAACCAGATGGAATACCAAACATCAACTAAATATTGATAAACAATTCTTTAGAAGTGTAAACATTAAAAACGAATTGAAAATACTTTTAAAGAATTTTCATCATTTCTGTAAGCATGTAAGCCAGTAATTGGTGGTATATGATAACTTGTATAAAAAAAGAAGGTCGCAGGTTTACCAGGTGCAATATCTGTTAATAAAATACAAATAACTTCATATAGATGTAGATGAAATTAAAAAATACCTTTTATAACAGTCGATATCCTCATATTATACATTGTGAATTTATGCAAGTCATTGAACTGATAATGACAAGTCAAATTGTAACACTTGCTAACTTCAAGATGAACCTCCGTTTCATTATTATTGTATAAGCTTATATTGTACTTGATCTAGAAAATGCATAAATACTAGCCAGTGTTTAAAAGATCGGAAAATTTCTCAGCTCAGTCATCAGACATGACTGATACAAAAACAATTTGAAATATAATGTTGAAAAATCAACTTAAAGCTTACATCTTTTTTAAAAACATCATAAGGACTTTGCCAAGTAGCTTCCGCTGACTTGCCTCCGAGGTAATTTACATGAAGATTTCTAGGAGAGAGCTGATGATCGTGCTTAGGAGATAATCCAATAGAAGAGCTCCAACGGGAATAAAACGGTTCAACAATTCTGACCTGAATAACATTTGTTTTTTTATACCAACTCAGACGTTACGTCTTTATCCGCCCTTTCCGCCTGCTACGTTAATCAGAACAATTTTTTCTCATACCAAACAATTAGTAGTTGGAATCAGCTGTCATCAGACCTTGTCAGAATCACTCAAGTTGTTCAATAACGCGTTGTCCATTTCTAAACTGTGATTTTTTTCTTTTTTATACTATTAACATTCTATGTAATTGTTCACTATCATATTTTTTGGGGACTTCTGAACTACATCCATTTTTTGGTCTGCTTAGGCCGAGAACAGCCATTAGAACACATGGTATAAGAACACCCAGGAAAGACATTACGAAGACCCAGTTGTCCCCCATGCAACAGGATTCCACTCTTCACTCCAACAAGGTATATAGCGGAACAGAAGGACTGATGCAGCTGGTATCGCAGGAGCTGCCAGAATGACACTGAGTACAATGACGAGCTGCCTACAAGGATCCAACCCCGGCTATGAATTCAGAGTTTTGCGTCTCCAAAAGTGTTGTCATAAAATAGACTAACAAGGCCCTTCTACCCGGGTTCTTTAAGTCTTATGCTTGTCGCAAACATATGTCCCAACGGACTCGAACCCGGGACCTTCAGCATGTTAGTCGGGCGTGATAACCGCTACATCATAGAGACGGACGAATGTTTTTTATACAGCTTAACTATTTATAATCATATTATTTGTGGGAATGTGTGTTAGCGAGAAGTGCTTCTTCAGGAACCCTCCTTCGCGCTTATAAACAAATAAACTTGAAAGAAGCCGACCTTGAAAACAGATATTTTGTTGTGGTACAAATTGTTGATGATGGTGTTGTTAGCAGCAACTAATTTACATAAAAGTTCTTTTTCAGCGCTTATTCCATAACAAACCTAAAAATATAAAACAAATAACAACAACAAGTTGATAACAATCAATCAAAGACCTGAAAGACAACTTTAGTTTTGTTTAAATCATCATTTAATGAAGACCAGCTCAAATAAACACTTTCTTCATCAATAGCATATGAAGCAGATGAGCTGATGGAGGGTGTCTCAATAGCCGGTAGCTGAGTATGAAACAAATGGTAATCATAAGATTGACAGGGATCTTCGTCTTCAGCTGCTACAAATTTAGTGGGAAGTTAGGAAAAGTATCTAGGCGCTCCTCAAAGTACCTTGATTCGCGACCACTAGGACTCGATATGCTTCACCAGGGGTTAGGTGACAGAGACGGTATGTAAAGAGGTCACGTGATATCTTTTTTATCGTCAAGTTCCAATTATTTTTGAGACAAATTCTAAAATGATGAAATTTTCACTAAATTTGATTGACGAGAAGTTGATTGACTCACATAAAATGATCATACTTAGTTGTGATTGGTTGATGCCAGTCTAGAGTAGCGCAAGTTCGAGTCACGTTCGAAGATGTAAGTTGAACAGAATCCAAATAAGATGAAGATCCTAAAAAGATCAAATCTTTACTTTATCCCTTACAAAGCATCACAACTCACTGATTGTCTTCTTCACCACTTTTGAATAAGTCCCAACTCCGGCGGAAGTGGAAGCAGCTAAACTGACCTCCACAGTCACCGGGAAGATTTGGATAAAATCCAAAGAGTAAGATTCTTGTGGATGTTGCTGATCGGCTTTTGGGTAGACATACCGGATCGTTGGAAGCATCTTATTCAATGTGATATTCATCAAATAAACTACAAGAAGATGATGAGTGATGAGGATCACTAAGATCAGATCTTCCTTACATTCAATCTTTCCATTGCTTTCTTCAGGAGCTTGCCACGTGACCATATTCTTGTAAAGTCGACTCGTGGTCACACTGACCCTTGTCGGGGCTGAAGGAAGACCCTCACTGGTCACGAAGCACCACGATTGCTCAGACATTGAGGACCGGAAGTGAGGCAATGTGACGTCATCGTAGTGATAAGTGAATGCATAGCAGTAGCGTGTGGCGAATCGAAGACCTATTTTGATGACGTCACTAGTTGAAGTGATGAGGATGCGGGCTGACCTGTCAGGATGTAGCGGTGATGAGAATGGATTGGAAACTTTGAGAGAGATGCAGACGAGGAGTTTGTGATTGATTGTGAAGATTTTAAAGCTTTATAATAGATGTAAACAGTGTAGGAAGTTGATGGCGGATTAGGACATCTAGTGGTGATTATTTGTTGAGCTGAAGAGCTGGTTCCGTGATAAAGTTGAGATGTGAAGCTCGTGCACTGCAAGGATTTAATGTGAGGAGGTTTGTGATTGGTTGAAATTTCTCACATAGCATTTGCTTTCATCTGATTGGTCAGGGCAATCAGCTTTGAAATTGCAGATTTGTGATTGGCTGATTTGTTTGTTGGTTTTCTCGCAGAAGAAATTTGTTGGTTTCTGAAAAGTTTTAATTAGATTAAGTTTGAAGCAAGGGCTTGGGTTACTGGGTCGTTTGTTGAAGGTGTTGGACAGATAAATCCAACATCACAAACATACTGGTCATCACATGGATCAGCATCCACCACACAAGATCCATGTGAGTCTCTACATCTGTAAGATCAACAAAAAAAAACTCATCTTCAGATGATCACATCAACAGGAAAATGAAAAATATTTGAAACAGAAATTCTTCTTGTCAGAAGATGAAGAATTCTCGGACGACAAATTAGTTGAAGAGTAGATTAAAAATGAGAAGATGAACTTACAAACAACTAGTAGAGTCTGTAGAACAATTATGTTCATCAGAATAATCTCCACAATCATCAAATCCATTACAAAGAACAGATGTTGAAAGACATCTACCATTTGTACACAGAAATCCACCTAATAAATCATCAATTTATTCAAATCAACTTCGTTGTTGATCCGTTACCATGACAACTAGACGAGCAGTAGATCTCATCAGCATTGTTACCACAATCATCACTACCATCACACGCAAATCGACTGAGAATACATTTGTTTTTAGTATTTACTGAACCTTCAACACAAATTTGTCGGCAACAACCAATATTGAGATGAGACCACTAACCACATTCAAGATAGCCATCAGGACACTCTTGGGTATGACTTTTACTTGGAATATTTTGATTGTTTGGGTCAATAAAAGATCCAGAGCACTTAGGAATAGCACAATAGTCCCATCTGAGATTAACTTTGCAACAAAGATGAATTGCAACAAACAAAAGATCACCTGTAATTAAGATTTGTAGTGTAACACCAAGGACCAATTGGGTCGTTGTCTGGATTCCTACAAAAGTTATGGTGGGCATCTTTGGGTCTGTACCGAGGTACGAAAGGGTGTTCAGAGTCCCACCGTTGACATGTGAGGCCTTTTTTAGTGTAAGATCGATTTCCTGATGGTATTAAAGTTGAAATAAAGTAGTTGGAAGAAGATTGAGACCTGTGTAGTCGAATCCATTCCCAATTACACATTCATGTGATGTTGTTCGGTTTAAGTTGGTACAATTTCGTTCATCAGACCAATCTAAACAATCGTTATCACCATCACATATCAGGTGTCTGAAGATACATTTGGAACCAGTTGAGCATCTGTAAGTCGCTGGTTGATTGGGATCCACATGAAGATTAGGATCTACCTGAACTGGATGCGTTCATCGTAGCAGATGTTAAGGACTCCATTCTCACTGAAGTTTCCAGAAACTTCACAATCAAATTCATCGCTTGAATCACCGCAATCATTCACCCCATCACATCTCCACTCTATCGGGAAGCAGTGTCCGGATGCTACACAACGGAGGTAGCCACCTTGGCAATCCTTGGATGTAGCAGGAGTTGTCGGAGAAGGAGTTGATGAAGATTCACAAGACTTTTCATCTGAATTATCTCCACAATCATCCATCCCATCGCAGAAGAACCAATCAAAGACACAATTATTGTTGTCACATTTCTTCATCATCACAGAACAGATCGTCGTGTTACAAACTTCCTCAGACTCATCGCTCCCATCCAAACAATCTCTTCTTCCATCACATACTCGGAATCGGGACACACAAACTGGCTTCCTGCATCACTTCATGTTTACAAGTCACGTGATAAGCAGGTCAACTTACTGGGTGGTGGAATTCTTGCAGATAAAGTCAGCTGGCCAGCATCCGGGAAGTACATCAATACATCCAACCTCATCTGATTGATCTCCACAATCATCCTCTCCATCACATTGGAAGCTGATTAAACAAAGATCAACATTTGATAGATCTTTTGAAAGTTAACCTCTTATAGATGCATTTGTTGTTGTTACATTTGAAGTGATTCAAAGGACACACTTGAGAAGAGCAGTTCTTCTCATCTGATCCTGATTCACAATCTTCTTCTCCGTCACAAACCCATTCAGGCAAGATACATTGATTAGATCCTTCACATGGTATCTTCAGCAACATCTTCTCTACAACATCAAAGTCACTAGTTAAGATCAGATGGAAGAGCTTGAAACAATTTATCGATTTTTTGTAGCAAGATAGAAGTTGTTTATTGAGATGCTGAATTATTGATGAGGACTTCTGTGTTTGGTTGATGAGAGAAAAACTCTCTACAAATTGATTTAAATATTTCGACTAATTCACTGGTGAAGTTTTCAAAATTTTTTCAAGATTTGAAAACACAAAATTTTTAAAGAATTTTCAGATATTTTTAGCTTCAAAAATCTTTGAAATAACTCCAAGTCCTAATGAAGTAATTTCTATCACTAAATAAAGCCTACCATGACAATTACTACAGTCGTGTTCATCTGAATTATCACCGCAGTCGTCCTTGTCATCACATCTTCGATTTAATGAAACGCATAAACCATTATTGCATTTGAATTCATCAACAGAACAGCTCACATTTCCTCTCGCCTAAATATAATTCTGTCAATTATAAGTCAACAAAACTGATAAACTATTGAAGAAATTGGAAATAAGTGTAGAAGCCAATCACAAAACAAAATTTGTGAACTTTTTTATCACTAACTAAAAAACTAAACTTAAAAAAAAGATTTTCAATTTAACTTTGCAGAAATTGTGCAGATATAATAAAATAAAGTAGCTATAGTAAACTTACTTTACAGAAACCGTTTTGGTCTTTAACTTGTTTCGGTGGACATGAACACACTTCTAGGCCTTCATTGTTGTAACTAATGGTCATATCATCACTGTTGCCACACAAGCAACTAAACGTCTAGCAAATAATCAAACATATTTCTGAAATATTTTCTAAATATTCATTGAAATAAACTTTTTGGTAATTTTAAAACAATGAAATTGCTTGTAGGAAACAATAAACCAACTAACCAAGTTTTTATTGGGTTGAAATTGATTACTAGATGTGAGTAAACACAAGTGCTGACATCTGTTATATAAACATGGATTCGTCTCACTGCTAGTCTGCCAATTTCTTGTAAAAGCCTACAATTTAACAAGTTAAAAGATAAAATACAAGTAACAAGTGAAATTATGCATTCATCAAACGAATTTTATAGTTTTTAGTGACTTACTTTCACAAATTGTGTCCCTGAATCTGAATAGATTAATGAGGACGACTGAAAATTGGGAGTATATTTATCTATGATGTATATACTTGAAGAGATAGCAACTAGGATATCGTTTTTAAAGATAGTGATGGAATTCGGTTGTAATGTAGCTGCAAAAAAAGAAGTTTTAATTTAATTTGTTGATAAGTTGAAGTCATCATCAATATTTGTCAAATTGATAAGTTGGTGATAAGTTCAATTACTTCGTATGATAGCATGTCGCCTGTCAGGTGAGAGGCTATTGATGTAAAATGATTGCAACCAGTAAAGCTGGTGGGTTGTATAATCGAAAGTCAGAGAGGTTAGATCATGTAAAGAGCAATCATCTCGATGGACTTCTTCAGAAGATTTACCATCCATAGTCACTTGATGAATTCGACAAACTGATGTGGAATAATTGAAAGCTGAAAATGACATTGAAATCAATATTTGAAAATTGTGAGAAAGTTGAATCACTTGAAAGAAACATGACTCCATTCTGAGGATCAAGAACCATGGAGGTGATGTTGTATTGAAGCGATGTGAAAACTCGGATGACTTCGCCTTCAGCATCCGACACAGACAAGAAACCATCTGATGTGACCCAGTACAAGTTTCTAGCAAGCCAATCAAAAGCAAGATCTCGAATAGGAAGTTTAGAGGTCACTACAATCTTCTCAATGTGATCTGAAGATGATTTGTTGATGAGAAGAAACAGGAAATCTGTTACAAACCGATGTTCGGTGAATCGAAACAACGTTTGGTTATGAAATTGGAATTATGTTTGATATAAAAACTACAATTTGTTTGAAAGTCGAAATCCAAAGCTTTAAATTTATTGACCAAAAAGAGATTGGTTGTTTCATTGGTCAATAAATCAGTCATCAGGACATCTGGAAACGAATCAAAATGAGGAATGATTCGCTGAATGAAAAAAGTTGGAAAAATACTTTGAGATTCAGAGTTGTAATGAATGAAAAAAGATGCATCAATTTGAACCGGACACATCCTGTTTCTTGGAAGATACTTTGTCTCTAAGCCTCCTTGACATTGATCTCCTAAAAGCTTGCGGTATCCGACAGATTGTTTGAAGATGCTTCCAGGGACACATGTAAGAGGAATCTAAGAAGATACAGCTGATGAGGATCAATAAGAGATTGAAGATACTAACTTGTGGTATTTCAGGATCTTTCACACAAGTGTTATTGGAGAGATCAGACATCTTATAGAATCCCACATCACATTCGTAATCCTCTCTTCGGCAAGGACACACTTGTTCTTGAATTGGACGATCAAAGTCTCTTCCATTATAGCACATCTCTAACTAAAATGAGAAATCAAAAAAGTGGAAAGTCCCACCTCCACTTACTGTCTTCCTTCTTCTATAAACAACCCGTCGACCCAATTGGCAACCACCCCATTTATCGTCCAATGACCAGTCCTTATATTGATCATCATTACATTGACCATTCATTAAATGTTTCACATCAACCTTGGTATGAAATAAGTAGTCTTAAACCAACAACACTCGCTCGCTGGCTACTAACTTGTATAACCAGCAGTTTTGAATAATGAGTCGCAAATATGTAAAAAGTCGTAGATGCCTCGCCAGGTACACTTTTTAATAAATTAACATAGACATAGTGTTTGTAGAACTTGATATTTGTCCAATTCAAACCTTGAAGTAAAAGTTAATGTCATCTAGTCGATAATTTGAAATTTAATTTCAAATAACTGAAAGAGAAATATTTACGAAATTTCTCTTGAATTCAACTTCTAAATTATTTATTATCAAATGCTTTGTTTTCAAATCACCTTGGTTGAAGGAGACGCTGATTGTGTCAACGATCGTGTCCTTCTCCACAAAACCAATCACGCCTCCATGATCCGCCCAGCTGAAGTGATAATCCCCTGAAGCCATCTGTTAATAAAAGATTTTTAAAATGAAAAATCTATGAAAGTGGGAGGTTGAAGACTGCAGCACCTTCGGCATTTAAGACAACTTTTTTTGTGGAGGGTTTTTAGGGTTTAAAAGATGAAAGACTTTATGAAAGATGAAGAAATTGATGAGCAAGCTAACCAGTTTGAAATCTCTTCCGGCATCAGACGAAAAAAAAACTCTGGAATCGGGAAACTGGTCGGTGAAATATTTGCCTTCAGCAAGAATAAAACCAGGAGCAGATTTAGATGAAAAGACTCCTAAACTGTTCGTATTCAACACTAGGTGGCAGTCGCTTCTGAAGTACGATTAAATTTACAACTTTTTAGGAAGATATAGATGTACTAACTGATTGCAGTCTTTTGACAAGTGACCAACAGTGCCTAAGCTGCTGGCTTCTATTTCTTTCCAAACGGTTCCTTTATCGAAACTGATTAGGGATATACGTTCAGCATTCAGCATGCTAATGTGACTGTTTCTCTTTTTATTGGTCAAATCCGAACCATTTCTGAACTTGTTAGCAATGAAGATGGACTTCATCCCATTTACTTTGTAAACCTCGTAAACTGAACCGAATGAACTGTTGGTTGAAAATATGAAGTTATAAAAAAGTTTAATAGAAAAATAATTAAATGATTTATTTCACGACTTTGTAAATTTTGCAAACTTAGAAATTGTAAATTTCAAGCAACTGTTGATACAGTAAAATGACTTTTGTTGTTTAAGTACAAATGATATGAAATTCCAACTTATTATTGCAGTAAGATGCTTACTTGTTTATTAAAATAAAAAATGTTGATAAAACAACGTCTCTAAGAAGTAAAAAATCACCTGGTGGTGTGTGGAATATAAGCAATATCACTTAGCAAAAGGTTAAAGTCGACCTTGTTAGCTTCAGACAGATACAAGCTTGCTGTATTGTTGATTTCAGCTAAAATCAATATCTAAACAAGAATATAAAAATTATAGGAAAAGAATTCATCTGTAAAAGTCTGTACTTGATCATCAGAAGCATCAACAAAATGGAAGGAATCAAAACTTGAGCTTGTATCGAAAACTGCTCTTACAAATGCAGATTGAACCGTGGGAGCAATCCAAAGTTCAAATCCTTTAAGATTTTCAAAGAATTATTTAAATTCAATAAATCCTCACAATAAATAATATTTAGTAATTTTACAAAATAAATGAGGTAGGTGAGAAAATTACAACGAAATAATTGTATTTCATCAGAACAACAAAAAATCTCAAATATTTACTTCCGTCGCCCGATTTCGCCCTGGAAATCATCATGTTGTTAATCACCATGAAGGAATAGACGTTAGAGATGACTTTTTGGAACTCTACAAAGTCATCACTTCGCAAAACCGAAATTTTGTCATAGCCTTCATCACGTTCAACATAAATTCGTTTAGAAGGTTCGTATTTGTTGTCTGCAAATTCATATTTAGTTTTAACGAGAAAAAAATGGTTTTAAGTTTTTTATAAAGTTATTAAAAAGTTTATCAACTTTCAAAAAGTTTCTTGAATCAAACCGAACCTTGAGTGGCTGCCCAATATGCGGATTTAATTTTGGTTTGAACTGTTTTCCAAGTAAAACCAAAATCCAACGATATACATAAATTTTTCTCATCGTTATGAATGCAAATTGCCAACAAAATGTCCTCATGTAAAGGATTCATCGATATTTTTTCAACAAAAAATGATAAATCAATTTGTTCAAACTCTTTGCCGGCATTTTTCGTGGTGTAAATTTTATAACCAGATAAATCTATCATTATGAAACGAAGTGAATTCTGTTTTGACGTATCGCCAAGTTTTACAGTTCCTCTTAAAATTGAAGAGTTATTTGTTGTATAATTTTCAGGATTTGTGGAAATTTTTGGCTGAAAATAAATCATTTATTTATTTTGATTTATTAGTTCAGATGTTGTTTACGTTTAGAATTAAAATGTTAACTAAAAAGTACCTTAAATTAACTGTAAAATACAGAATATATTTAAAATATGTTATCAAAATATGTTTGGATAAATCTTACAACATCCAAAAACAAATCAATTTTAAATAAAGATGTTTATCAACTGATAAATTACAAATAAATCTAAAGTACTTCAAACTTTACATAAATTTTATTCATTAGCTTTTAAGTTAATATTTGATGAGCTTAGGAGCTCACTTGAAGTGTAACTCCATGGTCATATGAAAAGTATAAGCTTGAATGAGTATCAGAGCTACTATTAGTATTAGAAAATTCAGTCGCAAGAAGCATCAATATTTCATTATTTTTCCCATACCAATTGATTATCACTTGACTGAAAAACAATCAATTAGATAAAGATATATATAATATACGTTTAAATAAATATATTAGTTTTTACTGCCAAAGGATAACCATTTCACCTTCCAATTTTTCCTTCAACTTTAGTTACAGTGATATTGACATGATCAGATGAAGATCTTTTATCACGATTAAGAACACCCCCAAAATGTGAAGTCACATCTTGTTGCTCTGAAAGTCTACAACAAAAAGTTCACTTATATCTATAAGACTTTATTCAATAAACTCAATAATTAAAAAAAGCTTTTATTTGAATGTGTGGTGAAAACAACAAACCTCATCAAGTTATCATCAAAATTTGTCTTTATATCAGTGATTAGATATGTTGAAGAATAATTTAAGCAGTTTTGTAAGATTAAAACCAAAAACTTTACATGATTGCTTTTAATAAACATTTTTCTTTTTTAAATTTTAAGTCATGACCTACAAGAATTATTAAAAATACAATTAACAAACGTTTGTACTATCATTGTGACATTTTTATCGATATATACATCTATTCATATTTATTGTTTAGGTATATAAGCTGATAATAGTTTTTATTTTGTAAAATAACTAAAAATATATTTTGGTTAAACTTAATGATAAAGTTTATAAGAGTTTTCTTTCTTAAAATCTGATCATTTTCAGACAAAAATTTTATTTACATTTCAAAACTATTTTTGTTTACAAAAAATAAATACAATCTTAAACCAGTAGCAACTGAAACTTATTATGTAAATAAAAAGATAAAAAAATCAAAAGTAATATCTAAAATTTTATTAAGGAGGCAAAATAAATTGGAAAAAAAGTTTTTAATGTAAATTCTTTATTGCTTAAAACAAAATAATGTTTTTTGATTTAAAAGTTCCTTATATTTTACCAGAAGTAAATATAAAATCACCAAGTAAAAGATAATAAAATCCCCGTTGTCGAAATACTTGATACCAAATAGTATTACTTCAAAATGTTTATTGCCTGTAAATTAGCTGAATATTTTTGAATTGTAAAGTAGAATTAGTTTATTAAAAGCAATAAATTTTTCAAGCAAAGATAAATCTTTATTTCTATTATCTTTTGTTATCAAATTTAATATTCATTTTATTCACTATCTACGAGCACGACAAAATCCTTTACCAAGATCCGACGTCATGCGAAAAAAAAACAAGCTTTCTCAGAAAAGCTTCAACCCGCAAAATTAAATCTTGATCTCTGAATAATGTAAGACCTTTTTACTACCAAACAAATCTTGCTCTTTGTAGTTAAGAGTTATAATCTGTTTGCTTTCAACAACACATGATAAATCATCAACATGTTTTGTAGTTTCTACGCTTGTTATGTCACTTAGATTTTTAATCGATATTGGTACTTTATTTCAAAGCTAGATTATACTTTACAAATTTTAAAGGTATTATCGTCAAACCAAGAAGACGCATATAAGAATTAATCAATTAAAAGATTCTTCTAACAAAGTTTCTTTAACAAAAAAGTAAGCACATAGTAGTTTTAAAAGCAGGAGATACTTTGTCATTTGCTCTTTTAATACCTATCCTATTGAGCTATTCAACTCCCTTAAGAGCATACTTTAGAAGCTCACCACACAAATAGTATTAACTTACTTAAAAATTAAAATAAAGATCAAATATAAAACTCATTTTTGTTTGATTTTTTTAATAATATCAGAAGACAAAAAATCTAAAGGTTAAATCTAAAAAGATATCAATTACATATAGATCAAAAAATGTTTTACTTTTAACAAATAAATAACTATAAGTTAATATAAACTTTAAAGTCTTATCGTCTATTATAAAATTTATTGGCCCTTACACAAATGTTCTTATTATAGATTGAAATTTTATGAGCTTTTGTAAGAGATACTTTTTCAAGTTTATAAAAAAAAAACTCATCAAAGACAAAAAATTAAATATTTTATACAAAAAACAGTTATGTGACTATTTTTAATTTGCTTAATAATTCGTTTTTCGATTGTTGACTTTGATGAAAAGTATTTGTTGAAACTTTCACATCAATGTCAATTTTTGAAACGATTAGCCAAACTGGTGGAGAAGTCATCTGTCCACATGGACACTTTCTGGATTGTACAAAATTAAATGATCCAATACGGTGACTACAATTTGGACAATCAATTTTTCCTTTCAGCCAATCTCCCTGACAAAATTAATCATCATATTCATAAAATGGACAACAAAGAAGAAAAATAAAGTTATATAATATAGAAAGTAATTATTTACCTTATTTAGAGCAATGTTCAACCAATCACATGCTGCTTCACAATCAACATATACTAGTTGTTCATTTTTGGAATTCGTACATGAAGATTTGTTTAAAGTTTCATAATCTAAAATATTTAAGCAAGATTAAGCAAAACTATTAAATAATCTTGATACTTTCAAGCCTTTTGGTTGAAACTTTTTGCAAAAAGTTGTACTTGCAAAATTAAATAAGGAAAACTTTTGATAGATAAATTTATAAAGAAAATTTTAAACTTTTAACATTAATAATAATAAATAAAACAAAATATTAAAACTCTCAATAGTAGTTTATTGATAAAAATAATCTTAATAATTGCTCGAACACAACATAAAAAATATAACACAAATATGATTTATTAAATTATTTAAAAGAGTAGATAACTAAAATATCTTTAATAAATGTGAGACTTGTTAAAAATTAAAAATATTTGAGAGTTAAGATTTTTTAATCACTAAAAACTTAAATAAAATATTATTATAAACTAAAGTTAACATAAAATGATATTTTTTTAATATAAGACTATTCTTTATAGACTAATATCAAAATAGAGATATAAAGTTCATACAAGCAACAAATTCTTAATTTTAAACTTTGTTAAATAAAATATAAAATCTAAAAAACTTTTACCTTTCATATTTTCTTGGTGAGAATTGGTCAGACAATTCATATTTAGAAGATAACACCGACATTTTTTACATTTTATCTTCATTTTAATAATATCTAGATTTAAGTTTATACCCTAAAAAAAATTGAAATAATCTTTAAAAATATAAACTAAACGTACAAATAATTAAAAAATAATAACCATTATGGGTATCAAATATTTATATATTGTTCTAGCTAATTAAATTTTAGAAAAAATTGTATAACAAATTTGACAATTGTAAGATTATAGATTGAAAAAATAAAATTTTGGAAGAAAATATTGTTTTATCTCTCAACTGAGTTTATTAAAACTTTATTAAAACGCTTTAGAAAAGTTTGGTACGAAATGAAACAAAACTGTCTTTTAACGATTTAGGTACTACTTTATAAAAACGAGTTATAACGATGCTTCAAATAAAAAGGTTAAAAATGATTTTCTTAATTTTATTTTATTAATAAAATTTGATGAAAATTAGATCAATTAATGAAAAAAGCTTAAAGTAAAATTTATTTCGAAATAAAAACTGCTCTAATTTGTTCTAAGTTATTTGATATTATGATTTTTTTAATAAGGTTTATATAAAAACAGGATTTTTACACTTTAATAGTTCAAAAATGTTACTAAAGGTTAAACTTTTAATAGAACAAAAGATATATATTATTGACAGTTATCAAAGGTTATAATAAAAGTTTGAAAATTTTATAGTTGTTTTTTGATCTTTAGCAGTTTAAGTATGAATAAAGCTAGTTTAGATCACTGTATAAATATAAAGAAATAAAAAATTTAAATATAAAAACCGCAATTTAGAAATTAGAATTAGATATTACCTTATTTTCTCAAGAAAAGTTCCCTTTTTTTTTCTAAAATAATGTTATGGACTTGCCTACCACATACAAAGCACAACAACGAAAAATCTTTGTAAATGATTGTGTTTCTAAGACAAACCTTTCGAACCGTCTTATAGTAATATGCTTTCATATTTCAGTTACAATATAGTTTATACAAATATCAATTTATATTTAGCTTGATTTCAGTGTAGTAAAAATCACCAACATTTTTAAAGAATCTTTTACACAAAAAGCATTATTTTGTTGACTAGACTTCCTAAGCTATTTTGGTACAAAAAAGCTCCTGCAAAAATAGTTTATCAACTAAAAATATATCAACTAACTAATAATAAATTCAAAAGACATTTAAAAATCACCTTAGTAAAATCATGATTCCTCTTGTAAACAAAAAGCTGAAACCTAATTCGGATTTCTAAACGATTATGACGAATACCAATTAACTTATCAATCAATCATTTCTATACCTATTAATTAATTAATTCACTTGCAGTTGTCAATTAGTATAGGAGATGAAGTTCGAGACCAAAACCGGCTTCTGAGTGATATGGTAAATTAACTTTTCAAATAATGAATTATCTGTTAAGTTAAAATTGCAGTTTTTAAGTAGTTAAAACTTCAACAAAACTGTTTTGAATCCTACATATAACACAGAAGCTGAGTTGGATTTAGCAACTTGACTTGTAAACAAACTAATTCGTGATCATAAGAAAAAGTATCTTAACTAATTCTTCTTTTCAATAAAATTTGGGTAAAAGGTGCTAATAACCCTAACTCTTGTCCATCTGTATGGTGTAGCGGTTACCCACCTACCAGGCGGGAAGTTTCGAGTTTGAGCCCGATCGGACACATCTTTGCGACAAGGAAAAGCCCATATAAAAACCCGGGTAGAAGGGCCTTAAGGAATTTAAAGCCGGAGTTAGATCTTCGTAGATAGTCTGTCACTGTACTAAGTGTCGTTCTCCTACGATGTTAACTGGGCGCAGCTGCATCAGTCTGTCTGTTCTGCTGCATACTTTGTTGGCGTGAAGAGATCTTGCTGTATGGGCAACAACTAGATTTCCATAACTTTTGCCTCGGCATACATGGCCGTTCTCGGCCGAATCAGGCCATGCAAAATTATTAATTTACGATTGATCTTAAGCCAATAATTTTAATTTTATTATCAAAAACTTACTAGAGATTAGGAGATATGATTATCTTCTAATGTTTAATTGAATTTAAGTAATATAATGTAGTCAAAACTCAAAGCTGAAAATATTTTGGCACTTAATAAAGCTCTTTTAATTTTTAATCAGTAAGTTAATGAAACAATGGTTTCGTGGACAGAATGGCTTTTTTTAAACGTAACTTTATATGGGACTTAACCGGACATGAAACTATAACCCATTTTTTAAATGCTGGTACCCAGTAAGATTTTTATATTATACATTTTATAATTGTAAAAATGGATCATAAGACTGATGAATCTAAGGTTTTATTGAATACCGACAAAGTTTTAACTGAAGTTTTATCTCAATCAATTCAAGTTAATCCAATACTAAAGAATAAACGAATTACGGATTTTTTGAAAAACATTTTTAATGAGAAAAAAACTTTTGAAGAAGGTAAGACTTAAACATTATGTTCAGCTTGTTTTAAAAACTTTTGTTTAATTTTATAAGTTTTTAATCTATTTTAGATGTTTTCCTTGTTATTTTATTTGTAGCTTTTAATTCTATAATACCAACTTTATAGTTTTTAAATAAATTTATTTAATTAGATTTCGAATATTTATTTTCTTGTGTTTTAATTTAACCTGAAAAGTTATAAAGTAAATTTTCAACAAATTGGTAGAATCATCTTTAGTCTAAAAAAAAATATTTCTTCACTCAAATATTTTCATTAAAGTAAATATCTTCAAAATTTTGTATTATATCTAACAAAGTATAAAAAATTGGAATTTTCTTGATATTTTATCATATTAAAAACTGAAAATATTTTCAGGAGATTTCCAGATATATTCAGAACCTTTTCCTCATTGCTGCATCAACAATTTTCTGACAAATGTTGTATGTAATGAAGGTAGAAAGTTGATTGAAGTTGATAAAACTCATTTAAATATTTGAAAACTTTTTTGTTTAGAAATATCAGTGACAAAATATTTGGAATCTTTGCAAGATGAACTTCTTCAATATACTTTCCATCCAAAAGAAAATGATCTGTACAGGTTTTATCAGACAAACGACATTATGTTAGATGGTAATCTTTTCTACTTATGAAGACCGCCTCTATAAGCTCAATATTAAATCTTTGAAATATCGACACCTTTTTTCTCATCTGATATTACTATTTAGAATTGTTTAATGGTTTTTGCCATCTTAACTTTATAGAATACTTTAAAGATCACAATCTCCCAGAGAATGTCCTCAGAGGTCTTAATTAAACATAATTTAACCACTAAACAACTTTAATAACACCACAGCTTATTTAATAGAGTAATTAAGGTTTGGAACTTCCTTCCTGACTCCATGACTACATCAAAATCCATCTCATCTTTTAAAACTTTATTAAAAAGACAAGATTTATGTAGTTTCTTTCTCTTCTATTTTGTGATGTTAAACTTTTGATTTATAATTTATGTTGTACTGATGCGTCTACAGTGTTTCTATTCTTCATAAAGAAAGCTCTAATTTATAATACCTAAGACCTTCCAATTATCTCTTTGCTCAGAATAGTTGGTTTTCGTTCGCTTTAAGAGCTGTTGAATTTGTCACTCCCAGCCATACTTTAATTATTTATTTTCAAATTTTTCAGTTTAATTTTATTTCTTTAAATTTCTGAATTATTAAATTATTTCAGATTGTGAAAATACTGATGACAAAACTCATTTAAATCATTTTCGTAACTTGCTTATCTCTAAATTCCTTCCTTGGATGCAGAAGAACAGTGGAGTTGACTTAAACAATCAAGTCGACATGTTCTCTGCTCTTTATGGCAAAAATGGTGAACAGATCTTTAAATCTTCCTGCTACTAGTCTTCTTTTTAAAGATTTTCTCCTGTGTCATGATGATCAGTTAGAAGGTCGCGAGATCGCCTACATTTATTATTTAAGTCCTGAATGGAAGGAAAGTTATGGAGGACACCTTGAACTTTTTAGTTCAAAAACTACAAAAACTAAAAAAGGTTTCTTCTGATGCTTTTGTCGATTTAAATAACTGAAATATTTTTTGAAGGTCTGGTGCATGAACCAAGCAATGTGGTCAAGTCTATTTTGCCTAAAAATAACAGCTTGGTTTTTTTCTATGTGAATAATCAATCTTTTCACCAAGTCAGATCTTTTTCAACTTTTGAGTAACTTCAGAACTTTCTAAATTTTATTGTTGAAGGTTAAAGAAGTTTTAAGTGATGAAAACACTAGAATGACGATTACTGGTTGGTTTCATTCTGATTCTAAAAAGCAAATAGACTTACCTACACTTCTACCTCTTTCGGTTGTTACAATACCACTAGAGGCAAATGATCAGGTTCTTTGAGACATCTTCTATCAGACTTACCAACTACTTCATTTTCCAGGAGATCATTTCGTGGCTTAATCCTAAACTTCTCCAAAACTCTCATTTTGATCTTTTAAAATCTGAGTTTGAAGATGCATCAACTATAAACATCTCTAATTTTCTAGAAGTGAGTCCTTCGCGTGGAATCCTTCACGCGATCTTCTGATTTATTTTAACACAGATATCGCAGTATAAGCAAGTCGCAGATGCTCTCTACTTCCTGAGTTGTTCAAAAGATTCAGAAGAATATTTTCAGAGTGAATATCTCCCAAACAGTTACCATTATGATAGCTTCAAAGCGAGATGTTTCACGAAAATTGCTGAGCTACAAAAGAAGAACTCTGAGCTGGTTGAAGATGAAAACAAATCTGAGCTCATCACTCATCTAAGCAGCATCAAACATCTCATTGAGATGTTTTCATCTCGAAAAATGTTCACTTTTATTTCGAAGCTTACAGGTGAATGTTGGCGACCTGATAAAGTTTTTTTAAAATCTTTTTTTCAGGAGTCTCCCTTACCCAGGAAGATAGAGATGAAGACGGTGAGCCATCTGCTAAAAAATCCCGGAATATTTCCTGCAAGTAAACTTCCAGTCCCATTTTTGTTCATTTAATACTTTAAAATTTGTTTAGATGTCAAATAAGAAGCTGGAAGAACGGGCAATACACTTTGTTAAGAGATATGAAAGAACACGATTTCCAGGAAGACAAAGTCCTCGAATTCATTTTATACTTTAAAGTTGATGAAGGTTTTATCCTCCTTAAAGAGTCCTTAAATGCTCTTCAAACAATCCTTTTTGTAGATTGGGAAGAATCGTGTGGAGGTGCGACTTATTACTGCGTTGCAGATGAACAAGAACCTGTAATCTTCATCACATCTTCTATCTTCTACATCACTAATCTTCTTTTGTTCAGCTCCTAGATGTTTTGCCCTCTTCTAATCAAGCATCTTTGGTGTACCGCGAGAAGCACTGCACTTCATTTGTATCTTACATCTCCCAAAAGACTCCGACAAGATTTTTTGATCTTAAAATCACTTATCACGAGAATGAGTGATGTTGTTAGGAAGAGTAAATAAATAAAAAATGATGAAAATTTTGTTCTTCTGAAGTTTTTATTAAAAATTTAAAGATTAGAAATAAATGAAAAGATAAAAAAAAATCTGGTTTTAGTAAAGAACATTTTGTGAGAAAACATCCTCCAAATCATTTGGGAGTCTTTTATAAATCTGATCTTTCAAGATCTTTTTCTATTCGAAGATCTTCTGGACCTCTTTTTCTTCAAGCTTGGATCACGGTGTCTTCTGTGAGATCTCTCTCGATCTTGATCTTTTCTTTTCCCGGATGTTCGACTATGTCGACGCCTCGAAGGCGAACGACTCTCATATTTTGCTCTTCTGCGCTTTGGTTGCTCTTTACTCCTCCCAGGATGTCTCCTCTTCTCACGGATCACTCGCTGGATGTCATTACTGGCCTTTTTAGCCTCTTCTAGCTTCCTGGGCGAGTATTTAGAGGGACCCCTATCTTCTTCACGTTTCAAATCGGTGGATCGCGGTTTAATCGCGAAATATTTGACTCCTCCGCGTCCAGACGATTCCACATCATCTTCTTGCTTCACTTTCTTCTTTGTTTCTTTTTTTGGAGGTTTTATCTTCCCAGACTTGATCGGGAAGTATTCTATTGGATTTGTCCTCCCCTGATAACATCCTCTATCGTAATGATGTTCCTGACGTCGATAATCATTTTCGAAATTGTGGTATCTTCGTTCATTGAAGCCTGAGCTCGAATAATCTTCATAAGGATTCAACTTTCTCTTCTTTTTTCTTCGTGATCTTTCTATTTTTTCATCTTCATCCTTCTTCAAGTCTCTCCTCTTCTTATCTTCTTCTTCCTTTCTCTTTCTTCTCTCCTCCCATCTTCTCTCCTCTTCTTCCTCTTCCTTCCGCTTCTTTTCTTCTTCCTCTCGAGTCTCTTCCTCTTTTAATTCTTCCCTCTTCTCATTAAACACGAGATTTTCAACAAGGATCTTGTTGATGATCGCCAGTTCATTATCCTCTTCTATCTTCTCTTCAATTTCTACATCTTTCTCCTCTTTTGTGTCCTCCTCCGAGCTTTCAGACTCCCATTCCGACTCTTCATCTGAAGTCCTCTCACTACTCTCGGATCTTCTTCGGAACGTTTGTCGGAAACGATTCTTGAATCTCCCAAAATTCATCTTCATCTTCCTCGGATTCAACCTCCACATCCTTTTCTTCTTCATCTTCTTTTTTGGAGCATCCAAAGACCCTTTTGATTGACTCCTGATCTCATCGACAATCTCTATTGAGTCCTCCGCCTCAATTTTCTTACGAACATCGCTCAGATCTTTCGCGAGCTTCGGATTCCGCTTCAAGTAGTGATGACGTCGCTTCCCGGCTTCTTGATCCTCATCTCTTTCCTCTTTTCTCTTCATCTTTCTCTTGTACATCGCAAAACCGCAGCTAAACATAAAGAGCAAAAAAATACTCCCCAAAACCGCTGGAACCGTCTTCATAGTAACGCTAGAGTCCTCTGAAAACATCAAAGATTAAAACTGAAGATCAAGATCGATCTTAAGACCCTCTCACGGATGCAGGAAGGCTTAGCGACCGGAAACCATCCTCCTCGGTTACATTTAAAGAATCTAATCTCAGGATCATAGGTCTTTGAGCAAAAAAGCTGACATGTAGTGTTGGAGATCGCGATGTCGCTGTTGCGATCACACTTCAAAGACATCTGACTGGATTCAGTTCGGAGCTCTTTTCCATGGCAATGAACTAAAAACAATTATGCTTTTAATCTTTTGAAGATCTGAAAATTCACTCACCCAGCCTCAACGCAGTTGATTTTCTAATATAAGATTCTAGAAGAAGTAAAATCAGAAATATCTTCATTTTTAAAACATTTTAAACTGAAATTTCAACTTCAAATAAGATTAGATGAATGAAATCGTTTGTAGAGATAGAAAGAGCGATAAAATGTTGGTGTGAAATTCGGAAATTCTTGCGTTTAATTTACAAAGTAAGAACTTTATACAAGCTCACGATTATTTTTAAAGGTCTTTTTTCGTTTAATATCAAATTTTTCAATCTTACTCATAAAGTTAATTGGCTTTGCATAAGATCTTACATTGCACTTAAAACATATTTTAAGATATTTGTTGATATACTTCATGAAAAACAAATCATTCAAACACCACTTTATGCTAATCTCTTTCAATTTTTTTCTCAATTTTATCCTGAAAAAATATTTTATATCAAACCTTTTACTTTCATTCACTAAAACTATTTCAATATTAACTAATATTTAAAACTAGTATTTACTGTGGTTATTTACTGTAATCTAAACGTTTTAACAAACTAATTACTTATTTTTTGTTTTTTAATCATTCTTTTGCAATATAGCTAAACATTATTCATTAGTTTACAAAATTTAGCTTAATTTCTTTTCTTATAGGCACAACTGAAATCGGTTCTGCAAAGTTACGGTCTTTCACTCGCCTTAGGCAGTAACAGCAGGCAATGTTAACTCTTAAGTGAAAGGTCAACTTTTTTATTGATTTTATTTAATTCAGTTTAAACAGACTACTAAATAAACAATTTTAGTTCTATTTTTGTTGAATAAGCTGTTTAAATTATACAACATTTTTATAAGTCGGTTAGATAAAGGTTTTAAATTCAGAAAAATGCTGTTATTTATAAGGAAATGTGTAGATTTACTTAAAAAGATAAATTTTTATTAAATTATTCATATAATAATTAATTAATCGTAAAATTTGGACTATGTCGCGGGCAACTCAACATCTTTCATTCCTTTGGTCTTCGCCGCATATTACGTTTAACGTGGCAGAAAAAATCTCTAACAAAAAAGCCTTAAGGTGCACTGGTCTAACAACAATGAACAGCAAGACAAATAAAGGCTTCACTGGCTCAGACACGTTCGTCGGATGGAAGGAAGATCTGTTGTACGGGGAGCTATCTAAAGGCAAATGCAACATCGGCCGTCCCTGTCTACGGTTCTACTTGTAAACGCGATATGAAATCGCTCAACATCAATACCAGTAATTTGGGAAGATATTCAAGCAGATCGCTCTAAATGGCGTTCTCGACTTCACAAACAACTGAAGAAGAGAGAAGAAAAACCAGCTTTGAAGAAAAAGAAACCCTAAAGGCTTTATCATCCATTTCATGCGTCATGTGCATTTAGCTCTTGTTTTTTTTAACATAAGCTTTTAACACTCATAGCACATCCCACATGGCCGTTTTTGAAGCAGGCCCTTATATCATTATTCATGAAATAATGCGAAAAGAAACTTAAAAAGCGCGATTTTGTGACGGCTTAGGAGGATTCAGTCGCAGAATTGAATTATTTAATTTTCGAATCTTTTCAAACTGAAATAGAATTCATTAAAAATCAAAAATTTCGATTTTACCAATGTCTCTTACAGACTGATTAGATCATTTACGATCTTTTTGTGACGTTCTTCACTTTAAGATGAAAAGAAAGCTTTTTTTCAAAAAGGAGAAATTTATTTAATGATTGCAGACATCTAGCAGCAAAAATTCGTGTATTTCGATTTTTGACTTTGCTATAAAACTTCCTTAAAAATATTTTGAACACTTTTAATAATCGTTGAACTGAAATTAACTTAAAACTTATTTGATTTACATCTATAACAAATTCAATATTTAGTTGAAAAAACTTTTGGAAAAAAGATATTTTACTTTTTTATTACAACTATTTGATAAAAAAGATATAAATTTCAACTTTTTTAAAATGAAAATTAAAGATCCAAACTTTAGATTAAAGATTTTGATAGAAGCTTTATTAAATAGGATTTTTAAAAATGTTAAAAATTTTCACACAAAATCAAACAAAATTATTGGAAATTTATTTGTCAAAAAACTAAAGATAAAAATTTAGTTCTAAAAAAATGACCCAAATTTGTAACTCTAGCTAACTATGTTTGTGAAGTAGTACTCCGTGTCGTTGTGGCAGCTCCTGCGACGCCAGCTGTCTCTTCCGCTGCATACCTTGTTGGCGTGGATAGTGGAATCCTGCTGCATGGGTAACTTTTATGTAACTTTGTCTTCTTCACCCAAATCGGACATGAATGTGAAGCTTGTTCAACCAGTTGTAATATTCTAATCAAACTTTAACAAATTCATTTTTGAAAAGCTTTATATATTTTGAACACTTAAATTGTATATTTGAAATTTTTTCTCGCTCTTATCGTCTTCAGATTGAACGTAATTCTCTATGAAGTATTGAGAAGAAGTTTTATTTATATCTTGTCAAGTTTTGTCACTAGATTTGAAGTAATCTCGAAAAAGATCTAGAAGCTTCTAGTTGTTCAAGAAAAGGAACCCAAAATCTAAAAAGAAGTCTCTGGCTGCTGGATATTCAAATTTCTCAATTTTATGTTTTCTAAGCTCAAAGGAGCCTAAAATTAAAAAACTCAAAGCTACAAACAGCATTCACATCCGATGACGTCACAACCAATTAGCACTCTTTATAGAGAACTCGCGCGCTTTCACATCGAAGAAAGTATTTACTAATCACTAACTGGCTGATTTCTGCGGGAAATTTTTTGACAAATTTACACTTCTTTGGCAAGTATTAGTCCCTCAAGTTGATTAAATTCATCTTGTGTATGATTACAGCTCCCAACTCAGCAACATTTCCACAAAATTTCCAACTCCGGCTAGCAACCAAGGCGTGAAGTAGGACGTCATTCTGAAACCGACTTAAATGACTAAATAGACTTAAATGACTAAAGTGAAGCTAAAAAGTCAGTTCCATTGAGGGGTTGACCTAAAGTGTAAAATATTCAGTTCAATAAAACTCGAATGTATTGAGAGATATACACAAGTTACAAATATTTAGCAAATGGAATTCTCAGATTCAAATGGTAAAGAAAGTAGATGGACTAATCTAAACGTAGCACTTAGAGAGCTATTCTATAGTTACAACGAACAAATACATTTGATAAATGTTAAAAATCAAACAATAAATGGTTACAGAGAAGTACAATTATCAACAAAATACCTTTAAGACTCTCATGGATTCGATAGTAGATCTCTTTGTGGTGGTAAGCGGACAAGCTTCAGAAAAAATGGATTTAAGGTACAACTACTTGAACAAGTCATCTGCTGAAAAGCAACCTTTTTATCAGATTTAGAAAAAAACTATAAAAAAAACAAAAAAAAAGTTTTTAAAAAGATAGATTTAAAAGTAGAAACAAAACAATTTAAATGATTGGATAAAAACAGAAGAAAAACTTTTTTTAATTTAGAGTAGTTTTAAACAATTCAAATTTTGATATATAGCAACTTTTGTATTATTGATACAAACTCAAGTCGCTTCAAAACTTAAAGCTTTTTAGTTTTTATTGATTTTGATATTATTCAAAGATATAGGATAATTTTATAAATCATTTCTGAACATTGCCTAAAACATGGAAGGTGCCGGGTTGGAGCCAGATCGGATATTTGGGATAAGGAACAGTCCATAAAAAACCCAGGTGAGTCTGGTTAATGACAACACTTCTGGGAGACGCAAAATTCCAAATTTAAAGTCAGAGGTGGAGCCTGGTAGGCAGTTTGTCGCTGTACTCAGTGTTGTTCTGGCAACTCCTGTGACGTCAACCAGGCGCAGCTGCATCAGTCCTTCTGTTCCACCGCAAACTTTGTTGGCGTGGAGGGTGGAATCCTGCTGCATGGACAACAACTGAATATCTATAACTTCTGCCCTGGCTTACAGGCTGAAGCAGGCCCTAGAAAAAAGTTATAAATTTAATGAAATGATTCAGTTTATTATTTTGTTTCAGAGTATTGTACTAAACAGTTAAAAATAATTTGTAAAAATGTTGAAGTGCAAGTTGCAGAATATTTTTGTTCTTTTTTAGACTAATATTTGTTTACATCAACTTATCTTTGAAATTATAAAACAAATTGAAATGCTTCTCAACTTCAAAACAATATAATTTTACAATTTTTCCTATAATCCAATCGACAATTAGTCAGCTTAGAGGTGCTGTTCTTTATACCAACAGTAAAGTCGACTTTTTCAGAAAGTCTTAGATTGCCTACAAGCTGAACCTTGAATGTTGCTTCCAGATATTATCTTCATCACTATGCTATTGACTTTCATACTTCTCTATGGTACTCGCGCTGCTTTCTAATTAGTCTTTCTGTGCGCTTGCAGCTGGGTTATTCATCTTTACTTGCTGTTATTGTTTCAAATGTGAGGAAAAGAGACATTACAATCGGGGATTATCTTCAAAAGTCACTGCTGAAATTTTTAACGTCAGCAAGAGAAGTTTTCGAAAACTGTATTATTCTGATGACCCCCGGGCAATACAGAGCATTTTTATAATTAATTTTTTCGTTGATCAACTTTGTAAACAGAGTCGGATTCCTACATTTTCAGCGGAATCTAACAAAGAAGTTAATATAACATAAACGCCACCAATCTCTAATCAGTTAAATGTACGACTCTTCGGACTTGAAGTGTTCCTTCAAAAGACGGAAGTTCTCCACCAACTTGCTCCATGTGATTAATACCGTCATCCTCATACCACCTTAACAGCAAACGACTCAAACCTTCAAGTATCTTGGCAGCATAATAACATTTGATGATAATATTAATAATTTGGGGTAAAAAAGAGCTCAAGACGAAGAAATAACTTTTACGGAACTGAGCATGCTCCTGTTCGGATCCAAATCTTTGGTCCTATAGGGCCGTCATTTGAGACTTCTTGACTTTTTCTATCAAGGCTGCCTCCAAAAATTCTTTACATAATTCCAGTTTAGATGATTCCATCCTATGTCACTGTTTATGTTAGAGCTAAGAGCTCTCACTCAAGAAATACAGACTTTGTTGCGTCGATCATATCCCCAGAATAGAAAATAATCTTTTAGCCCAAAGTTACTTTACATGGCGAACTCTCATTTGTCTCAAAGACTTGTTGCAGATCATTCATATAGAGAAGAACCTGTAACAAGGAGTCAACATTTTTTGTGAGCTAAAGCTATTACTGCAGGTAAAAGAAGATAAGGATCCAATGTCACCCATGTATTCGCCACACCTCTGTAAGAGATGCAGCCCTGGGTGCCACTCGCTGATGGCTTATTTAGTCACGAACGTGCCTACCACAAAGACAATAAACTGTGATTCCATCTTTTTATTCATCATGTCGCATTTCCTTGTATGATTATTCAGCTTTGGTTATTCATCTTTAGAAGCACTGAAAACACATATATCTGTAAACAACAATTGACTTTTAATCACGAGTTATTGTTTTGAGTTTAAAAGCTTTGTTCATATTTCTACATTCAGATTGTTTAATTATTTTAATACTTCGTTTGTTATCTAAAACTTTAATTTCTGTTCAAATGCTTTACTAGTGAACACATTTTTTGTTAAATCAATTATTGGGTTTACCGTCTAGTAGCACCATCACTACATTCACAATTGATTTTTTTCTTTTCTTTTATTTGAACTTTCGATAATTTGTATAAAAAAGGTAGAAATGAAACACATCAAACTTTATTTCAACATTTTCTTATTTGTTATTGATCAGCTCAATCATTTTGTGGTCTTATATTAAAACTTATTCATTTTTTGAGACAAATTTGTTGATTATAAAAAATGAAATTATCAGTTAAATGTTTTTTCTTCGGATGTTTGGTGATCTATCATGAGAGCTTACTTGTTGCTTCTAATTTTTGTCAAGTGACAGGTTCAAACTTTGTTATAAACATAATTACGATTAAAACTATTTATAGTGCTATTATCTTATATTTTCTTTACTTTACAGGTCGTCAGTTGACAACCAAATTTGATGGCTGTGAGCAGGTCTCAATTAATGTCAATATATGTCTCGGATGCTGCTTATCTCAATCCTTTCCAACTCAAGCTCTAAAAGCTCTGACATATGAAGAGACGCTCTTCACAACTAAATCTAGCTGTTGTTCTATGGTTTCATCCAAAGAAGTTATTTAAACCTAAAAGTTTTTCTGAGTATTTATAGCCATTTTTTCAGCTCTATATTACTCTGAAATGTAATAATGGTCAAAATCATAAGAAGAAAGTGATTTCGGCGTTATCATGTCGATGTAGAAGCTGTAGTCTTAAATGATTGATTGTTGTACAAATAAATTTGTTTATAAATAAATCATTGTTGTCAGGTATTTGAGAGATGTTAGTAGAGTCTTTACAAAGTTTGATATTTTGTAGTTCAAATAAAGCCTAGGTGTTTATCTAGAGAAAGCGAGAAAAATAAGCTAATAATGTTTTAATAAGTCATTTTAAAAAACTAACTTTATTCTTTTTATATATTTTTGTTTCAACCTCTTAAATGTTTAACTCTTAGCTATGACGTTATCGTCGATGTTGTCTGAAGACACATGATTTATAAGGTTGATGACGTGTCACTAACGATTTGAATCTCTAAAACTCCTTAAAAGCTAGAGTGAGATTTTGAAATCAAAATAAATTTGGTTTAATCAACAAAAGAGTTATGAAAGTCAGAAAGAAAGAAATAAATAGAAAACAATTTACCGAATTCAAACCTTTTTTATATCAAATTTATCAATTGAAACCAACAACTTTTTGACTAATATTTTTTGTTTTTTTTATTATTCAAAACGCTATCGCCAAAATAGACGCGTCTAACAACTGCACATCTTTCGGTCATCAATCACTAGGTTTTTTTATAAGAGAGTTTCTTGTCTTTGGCGTAAAACAGCTTGCAGAGTCATAGCTTATAAAAATATTCATTCATCAAACCAAAAAAATTTTGAAAACTTTTTTTATTTTTCATCAAAATGATTAACAAATAAATCAGCCATGAAACATCCGACAATAATGTATCTTCTGGTTACATCTCGAGCAAACGCATGACGTCACTTCCGGAATATCCAAAGTAAACACAACATCAGAACAATCAAGGGGAACGGTCCACGCCTTGAACTTGTAGTGGGAGGGTACACAGCTTGGGTGGATAGATCTCAACTGCAGGGTCTCATCAATTCTCTAAATCAAAAGGATCAATGAACAGCCAATCACGTTTTAGTACTGACCTGGGCACTGTAGCAACTTCCGGTGCAGGTCTTGAGTGTGATCTCGTGATGACATCCTTTCAGTTTGAACTTCTGATCTTTAATCGCGCATCTATTACACTCATATACAGTCTGTCGCTTATCAAGAAACTCGATGACTTTTCGTCCCGGAGACTTCATTGGAGCCGACAGGTTGTAGCTGGGAAGGAAATGAAGAAGGTCTTTAGGAGCCACCTCATCAATAGTGGCATGTAAGCGACAAAAGAAAAAGATCAGAATGATAGATGATAAAATCTTCATTTTTATTTTTACAATTTTCAAAAAACTCTTTTATATTGCGATTAATCACGTGACTGATAAAAAAAGAAGTTTAGAGAGTCTCTCGCACGAGTTTAGGTGAACTCAGAACGGTTGCCATGACAACTATTACGCGATTCCGTTTCGTTGGTAACATTGTGTGGTGTTTTTGGTGTCGAGCTTATCACAGCACAGGGATAAGTTTTGTCTTCTTGCTTTCAACGGCTTTTTAGCAAGATTTTCTGATATCGTGTTGATGACGTCACCTAGATTCATTTAGGAGTCAACTACGCCGAATTAATTGATTGTAACTTACGCTCGAAAGTTGATGACGTCATATTTGCGGGTAGAAATCGAACTGTAAGTAGAAGCTGATGACATTTAAAAGCTTTTTCTTCTCTTACCTTGAGGTGAGTAATTAATGAGGTTTGAGAACGATTTTATCTCAGTTTTGTGATACGGATCAAAGACACAAATATCGACATCTCTGTAGAAATTCTTGTTTTTATCAAATGAAAAATTACCGTTCCAAGCTTCAATCTGTAAGGTCTCAAATAAGCTTCTTAAAACTATTTTTCTGATCTTACTTTTATTTCCTTTCCAATTTCACCATGACAAAACTTTATCAATTCGAAACTCACATCAAAGTTGAAGAAAATCACTTTTAAAAATGGTGCAGGTGGCTTTATAAACGGCATAATATGACTACAACTTTAAAACAAGCTGCTGTTCAACAAAACACGTCCTTGTATTAACTAACTTGTTGAGAAATCTAATCAAATAAGTTGTTTGTCAAATATATGAGCTAAAGCAGATACCTCCATGACGTCAACCATCAGACACAAGTTGATTGAAAAATACTAACTTAAGATCAAACTTTCCCAGAGTTTATGATTTAAAATAATAAGTTCAGTTATTTTCTGACTAGTTTCTATACTTGGCAAGCACTTAAGTCCTGTTCCTTTAATAACAGCAGTTTTGCTGAGATCAAAGAACATTTTTGTGATTTGATTTAATTAATTATTTTATTATAACTCTATTTCTGACATTGAACTTTTATTCTAGGTATCTTCGTGACATTTATAAGCTGCAAATAGCCGCAAATTTTCTTAGTAATTTACACTTAACTAATTTCATAACTTTTCATAAACATCAAACCTTATTTTAACATCACTTTTTCAAATACTTAATGAATAAAGAAATGAAGCAAATATTGTTATTACTAAATGAAAACTAAAGAAGCTAATGATGTAAAGTAGATAGCTAGTCAGATTTGGGAAATAAGAATTTTAGAATAAATAGAATTTACATTGTGCAATGAAAAAGGTTATTCAACATTTTTTAAGAATGCCAAAAAAATAAAACTGCATTAAAAGCATTTCAAAAGTTTGAAATTATTTTTTAAAATCTATTTGTTATATTTACAAAAAACAAATTTAGAAGCTTATACTACAACTAATTTCGATGAAATGAGACTAAAAATGTAAAATTGTTTCAAAAATCGATTTAGAACTAAATTAAAACATTTTCAAAACAACTTATATTTCTAAGCATAAATAAACGGAAAAAGACTTAAAAACTGATTTTAGTATAATCTTAATACAACAAATATAAATAAAAATAAATATTTGTATAAATCATATAATATCTCAAAAACTTCGACAAATAATACATTTTAAATTGATATCATTTCAAGTTTTGTCGACATTTTAAAAGCTTATACCATAAATACTTTAATATTTTTTATGATACTTTATTGAATTTTAAAACTCATATCAGCAAATAACTAGCCTAATAAAGTCATGATAGCTCAAAGCATAAGAGACAAACAAATTGGGAATATTTCTGGCTAAAAATATTGTTTTTATGCCTATAAATATTGTTATTACTACCAATGAAAATGAAAAAAAGCTAGCTTTCGTTTTTCTATCTAATCGCTTCTCTTTAATATCTATCCATTAAAACAAAAGTTTGTTAACTATTAATTAAATTTTGTTTTTAGCTGAAATGTACATTTATAAATATAAAATGAATAAATAGAAGGAAAAAATTTCGATAAAAACCCACATACTTAATATAATATATATTAATATATTTATTACAATGACAATAAATAAAATTGATTTAAAAATAAACTATTTTTAAAAGACTAAAAGCAAAGTTAATCTAATAATAGACAACAAAAACTCTTATAAAAAATGTTTATAGTAGAAAATAGATAAGTTTCAGCGACATAACGTTACAACAAAGGTAAAAAGAATTAGATGGAAATTTCAACAAATATTTTATAAGCTTTACTTATTTTAAACAGTGTATTTACTCAGCATTTATTTACAAATATTTGATAATAAAAAATTTGTTTGATATTTTGTTTAATTCTAAGCTGGTAAGTTGAAAAAATGCGCTATAGAAATTGTTTTTAAATTTTCTTGAAATAAAAGGAGTAAATAATATTTTTAAACAACAAATTTTTCTCATTTTGAATGAAAATATTTTGCTTACTTTGAGCACTTAAATTTAAACGCTTAAAAATATAATTTCGAGGATTTATTTTAAAGTCAATATAAAAATATCTTTATTTGATTTACACATAATGATTCTACTCATTTATTTCCTTTTGCTTTTCTACAAAATTGTAAAACAAAGTACTGACAACTTTCTATAGTTTTCAAATATTTCAATAATTAGATTTATATATCTGAAGCAAAAATACTTCTATTTCATTGAATAAATTGGAAAACATATCTCATTAAATTTATTCTAAACATTTTTTTCTTAAGCCTAAGATAGTAAATTTTGAGCATTTTAGAAATTAAATTATGCATAATAACCCTAATAAGCAAAAATTGATACTGTTAGTTTGAGCCTTAATTTTTTATTTATTATTCTGACTTAATATATATTATTTGTGAGAATGTGAGTTAGAGGGAGGTGCTTTCTTCAGGCACCCTCCTTTGTATTTATTGAAATAAATAAACTAGTTATTAAAAATAATAATATTCTAGTTTTTATCTTAGTTGTAAAAATTTTCCATGCTTAAAAAATACAAATACTGAGTTTATATTTTAAATTTTAATCAATTTGTAAGTAAGATAACTAATTTACATTTTAATATGATTATAATGTAGCTCGAATGACTTTTATAGCTTTATTTAAAATCGGTTTCAAGTTAGTAAAATTCCATTTTAGTTAAAGCATGAGTTTCTTTTATTCAGATTCTACGTTATAGATAAAATTTTTCGATTATTGCAAATTTTATTCTGCTGGCATTAAATCTATTCGATTTCATTTATTTTTAAATCAAATATTTGTGAGAATGTGTTTTAGCGGAAGGTGCTCTCTTCAGGCACCCTCCTTCGCATTTATTGAAATAAATAAATATGTATTTATAATGATAAATGTTTTTTAAGTTATATAAAATTGATTATTTTCTATTTAGAAATTATTATTGAAAAATATATTATGTCGTTGGTATTTTAAGTATATCTTAATTTGTTTATTACTTTGTTGAAACAATTAATTTTAAATAAAATGATTTAGGCTATTTGTATTTAGATATTTGTAATCAAAATCTGGTATACCTTTACTAAAATATTCTTAATAAAAACATTTCATTAAAGATATACTAAAAACTTGAAAATAACTTTTATTAAAAAAATATAATTTTTTACATTAAAATTGTTTTAATAAAATATAAGGAAACTGATAACAATTATTAAAATTTTGTATTAAATGTTTTTAATATGATATCTCTGTTATCAATGAAAAATTATATTTAGATAAATCTACTTTTCAGTTTTAAAAATATATATTTGATAAATCATGGAAATTTCAGCATCTTCTAAAGACTTTTTAGATCCATCTCAGCCAAAGAAGATTTGTTTTTTTTGTCAAAAATCTTCTAGTTCTTATACATGCCCTCGTTGTAGTATTTCATATTGTAGTTTGTATTGTTATAAAAGTGAAAGACACTTGGACTGCACTGAACATTTCTATAAAGAAAATTTCATGAAAGAACTGAAAGAAAAAGAAAAGGTAAGTGATGAAGATAAAATGCAAATCATAGAAATGATTGAAAGAACTTATAATGAAAATCCATTGTATGATGGAATATATGAAGATGAGGTTGCTTCTCTTGAAGAGAGGTTAGAAGGATTAGATATTGATAGATTGGAAGAAAAAGATATTTCTGATTTATTAAATAGATTAACGAAAGAAGAAAAAGATGATTTTCATCAAATGGTCGAATCTGGTCAAATTTTTAATATTTATAATGATACAATTGGCTCTAAATTGGAATGGAAGCCATTTTGGTATGAACATGATTTAAGCTTAGTTAAAGAAATAGATAAAAAAGAAATTATTATAAAAAACTCACCAGTACCAGATCCAGCTATTATTAAAAGTGTAAAGAAAAGTTCTGCAAATGTTATGTTTAATCTGATTAATATACTTCATCCTTATGCATGTTTTCAATCTATTTATAATGGAGTTGGCCATGAAGAGTTCTATTCAGACTTTAGTGACTCTATTATTTATTCTTCTGTTTTTTTATCTCAAAAAAAAGTTCTTTCATCTGTTGAAGAAGCTCTAATCCTATCTCTTTGTAAATGTCAAGAATGCTGTCATGAAAGAAATCTTTCTATTTCTTATCCTTTTCTACTTGAATGTGTCAGATCTGTTAGTCACATTCTGATTGGACCAGAAACTTCTAGATCTAATGATTATGTGAAAAAAGCTCTTAAGCAGATTGAAAAATCGTTTATAAAAGAAAGACAAATATTAAAGAAATCTGGTGATGTTAATCATTCAGTTTTAGAGAAAAGAAAGCTTTTGTTTGGGTTAATTAAAACCATCAATTTTTTGAAAGTTTGGATTGAAGAAAATAAGCACAAAATAGCTTTACTTTCATTAGAAGTTGTGGAAATTTATAAAAACAAAATATCTGAATTTGAAAGTGAAAATAAACTTAAAAAAGATTTGAGTAAAATAAAAAAAGACTCATCTGTTAAAGATCACTGTTCAATTATAGAATTAGACTAACTTAAAAACATTTTTTCATCTTAAAAATATTTTTTGTAAATTTGTTTACATATGATTGAATATTCTTTAGAAAATATTTATATTTGATTGAATTTTAGGTTAAATATTTTATGGTATCAATTGGTAACTTGAAGTTGAAAAATGCCACATATAAATAAGCTTGGTTCAATTGAAGAAAAGGGAAAATGGACAAATATCGGAATTTCTGTTGGTCAAGATGCTCATAAAGGTTTTGACTTGATAGAATTTCAAGAATTAGATGATTATTCACTTGTAAGTTGGTCATTACTCATTCTATTCACATATTTTAATCTTTCTGTGATTTTTCAGTTAACTATGGATCCTTCTGAAAGGTTTGATAGTAGTGATGAAGAATTCAAACCAAATACGAAATCAATAGAAAAAGTTGGATCAAAGAAAAGTAAAAAGAAACGAAAGAAAAAGAAAAAGCCAACAACACAACAAGAAGCTGAAGATGAAAAAAACAGTTTTCAGCAATCTACTGGAGGCACAAATGAATCAATTGATGAAGATTATGATCCATCGATTCTAGCATCAGATGTAAATAAAAAAACTGATCAGTCTAAAACAAATAAAAGAAAAAATAGTGAAAATAACTCCACAAAAGAAATGAAAATCGCTAAAACATCAAATGATCCAGTTAATGAGGTAGATGAAGATAAGATTAAAGAAGAAATGGGATCATGGGCTCAGTTTATGCTTCCGTTCCCAATTTTAAGAGCTTTATATGATCAAGGATACATGAAACCTATGCCAATACAGGAAAAAGTAAACTAGAAGAAGCTGTAACTTAGTTTTGAGGTTATATTTGGTTCCAGGTTCTTCCTGTTGCTATTCAGAAGAGAAGAGATGTTTTAGGAGCTGCAGAGACAGGAAGTGGAAAGACATTAGCGTTCGGAATTCCTCTTGTTTGTCATCTTCTAGAAGATCAAGAGCGAAGTTTAATAACGGAAGAAGATCAGGTAATCTCATCAAGATTTTTGAAATTTTATCAAATTTTTGATAAAAATAGGACACAAAAGTAGAAGTTGATATTCTTCCTAAAGATCTTCCTGAAGATTTGCCTGAAGATTTTGATGAAGAAGAAGAAGATGTAATTTCAAACGAGACAAAGACCGGTCTTCCAGCTCTTATTCTTGCTCCAACCAGAGAGCTAGCCATCCAAGTCAAAAACCACTTAATCAAGATCACAAAATACGTCAACATCAAAGTAGCGGCGATAGTCGGCGGCATGGCTGTCCAAAAACAACAGCGCTTGCTTCGAAACCGCCCTCATATTGTCATAGCAACCCCCGGTCGCTTAGCGGAGCTTATTCGGTCTGGAGCTGATCACGTGTCACAATTACAAACTTTACGTTACTTAGTGATAGACGAAGCTGATCGAATGTTGGAGAAAGGTCATTTCGAAGATTTGGATAAAATATTTCAAATAGTAAATAGTGGAGGATATAGTCAGGTTGGTAATGAAAGCGATTGGGTGGTGATTGAAGTTTTTATTTTGTTTCAGAAACGTCAGAACTTCATGTTTTCAGCAACACTTACTTGCACCCATAAAGTTAGTGATAGGGTCAAACATCAGCCTGGTTTCCAACCTCTTACATCTGATAAAAAACTTCAAACCTTGTCCAAGAAACTTATCAATAAAAAGATGAAGGCACATGTAGTCGACCTGACAACAGTTAGTCGTCATCAACATTCAATTAATTTATTTATAAACCGAAAATCGACAGAAAAAGCTGACGGCTGGATCACTAAAAGAATCCAGAATCTTCTGCAAGAGTGATGAAAAAGATTTTTATCTTTATTACTTCATTAAGTCGCACCCAGGCCGAACACTGGTGGGTCTTTCATCAATTATTTGAATCAATTTTGATTTGATTCTTGCTGCAGATATTCGTCAACAGCATTGATTGTATATTTCGTCTGGTTGGAATTTTTGAAGCAATTAATTGTCCCCTTCTTCACATTCATGGAAAGATGCAGCAGAGACAACGTCTAAAACATTTAGATCGTTTTCAACAAGATCAAAATGCTGTGATGATAGCAAGTGATGTGGCTGCAAGAGGTTTAGATATACCTGATGTAAAACATGTCATTCACTACCAAGTGCCCCGGACCATCGAGGTGTTTGTCCACAGAAGTGGACGTTGTGCAAGATCAGGTCCTTTATCCTCTTTTTCTTCATTTTTTTCTTACATCTTGACTTATTTCAGGAAAGGATGGTCTCAGTTTATTGTTTGTGAGCCCTGAAGAGGCTAACTGCTACCGACAAATTTGTCGCTCAATCAACAAACCAGAAGGTCTTCCTGACTTTTCGGTTGTCAATCATCGGTTGCAAGCTGTTAAAATAAGAGTAAAGCTGGCGAGAGAGGTGGACAAGTTGGTCCATCAGCAAAAAAAAGTAAGTTTCAATCACCAAAACCCATCTGTTATTCTCTTGGTTTAGGTTCGAGTCAATAATGACTGGTTTACTAAAATGGCCGAGCAAGCAGACATTATGGTGGATGATGATGTCATCGTAAAAGATAAAAACTCAAAAGAAAAAAATCACATTATCAAAATGAAGAAGGAGCAATTGAAGAAGCTTCTGAAGGAGCCTGTTTTTCCTAAAGGTTCTTCACGTAAGTTTTCAGTTTACTTTAAAGAGGTTATCGACAATGACTTGTACAGGAAACTACATCACGATGACAGGCAAATTGCAACTACCCGATTTCAATTTAGCTTCCTAAAGTTTCGAAGACTTTTTAATAGAATGTTGATCTACTGTTTCATGTTTCATTTTTAATGAGAAGAAAACTTTTAGTTGAAAAATTTATTTGTTGAGTTGATGAAGACTAAAAAGTGTTAAGATGAAAAAGTTTTGATCAATCTTAAATTGTTTATCCACTGAGAGCTTTAAATAATTGCTGAAGTAAAAGTTCGAATCAGTTATTCTTTTTAACGTTAATAATTTAAAATTCGGTTCGTTTTAATTATTATCTAATAACTCTGTTTATAATTCCAAAAAGCAAATTTGAATATTTGTTGCTAAGATTTAAAACTGAAATTATTTCTGATCAAAGTATGGTTTCAGATTTACTTAAAGATAGTTGCTATAAATCAGGTTTCTTCAATGGGTTTTTATTACCTGCCGAATCGGCTGAGAACGGTTAAGCATGTATGTCAGGGCAGATATTATAAAATTTACCCTTTTTGTAGATGATCTTCTTCATCACTATTTGAGAAGGATTTTAACAATTTTAAAGTCTTATGAAAAGTTAAAATAGACAAGTACAATACAGCTGGGACAATACAGCCGATCTAGGTTTTATGGTTGACACCACCGGATATCTTTAGTAACTTCTTTTAAGAAAAAGTTGCAGAAATACATTTTCCACCATACTTACAGATCTTTTAAAATACATCAGATTTATTGGGAGCTTGGTTGACGAATTAGAATGTCAATCAGATGAAAGTAGAAGCAACTGCAGGTTGTGTAAGCGAAACACGCCTCAATAACTTCATCGTTAAATCAATTTGTTCTCATCAACATATTTCAACCTATTCGCTTGTAGCGTTCTTCCAGATGTCTAAACAACTTGTCAATATTAACCAAACAGTGAGAAGACAATTAAATGATAATTTTTTGTGATGTAGATCTGCATGGTTTATTTTATATTAGTAGAACATCAACAAGCTACAGATAGAAAGTTTCGTTAATTTTAAATCAAATAATTTTTTTTGAAGATTAAGATAACAAATCTCGAAACATGGCAACTAAAAAATCTTTAATAGAATATTCATCTGATTAATTTACAAAAATTATTTGTATATAAACTTCTGAAGTAAAGTCGGATTTATCTAAATGTTAACAATCTAAGATGTTAAGATTATCAAAAAATTAAATATTTTTCTTATCAGAAAAAAACATTTAATTGAAAATTCAAATCAGGATATTTTGTTTTTAATTTTACTAAAACAGAATTTATATGAAATAAAATTTGTGTCTTCAAAATTATATTAAAAAAATATTCGAATTTACAAAAATTAAAATAAAAACTTTTTATTTTTTTAACTTAATACGAAAAAACAACAAATTAGAAAAGGGTCCCGCTCATAACAGAATCCACATCACTAATATCTTCATCTGACGATATAGACTTCTGAGTAGAGATCTCTTCACCTAAAAAGTCAGAAAGCTCTTAAATATTTCAAAGTCAAGCAAAAAATGTATAATTTAAAAATAAATAATTTCAAATTGTCAGTAAAATATGAAATTAATATAAAGACCTTGAAGATTCCTGTTTTTCAGGTTACCAAGCCAAAAGGCGTTGTGACAATCGTGGAGAGTTAATAAAGCTTTAACTCTAAAAACAAAAGTTTCTAAAGTTCGTTTTAAGGCAGGAACTCTTCCAGTTAAAGTGGAATCTTTTATCACCTGTAAAGATATGTTTTATACAAGAAAACTATCTTGATATCACCTTTGAGTGACAAGTAAGATGCTGGAGCTGTCGAGTCGCTCCTTGTAAACATTTCAACATCCGAATAATGTCTTCTTGGTGATCTTTGAATGTCAATTCACACAGAGGGATTCCTTTTTTGATAAAATTCTGAGAATCATAAAGTTTAGTTGAGTGTTTAGTAAAGATGCAAGCTACCTCGATGAGAGACTGCGACAACTTTAACATCGGAGTCATCATATTTCGCTTCGAAATTAACTTCAATATTTTTGCAAGTAAATCAAAAACCTGTAAAATTCAACATCAGAACACCTTGGAGATCAGAATCAAATTACTTTGATAGCTTCACTCCATTGTAAAAGAGAGTTCATCTTCTGATCTTCTGATGCAGATGAAGAGAGACTCACAAAAGTCCCGGATACTTCTACAAGAGCTTCTAGAGACTCTATTCAATAAGAAAGATTTGAACAACTTCTTTCATGAAAACTCTTGAAAGACTCACTCATATGTATAATACTGAAATTTTGTTTTGTTACACAAGGATAAACAACATCTTCAGTGTCTTTCTCTTCATCTAAAAACGGATTTTTCTCACAATCTTTAAAGAGATGGCAGATAATATTTTGAAGAGAGTCTTCTATAACTTCTAGAGGATCTTGACTCAATTGGAGCTTTGTGTGGAAGACCGTAGAGATCATAGCGTTGATTGAAGGTCCTTAAAAATATTTGAGAATCACAAATTTCGGTGGTTTTCTATGATTTACCTGAATCAGCAATTGACCAATCACGTTGTAGTATTTTGTCACAAGCGTTGATAACAGTTTTACGAAGTTGTGAAGATTTTTCACTTTTTTTCTCTTCAATGATGATCACCAAATTATACAAAATCTTGATGATAGTGGAAGCAGATGTCGCAGTTGGAAGTTCACTCAACAGCTTCTCGATATATTTAAACATATTTTTTAAGATTCTGTTTGGATTTTTATCATTTTCGCGTTGCTTTGACACATTTGAAAGAAATATGTCAAAAAGTTGACTAAAAAACGAAAAAAATGTTGAAATTTGTTGATGATTGGAAATCAAAACCTTTTTCCGCTATTCTTCTTCACCCATAAGATAATCTGAAGCAGAATATCACATAAAAGTAGATAGCAAGACACAGCAGTTTCATTTTCAATCAAATCTTCACAATTTGTTGTCGACAACTGACTTTCTTCCACCTACACGATGATTAATTACATAAAAACTTCAAGTTAACAACTGATCAACCTCAGAAGTTATTCTGATGAGCAAACAGTCGATATGAGAGCAAAGACTCGGCCATAACTCCGTCAGAATCACGAAGAAGTCATCAGTTTTTATCGAGTTTAATTTCGTAAATGCTTTGGACATATCGACACTTTTAAAAGCGAATCCAGTTTTGGAACGTTTATCGACATGAACGATTTTATTTGAGAGATCAGATAATAGAAAGTAAAGCTCATCGACTCCAAGATACACATCTAGATGAAGATCAGTTTAAAAAATATAAAAAGTACAAGAAACATCTCTACCTCCATCCATTTCATCAGGAGTTGAACCAATTTTTAGCTGATGACGAAGAAGTTGTGAAACTTCAAATCCGACTTCGACGAGACACAATTGTTGATTGTAAGCAAATAAATTGAGAGAAGACTTCAAGATCTTCTCGCTTCTTGTTTTGCTTCTTTTTTGAGTCATACTTTTTTGAGTCATACTCTTTTGAGTCGAACTCTTTTGAGTCGAACTCTTTTGAGTCGAACTCTTTTGAGACGAGATCTTGCTGGATTTTATAGAAGATGAAAACTCATCATCGCTTACAACAGATCTCAATTGTGTTTTTATCAGAGAACATTTTTGTCCTTTTGGATAATGATTAGTTTCATCAATAGCTGCAGGCGTGTAAATAAAAGGACCTCTATCGAGCAGCTTCATAATTCGTGTTTGTAGCTTGCAAACTAATCGAAGCCGCTCGATGACGTAATTGATGACGTCATGAGAAGATGAAAAGATGGAGATAAGTTCCCGGCTCCAATTGACAGCTGTGAATAGTTGGTCGAGAACAAAGGATGCTTCATCTTTAGTAAGAGACTCAAAAGTGTCCGGCTCTTCGTAGGATTCATCGTGAATGAGGATTGGATGAAGTAGGAAGGGTTTGAGACTGATGAGTGATCCTTCTAAAGATGAGCAGAATCCCGAAAGAGCACGGATCAGACGACACATGTTGATGAGCATGTTGGTATCGGGTCGACTACATCTAGACAAGTTGACCATCTGATCCAAGTCGTCCAGAAGAGCAAAACGATCTTTTAATTTGATAAAAGAGTCCTTATCGTTAGGGAGGAAGATTAAAGAAGTGAATTTATTGAAGGCGAAATCTTTGAGGTATTTGAAAACTTTTGAAGGTAATTTAGTGTAACCATCATTAGTGACAGCGATGCTGATCTCTTCAAAGAAGATCGACCAAAAGTTTGGGTCCAGACTGAAACGGAAGTCAAGATTGCCTAAAGTATCTTTCAAATTGATCATCATTTGATCTTCATCATTCTGATTGATTGTTTCGGCTAAAATAGATGCAGCAATTGAGATGATGTCGATATTGACGTTGCTGGAACCGAATATTTGATTAATTTGTTGAAAATAGTTGAAAACTCACCTGGTAGTGAAAGAGTTTAATCTTTTGTGTGTCTGAGATACTTCTTTAGACTCTTTGATGTGGGACTTCATCACACTTAAGATGGTTACACTCAAACGAACCTGAATAAACAATAAATATTTCTATATTGATTTCAAATCTTTATAAATCACCTGTGATAGTGACATCGAGTCTAAGTGCTCTGTAATTTCATATAACATCTCGAGATACGGTTCGAGAAACTCTGGTTTGTCTAGAGCAACTTTAAACAAAGTCTTTAAAGCGATATCAACTTCAAGGTAAGATCCGTTGTTTAGTGATCCAACATGTTCAAGAACAACACCAATAACTTCCTTTCTTTTTGCTTCATTCATTGAAATTATCATCAAGAGGTATAGCCTAGCTGAAAAATTCTTTAGAGTCCTATCAGCACTCCACAACTAAAAAAACTGATTTGTTAAAACAATTATTTGATGTAAGGATGGACTCACTAAACTCTGAGCAATTTTACATAAACGTAAATGGTGGTCTTCAAGTAGATAACAACTGTCCATAAAACATTTGTTCAAAACTTTTCTTGAAATCGAATTCTTTTTTAGCCTCGCAGTAAGTAGTAAAGTAGCAGACTTTCGTTTAGTAGCAGAAGTCACATCACAAAGTTGAATAGAAGCTATTAGATCACCAGACAACCAATCATCTTTACTAAGCTGTCGAAATATTCATATTAATTCATAAAAATGTTACAAGTAATCACAAACAGAGTCTAAGACTTGGAGCCAGGCTTGAAAGATTGCATGATTAGAATTCATGAAGGCGAATACACAAGTTGCAAGTCTTTTTGTGATTGGTTTCACTTTATCTTCATCACTTTCAAAAGATTTGATCAATTCAGGATAATTTAAATGAGGTCTCAAAGCAGAAATTATCTAAAAAGGAATCTTGAAAAAATAATTTAATTTTAAATGAAATTGAACACCTTTTTGCTCATCTCTATTGTACTGCAAGAATCTAATAAAAATTTTGTGGCATGATAAATTTGTTCAATTTCTGCAGTGCTCAGATAAGATAGAGCAATTTCTTGAATATCTCCAATAGTTTCAGGTGATATTGAAAGATTAGAGATAGCATCAAATACAGCAGAAGTGATCTGGCTAGGTCCAATATTTAACATCTCACAAAGATCTTTAGCAATCAAAGAATGATCTCCAACATTCATTAGAACATCAGGAACAAAACTAATGATATCAAATGCAGTCTATAGTTGAAAAAGATTAAAAAGTTTTATGATTGATTATCTAACTAACTGTTGGTTGCATGACAGATGAGGTTTCAATTAGTTGGTTAGCAACTTTATCTGGTTGAACAAAATAGTTGATCCAGCGTAATTGATTAAGTATCAGTCGGGGTATATTGACAATACCAACTTGTCCATTATTAGCAACCGAAGGATTGTTCTTAAATTGGAGGTTTTCTTCTTCGCTGAAAATAGGAATTTTCCTGAACAGAAACTCAATAACTTCAGATTGTATCTTATCACATTGAAGAAGTAATTTCATGACACTGTCCTGAAGTCAAAATTAAAAAAATATATAAACAATTTAAGTTGAAATTTTATGAAAATAAATGAATAATTTACTTGTAATGGACTGCAAGATTGAGATAAATTGTCTGTAGAAATATCAACTATAGTTGGCAACAATAAAGATACAAAATGTTCATTATCTTCACTGTATATATCTAATGCTGAAATAAAACTATCTACAAATTCACTGTCTTTTGAACAAAACAGTTTATTGATAACTTGTTGGATTTTGGTAGTTTCATCTGAAGCATTATTACCATTTTTATTGAGAGTAATTCCACAGTTTTTTATCACAGATGTAAATGCTTCATCATCTTTACAAACAGATTTTTCATGAATTGATAAATCTGGTTGTTTTGGTGATTTTGGGCCAGTAGAACTGGAAGGCTTTCTCTTTCGTTTTAGGGCAGGCATATTCAATAACCACAAAGAAATTTAGTAAAAGAAGATTTATAAAAACTGCAAAAATATTACATATAAAAGTTATCTTAGAAATAAAAGTTATCTTAGAAATAAAAGTTATCAGTTTTATTTACATATTCATACATATAGATATTCCCGCACTAAATGAAGATAGTACAAATTAAAAAACCCCTAAACAGTTATTTGAAATAAACAAAATAAGCAAATTATTTAAAATATAAAAAGATTTATAGAAACTATATAAATAAACAAAAATAAGCATTTAAAAAAATTGCTAGTTTGCTAAAGAAATTTGTTTGGTTATTTCATAAAACACTGAAGCACGAAACAAGGAAAAAGCTAAAAATAGTTTTTCTTATTTTCAGTAAATTTATTGTCATTGAATGTTATTGAAAGAAAAGAAAAAAAAGAAACAGAAATAGTACAATATATTCAACAAAAAGTAAATATATTTAGCTACGTATTGAGATATTTTTACTTCGACTCTATTAATGAGAATCGCTTGGAACTAAGATTTATAAGCTGAAAAACCTACAATATTTACATGATTTTATCAAAACATCTACCTGCTTGGTTTTTATTGTGTACGCTGAGATAACTACTGGTTGGTTTACAAAATGAAAATTAATATTTTAAAGTTATTTTTAAACTATTAATTTTGTTTTTCACAATTTATATTTCAACCTTTCAATTGTTTTCCTATAAATTTGCCACCAACCAGGTAACTGAGGTTCGCAGGCTTACATAAATACAGTAATGAAAGTAAAGAACAAATCACAAGCAGTCTATATAAATCAAGAAAAGCAAAAGATGGAAAATATCTCATACAGTCATCCTAAGTTAAAGTTCAACTCCTCAGTATAGAGTCCTCAACTTGAAAAGGATATTACAAAGTTTGAATTTGTTCAAAGACCACTTACCAGAAAAGCTTTCCTTAGATATGTGTCCCTTTTTCTCATAAGAAGATCATCTCTACTTAATATTGAATCCTTGCAATATCAACGCTTTTTTCCCACCTTACTTTTCGCTCCTTAGAGATTCATCGTTCAAAATTAAATCGCTCAAAAACTTAAAATATAATTTGAGTAAATTTATCATAAAAAGATACTCTATTACTATCAGTTCCTTTACTTATTTTGTTTTACAAATTTTGCTTACAAATGCATTATTAATATCTGATTTTAATTATATTATACGTAGTACTTAACAAAATCAATTTCCAAATGTTTCTACTACTCAACTACTAGTCTCTAACCACTCAACCAACTACCCAGTCTACTTAGTACTTGAAAAATTAATTTTCAATTTGTAAATATTTCTTTAGACCTACTAGAGATTAATTTGAATAGATCATTTGGGAGGTTTGAGAAACAATTGTTAGTGTTTGAATTGTTTATTAAAATCAATGTAGAAAACAAAATCAAAATGGGTTGTTGGAAAACAATTTAGTATAAATTTTGTTGTATAAATCTTATTATTATGAAAGAAAACTTTATAATTAGATAGAAAATTCAGTTTATAAACAAATTATGCAAAACTATCAGAAAATAAAACTTCGGAAATATGATCAGAATAAACAGATATAAAAACTAAATGTTCAATTTATTTCCAAACAAACAATTTGTCAGAACAATTTAAATAATATGAAAACAGAAAACTTTGATTATTGCACTTATTAAAGAGGTAAAAAGAAATGCTAGAGATATTTAAGATTTTGTGAGATTTGTATCGAGTGCTAATTTGTATTCATTCAGCTCAATAAAACCATTTAAATTGTGATCATATGTCTTGAGAGCCTTGTCGATTGTAACAATCAACCAAGCATCATTGTCTTCTAATACTTCAGTGGAATTGATGAATTGAAGACGTTGTAGGAGTTTAGAAGCAATTTCGTTGCCATCTGACAAGTATTTAAAGAAAAGTTAGAAAAGTGAAATTTGGGATTAGAATATTTAATGTAGATGAAAACTGACCTATCATCTGATCATTATTGATGTCATGAACACGGAAGTAATGAAAGTTTCTTTCTTCAGTGGACATTTCGTCAGGAGTTTTACCAATCACATCAGATAAATCATTCTTTAAATGTCTAAAAATGTTAATTTCGAAATGAAATAAAACTGAAAATTATTTTAACAATAAAGTTTATATATATATATTATTTTTATATAACTATCAAACAATTATGAAACTATGCTAGTTGTAATCAAAGCTTTGTGAGAAAACAAAAATGTTTAAATACTTTTAGAAGCTAGAAAATTGAGAAAACCTCAAAATATATTGGATAGTTTTCATGAAGTTTTTACTACTAAATTACATTTATTAAGTAAATTGACAAATAAATAAAATAAAAATTTCACTTATAATAAAAATATAGTCAAATAAAAAAGTGTAAATATAAATTTATATGAAAATATATTAAAAAAGTATTTCATAAAATGTCAAAATAATCTGAGAAACTTTTGTGTCAGCATTAAACCCAACAAAATTGTGCTTTTTTGCTGAAAGTTTATTTACCTGAAATAAGGCCTCTGGAAAAAATTTGAAAAATGAGTATATAGAAATCAACCAAACTAATTATTTATACATATCAAATCAGTAAAAACAAGTTTTAAGGATTATATTGTGTAAAATCATATTTAAAACATTGTAATCAGATTCTTTAAAATAAAATAGTTTTAAAACATTTCAAATTATTCTATAAGTTCATTTCATCACAAATAAATTTCTTTCAGTATCTTCAAATATTAATAATTAGGAATTTTACAGAAATTATTTTAAATCAAACTTACTCTCTGCTCACTATATGATTAGGATCAAAATTCAAGGAGTCATAATTTTGTCCTTTGGATGTTACAAAGAGACATGTAAGAATGATAAAAATATTTTTCATTTTTTTCAAGTGAAGATCTCATAAACCTTAAGTCTATAAAATAGATGAATAAAAAAATGTTTAAAAAATAAAATTTATAAACGAACAAAATCATCAGTAACTAAAAAATAAAATAAATAATAGCAATAAATATCATATTATATATATAATTATTATAAAAATTCATATAAAAAACGAAGTCTTTAAACGAATAGAAAATAATTTTATTTCTATAATAATTTTGTTATATTTATATTAATAAGTCTAACAACTAATCACAGTTTAAACAAAAATAAAAGACTAAATAAATATAATTATTTAGAAATTATAAGCTTAAAAAATTAAATAAAAACATTTAAAAAAATATATTTTATATTTTAATAAACCAAATATATCTACCTAAATTTCTTAAAAAAAAAACAAATAAAACTATTTTTTTTAATTACAAAACTTCTTCAAGATGTTTTAAATATAAAAATAATTTTAAATTCAATAATAATTAAAAGAAAAGAGAAAATATATTCTTTATTAATTAAAAATCGATTTCAGAATTAAAAATGAAAATGTATTATTAAGTATGTAAGCACTTAATAAGTTGAAAGAAAATTTTCAGTTTAAGAACGACACGTGAAAAATTGATTTTATCACTAACTAAAAATTAAAATTTTAATAATAAAATAATCTTGCTTTCTTTAAAATGCGCTTTTATAAAATATTTGCTCATTTATATTTTTAAGTATGGTCAACTTTGTAAATAATAATTTCTTTGGTCTTTCAAGATCCAAACCTATAATAAATCTCAAAAGATCTTTACTCATGCGCATAATTTTCTTGGAAATCTTTGGTCAAATCTTTGGTGAGGGACTTTCTCAAACTTTTTACTATCATGCAATCTAGTATCCTGGAAGATGAACCTCTCACTAAATTTTGATCGGTTTAGATCTGGTTTTGAGAGAGATATTTCTCTCTTCCAAAAAAGTGATACTCACACCGATTTAGAGTTTTGTTTGCTTTGCAAGGACTCATCGTTCAGTTGACAGTTAAAGGGCTTTAATTTTTTCTTCATTTCAACTTGCCGTGTTTTTTTCTAACGCTCAAAGAGTTCAAACCATTAAAGAGGCAGGCTTTTGGCGACGGAAAATAGTCTTTGTTGATAGAGGAGAATCATTTCAGTAGTTTTTGTCGAAATTTGATCACGCTGGGGGTTAAATTTGATTTCATGGTGAAGGTGACCTAATAGTCTTAAATAATAACTTCTAATAGTATGAAAGAAGATTACCCTACTGCATACGTTAATTTAAGTTTGAGATATATACGCGCTAAACTTTATCAAAGCTTTTTTATGCAGCTTATGACAGTGCATTTGACTGTAAGTTGTTGTTTGTGTTTTCCATAAAAAAGTTTGATTTAGTAAAGGACTAATAAGAAGCTGTTACTAATTAAATTTATTATAATTTTTTTTGATAAAGAGTCACAAAGGATGTTTTAACTCGGTTATTGGAGCTTACAGCAGTTGGAGTTTCATCGGCTTTAAGAATCTTTTTCTTTGATAATTTTAGAGTTTATTTACATAAATTATTTAGCCTTAAAGCTATAAAAATACTATGACTTCATTATGTAAATTACTTGATTAGAAATTTCAAAATTAACATGCTTAAGTTTGTATTAAAATACATGAAATATAAAACTGTTGGTTTAGTATTGATTTATATTGACAACTTTCTTTCAACTGATTTTTAGATAGAACAAATTGTAAAGTTTAAAAGCGTAATTAGATGAACATGTATTAACAATATCAACTAACATTTTAACTACAAAAGATAAAAAGTTTTACTAAAAACAAAAAACTTTTGTAGAAAACTAAAAGATTTATAATATGTACTTAATAGATAAGACTAGATAATCATTATTAGATAATCATTACTAGATAATGATATAATAATCATCATTATATCATTTAAAGATGACAATACAAAAGTTCAAACCTCGTTAGAATTTTAAATTAATCTTTCTATCATATTTGTCGAAACCCGATTTTCATTAAAAACATTTTCCGTTATTTAGGAATTTTATATATATATACTAATATTGTTATTTAAATTTTTGAATCAATCTAGCTGTATAATAATTTATAATATCTAATAAATCAAACTGGATATCTATTTCATTTACATATTGCTCTGTTCAAGTTCGTTCTAATGATTTAAATCTATCTAGTAATAGATGTCTATTGTGGTGGTTATAAACAAAAATAAGTTATTTTAATTTAAACATTATGTACTTACTAACTAATAAACAAAAAATTGGTTTTAACCTTACTGAAAGTAGTAACAAGTTTATAAAGAATAAAAATGTAATTTGTAATTGAATATCATAAAAATTAATCTTCTAAAATATTATTTCATATAACCCTTATTGTACAAGAAGTGGAAGCTTTTAGAAAGATCTATTTAAATGTGTTCTTGTAGTCTACGAAATCGGTTTCAAGGCTTATTTCCCTTCTTTTAAAAAATAGTAAACAAAAACTTATTTTTTCAATTTCACAGTCAATCAAAACCAATTAATCGAGACTTGATTGAAAGTTGTTTTTCTAAAATTGTAAAGTTATATAACCTATTTGTTTCACTTAATAGTTTCACTCAAGTATTTTATGATATCAATAATTTTAAGTATTGTTATGTAATCAAACTTTATTGGATTTTTTACTTTTTGTTTTTATTTTCTTCGGTAAATATTTTATTTATTTGAATAAAACTTCATTTTAAGTTTTATAACTATTAGTTTATTTATTTGTTGTATTCATTAACTATTAGTCTTTTAGCTAATTAAAAGTAAACTTTAACCAATTTACATTTTTATTAAAACCTTTCAATTATCTTCATTTTTAACTTTTTATTCACAGTTTATATTTTATACCTCTAAAGACCTTTTCATAATCTTTCTGATTATATTGTTTTGTTCGCTATAAGAGCTGGAGAATTTGTCACTCGCAACCATGCGTTGAATAAAATAATAAAACTACTAAAAATGAATCTAAATGAATTGATATAATCATCATTAAAATTATTTTTGATTTATTTTGCTTCTTGTTAATTCAAGCAAGCAATAAACTAAAATTGAGATGAAGATATTAGAAAATATTAATTTTCTAAAATTCATTGCTTATAGAGAAAAATAATTTTCAAGTTAATATTTTACAAATCAATTTTGTTTCTTTTAAAGTTTGAAATCTGCTATCTAATTAGTAAGTTTTAAACCGTGTAGTTTAAACTATCTTTATTAATTGTATTAACATTAGCTAAGAATCAGTCTTAGCTCAAAAGTTAACAACATTTAATAAAACATTTTATTTTAGTAACATCTTTTATAAGTTTACAAATTTATGTTTTGTTTTTAACATAAGATGTTTTCTTAATTAGAAGCTAAGGCAAGAGTTTTTTCTGCTAGCTTCTTCAAACAGACAATTTGTATTCACCATAAAAGACCAAAAGAAAAATCATCAAGGAAACAACAAAATTGTTGAACAAAATATTATGACTTATAACTTGGTTGTATTAAGCTGCTAGTTTCAAAGTTTATTTACAAAGTTGAATGACGAGGTTTTACATAAACTTTTTAATCATACGTTTTTTTAGCCACAGATAAACCATTAAAATATTTTTCTTTTAACTTTGCAGTACACTCATTTTTCTATGTTTAATTTGATTTAATGAACTAAAGACATATTGTTGTTCAGCAATATAGAAAGCTGATAAACTTTTGTTTTAAATGAATTAAGATTTGAAGATAACTTTCTGAGATTATAATTTTTTTTGGTTATTTATCTAACTTAAAAAGTTAAGTAACAAAGATAAAAGCTTTGAATATACTTTAGTTGTTCCATTATAACATGTGAACAAATTTTTTTCATTTATAGTTTATTCACAATACGACAAACCAAAGGAAATCGTTTTAATAAATAATAATAAATAATATTTATTATTTAAACTTATTAGATTTTACAAATTAATGATAAATAAATATTTTAAAATAAAGATATAGCCATAATAAAAGATATGTATGAAAATTATATTTTGGTGCGGAAATCGTTTAAAGCTTTTATTATTAGTTCAACATCGTCTTTGACTTGTACAAGCTTGACATCTTTGAAAAAAACTTATCAGATAAATTGAATATGGAAATGGAGATGAGAACGAAGTTATACCCAGTTCATCGCATTTCTTTTTATAATTTATCTTCAATTGTTTATAATAAATAAAATAATATTTCTCTCTTGAAGTTTTCTAGATTAAGAAAAAAGTTTCTTGTCACAATTAATTTAAAAGCATGTTTTATAATTTTGCTTACAGTTCTTAAAAACTAAATTGTAATAATGATTTAAGCAAAAGCGGTTTTAGAGTTATTTAAATCAAATTTTACCTGCTTCCCTGAAAATCTTTTAGATCTTGCAATCTTTAAGCTGTTCGACTAAAAAAATAAAAAGATCTTTAAAATTTGTTTTAATTTATCAGTTTAGTTACTAGTTTTATAAGAAATCAAATGAACACTGAATTTAAGATAGATGAAAATGTTACCTGGAATTGAATGCCACGCTCAAGTGAATCACTGTGGTATAAAACTTTGTTTAATTGACTCGAAGTGAATAGATGTCTGTATTGTAAAACTGAACAAACACTTTCAATAATCTTTCTCTTAATTTCACAACAATCTGTTGCCACTTCTTCAAATTGAATTGTGTCATTTTTATAAGTCAATGATGAAGTCGCAGCTTTCTAAAAAATTGTAAATCTGAAGTTTAAGATTTGGTAGGATACACTCTAAAAAAAGGATGATATCAACTTACTACGATTTTATTGATATAAGTAGATGTTTTTACTAATACATTAAGCAAACTGTTGTATGGACAAATAGGTCTGGGTATATAAGGACTTCTTACAACCCTATCCAAGACTTGATTGTGGATAGATAAAGGTTTCAATTCAGTTTTAGGGCTTGATTGTTGAGAATTGTCGGTTTTTAGAAGTGGGGTTGAAAATGCAAAATTAATTGAAACCAAAGCTGAAAAATTAAAAAAAAAACAAATTTTATTATATTTAGTACAAACCTTAATTAAAAATTTTTAAAATCAACTTACCTAAATAAAATGTCAATGTATTTAAGAACATTTTCTTTGATATAAATTCTGCTGTTTAAGTTCAAGCATTTGATAATGTCTTAAATTTTATCAAGTCTTTTATAGAGATTCGCTCATTAAACTTTGTTTGTTGCCACTCTCAAATAATTAAGGAGAACTTCATTCTTTTAATTTCACAACTAACCCGAAAAAATTAAACGAGATTTGATTGAAAGCTGTTTTGCGATGTAATAAATTCCTATTTTACTTAAAAGCTGTTCAACTTCTGTCTTGTTACTCAAATTGTATAACTTTATTTCTATTAGATTAGTTAATAAGTTTATATTGATATATTGTAAATACTTTCAACGGAAATTTTGTCTTGGTTTGTTAATATCAGAAATTCTCTTTAAAACTATTGTTTGTATTTTCAATTTTCCTAGAAAACAAATGAATTCATATTTATTGACAAACTTTCCCTGTTTCAAAAAAAATGAATTGGAAATGAGAAATTTTCTAGATTAATTTAAGTGTTGAATTTCTTTTACAAAGATGACATCTTAGCTTAGTTTAAAACATTTTTAACAACAATTTAATAAGTTTTGAAGGTTGGTTTTGAAGCAAATTTGTCAGTGGCAAGTTACATGTGGATTAAATAAGTCTTTAAGAGATATTATTATGATAAAAAAATGTATTCTAAGCAACTTTTAACAATGTAATAAGCTGATATTTTTAAACTGACTAAATAAATAAGCATACTACTCTCAAAACTAGTTTTATTTCAGTTATTATTATTGATAATTTTATCAATAAATTAAATTCATCTTCTTAGCTAGTTTTGTATTACGAAGTTTCCATGAAGTAAAATCATAAGATAAAATTGGTAAGTTACCGAAATGATTTATAAATTTCTGTAATATCATTGATATAATTATTGAAAGAAGAGGGCCAATAATGATGCCTTGGGGAACACCACTGAATACCTCAAGAAAGCTCAAAGAAGTTTTATTATTTATGACTTGTTGTTGTCGATCTTTAAGAAATTGCTCAATCTAAGAGATAATAGTTATTAGTGTTAAACTGTCTGAGAGTTTTTACAAATATAGAATGTGAAACTGAGTCAAGGACTCTGTGAATGTCTGTATAGATGAAGTTGATTGTTAAGTTATCTAATGAGCAATATATCCACTGGTGAAGATAAGACAACAGCTGATCACTGGAGGATCTTTGAAGAAGGAATCCAAATTTTAGTGGCTTATTTCTTGCTCGATGTTAGTGAACTGTGATAATGATGTACCTCTTCAATTTGAAGGTATATAACTGGATGATAATGAGAAATTAATAACATGTAATACAGGTTGTATTATAAAATAGATACCCTTAATAGAGTAGGAAGGAATAAATGGAGGATAAGGAGTTAGGTCATATTTTAATCAATTCAAAAACTCGGCAGAAGCTGCTAGTGAGAGAAGTTGGTCGGTAGTTTAGTGGGTTAGTTTTGATAAACTTGGATAGTAATAGAAATCTTCTATTGGGAAAGTACATAACTTCATTAGGAGGATAATGCCATATCACCATTGAGGGCATTCATAGGTAGAGTAAATTAATCTATAAAAGTTCTATTGTCGGTGATTTGAAAACAGTTGCCAAGTTAGCCTCTAAATAAGTCTTGTAGAGTTTGAACAGACCACAAACAGAGCCGGAACCATATAGGTCTCCATGTGTTGATAATACAAAGATACAATTTTGACGAGGCGCTGCATGGCTATAACTTTGACCTGCAACAAATTAGCTCAGATCGATGACGAACAGCTTAGAGTTTTTAAAGTATTTTATGAATTAGTAGACGAGAACGAGCCTTGGAGTACGGTCTCACATATGACTTGCATCAGATAATTTCGTTCATTTAAAAAATAAATACATTTGCATATCCACAAGATAAACATCAACATGCGCTAGACAGATATGAATTGCAGGTAAAAAGAACTTGAAAGGTTTTATAAATTTTATACTCATAAATTATCTCGATCATTCTTAATATCCTGACCTGTCTTATTCAAAAGAATATCTAAATTGAATTCAATAAATAACATTTTCTTGTTTTTATGCTAACACTCTTATCGATATTAAATAATATTTTATAATTTTATCACAACACAATTTATCTCTTATCATAAATTATTATTAAATTTTCTTTTATGATTTGGAAATATATAAAGTGGTTACTACACTTTGATCGTAACTTATTATATTTATATAAGATTTCCTTACTATTAAGAAATCTAAAACTATGTTTTATCAAATTATCTCATAACAAATCAAATTCTGTTAGCTTAATTAAGTTTAAAAAGCAGTTAATTTCAACTTATAAAATATATTTGATTAGTTATTATATGGAGTCTGGACAAATTAAAACAATTTGCTCAATAACACAATAATTTGTCTACTTTAATATTTATCAAAAATATGTTTGGAGAAAATATTGATTGAAAAAGTAAGGATTGATTTCTCATAAGGTTTGGCAACAAAGAAAAAATTGTCGACGACTTTGTTGATTATCACTTCACAGTAAATCATAATTGATTCTAAACAAGTTTGATTTTATCAAATATCAAGATGATTTAGCCCAAAATTAAGCAGCATCTTTTTGCTTTTTTCTTGCAATAATAAACTTGTTTGATCCCAATGTTTAGAAGAATCTTCAATTTTTAACATCAATGAATCCAAAGATTCAGTCAAAACTCGTTCATAAGAGCCCTAAAAGTAAGAAAATTACAATTCGAGAGTCATTCTAATTTGCTATCAGAAAACTTATAAAAGCAGAATATTTCTATAAAAATTTATTTTACGAAAAATTACCTACAATCAGAGATTTAATGTCTAAAAGATGAAATTTACAAAATATGTCAAAAAGTATCTTAAATCTAACCTCCATGCCATCGATTCTAGTCTGCAATTCAAAAATCCGGCCATTTTTTTCATCTTCCATTTTTGTGAACAATTTTTTGTAAGTATCAAGCTCATTATTAGTATGTGATAACTGCTGACGTAAATGACTAACCTAAAAACATTCACTTAACATTCCGACGAAGATTTTGATTACAGACCTCTGCCTCTAACTGACGTATTTGTATCGACATTTCAACCTGCATTGTTTTATACTGACGACTTAACTCTCCGCTAATGGCCTTCTCATGTTCTTTTTGTTCTTTCATTCTTTTTTCCGCTTCTTCAAGATCACTTTTAACTGTGGAAGCAAGAGAAGAAGCTCTTCTTCCAATTTCAGTCTGAAGAGCTGAAAACAGAGTTTAGTAAATATAAAATCATGAACAACAAAGTGGTGCTCCGGCAGAGCATAGCCATGCTGAAAAAACAGCTAAAAGTTGTTTTCAGCTGAAGCCTCTCGAGCAAAAATCCAAGGCAGAAACTATAAAGACCCAGTTGTCCCCCATGCAACAGGATTCTACTCTTCACTCCAACAAGGTACTCAAACATATAGCGGAACAGAAGGACTGATGCAGCTGGTATCGCAGGAGCTGCCAGAATGACACTGAGTACAACGACGAGCTGCCTACAAGGCTCCAACTCCGGCTTTGAATTCGGAGTTTTGTGTCTCCAAAAGTGTTGTCATAAAATAGACTAACAAGGCCCTTCTACCCAGGGTTTGTGGATTTTTTTGCCACAATTATTGAATGTTAAGTACCAATAATTAAATAAAACTACAAATCTACAAACCAAGTCTGTCTTTCACCAAAATAATTTCTTTTTGGGATCTTTTTAACTTATTTCCATCATCATTTTCATTAATTTTCACATTTTTCTTTTTATTTTTTTTTCCTTTCTTTTTTGGAGGCATTATTCAACTTGCAAATAAATTTTGTTATCCTTTCAGTGGTGGTAAGATATAAAAATAAAAAGCTTTTAAACAAATGTTTATTTTACATCTCAAATCACTAAAAACTAATACTTCTGATGAGGAAGAATTGATTCAACTAAAAATTAAAATATTTCACCAAATTTAATACACTGAATCATTATAATTAATAAAAAGCTATCTATTGTAGTTAGAATTTTGATGAAAATAATAAATAAATGATTTTTAAATTAAAAAAAGGAATCAAAAAGATCTTAATAATAATTTTGACTTTTCCGATTCTCAGAAAACAATTTTTTTATTTTAATAAGTTTCTTTTTATTGCAAAAAATATTCAAAAAGTTTAAAACCATAAAATATATCAAATAGTAAATAAAATAAATCTAATAAAATTTATAAATCTAATAGAATCAACTAATATTAAATAATTCTAAATAAATTGAATTGGATTACTGATTTAGATTTTTAAATTACAATTTATAATAAAAAAATAATTTTAGACAAATCTGATAAAAATTCATAAAATATTTAATTTTTCATATCTATATGTATCGAATAAATCTATAAAAATATCAAAGTAATATAGATATTAACATACATTTGTTACATTAAAAACATAAATATCTCTGAAAATTTATATAAGAACATAATTTTAATTGACTTAGTTGCTAAGCAATCCTAAAATGAATATATTTTTTAACGGCCCACAAAATTGATTTTAAATTATCCAAACTGTTTAAAAAAGTAATTCTGTCTTAATTCGGTTGTTGTTTCAAAATTATATATATTAAACTTAAATAAATACTTTCTTTATAGAACCTTATAATATTTTTGACAACAAACAAATTTTTTAACATTTAATTTGTAGAAAGAATAAAATAGCGGGAATAGATGTGTAGAAAAATATTATAAAAACAAGAATTTTGTTAGACATCAAATTATAATAGATCTAAAACCTAGGTTTTACTGATTAATAAGAAGATAAGTTTTTTCTCATAATTTTTTTTTAATTTGTTTGTTGAACAATAAATTTTTACTAAATTTGAAATCAATGATAAAACATTATAAAATACTTATTTTAATTTTGTTATGAAATAAGCGATATTAAAAATCATGAAACACAAAATTCAATGAGGCAAGTACTTTATCTCAGATTGTTCAAAATAAACAAATCTAAAGAGTTTTATGTCAGTTTGTCTTTAATATTTTTGTTGCAGGCTGGAGACTAGTTTATTTGGTCCATTGAATTTTAAACCACTATTTACTTGTTATGATTTAAGTAAGATTAAAGCTCTACCCAAAAAACCAAACTCGAAAACAAATGCTAAGATGTTGTTATAGTTACAGAAGAGGTATGAGGCCGCCATGGAACATCATATTTCAGCAGGTTGAAGCTTTGCCTTTGTTGTGACTTACAAAACTCGATAAAATTTAATTAGATATAATGGGTATTATTTGGGATACTGCGTGTTAGCAAGAGGTGATCTCGTCATACCCCCTCTTCATGTTTATTGTTATAAATAAGCAAATAAAAAAAGTATGAATTAAAAATGTGGAGATATATAGACAAGAGACTTATTTTCAGACTAATCTGAGGCTTATGGCTTACAATTTGTAGTAAAAGATATTGTGGTAATAAATTTATCTTGATAACTAATTTAAATGTAAATAAAAATAAGTATTAAGCTCCTTAATAAAATGCAAGATTAGAGAAATACTTTGCTTAGTTTAAAAAAAAATTATTTTAAAGTTGATGCAAGTAACAATGAGTTACGAAATACAAGTGAGTTCTAGATTTCAAATACTTTTATTTTTAACTTTTTTAAAACTTTAGAAATAAGATTTAGTTAAGATTTTTGTTATGAAATACAGCTTAATGGATAATTATTTTTATCAATGAGTTTGCCGACTAAAATTAATGAAATGTCATCTTGTAGCTAAAGGTATAATTGTGACAAATTTTAAGCATGTGAGGTCTTGTCGCTCACGATTCAATTGTTTGGTTAGTGATAACCGCATATTTAGAGTTCATTCCAAGACAAGTGCGCTGTTTGTTTATATATTTACAGCTGGGTTGTTCATAGTTACTTGCTGTGCGCACTTTATAAATGAAGGTTTTTGAAGAATAAGGCTTTCTTAAAGAGATAATATCATTACAGACATGTTTGTACACAACGATATAAGTAGCAAATTTTCTATAGCAATTAAATAGATTTTGTTATAGAAAATTACAGATAAAAAGTCAATTAATTTCTTGTAAGGAGGTTATTCTTTTTTCTCAATATTTGGTGAATATTTGAGCACTTGAACTGGCACTTGAATACGTGCGCTTCTTCTAATTTCATTTCCTCAAAATTAAAGTTCTTATATTCAAATCAAAACATTTGTTTTGTTCTTAGAAACTTATTCTCAATTCAAAAATATTTTTCTTTTTATTATTTCTTCTACAGTCGACAACAGTTCGATTTCTTATGTAGATTATTTCTGTAAATTACTTTAATTTTGCCAAATTGTACTTCGGTGCAGCTGTATTTATCAAAAAGAATCAAGAAGTAGCTTGGACAACAAATTAGCGTCTTAAAGTATACAAATGTTGTCATGTAAAAAAGTATAATTTGCTTTTAATGTTTTATAAAAGACTTGGTTTTTTGAAACAGAATAAGGTTATCTATATACAGTAACAAAATTTGATTTTGAAATTATTGAGAAGTTACCTTAATTAGGTTTAAATGTTATAAAAGGGTCAGGCCTCACAATTTTCTCAAAAATATATTTTTTTAATTACTTAAAAGCACAACATGAAAAGTGTTTCAGTTTTATCGTTAAAATCTAATTAACTTTTTTGGTATGTTTTAACAGCATGAGTCACGGTAAATATGTTTATAAAATTAAACTATGATTAAATGCTTTTGTTTTAACACACGAATGTTTTTTTCAGGATGTGCTAGATTACAAACTCATTTTTTTAAATCAAGTAATAAGTAACTAATCTTTTCAAGTTCAGTAGAGTTTTATTTAAGCAATTAATTTGATTTAAATCTATTATAGTGAGTAAGTTATTCTTTGATAGTTAAAACAACGGTTTGTATAAACAGGTTACTTCATCAGTTATAGTATTCAATCCATCAGCAGTCAGTTAATTACGTCATTAACCGGAAAAACAGTTTCATCAAAATATCATTGAAGTTACTTCTTAAAATTTGTTTAAATACTTTTGTTTAAGTGCTAAAGAACCTGTGTTTTAAGCCAGCTTTTATCTACATGTTTTTATTTAGAAATTTTGTTAATAAAGTTTAATTAGTTGTAGGTTAATTAGTTGTAACCATCGTAAAACTTGTTTAGCTAACATTATTTTTCAACAACCTTTTTATTACATTTACATTTGTAAAAATTGATGTTTGAAAAATATATTAAAGATTTATTTGTTAATTATGGAGGATACTTTAATGTTAATTAAAAGTCTTTTTCAAGTCTAAAAAATTAAAATCTTATTTCTGCAACAAAAAAAGAATAATTATTTGACAAAAATATTGTTTTAAAACATATTTCTAATGTAAGAAAAGTTAATAATCGATTTATTCTTAATATATAATTGAGAATTTGTGTATTGCAGATATGGTTTTGTAGCAAATAGCAGTTTTTAATGAGCAACAACATTTTATCTACAAACGATAATCAAAGAAATTTTGGTGTATTACAAGCAGAATTAAAAAATATTAAAAAAAATGTAATTTCTGTATTTGTGGTATTCATATTGGGGCTTATTTTTCTTGGAGTTGGATACCCTCAAAATTCTTCGCGTTTAAGGGTAGTTGGACTGGTAATCGTGTATATATCATCAGCAACCATTTTATATCTATTAATTCAATTAGTAAAAATCTCTAAAACCATCTCTAAGGCAGCTAACATTAGAATCTGTAGAGATGAAGTTCAAACTAATCTTCCAGTTTATGAAGATATCTTACAAGAATCAAATCCTTTAAGCCAGCAACAAGGAGATGTAGTCCAACCCCCTTCATATCATAAAGTCTTCCCTCTAAAATCAAACAAGATTTGATTTAAATAATCTTTTGAACAGTTTAAAAATGAAATTTTAGTTCATTAGGATCAAGCTATAACAGTACAACGTTAATAACTGATTTTACGAAGCCGGTTTTGTTTTGGTTTTTCATCATTGTAAGAAGCATTTATTACTAACAACAAACAAACATGACTTCAATAACGTTTTTTTGATGTTTACTTTTTATATTTTACATGTTTTGCACTTTGTGTAACACTTTTTTATTTGCATATTTTATTTGTGCTTTGTATTTCTCGTATTGCAGTATAACTGTGTTCTATCTCTGCACAAGATGCATCATAAAAACGTTTTGTTGCTAAAATAATATTTGTTCTGACTTATCATCGTTTAATTTCTTGAATTTTTAATGCTTTTTTAGTTGATTTATATCCTAATTAAAGCACAAAATTTAACAGCGACGTATAGAAAAAAATTAAAAATAAAACTTTCGAAAAAAGTGTTTATAAATTTTAATTCAGTTTGTATCAAAATTGTACATTGCTGTTTCTTACGAATTATTAAGAATTTAATATATCTAAATAAAAATGAAAAAAAAACTTAACTAAATATCGTGCTTAGTTTTTGAATTCTAAACCTTCAAGTTAAAAATATTTGTTTTGAAACACTCCTTTCTGTAAATTATAAATTAAATTTTGATTATAAAAAGAAAACCAGTTTTGAATAATTCTTCTATTTTTTTTATCAGTTTACTTGATTCAAAAGGTTTTTGTCTAAAACTAATTTGTGTTAAATAATAGTTATACAAAAATATACAAAAAATAATTGCAGTTGTTCTAAAATATTTAAATTTGTTTAAACCAAAAAAACTAAAAAAAAGGAACTATTTTTTTTCAAGACTAGTAAAAAGTCTTTAATAAACGCTCATTTATTTTTAAATATAATGTTCATAAGAAATGATTCTTAATAAATTTGCTTAATTCTCAACAATACTAAGAAAAATAAATTAAAAAATATTTTGTTTTAACAAAATTAATTAAGAATAATTTTTATTAATTAAGATTGATTAAAAATATTTATTATCAACTAAGGTTAGAAAGTTCTAATCAGAAAAACTTTCCTTGTGATTTTCAATATTTAAAATTTTGAAATATTTCTTGTTTATGTTAAAAGATTTTTGTATAAGTTATTGACTTTTTTGTATTTTATAAATGCACAAGAAAAGTTTTCTGGAAGTTCCTGCAAATCTGTTTATAACTTTTTAGTAATTAAAAGAAGTAAAAGTCTTTCTTCCAAATTGGTCTTTAATACAAAATAAAAGATTATTTAAAAGAATAATTTTACAAAGGTGTGTTTTTCTAGTAGTACAATAGAATTTATAACACCTCATCATAGGTGACGCTAACTTAAGTCATATTTAGAACACAACAAATTATAAAACTATCAGATCTTTTACATTTAAAAACTTTTCATCCAACAACACCAAGAAAATATTATTTTATAGACAGAGGTGAACTTTGGTGTTTAAAGATGCTTAAATAAAAACATTGATAATAAAATAGATTTAAAGTTAACTTGATTTAATCTTGTATTTTTGTGACAATTTTTTTATGCTAATTCTGAATCGATAATAGACTTTTTTATAATTTAATAAAAGTTGATATAAATAGTTTATTTTATTACAAACAGTAGATGAATATATAAAGCCTGACGTGACTTTAAGCAATTATTAACCAAAAATAATCTGTTTACTTTATTACAAAAGTCTTAAAAACAATTCATGTCAACATTGTTCTTTTAGTTGATAACAGTTTGAATAAGTTCAATGCAACAATTTTTCAGAAAAGTTTTTGACAAAGCAGAAATGTTTTTAGGCAAAGTTACTTTTTGTAAAGTTTTGAATTTTCAAAATCTAAATAATCAGAGCATTTTTTTGAAGGAAATAAATTTAATTTAGAAATTTATCAATCTTTTGAAAGAAATCAGAAAAGACTTCTTCAATTGATGGTGCAGTTATTTATAGGCTAGTTAAAAATAAAAAAATTATAGGGTTACAACTATTCCAATTACTTAAGTAGTATTTGATTAAACTTATATATGTTATTTGACTGCTTAATTTACAATATTTTAAATAAATAAACCACAGTCATGACGTTATTAAATCATGAACAAAGTAAAAACAAAGTCAGCCTACGTAAAATAGATTTGTTGTTCTGATGAAAACTTTTAATTTTGGATTTATTTGATATGATTTAGATAGTTAGTTTTACTTTGCATATATATATTTACTCATATTAATGTGTAATTAAACAAACCAAAAGTAAATATTTAAAGAATAAGTTCAAGTCCACTTATTTGTTTATTCTCTCAAAGTAAGTTTTTAAATTAGTATCAAAACAATTTTCAAACATTCGCTAATAGTATTAACTTTATTACGCAACATGAAAACGTTGTTATTCTTTTGTGGATAATTAGTTGATAATTGAAGTCATCGAAATCAAATTAAATGACACAACTACATTATTTGCCTCAATTACGGTTTTGAAGATTTTACTTTTTCTGATACTTAACTTATTTTGAGAAAGACTGTTGAAATAACAACTTTTTGTATAAAATATGGTTGAACATGTAAATAAACTTTTTATATTCTTTTCTCACTGCAGCAACAACAAAATTAAATAATGACAGTTGAACAAAACAACATTTATGAAGAGACATTAAGAAGTCGACAATCAAACAGAAATTTGATGATAAATAGGAAAATTCAAACCGTTTTGACGTTCTGTTTCATTTCTTTGATCTTTAGCAACTTTTTCCTTATAATAGCTTTTATTGGTCGTAATCCAGTGCTGGCTTGTAGTGGAATCTTTCTTGTTATCTTGTGCATGGTTATGATTGCAGGATTTCGGCTCTTTCAAATAGTTTTACAAAAAAAGTTGGCGCGGCAACAAGCAAGCAACATCCAACAGAACTCATGTTTGAAAGAACTTCCAACTTATGAGAGTTTGATGAATCAGCAGGAACAAGATGATAATGATCTTCCATCTTATCACGAATCTATTTCTATTCCACCGGTGGCAGAAGTAAATTAACAGCTGATTTTGATTTTCAATTTGAAGTTATTGACGATAAAATTATCATTTTTTAGCAGAAGATCTAATTTTTTTTGCTAAGTATTTTACTGTTTGGAATCCAAAAAGGAAAGAGGCTGAAAGAGCACCTCTCTCTGACACACACATATTCTTACAAATAATCTTTAAAAATTTAACTTCATCAGCATAAAAACCTACTTTATTAGAAAAATAAACTTTTTTTTAATTCAATTTTTTTCAAGTAGTTTTCTGGTTGACTTTTAATTGTCATTTCTTAGTAGATAAAAAAAAAGTTTTCGAAAAATGCTTTTTAACAAATTTATCTTTTTGTTTTTCTTCAAATGTTGAATTAATTTCTACAAAAATTCTGTCAACTTTGTTCTTATACCTTAAAATTGAGTTTAATTATATGAAAAATAGTTTATTTTTAAGCGATTAAAGATAAAGTTGATTGTTTAATATAATGTTGTATTAGTATTGATCAGCAGAAAGTTTTTTTTGCTCTTTTTTTAGAGGTTTGTAAAAACTAGTTAAAAATAAAACTTAGCAACATCAGAAAGTAGATGAGAAGATAGAATCAGTAATATTTGATAGTTTAGAAGTAAAGGTGGAGAATTTGGATGAAAAATAATGCTAAAATTAAAATTGGGGCCATTCTTGTTTTATCAAAAGTTATTATTTTGTTGTAAAAACAATCGGTAGGTGGCACTGTTTGACAGTTTCTTAAAGTTAACATAATAGTCAAATTATTTTGTTTAATTTGATTTTTAAACCAGAAAAATTAAAAACATAAAAATAAAATGAAAAGTTATTCAAGATGAGAAGATGACAAAATCAGATCAACTTGAAGAAGATAGCATCAAAAATCTGACTGAAATGTTATTCAGAAACTAGCTGATAAAATATGAGATTATCTCGTAATAAATGATAGGAATCTTTTTGATGGTTACTCAACCAAAAAATCAATAAATTCAAAAATAAAGAAAAAAAATAAAAATAAAATAAAGAAGTTTATTAAAATTTGAGTTTTATACGATTGATTAAAAATTGCACCAAAAAATAAAGATTTGAGATTAAGGTTACCAAGGGTCCCATGGTGGCTGCTTCAGTACCACTGCGTTTTGTGTGTAATTAACAGGGACATTAACCAGGGCACCTGAAAGACGTTTTTGAAGAATAGATTGACGGATTTTGCTTCTACAATAAGAAGATGTTAAAAGATGAAAAAGTTGTTGATTTTACCAACCCATCGCGACCACGAAGAAAATAAACAGGAATTTCAATAAGTAGTTCCCTATTGGTTCCATCTCCAATCATATCAATCCAAACTGACGAATCAATTTCATTATCGCTGATCACCACGGCAACCGCTCCATACATTTCAGCGTTCAACGCCTTAGTGACGAATGAACATTCACTGAAAGTATTTATCATCAAATTTGACAACGAAACGACTTTGAAGGGCTTCTAACCCGCGAACAACCAGTAACACTTGGTTTCTAATTGCTGCTCCGTTCTCGAGTACTTGACTACAGGCGTCAGCTGGTTTGGCAGCTACTAGTTTGATGTTTCGCAGTGAAAAAGATGGAGTAGTTCCGAAGTTTTTAGCAGGTCGAATCCGATAGGTATATGCAACATCCAAAGGTCTTAGGACTTCCATCCAAATTTGATCATTGTTGCGGTGCGCTGAGATTTGAGAATAAGTGAGAAGAGACTTAGTTAAGATAAAAAAGTGAATCAATTAAATGATAAAAATCAGTTTTTGATACTTAGATGATTTATAAACTTTTTTTTATCTTTTTATGGAATCAAATTTGATGATAAACATATATTACCTGATTCGCAAACAAGGAAACAGAACGCAGCCCCCAAAATTACAAATAATCTGTTTATAAATTCCATTTTTAGCTTAGGAAGATACACTTGAAAATAACATCGTGAATTAGTGGTTAAAAACAATTTATTGACTACTGAAGTAGATTTTGATACAATATCAGCTTAACAACTATTTGTACACTAATAATCAGATAACCGATACAAAAATCGATCTTTATGTATTTCACTTTTAATAATCATTACAAAAATAAAAGATTTTTCATAATAATATCACAAAACAAAGAACATTTTTATCAAATTCGATATTTCCTTTTACTAAAATGTCCTTTTTACTTTCACAATACTTAAATGATGAACAAATATCAGAAAGATTGCAAAGTTAAGAGAATGGAGTGAATCCGGGTTTGACCCAAGTCATTTTTTTATTTGGAAGTCTTGGCCTTTGCTTGAAACCCCGAAATGGTCGTGGCCTTGGATGGTATGGTGCCCTTGGAGCATATCTAAATGGAGGTCGTGGTCTTGAAAACTTGGAAAAGTTTGCTGCTGGCTTCTTTTTGGTGACCATAATGTTTCTGGAACAGAATTCAGTATTGTGAAAAGCTAAGGCCGACTCAACGCAACTCTCTTCTTCAAATTCAAGATAAGCAAACCTAGAAAATGTAAATAATCACCAGTTAGCTGAAAACATTCGATTAAGAACACCTAATCAGGTCTTACCCTTTAGAATGTCCGGTGAAGTGGTCCTTGAGGATAGTTACTCGTTTTACTTTTCCACAAACACTAAAGTGTTCAGCGACTTGTTTTTCAGAAGCAGAAAAGTGGATATTTGCGATGTGAATAGAACAAGAATCATTAGAAGCAGTTGGAACCAGGTCAGTTTTGGAAGCATTTTCAAGTGAGCCTGGAAACAACTTCTCTTGTAGTTCTCTCAACTTCTGAGCTTGCTCCTGAAAGTCTTGAATATTGCTTTTTATTGTTTCAATATCATTTGAAGAGGTAGTATGTACAGTTGACTCAAAATCAAAAGAGGTTCTTGCTGTAGTTGAGTCCGGTGATTGATCAAATTTGAACTTTTCTATTGGGTTATTAAGGGTGACAATAAAACAAGGACCAGTTGACTTAGGAGCTACCTCTTGATTCTCATCTTTTTCATCTGCAGTTTTTTTAAGATTCAAACCGGAAAGTTGTCGTCCTTTTATTTTGAGATCTGATCTTTTGATTCGTTTAGGATCAACATAAACTGAAGAACTTTTGACTTCTTCATCAGTATTCTTCATTTTTTTATTAGCTAAACTAACCAGCTGTCGTTTGCCAGCAGCTTTTTCTTGTGAAGTTTTTTTATCCACACTCATAATATGATTTTTTATCATTTTTAAGTTGGTTGCTTTAGACATTGAATCGTTTAAAGATACATTTCTTTTAATCACAGTCTCTTCATTAATGTCTTCATCTACTTCTTTCGGTTCGACACTTTTTACAACTTTAATTCGCTTTTTAACATTACCTTCAGTGGCTTCACTGATTGCTTTGAGCAACAGAACAGTATTAGCCCGCTGATGAGGAGCAAATTTGGGTTTCTTCGTAGCTACAGCAGAAACTTTACTGCCAACACTAGGAGTTGAAGGTTCAGCGTTCTCCGTCTTTCGACTTTTCCGTTTCACGACATTTACAGATGACGTCATAACTTTCTTCTTTTTGTTATCGACTTCTTCAGACACACTTTTTCCTAATCTTTTAAAAACTCCACTTTTTTTGGTGACTTCGTCTTTCTTCACCGCTTGAACGTCTTGTTTTATCTTCTTGTTTTCTTCTGATTTATCTGCATCATACTTTCTACTTCGGTTGATTTTGATTACAGAGCCTTTAGTCGGTTTTGAAGCTTTATTTGGTGATTGTTTTTGATTGTCAGAATTTTTTACTGTTTTTGAACCCTCTAAAACATCAGACTTTTTTTTATCTTTTTCAGGACCTTCAGTAGCTTTAGCACTTTTATTATTTGGTTCATTAAATTTTATCTTGTGGCTTGAACCTTTAACAGGTTGTTTCTCCTTCACGAATTTATTTTCTTTTTGTTTGGTTTCAGGTTTTATATCTTTAGATTCTATACTTAAATCAGTACTAATATTCTCCTCAATGTATTCTACATCTAATAAATCAGGAAGATTTACATTAATGCCACTGAAATCAGCTTCTTCAACCTCTGAAACATTCTTTTTCTCTTCAACTTTTTTCTTCTTTGATTCACCCTCTTCATCTTTAATATTTTTCTCTCTATCAACACTTGTCTGATTCACACCTTCATCGCCAGAGCTTCTTAACCGAATTAACAATTCATAAAGCCATTTAGTAAAAGCAACAGTTTTGTCACCCAAAAACAATGATAACGCTTCAGTCATTTGTGCTTCTGACTTTTGGTTTGCAATCATAATCATGATATAATCAGGCAACTCATTATCAACATACTCAATAAGCTTGCTTAGCTTTGTTTTTATCTCTTGCTGAATATGATTACTAATTTCATTGCATTTATCCATTTTAAATAACTTATTTCAGCTAAAAAATATAAGAGATAAGAAGCTAGACATCAAATATAAGTTGTTAATTATTTATTATAAAAATAAAATATTATCTTATGAAAGTTTAATCTAATATTATACAATTGTTATTACCAGTTATCATAGTTATTCAATTTTATTCAACGTGTGGCTGCGAGTTACAAATTCAACAGCTCTTAAAGCAAACATCAAATATTATCAAAGAGATAATTGAAAGGAATTTTACTTAAAATTAAATAGAAAAAGTATAATTAATAAATATATGTCTTAAGTATCAGAATTTAAAGCTTATATATAAAGAATAGAAACACTGTAGAAACATAATTAAACATAAATTATGAATCAACAATTTAACATCACAAGATAGGAGAAGAAAGTGATGAAACTGGCAGTGTTACATATCACTTGATAAGTCAAATACTTAAATCTCGTTTTTTTAACAAAGTTTTAAAAGGTGTGATAGGTTTTGATATATACTGTATAGCTTCTAATAAAATTATTTTAATAAAACCTAAGAGATAGTAACACTCAATAAATTTAAAATTAACTTTTATAAAAATCTAATTGATATAAATAAGTAACAAGCATATAAATAGTAAATCATTTATTAATAAAATAGAAACCAATAGCTCATAAACAATCAAAAATAACTATAAAATAGTCTTATGGTAGCCAATAATATGTATTTGAATACAAAATATATAAAGCAAATTTTTATATATTTCATAAAAGTGATATAAAAACTTTAATTATAATATTACTAAACTTAAAATATTTTAAACAAAACACTAGATGTTAAGGATTTATATGCTGAGTAAATAAACAAAACAAACACATTATAAATAATTCATGCTAGTTAGATTAACAAATATCAAATTTATAATTTTAAACAACTTTAAACAAATTACTAAAAAGTTTATTATTCAAAAACTTTGAATATTAATCTAGAACATATATTCAAATTTCATAAATTTATGAATCAATACAAATTAATTAATATTTTCAGAAAAAATACTTGAATATTTTAAGCATCATAAAATATTTCTATTATTTAATCTTCAGTTGGAGCAAAAAATCCAAATTAGACACAAAGATATTATAATTAAAACATTACAAAAATTTATTAAAAAAATAATGATTAAATTCCTTTTATTTAAATATTATCTTTCATTTACATATATAATCTATATATATATTTATTTATATAGTCATATTATTTTTAATGTCAACGTTTAAAAAATTCAATTTAAAAGCAAACTTATATATAAACTAAAATACTTTTAAACAAATAATATCATATATAATCTAAATAATATAAAATTATCATAATTTAAAAAGTCTATTAACCAGTTATAAATTCAAAAAATAGTTTTAAATCTTTAGCGAGTATAACTCATAATTTGTATTTGACTTTTTTATATAAGTTTAAAAAACTAAAGCATTAAGAAAACAGAATATAAGTAAAGCCGTCTTAAAACAATAAAAATATATCTTGCTACAAATAATTGTCAATAAGTAATCTATTTGGATTAATCTGTCATTTACAGGAATAGACAATAAGAGTTACGACCAGAACTCAGAGTTGTATATGGCTACTTTAAAAATGCACAAAAACTATTTTAGTTCAAAAAATTTTATATAACATAAATTTATTTATATCTTAACTAGATTTATTAAAATTAGAAAATTTCAATGATAACTGAAAAATTTAATTTTTTACTTGATAGAATATGAAAGACATTGAACAAAAATTTGTTTGAATTTGTATAATGTCTCATTTAATTAAATTACGCTTGAATATTTTCCAACACCTATGAAAGTTATGGAAAGTAATAAGTTTATAAATTAAAAATAGATAAAGTTGGTATATTTGTAAAATTTCCGTGATAGCATTTTATATGCTTAAGTTCTAATAAAAAGTTAAGCTTTCTTTAAATGGCAATTTCCTAAGAATTTAATAAAGTAGGTTTTCTGAGCTTATTTTATAAATATAATACTTTAATAAAGATACAACAAAAATTAAATAACATTCTTTAAAAGATAACCAATTTAGCAAAGAGAAAATAAGGAAATAGTTTTAGACCAAACAGTTAAAAAAATTAAATTTCAATTAATATATTTCACTTTTTTAATGAATAGATTTGTATCATCATCTATATTAAGTTTTGCAATTAATGTTTTATCACACTAACTGTTTTAGTCTAGTCTAGTATCTTATTTTTTGTTTTAAAGTAGAAGAATAGAAAAGCCCATTTATATAGCAAACAATCAGTTTTATTTTGAAATCAAACAATTTTAAGTCATTTAGTTGCTTCATAATTTCAAATTTTATAATTGTAAGCAAATTTGAATAGTAATAATAAACTTGAAGGAGAGTAAAATCATTTATTAATTTTATTCCCAGATTCGTGAGCAAAACTTAGATTACTTCAAGTTTTTAATCGAAAAATAGCTTTGTTGGATGTTGCGCAGAAGTAAGAAACTTATAAGGCAATATTAATTTGGTTAGTCAAAGGAAGGTCCATACTATGACCACCGGTATGGATGATGACCTCTGTATCAGTCGTAGCGTCATTAACAACCAACTTGGTTGTCTGAAGTCGATATTACCGCCCTTTAAGAGACGCGCCTTGCCGGCCAAGGCTCCGTAAGAGAAAGAAACTTTTTCTGTAAGGCACTTTTTTTCTGGTAAGAAAAAACTGTCAAAGAAAGGAGAGAATGCTTTGCTGTCAAGAACATCTTACTAAGATTAGCAGTCTGATAACAACTCTTCAATTAAACATCTAAAAAGACACAGCAACCCTATTCAGCATATACGCACATACCTTAACACTACTGATGACGTCAGAGGCATACTCTATGAGAAACTCAGCCTCGTTAATTTTCTCAAACACGACGATCTTATAGTTTTGGATGGCTTTGATGCGGGTCCTGATCATCATTCCTGGAATCCGTGTCTTGGAAGTTTTCGCAAGATTGGCAAAATATTGGCACCAGCCAAACCTCATATTGTTGAGGGTAAAGACCCAAGCTGCAGCAGACAAAACGAAATCTGCTTACGATACAACTGGACCTACAAAACGTCGACTCCTTGTCAGTAATGTAAAGAACAAAATATGCTTTTCTGTATTGCATTCATTAACCTTACCAATCTTTCAACCTCATCAGTAGGGAAAGTCTCTTCTTGATACTTTTGAAGATTAGCTGCCTACCAAGCCTCTTTAATATGATGAACTTATTTCACAAGACACTAAGGCAATAGTCTAGTTTGATGTAAGCTGCTCTGAATCATTCATCGTAAAAAATGGAGTAAAATAGAGACGTATCATTGCCCCAACGCTCTTTGGGATTTTCTTCTTAATGTTACTAAAACAAGCGTTTCAATGTGTCTACAAAATAAGTCTACCTCCATTCAAGATCTGACGGAAGTCTTTAATATGCATCGCTGCTAAAAGCGAAGAACAAGGTAAAGATATCTACATATGCGACCTACTTTTTTGCCGATGACGCAGCAATTGTTGCACATTCAGCAAAAGACCTACAGATGCCGATGGACCGACTTTTATCAGCCTCTACAGAATTTTGAATATGAAATCGACCTAAAAAAGACAAAAATTCTTAGCTAAGGTATTAATGTTCCACAGCCAATCAACATCGATGACTGTGAAGCTGAAGCAGTAGATAACTTTGTCTAACTCGGCTCCAAAATGCCATCAACAGCATCAATAGAAGCCGAAATCGATATCTGCATCGGTAAAGCATCTCATATATTTGCATGTTTCATGCAATATCGACTGTATTTCTCTCCGCTTTCAGGATACTTACAAGCGCGATATGCAATCGCTCAACATCAATACCAGCAATAGGGGAGATAACGAAACGAATCGCTCCGAATGGTGCTATCTACTTCACAAACAACTGAAGGAAAGAGAAGAAAATCAGATTTAAAGTAAAGAAAGAAACCCTAAAAAGTTTTGTTTTACTTTATTTTGTTGACATCATCACTCAGAGCACATCATGCATGGCCGTTCTCTACCGAAGCAGGCCCCTATTCTCATATTTATAAAACCAGAAAGGGAAGTAGAGAAACTCCTTAATACAAGTGACTTACTGGCAAAACTGCTCGACTTCTAAGCACCCTTAATCATTTGTCTAAGACCGCAATGTTTGCCTGTAAAATATATATTTCGACTAATCGACGATTAAATGTTGTTGGCCGAGGAGTTTTCAGATTGACAGCCTTATAAGTGAAAATATTCATCTCTAATATTCAAACTTTCCTGCTAAAAAGTATCAAATTTCACGCTGGTAAAGAACACAAAACAATAAAAACTATTTTTTAAAGTAAGAGTTTAATACTTCATAAAAACTGCGACAACTTGAACCGATTTATCTAATGATATTTACATATTTACAGTTTATATAACTCTTTCACAAGTATTTGTTGCGAATGTTATTTACAGTAGAGTGTTTCAACGATTGTTTTTTATTTTTAACTACAACGAAGTAGGTTTGATAGGCGAGAAGATATTTCGATTTTTCAATTACTTAAATGGGCAACTACTATTTAAAACGCAGTGAGATGAACTAATCGAGTAAGATACAGTGAAATAGAAAAGAAAAAGCCTTTAGGGTTTCACAAGTTAAGGGTTTAATAATCTGTCTGATGTTGTGGCGTGCTCCTGTAGTCCAGCTGCTAGGAGGCTTGTGATATGGGACGGTATAAAGTTGGAAGGTTTGCGCACTGTATTGTGGTCAAGTATTTTTGCTTGATTAAATTTTGCTTGATTCTTTGCTATTCTTATAGTTCGCCAAGTTTGCTATTAGAGGTGCTGAATTTGTAACTTGCAGCCACGCATTGAATAAAAAAATACTAATCCAAAAAATAAATTGAAAAAGATTGTTGTGACTTGATCAAGAGAATTTTAAGAAGGGCTTTTTGGGTATAAGAAAAAATAACTAGAACCACTTTCAGAAAAACTTATTTACATACAAGTTTTACTACCAATTTTAGAGAGATTAAGTTGTAGAAGCTGTTTAGAAATATTCTTTGTGATTTTTATAAATAACGCAACTAAGTTATAAAATTGAAAATAAATATAAAACATTAAGAGGTTTAAGCTGACGAAAGATTGAAAGAAATTATCCTAGCGTTTTTGTTCTTTAATTTTTGCACAACGCATCAATTCTTCAAAAATCATGAACAATGAAAGTAATTCAGTGAAAGTCATTAGGTTTTTTGAAGAGCATAAAAATTCTAGTCACATTATTCCTTATTTAAATTGAACAAAAATAGCTAATTATGCAATTTTTTAAAGCCACCAAATGCATGTGTCGTTTCTCCTGAATAGCTTTTGCTTAATTTTAAAACGGATGTTACGTTTTTTAGCAAGTTATCATTATCATGATGTATATTTTGACTAACAATCGTTAAGATACATTTATGGTTGTCAAGCTAGATCTAAATAATTATTTATAGAAATATTCAGACTTAGTACCATCATAATGACGGATATAAGGTATTAGCGGAAATGAGATTATTTTAGTTTACAATTGAACAGTTCTTTTTCTTAAATAGTTCAACTTTAGAATAAAGATAATATTTAAAACTGAATTATTAGTGGACCATTTTGTATAATGTTTTTAAAGATACTTTAGTTAAAATGGATTAAGTCTTAACAAATAAATTTAGAAAACATTGTTATGGCTCAAGAAGAAAATATATAATAAAAAGCGTTTGGTTGTAGAAAATAGGCTGCAAAAAAATCAATAAAAACAATTGATATTAAATTTTAGTTAAGATGATTGATCTAAGAAATCAACGTGAGCTCTAAGCTTACAAAGCTTTAACAGTTTTTTTCTTTGTCTATATAATTGAACAATCAGCAAAATTGGCTTCATTAAGAATGACGCATACTTAGAATTTCAGAAATGATTTATTTGTTAGTTTTATTTGCTATGTCATTAAATGATAGGGATGGTTTATCAAGTTGACAGTTTATAAAAGCTAACAATAAGGTTTCCTTTATTCTATTAAAAGCTCAAATTAGTAAAGTTCTCAAAAAGGTTTTATTTTCTTTAAAAAAATAAAACTTTAGAATTAGATTTTGCTGCAGATTGTACAAATAATTACGTCAAATCCGCAAAACTTGTATTTAAATTGTCTTAAAGTGTCTTGAAAGCATAAAAAGTAATTAAAATTAAACCAGCTACACGATTACTCATTCATATCAAGCTTTATTATTCACTTTTGTATTTTCGATTTAAAAAATTAAATTCAGGTCAAAAAAATTCAGTTTTTTTACTCGTATCTCAGAGAAAGAAGTCTTGAGTCAAAACAATTTTATGGTTTCAAAGTTTTGGCTTTCAAAGTTTAATGAGATTTATTTTCTACAGAAACTACAAATAAGAAAGAAAATGTCTTCTGGTGAAGAAAACATTGAAATGAGTAATGATATATCTAATAATGAAAGCTCTCTTGCTGGTGCAAATATATCAGTAAGCAATCCTCTAATCAATCAATCAAGAAACCTACCCGGTGGAAAAGCTCCTCAATCATCTGGAGCAACCATTGATGATTTGAAAAAAGAATTAGAGATGGTTAATTACTATTTCATCAACGAGTTTTAAAACACTTTTTTCAAATAATCATGTCTTAAATCATAAAGGAAAAAAGCTTAAGTGATTTTTAAAAACGACAATCTCATAAAAGCTCTTTTATCTACAGGATGAACATAAAATAACATTAGAAGAGCTTTGTCGGAGGTACCAGGTTGATCCTGAGAACGTTTGTGACTCCACAAAAACTATCAAATGATTTTAACTTTCAACTAATCAGGGTTTAACTGGAGATCAAGTTGAAGAGTCCTTGAGACGCGACGGTTTAAACTGTCTTACTCCTCCCAAAACCACTCCAGCATGGATAAAATTTGCGCGAAATCTGTTTGGAGGCTTTTCAACTTTGCTTTGGATTGGATCTATCCTCTGCTTCATTGCTTACGGAGTCGATGCCGCCACCAATCCAGAAACAGTTTCAGCCGATAATGTAAGCGTACAAAACAACGGCCGATGACGTCATTAAGTCTCGAGCTTTCTATTTGCAGTTGTATTTAGGAGCAGTTCTTGCAGGTGTTGTGATTATAACCGGATGTTTTCAATATTATCAGGAATCTCAAAGCTCCAAGATAATGGAGTCTTTCAAGAACCTCATCCCTCAGGTTCCAGCTAACATTGATTCGTTCATTACATGACTCTCCTGTGTGACGTCACAGAAAGCTCTCGTCATCCGCGATGGGAGCAAGCATTCAGTGGATGCAACAATGATTGTAATTGGAGATATTGTTGAGGTGAAAGGAGGAGATCGAATTCCAGCTGATCTTAGAATCATCTCATGCAGCTCTGCAAAAGTAAATTTGTGTTTCCATGATAACAGTCACTTGGTGACACTTGTGTGCGGCCCAGGTGGATAATTCGTCACTGACAGGCGAGTCAGAACCCCAAAGTCGTAGTTTGGAGTGTAGTCATGACAACCCAATCGAAACCAAGAACTTAATGTTTTTTTCTACAAACATTGTTGAAGGTTTTGTCTAGTCCGCTATTACCACCTCTACTGACCGATAATAACAGGTTCTGCTCGCGGAATTGTGGTCCGAAGAGGCGATTACACAGTCATGGGTCGCATAGCAACACTTGCTTCTGGCTTAAGCTCTGGAAAGACCCCAATAGCCCGAGAGATCGAGCACTTCATCCACATAATCACCAGCGTAGCTGTGGTGCTTGGTGTGATTGTTTTCACTATTTCAATGATTCTTGGCTACGGACTCCTCACTTCTGTGATCTTCCTCATCGCTATCATTGTTGCAAATGTCCCTGAAGGACTTCTGGCCACTGTCACTGTTAGTAAGCTCGGTTGCCATGACGACAAGTCATAACTGATCGAGAGATTCGTTGTCAGGTGTGCTTGACGTTGACGGCTAAGCGAATGGCTCGAAAGAATTGTTTAGTGAAAAATTTAGAAGCTGTAGAAACTCTAGGATCAACTTCGACAATTTGTTCGGATAAGACTGGCACGTTAACCCAGAACCGTATGACTGTGGCCCACCTGTGGTTTGATGGACAAATTGTGGCCTCTGATACATCAGAGAAACAAATTGGTAAGCACTCCTTTCATTTAGGATTAGTGGTTGATGTTTATTGCAAGTGATGGAATCTAATATCACTTCGGAGACGTACAAATCTTTAAACAAGATCGCTTTACTCTGTAATAGAGCTACTTTCCTCCCAGACCAACAAAACATCCCGATTTTGAAACGCGAAACAGCAGGTGAGGTTTCGATATGTGTCTTCTCTTTTCCATCTTCCCTCTTTTTCAGGAGATGCTTCAGAGTCTGCTCTTTTAAAGTATGTTGAAATGAGTACAGGATCTGTAGAAGAGCAAAGGAAGAAGAACAAAAAAGTTGCAGAGATCCCTTTCAACTCCACCAATAAATATCAGGTATCTTAGGGACATCGTAATCTTGATCTTATCCAACATCTATATCAGGTGTCGATTCATGAAACTGAAGATCCTGAAGATCCTCGTTACTTGCTAGTGATGAAAGGAGCTCCTGAACGAATCTTATCCAGATGCAACCGAATTCTTAATGCTGGGTTAGAAGAAGAACTGACCCAAGATTGGAGAGATGACTTCGAGACTGCTTATATGGATCTCGGAGGACTTGGAGAAAGAGTCCTCGGTATCAAACGTTCAAGCCAAACAAAGTTTTTAGTTCCACTTCTCTAGGCTTCTGTCATGAGTACCTCGACCCGAATCTCTATCCCCATGGTTACCCGTTCGACAGCGAAGATGTCAACTTTCCGCTGGACAACTTGACGTTTGTTGGCCTGATGGCCATGATTGACCCTCCACGGGCCGCAGTCCCAGATGCAGTGGGCAAGTGTCGAAGTGCTGGGATTCGGGTAAGACCGACCCACAACTTTATCAGTCCACTGACCAGCACATACAGGTGATTATGGTGACAGGGGACCATCCAATCACAGCAAAAGCGATTGCAAAAGGTGTTGGAATCATCTCAGAGCAAAATGAAACTATTGAAGACATGGCAGCCAGACTCAACATCCCTATTTCGTCCATCAATCCCAGGTGATGACGTCATGACTAGAGTATGAAGCGTGACGTCATCTGTTTGTAGTGACATCCAAGCTTGTGTTGTTCATGGTTCACAATTAAGTGAGATGAGTGGAAAAGAACTGGATAGTATCCTCACCGAGCATTCAGAGATCGTGTTCGCGCGTACCTCGCCTCAACAAAAACTCATCATCGTCGAAAGCTGTCAGCGATTGGTTAGTTTCATTCTCATTTGCATATTAGCATGTTCAGCTGTTGGTTGCTAGGGAGCGATTGTGGCGGTGACTGGTGATGGCGTCAACGATTCACCTGCACTGAAGCAAGCTGATATTGGCGTTGCTATGGGGATATCGGGAAGCGACGTCTCGAAGCAAGCTGCTGATATGATTCTACTTGACGATAATTTCGCTTCGATCGTCACAGGAGTTGAAGAAGGTGAAAACGCGCGCGCTTTTCCGCGCTTTCTCATCCTTGTTATAGGCAGGTTGATTTTTGATAACTTAAAGAAGTCAATCGCGTATACTCTCACTTCCAACATCCCGGAGCTGAGTCCGTTCATCCTCTTCATCATCATCTCGATCCCTCTCCCACTCGGGATAGTCACAATCCTATTCATCGATCTCGGCACTGATCTTGTAATCGCTCTTTTGTACTATGACGTCATCGTCACGTGATTTCTTGCAGCTGCCAGCAATATCGCTTGCGTATGAACGAGCAGAAAGTGACATCATGAAACGGGAACCTCGTAACCCCGGGGTAGACCGCCTTGTCAATGAACGTCTCATCTCACTTGCCTACGGACAAATTGGTCGGCAGCAGTTTTAGCCCCACGTTTTTAATCATTTATTTACAGGAATGATTCAAGCATTGTCCGGATTCTTCTCTTATTTTACAATTATGGCCCAAAATGGCTTTCTACCAGGAAGACTTTTCTTTATAAGGGCGTACTGGGACGACCGCGGTATTGACAACCTGGTGGACTCGTACGGACAAGAATGGGTTGGTCATAATACTGTTTTTGGTCCTTATCCACAATCTTCTGTGTTCTTAGACTTATGAGCAACGAAAGATTGTGGAGTATACGACCAATACCGCGTTTTTTGTGTCCATTGTAATTGTTCAATGGGCAGATTTACTAATCAGTAAAACGCGAAAATTGAGTATTTTCAGCCAAGGAATGAGGTAAGAAATCGTTTTGATCAAATGGATTCAGCTAAAGAGCAGTTTACCGATGTTTTAGTAATCGAGTGATGATAATTGGACTTTATGTTGAAACTGCTTTGGCTATGTTCCTTTGTTACTGTCCTGGACTTGACTTGGCTTTAAAAATGTACCCTTTACACTGGTCCTGGTGGATCTTACCAATGCCTTGGGCCTTAATTATTTGGTTGTACGATGAGATGAGAAGATACTTGATCCGAAAATACCCTGGAGGTAAATGAAACTTAAACTAAAACTTTAAAGTAGAAAACTTTTGTTTGTTTAGGCTGGGTGGAAAGAGAGACTTACTATTAAACGGAACAAAACTTTTTCTTTGTATTTACATTCAATCTATCAACTTGTATCACAACCATTTTCTACTTTAAAATTTATTGCAATAAATTCGTTTTTGTAAAAAATGTTCTTATAAAATACTGTCCAGTTTTATTTCTTAGATAATTTCTTTTCATTTAACACATAATATCTGAAATATTAATTATTTATAAGTACAAATTTAATTATCGAAGTGCTTTGTACATTTTCCACTTGGTTTTATCTCGAATATTCTTCATGTAACACATCTTACGTTATATTTAAATTTAAGTATTTTTACAAAGAATAGTTTGCTTAAAGAAGTTAAATCTGTTTGATTGGCAATAAAGAAAATCAAATAATTCCAAATGATTTGTGTCAATGAAAAATTGTCGAAACAAGAAAAATAAATTTAAGATTAGGCTCAGTCACTTTATCATCTAGTGAAGCTTACAAAAGAGGAGAAAGTATCGATAAAATATAAAAATAAAACCACATGACTAGCAGCAAGATTTAAAGAGCTCTTATGCGAAAAAGCGTTTTAAAGCTTAACAGACATTTTTGTTCAGTGACAGTGTCTGCATTTCACAGTCTGTTGCTTCTTCAGGCTCGTCAACTTTGGTCAGGTAAACCAAATCTTCACCATGGCGATATCTAATCGTCGAAAAATGATTGCGCAAGCGACGACGATTTCTGCAAAGCAACACTCAGCACCACCTAGTGGCGATAAATTACTCACTTGTAAATTAGAATAGCGAAGACGAGAAATAAAAAGATGACAGCGATGATAATGACGGGGATATTTGATCTTCTTCCAGTTTTTTTACCAGCTGTAACTTCAATCTTTCTACCATCGTATGATTCAGTGATGATTTCTGTACAACAAATATGAAAGATGAAGATATGAGAAGATGAGAAGATGAGGAACCTTCAGATTGCTTCGAGGTACAATAAAACCCTTCATCTGCTACCCACTCGCCCCTTGGACTACACGTCACCTACAGAACAAGATGTGATCAATAGAAGTTGATCAGAAAATGAAGAGGTACATTGAAGATGAGATGCTGATGTAAACATGAGTAGGTGATGACGGAACCTGACATCAGTCCACATGAAGGTCGGGACAGAGTTGATGCAAACTTCATAACGGGGGGCATACAGTGACCGACTGTAACTCAGATGTGGTTAAGGAACACATAAGACAACCAAGAAGATACTGACCCACAATATCGACCACTGTCAGACACGTTGCAATGTTTTGTTCGTCGTCCATGGCAATAAACTCATACATCGAATATCCAAAATGTTGAACTTTTGAGTTTAAGCTTCGCTGTAACGAATAAATGCTCGCGATCAAGCTCGAAGTCGTCACGTAACATCACACCTGCGCTTTGACATGCAGCGATCGACCTTTTGAGTCGAGAGCGGTTGGTTTTTTGATGGTGAAGTTGACGCTTTCGTAACATCTTTTAGATTTTACAAAAACCTGAGTTTCGCAGTCCACAAAATACGGAAGACTGGTTTGTTCTGGAAGTATGCAAATGAAGGGAAGTGACGTCATCAGCAGCTACTGACTATTCGTCTTTTGGATGCAGGTTTCATTGACCATTTCAGTAGAAGTATCACAAAAGCATCCAACATCATCACTGTCAGCTTTTGGAAGACAAATTTGAGAACAATTTCCGCGATTTTCGAAGCATCCTGTTCGCTCTGTAAACATCTGAGATCATGACAGGTGATAAAGATGAAAGATGCCCACTTGCTACGTCCACTTGTCCATGAACCAGTATAGCCGATGTCATCGAGTGCAGGACTTTTGGGCCAGATGTGAGATTGAAGCCAGAATCGAACGTCTTGTTTTGCCTTATTCTCTCCATTGGAATTTTATAGAGGTTGTTCGAAGAAAGAGTGTTCAAGAAGAAACAATCATCATTAAAGAACAAGTTGATGCCACCATCAAAAGTATAGATGCCTCGAAACTGATGAAGTCATTGAATCAAAAATGAGAAGATGAAGAGAAAGAACTTACAAGAAATTCGTCGATTGAAATATTAGCAAGATGGTTTATCTGAAAATCAAATTTTGATGAAATTTGTTGAATATTTCGCGATCTTTACCCAGTAAAGAGAGGGTAGAAGATGGTAGAAGTCATGATGACCTGTTTGTAAATTTATAAAGTTTAAACTATGCGAGTTACTTCCAATCCAATACAGGCGTTGCTCTGTAACACCAATTATTTAAATCAGTCACTTTTTTCACCACAATTTCCACCTTTTTCATCTAGATAAAGAGAATGTCCAATTATTTCAGTGTACAACAAAACAGTTCGATTCGTTCCATCTAAATTCATCGATTCGATAGTTGAGTTGTAATCAGTTCTTGAGTCTCTAAAACCGATGTCAGTCCAATAAACTTTACTGGAGAGACAATCAACTAAAACTTGTTTGATAAAGAAAATGGGGAGCACCTTGTTTTTGATGAAACTAACAAGCTACGGATGCTAACTGAGTTTTCAAACATAAGTAGTTTTCCTCTTGATTCATAAATCATATCCAATGAAATCACTTCAATGGCAGAACTCTTATCATCAACGAAGTATAAATTTCTAGAAGTTTGGTCAATAGCTAGATAAGATGCTGAGCAGAATACTTGTTTGTGTCTGTGGGATGCATGGGAGAGGATTATATACCTTTTACACCTGTGATAACAGTTCTTATTTCGCTTCCATTTAAATAACAACTTTGGATCAATTCTTTTCTAGTATTTGACCAATAAATTTTTCTACTTTCTAAATCGTAAGCAATTGCGTTAATATTTCCAACATTAATGTTTAAAGCGTTTCCAGATGAATTGCTATTTAAGGGTGCCTGAAAAAATATTAGTCTTAAATCACAACTCAAAGAAAATAACATCAGCTGATCTGTAAATATCCTGAAACATCTTACCTGTAGCACTTTTTCATGTACACTATCAACAACAAGTATAAAGTCTTCATAAACAATATCTGATGCACAAGTTATTCCATCATCTAACAGTCTCAAACCAAAATCACATTTACAAGTATAAGTCCTGTTAGAAGTTGGAATACACAAAACTGAACAATTGTGATTAGCACATGGGTCTGTTCATAATGTAAAAACATTAAAAAGATACCAAAAAAGAAAAATTAAATTAATTAAATAATAAAATAAAATCTGACTCACTCGCTTCTGATACATTTAAAGGCTGGGAATATAAACTAAATGTTATTAAAGATGTAGGAATCGTAGAGAAAATTTTGCCAACTGTGATTTTGTATTCTATAGCATCAGACTTCAAATTAGCTTTATTAAACACCAAGATAAACTCCCTTGCGGCGTCTAGTACTATAATTTCATTCTAGTAAAAATGTTAAAAATGTCATGAGCTTTGTCTATAAGATTTTTAAAAATTAAGCACAAGTCATGCATGAGTGATTATGGACCGAATAGTATAAATTACAGAATAATCTTTCAAAAATTTTAAGTATTCTGATAAAAACCTTAAGTGATGCAATCCCGTAAAGCTCTTCACTTTCAATTTTATGTAAATTTGATACTTTTCCGGTGTCTAATGTCATCCAACGGAAACCAGTTGACGCTTTACCATCTTTTAATTTATTCTCTGTCCAATAAAGTCTTTAAAAGCAATAAAAACAAACTGAAAACAAACAACCCAACAAAACTCCGAACCAAAATTATTTCCAATCAATTTATTTTAAACCTTTTTTCATGAAAATCCAAACTGAATCCACCAATAGTCCGAACATCTTGTAAAGACATCAGTAGTCTTTCATCATTTCCATCAAAGCTACAAGATCTAAGATCTGTTCGTCCATCAAGGACCTCAGACCAATAAATCTTTCTACAAATTAGATACTTTGTAACAAATCAATGAGTAAGAAAAACAAAATTGTTTTTTATAAACTAATTTCAATTTTAACCGTGGAATAAATCATAGAATTTTATTCAAATTATCTTTTAATTAAATCCATAATTATTATTTAAGGACTACAAACCTGTTAAAAGGATTTACAGCCAGCTTTGCGGGCATGCGGCCCTTTATATCGACAATCGGTAGATGTTTTGTGAGATTTGAGTTAGCAACAAATAATTTTTGCAAATTTGTGTCAATAAAGTAAACATTCCCAGTTATAAAGTCAACAGAAATATCATCAATTGCCACACTGAAGCCACGTGTCGAATTTGTTGTCAGATTACTGATTGGTGCCTGCCAGTTACAAATACTATTTAAAAGAAAAACATTGAGATATATTTTCGATTATAGTCGTTAAAAGTAAGGAAGTAGTTTACTATTTTCTATTTTAGCTTCAAGTATTCAGCACCGGAAGCACTGCTTAGATCAAGTTTTTGTCACGTGGCTAAACCGAGGTTAGTTTACAAAACTTAGTTTAATAAATTTGTTTAGCGCGCAACTTGTCAACTATTATTCTATCTAGGGTGTTTTAAAATAGACTAACATTGAAGTCAATTATTCCAATAACTCCTCTGTTATAACTTGTATAGTATACAAGCCTGCTGTGTCTGTTTACAGCTAAAGAAAAAAACTCAACCGCCAAATTGGTGGGGATTTTTGTTGATTCTGTAAAATCGCCCGACTCCAATAAAGCAATTTCAAGATGAAATGCTGATGGCTGTAAAAATGTGAAATTTCAAATGAAGCAGCAGCTTTCACTACTTCCTGATAAGTATAACAAAATCATACAAACATATAGGAAATTTTAGTAACTGTCCACAGCACATAATCCTTATCGTCTTTCAAATTAATCAGATTTTTATCGACTTCATTCAAAATATCTTTTCGAAAGTCTGAAAAAGGTTTAATTAAAATAAAAATAAAACTTTGTCACAAATTTTAAAACTAATTAATACTTAAATAACTGTTCAAAAAAGCAATTATTGTAAAGATATAAATGAGGAAATACATTTTACCTGTTTGAAACCCTTCTACTGCTACTATACAGAGAATCAAAAGAGAAAATAAACTACCTAAACTCATTTCTATAAATGTGATGGTTATAAAAACCTGCATAAAAACAATAACTAAAAAAAAAATTAAAACCTCAAAAAATAATTCTAAAAATGTATAAAAACAGTTTTAGAGAATTCTTATAAATGTGCGCATAAAGTTCACAAATAAGTTTTGTTTGAATAAATTTCACTTTAAAATATTTTAAAAATAGAATAATTACAAAAAAGACAAATTACAATAAAAACAAAAGACACATCTGAAGAAAAACAGATAAGCAGTAATGTAATATCGAAATAAATGACATGACGCTGCTCCTGTGCTTGCTTGTTTTGAAAATAAATTCGAAACAAAAAGTGTACTTTAAAAGTCATATATTTAAGTCTGACATAAAACTATTTAAAAAATGTACTTAGTCTATCTTAAAGGTTTATTCATCGATAATTAAGGTCAAAGTGTGATTTATCATCACTTCAGCATTTCATTATTGTTTGTAAGCAAAATATGAGAAAATATTTAGCTAATTAGATGTCTATTCATTTTTGGGAGTTTAAATGAAAGTTTTTCTTGATTTAAAGAATATTAATCTAATGATATTAGATTTAAATTTCTCTAGATATAAAAAAAATGTATAAAATATTCGAAAGTTACCTCCTTTATAATAAATAAAAATATCTAAAATGAGTTATATCATAATAATTATAATTTCAAAAATGTTTGTCGCGCGCTCTATAAACACTTTATCTACGAAAACATGTAAGTTCAAGTTACCTCTAGGAGGTGACAAGCAGTTTCTCTAATTTCTGAGAAACAAATAAACCGACTTTCTTAATACAATATAAAAAAAAAGATAATAATTTAGAAATATCAACGAATTGAATCTGTTTTACAGCAACGTTTATTTTAATTATTAAATAAACAAAAATTTTTAACTTTTAAAATAACTGGTTTTGTTTCATAATTTATTCATAAAGTTTGTATAAAAGTTTAAAATAAATAAGTGATAATAAATATTTTTTATTAGAAAAGTAATTAAAGTAAATAAATATAAAAAATAATTTTAAAGTTTTATTTTCAACTCTCCATTAAAGCTACAAATATTTTAACTAATCAAGCAAGTAACAGATATACCAAAAATATTCAAAGAAAAAACTAATTCAAACAAATAAATTACAAATGAATTAACATCGTCATATTGTAACGTAAAAAGACTAAATGTTAAACTAAGCAACAGTGCTAGCCTCTTAGCAATTATGATGACGCAATAAGAAAGCGGAAACAAAACCAGCCTAGCTAAATAAGTTGACATATCGTTTAGTAATAATTGTGCAAATAATAATTAGTTATTGGTTGGATAAATGGATTCAAAAGAAAGTTATTGTAATTCGTCAAACAATCTTTTTAATAATCTGTTGAATTGGCAGAACCAGGAAATAATTGTAACATAATACTTAGCTACTTAACTGCATCTTGGTGACTTAGCTAGTTTGTAAACAGAGTTGTTTACAACATTTAAATTTATTGCTAAAATAAAGTACAAAATAAAGTTTGGTTTAAAAGATATATATATAAAAAAAGTAATATAAGATGATCATTAAAAAATAATTAACAATAAATTTTAGATAATCTATTTTAAACTAACAAATAAATTAAAAGCTTTTTAACGATTTTGAAATATAAACTGACTTTAAAAAGGAAATTATTTAAAAAATTTTAAGATAAAAGTAATTCTCTAATTTAGTAAACTAAATAGTCATTTGTGAAAATGCCATATGTGAAATTATAAGACGCGAGATTATAAAAAGGTTATCGATAAAAACTAGATTAGATAAGTGAGAAAAGAAGATAGATAAAGATTATAAATTAACTTAAATTGACTAAAACGTTTGTTGAGAACTGCCGTGAAAATCAACAGCGTACTTTAAATATAAACTAAAAAAATATTTTTATGACAATTCTTCACGACCAATATTTTACAACTGCGGACGAAGAACAGAATTAGCCCCAAATTTGACCAGAGATCTATTAATCAAGCGCTTTTAATAGACGAGAAAAAGAAATGGCCTGCTTCGGCTATACATATATATACTAGGGAAGTAATTATAAAGATCCAGCTGTCGACCATGCAGCAGGATTCCACTCTTCACTCCAACAAGGTATATAGCGGAACAGAATGACTGATGCAGCTGGTATCGCAGGAGCTGCCAGAACGATACTGAGTACAACGACGAGCTGCCTACAAGGATCCAACTTCGGCGTTGAATTCAGAGTTTTGCGTCTCCTAGAAATGTTCTCATTTTATCAGACTCACAAGGCCCTTCTACCCGAGTTTTTTTACGAACTTTTCTTTGTCGCAAATATGTGTCCACCTGGGCTCGGACCCGAGACCTTCTGCGTGTCAGGTGAGCGTAATAACCGCTACACTAAGGAAAATGACAATTGACTTTTCGACTAAGCTGCCACCTTAGCAGATTACTCACTAAAATGTTATATATTCAAGCTAACTAAAACTCGTTCAAGTATTCAAAAAGTAACTTGCTTCATTTGAAATGTTATTTCATTACTTAATTAATTGATTACTCTTTTAACCTTTTCAAAAGCAACAAATTTATCTAACAGTAAGAGACTATCAAACAAAGAAGTATCTAGCTAAAAATAGTAAAAATAATTTTAAAAAAAGAAGTTAGTTTACAAAATTATTTCATACAAACAGCTTGTACAAAATACTGATTTAATACTGGTTTATATAATACTAAATTTAAGTCAACACAAGTAGTTAAATATGACGCATTTCAATTTAAGTAGCAAATATATAGCACTTTTAACAACAAATCATTTCTTGGTTAGATTATTGAAAATTTATTTATAGAAAAACAACAACCTATTATTCATTACTAACACTAGAAAGTCAAGTGTGATTTTTTCAATTTCTTTATCTTATTAAAGTTAGTTTTGCATCAGGTTATTTCAATACTATATTGTTGATGAATAATAGTTTACTTTCAATGTTGAATTATATGTAGTAATTATGTTTAAGTAGTTTGATTTAGAACTCTTTCAAAGTCCATAGATGTTAGTAAAAGCTTTTGGCTAAGACACTACTCTTTAAACAAGCTCTTTAAATGACTGATGCTTTGCTCGAAATACTTTGCTAACTAATGACATCTAGCGGTAATCTTAAACACTAAACGATTAGATAAATATAAATTTTGAATTTTCACAAAAATATATTTTATTGTATAGATTTGAACAAAAGTTGAACAAAGCAGATTTAGATAAGAATAACAAATTGATTATTTCTTGTATACTCTTTTAGCCTTAACAGATCCCATAGAAAGCTCCTGTAATCAAAAATGATTTAAATTTTTATTAAAAACATTTTAAAAACTAACCATAATTAAACTTCCATTAGAATCCACGTAACGGACAACTGTAGTTTCTTTTCCATCCCATTTTTGAGTTTGAACTAATTTGTCGCCTTCCATTTTGTACAAGGCCTGTTTTAGAAGATGCAATTGAGTCTATTTAAAGATTGTATTCGGAGAAGTTCTTTGTTTTAGAGTATATCAGTTTTAGAGATCATACAAAACAGTATTTAAAGCTATCTGAGCTTCTACCTTAACTTTCCGACCGTCAGGAGTGGTTTCGTCAAACTCTTCGCCGACGTTTGCTTCAGCTTCGAATGTTCGGAAAGTCGAAACGCTTTTCATCTTGATGTTGTTTCCATTTACAGTGATAGTCAACTCAGGTTTTGCCAGCTTTCCAATCTTGCGCAAAGCAAAGCTGACACCTATCATAGAACAAGCTCTTATCTACTCTTTATCAGTTCAATAAACTCACCAACAGCCTCCATATACTCATCAAAATTTTCTGAGCTTTCAATCTTCCAGGTACCGGCAAACTTCTCCATTGTAAGTGTACTAAAAGCTACAAACAACTAAAGTAACTGCTATAAAACAAAAGTTAACTAATAAAACAAAACTTGTATGTTAGTGAAGGTGTACAGTCGAAACACTTGTAACTTAACTGTAAGGTCATTGCTTAATATAAATGTTTAAATGTCAATATTTGTTTATTGACCTTGTCTGCTTTAAAAAAATTATTAACAGGGATTAATTGTACCAGCCTTAGTCATTATTAAGCATAATTAAGTATTTAAAGTATATTACAAAAAAGAATTGGATTGTTTAACATAAGATAAAAACACGATTCTATAAGTTTTATATAAAGCAACAATTGAAATATTGAGTAAAATTGGATATTAAATTGTTAAATTTGACCTTATACAAAAAGTATACGCAAACGAAGAACTTATTAATCAGTAAATGATTTTATAGCATTGATTATGCAGCCAAACTTTTATTTACATTTCTAAAACCATTAAAAAAATTTTGGATGACTAATGATAATATTTTGGAATATCTAATTAGTGAAATTTATTATTAAGAGATATATTTTCAAAACTAAGTGAGATAAACCAAAATATTAAGTTTAAAAAATATATGATATGAAAATATATATCTAGAAAGTAATCGTGCAGTGTTAATCGATGCAAACGCAACATCACCGTCCTTATCCCTGTTTAAAGTATACTTGCAAGCGTGATATGAAATCGCTTAATATTTTCTTTTTTATTTCACTGTGTTTTGCTTTTGATTTGCTTTCGGACACCTAGTATAACCATACTCGGCAGGTATATTTTAAAGATGCAACCAAACATAAATATTTCCTTTTATATACTTAATTAAAGAAAACGAAAATATTTGGTTATCTATTAATTTCTTTTTTCAAGATAAGTGTTTTAAAAGTTAAATTAGAGAACAAAGATGTATTTTAAAATTACCAGCAGAATTATTTTATATTAGCTTTTGTAAATTACTTTTATACTTGTAAATATTAATTGTTCTTTTTGATTAAAATTAAATTTAATTAGAGTCACTGTTTTACAATGAAAAAGTAATTTTATTTAAACAATAGAAGCTAAACAATTAAGCAACAAATCAAACAAGAAAACCTGCTGATTATTGAGAGAGTTTTCAAGTCAACAGAATGAGTTTAGAAAACTTTGACTCTTTGATAAAATCAAAAATATACTTTAAAATACTTTAAAAATAAATCCTAAAGCTAAAAGGTACACTTAATAAGAAAATCTTTAAGTAGAAATTTATTTAATTGTAGCAAAGTAAAAGTTGAAACTCCTTATAAATTGGTAAAATAGCTTTTCTTCACAAATTTGTAAACTGTTTTAGAATTCCTTCATACAATCTTATTCATTTCAAATTTTGCAGAAAAACTAATAATGAATATTGGAATATTTGATATCCTTCTAAAATAACTATTTTTAAACAACAGGCTTCAAAATTAAAAATCAAAATTTATTAGAATTTAATTTCTATTTATTAACAATTTGAAACTGTAACTTTGAAATTTATTACTCCATATAACTTTAGAAATGACTTTTCTATCTTTTACTATCTTCTTATAAAATTCAATCTTCTATTTCATAAAAACTTAAGTCTAAGTCATCATAAAAAGTTTTTTTAACATTTATTTACAAATAGTTTTGAGCATTATAAATAAACCATATAAACTTTATTTTACTTTATATTTATTCATCTATAAATATTTTAATCAAAACATATCTCACAAAAATTCTATGTACTATCGGAAAACTAAAATTTCTAGAAATAAGAAAACAATTTGTAACTCATACAGTTTTTAATGAAGTAAGTTAAACAAAGAAAATTATAAGCTTTTTATATCACTTTGTTTAGACAGTTTCTGCTAAAACCAGTTTATTTTTTAATGGTCTTTAAAACCTCTCACCTACAGAATATTTCAAATTTCAATTAATCTTTTCTCTTAATATATGATTCAAACTGGCAGTTTGAATCAACAAAAATGTTATTAAATAGTTTGTAAATATAATGTTATGTGTATATATAATAAACATAATTTTATTGAAGAAAGTAAACATAATTATTTTGAATCTAGATTTTATTTGTGATATTTTGTTGCAACTATGTTTGTTCAAAAAAGAAAGTTCTAAATATTTAAAAATCTGTAAAAATTCATAACTTTTGTAAATGTTTAATTATTATTTAACTTAAAAATAGCTGGGCCGTAGCCTCCATAGCTCAGGGGTTAGAGCACTGGTCTTGTAAACCAGGGGTCGAGAGTTCGATTCTCTCTGGAGGCATTCTTTTTAACTTAAGGAATTATCTTCAAAAGTCGAACTTATTTTTAAAAAATTTTTTCTTGTGACTGAATAAAATAATATGAAGCTATAAAGCAACCAATTGTAGTTTTTGACAACATGTGCTTGGCTGGGTATATCTTTTGTACAGAATTTGCGCGACAGTTTCTCCCACTATAAGATCCTGTTAAATATAAAGTTGTATGAAACATAAAAAGTTACAAAATTTCTAAAATGTTTTGCTTATTTTAAAATTATTTTTTTTTAGAACTTTTTTTTAATATTTGGTAAAAAACTCTGCAGAAATTCACTTATTTTATTTCATGAAAATATGAGTAAAAAAAATACTATAACTAAAAGTTGTGGCTTCAACTTCATCTTTTAATAAGCTTCAAAAACGGTTTAAAGAGAAAAAACTAAGCTAAGAAAACTTATAACAGCTTCTAAAATTTAATATAATCAATAGATCTTTACTTTAAAAGTAGTTTAAGTCTTCTACATTTGAAATTTAGTTACATTTACAGCTTCTAGACTCCCAAAATATTGGAAACCACAGCTTCATGTTTGAATCAATTAAAAGAATTTAAATCAGAAAATCACTTACTACTACTAGTATATGTGTTTGATGAATATAATAAATTGATTTTGCGAGTTTCTCATCCCATTTTTGTATTTGTATTAATTTTGAATCTGATATTTCAAAAGTAGTCTGGAACAGAACTTCAGAATGCGTTTCAAAATGGAAGGTTTTAAACTTACTTTTGTTTTTCTATTATCAATCGTTACTTCATCAATAACATCATTAATTTTACCATAAATTTCCACATGTTTGTAAAAATTTGAACTTTTCAAGGAGACGGTTTCATTTTCAAACTTTAATTCCAAAATCGCTGGCCTCCAAATGAATTGAGGAAATTTTTTTCCTGAAATTAATTCTGTTTTTACCAAACTTGAAAATTTTCAAATAAAAAGTCAACTGATTCATGAACTTTAAACCAATTAATTCATGATACTACAAACCAAACTAAGTTAAATATTAATAGAAAGCTAACACTTATATCAATAAACTCAACACAAACAAAAAATAACAAAACAAATATACTCAAATGGCATTTAGTAAAATGATTACGCTGTAATATTCAATTAAAAACTTAAATAAAAGTTTTTAAATAAATTCAATGTTGTTTAAATAACTAAAATAAGTTTTAATTGTTTGTAACTTTTAAAAGTCAAATCAAATATAACCGAAATCAAATTAAACAAACTTATTTACAAGTTACGAATTATCAACCAAAATATTTAAGATAATTTATTAATATTTTTTAACTTATTTATTTTATCAGGAAGTAACTTCTAGCAGCTATATACTCAGCTTATTTACCAGTTTCGATATTTTTAATGATAATAATATATAAGGGCCTGCTTCGGCCAAGAATGGCCATGATAAGTGATGATGTTTAAAAAAATAAAGCAAGACACAGTGAAATGATAAAATAAGCAAAAAGATTTTGATCTAGGTAAGCTTTTACCAGTTAAATGTTTGAAATAATTCCCGAAGTTTTCAGTGGAGTAGATTTTCCAGCATCCATTCATCGCCATCATATTTTCTACTCTTAAGTCAAATTTTGAAAATGGCAAATTGTTATGTCAGATTTTTTATTTATCAAAGAATTTATAGTTCTATTAATATTTTTGTTTTATTGCTGCTAGTTTCTACACAGTTTATATAATGTTTAATGGATTTTCATGGACCTAATAAAATTTAAATTATTATTTTAATTACTAAATGACAATGTAAAAAAATAAAAATCGTTTCTGTAATAAAGCTTAATGATTAAACTAAATAAATATTTATTCTTTTTATTTACAGAACATATCAGCTTTTTATTTCATTATGACTAAGAGTTTAAATCAAGTTTTTCTTTCTTTTTTTGTCTATTAGTTTTTACAAAATAAATAAACGAATGGTTTTTAAATTACCTAAAAACAATTATTTAAATCTATTTTTCGCTTTTTCTCAACATTTTAAGAACTTTTGACTTTTTAAACTTGATACTTTAAAAGTACATGAATTATAAAATTTGAAATTGACCTGTTAACAGATCAAATTCGTAAAGTTTTTGCCTAACTAACTTTTTTCTATTATTGAATTAAAATAAACCTTAAAAATTGCTTTTACTTGCTAATTGATACAGTTTTTGAAGCTTAATCTGACAATCAAAAACTAATATTTGAATTAAAAAGATATCTAGTCAAAAAAATAGAACATTATGAGGATATGTTTAAAACGCAAGTTATATTAAAGCCGAAAAGCAAATATTTTAGGCGAAACATTCAAACAAAGCTTGAATAAAATCTTCTTTTTTTCGTTTATTTTCATGTAGTACAAGTAATTAAATGAAGAAAGTGCCGTTTACGACATGTTGGAACTTGTCACAACCATTTTCGAGCACGGCCTTACTGGATCGCGTATTTATAATGCGATTTAAGTGACATCTACTATTTGTATATAATTTTCTGAAGTATAAAGAAACCACTAATTCACATGAAGCTTAATGACAGCTTTTTTCAATTTAACTTATTAAGAAATTTAAAAATAAAACTAAATTTGTTTCAAATAGAAATTAAGCTTCAAATGCTTCTGTATTCTTTTTTATTCTAAATTATTTTTTATAATCGCGTTTAAATCCAATTTTATTTAAAAGTAAATTATTCAGAAAATAATTATTGTTCTTCGAACTGACAACATTTTCTTTTATCTGATAAATTGAGGTTTATTATCAATTTGTTTTACAAATGAATATCAAAACATTAGAAAATAATTATTAGAAGTTGCAAAAGGCCAACTAGACTCTTGTGTAGTGGACAATCGCGCAAACTCCGTCAATAATATAAGTCTGAAAAAAAAAACGATTATAGAAAATATTTACCTTGGAAAAGCGGCTTACATTAAAATATTTTTAACAACTTTAAATCAAAAATATAAAGATTAAAACCTTTAAAAGATTCTAAATTTATTCTGTTAAGTCGTATTTTTTATAAATTTTAAATATAAACAGTTTACTAGCTGTCTTTTTAGTGTATCAAGAGAAAATTTACAAAATTATTATTCTACAAATACATAAAAAACATTAACCAACATCTTTTAAACAGTTTTTCCTAGATAAATAAAAATTATAAAAAAATTGCTTCTTACTGCAACTAAATGGTTTTCATCAACTATATGACGAGTAATAGTTGAAATCCTGTCACCCCATTTTTGTGTAAGGACTAATTGGTTATTAACCCAAGTAAAGCAGGACTGATGAAAAATATTATATTTTGTAAAAAAGTTATTTTAGAAGCAATTATTTTTCAGTGAATTTGTAAAACTTTGATTTTCGTCAAAATTATCTTACTTTTGTTGTTCTGCCGTCAGGGGTTTTTTCTATAAAGTCTTCATTAAGTATTCCTTCAACAGGAAATTTAAAAACTCCCTTACATGAGACTTTAATTTTTTTATCGTTTATTTCAATTTTAATATTTGGTTTAATATTTCTGGCTATAATCTGATTAATTCGACTCATACCTAAGAAAATAAGAATTTTATTTATTTGCTACTTTGACTTAATCAAATATTTACTTTATACTAATATTAGTTGTCAAGACTGCTAAAAAATTTCAACTGGAAGTTCCAGCTTCTATATCTTTTAAAAACATAAAATCTAAATTAATACTAACCTAAGGCAGCCATGTATTTATCAATGTCTCTTTCTGATTCGATTTTCCATTCACCCGAAAGTTTTTCCATCACTATATAGCTAGAAATCAATTTTAAATTAAGCTGTGTTAAAGTCAGAAAATTTTTATTAAAACGAAATAAGGTTTAGACAACTTAAAAATGGTTTGGTTTATACTGAATATATTTATAAAAGTGCAAAAATTAATTAAGCTTAAAATTCAGTTGTTATGCCATAATACGCTTTAACTTAATAATTATTGATGAAAAAAATCAGTATTTTAAATATATTTATTACTTTACTATTCTATATACTTTTATATTTTAGAGATTTTAAAATTTTCATAACTTATTGTAAACATTTTTTAATATTACAGATAAGCTTTTTATGAAATGTTCCCAAATATTTTCTTAAAACTATTAAAACATCTTATTAAAGATCAAAAAGTTTAACTATATTTTCAAAGGCTTATGCTGATGAATAAAGTAATATCTAAAAAGATTATTTCTTATATTTTACTGTTTATAAACTAAATAAGAAAAAATGAAATAAATTAAAAATACCGTAATTAAATTTAGAAACATTTAGAAGCTTTTACAATTTTTATGGCTACTTTTATAGGTTTGTTTTGAATATTTTAATTATATTTTAGCAAATTTAAATATAAAATTATTTTATGATATTAAAAGAATGATACTATAGAAAAAATTTCCAATTATTTAAACTGAATTTCCACAGAGCAATTGAAATAACTTTTTTAGTTTGTAAATTAACGAATTTATAAGCTTTAGAAATGTAAGAAAAAATTTTGCAACACAGTTTTGAAAAACTTTAAAAATACATCAATAAAAAACTTTCATGTTAGAATTAAAAGCTGAATTAAAGATTATAAAGGTTTTTGTAACAGTAACGCGTTTGTATTTCTATTATAAAATTTTATATTTTTGTAAAAAAAATTATACTTAAAAAAAGATAAAGCAGGTTCGACAAATTCAAGATGAAATTATTAAAATTTATTCAAAAAAAGTAAAAAAAAATTAATATCATTTTCTTAAAAATTCTGAAATGAAAGATAATTTTTTAATTTATCTAATTATAATAACAATATGTAATATGATAATACTATAATTATTATAGTTAATTACTAATCAAAAAATCTGACTCAATATTATTTTTTTTAATCAACCCCATATTTTCCTAAAAACCAAGAACAAGATTTGTTTGTTGGTCAAACTTTTCAAAAAATTTTAAATGTTATAAATAGTTTAAAACAAATTCATATAGTCTAAATAAATAGAAATAAACGTTCTTTAAAATATTTAAAACATAAAAGAAGTTACATCATTAATAACTACTTTATTAATCGTATTACCAATACCCAAATATCGGCGACATAAAACTTTGAAATTCATAAAAAACAGAACTTTTCACTGAGTTTTTAACATCACTTTAGCACAATCATCTCAGCCGAAGTAGACATTATAAAACTTTGAAAGTGGTTAACGATTTGTTTTAAAAAATCATGTTTTTACAAATAATAATTCCTATTTATTTGTTTATTACAATAAACGTGAAGAAGGGTGTCTGAAGAGAGCAAGAGAAACACTATTTTGCTGCTATAAAATATTAACTTTACTTTTCAATATTTTTAAATATTGAAAGGGTATTCTCTAAAACTTTCAGAAAAAAATAAACTAAGCATTAACTGCATACATTAAAATCGATATCAAGATAGCTAAAAAGCTGTTCAACGACTCAATAAAGACAGAATTGATGCTGTTTAAGCTCAACAAAAGTTCTATTTTTTTTGCAAAGAATTAATTATCTACATTTTCCTGACTAAAAAAATCCTCTGGATAATGAAACAAATAAGTAAAATGATAAAACAAAATAAACTTATTTTAAATCTTATTTGAAAACAAATATACGTTGAAAGACTAAAACATAAAACAAAAAGTTATTTATATAAGTAAGTTTGTTAATTCAACTTTTTGAAAAAAAATATTCTGTAAGTGAAAAATGATTAGTTTTGAAATTGTTTTTCAAATTAATATCAGCATTGGAAATGAAATTTAGAATTATGTAATACGATTTTCACTGACAACTCCTTAAAGTTTTATTTATTAAAAACTTTCACTACATATTTAGAAATAACACGAAATAAATTTGCTCAATACTAAGTCTGATTATGCAAAAATGCCTTTATTGTTAGCATATGTGTTTTCAACCAAACTAAGATACAATATGCTGACAGCTGATTTTATAAATGCGATCACTAAAAAAATACATTTAAATTCTGCGTAAATAATTTTTCAGCTTTTTTATGCTTCTCCAATCTCACAAACTCCATAAAGTTGGGTGCTGCAGTCTTCTTCCTGATAAGCTGATGTCCTGGAACTTATGGATATACAATTACCACTTAAAGGCGGCAGGACTTTATCGTATAAAGTATCTTGGCTAAACGGGTCAAATACTGGACCATTTAATTGGACATATCCTGTTGTTGTTTTTGAAATACCGGTCCAGTATTTAGTTTCGCGTTGAATTGAGTTCAAAATTGGCCTGTGGTAAAAATTCTTTCAGGAAATGTTGGAAACTAGTTTTGAAAACTTACGTTTGATAATTGACTCCTTTGAAGTTCTTTGTTAATGTGTATTGAATCAAATCGCCTCCTAAATTGATACAAAGCTGACGTACTTCATCACGTGACCCCGGTGAGCTAGTTACTCTAATACTAAATCTGTCAGGAACTGGCGAAAATACGAAATAAAAAAGTCATAAAAAAATAAAAAGATAATTTTGTTGAAATTTTTACGACTTAATTATTTTGTTATTAGTAGAGATAATTTTTATACAAAAACTTTTTGATTAAAAAACAAACTTTTGAAATATATTAAAACTTTTTAATCAAAATTCTGAAAAGCTTAATGATATATGTTTAAAAGTTTTAGGATTCTGACCGATTTCTTCAGTTTCCTTTAGAGTTGGCCGAGTAAATGGAACCCCCTGACCGCAAGGTTCTCTTTTGTCTTTCAGCAATAAGGTCGCAGGGTTGCCATATCGTATTTTCAGAATTATAAGCCACAAAAGTGCTATTATTAGCTTACACATAATTCTAATAACCTGCTTGAATTAAAACAAACTTATAAGCAAAATTTAAAGATACTTTTTGTCAAAATAATACTTTTTACTTATATTTTATTTGTAGCTATCTAGTATTTTAAAATGTCACAACTGCCTTATAAAAAATGTTTTGTTAGGTCTAAAGCATTTAATAAAACTTTCTATAAATTAGCATAAACTGTCAAAATCTTCTCAAGCTAAGTGTTATTTCTTTTAGTGGCATAAAATAAAAAATATTTAATTCTAAATTCTACTGAGTAGATATTAATTGGTTGAACTATTTTCTACCATCATAAACATATTAGTCATCCTATAATGCATCCTGTAATTTCAGACTTGTCTTTTACAGATCAATATTTTTATTATAGAGAGAAAATTTTTTTCTAACTTTACAAGTTTTTTTCTACTTAAATTAGAAACTGTCGATACAAAAACATATTTCAATTTTTAAAATTTTTGTTCTAAATAATCATTTTTAAAAGATAAACTGGCGTTTTTACAGATTTCAGTTCTTCTGTCTTTGTTTAGATGTCTGAAAATAATCCAAATATTTATCGAAATATATAATATTAATTCATAATAACACATTCAATCTGAAAGTTTAAAATTTATTAACAGAAAAACATAGAAATTAAAACTCTTTAAAAAAATAAATAAAAATCGTCTAAACTCTGTGGTAGATTCTTCGAGAAAATATATTTCCGACTTTCAGCTCCTTTAAAAATGTATAATTAAAATTTTGGAAATTAAAATTTATTAAAAATATTGATGATAAAAAACTAAGAATTTTTTATCTTACGATTGATACAAGAAACAAAATCTAGAACGATTTTGAACTCACTAGAATCATTTCATCTTCTGAATTAATAAACCTTTTGATGACAGTTTCTTTGTCAAGCCACTTTTGAATGTGGACCAGTGTTTCACCGTCCATAAAAAACAAACCCTTAAATCAACCAAAAAGATAACCTTCAGATTTGGTCAAATAAGAAAAGAGGGTATTAATCTAAACCAGCTTCTGACAAAAATTTTGCAATCATTCATATATTAATTATTTGTGAGAATGTATGTTAGCGAGAGGTGCTTTCTTCAGTCACCCTCGTTCGCGATTATTGCAATAAACAAATTCAACTAACTTTGACTTTTCGTCCATCAGCAGTTACTTCATCAAATTCTTCATCTAATTTTGCTTCAATTTTTGAATTAATTAGTTTTGCTTCAGTTGTGATAGATATTATATTTTCTTTAAAAGTTATGGTCACTGTTGGTTTAATAGCTTGTCCAGCTTTCCTAGCGATTAAACCTAAACCTGAAAGTCGTTGACTATATTATCAAAATATTTATAACAAAATTAAATATTTCTACAAATTAAGCAACAGTCTTCAAAAATCACAATAAACTAAGCTAGATTCAATTGCAATATTTGTTTATTTTAGCCTATTTATAATGGAAAGTATTTTTTAGTAAATAACATTTAGTAAAATATTGTATCAAGTATCAAACTTTGAATATCTAAATCTTCTGTATAAAGTTATATATAAGAAAGATTTTTAGTGTTTAAAAAGTTTTGAAATATTATTTGAAAGAATATTTTTTCTACCTATCTCTTTCATATATTCATCGAAGTTTTCGGAGACCACCACTTTCCATTTTCCCACTATTTTCTCCATAAAGTCAAATTTAAATAAATATTGTTGAAAAATATATTCAAAAAATCAGCTATTGTTGAGTTTAAGAAAAGGATATTCAATCTGGCTTTATTGTTACAAGTTCAATAAAACTTTTGTAATTTGTTAACAGTTGCTTCTTATAAAACTAAAATTAGATGAAAAATACTGGTAAAGTAAAAATTCATCTGAATAATAAAGAAAGTTCAAAGGTCAGACTTTATTTATAATTGTTATTAAATGTTAATGTAACTAACCAAGGTTTATTGAACTGATTAAAAACCTATTTAATTCGCCAGTAACTTTATAAAAACCTTCTTTTTTAAATTAATTTGTTTACCAAAACTTTCTGAATAAGAAATGAACTGCAAGTAAGCACATATCTAACTTGAGAGTTGAAAATAGCAACAAAGCGTGTTTTTATTTTGTACATTTAATCTAACATTACGTCAAATACAAAAAAGTTTACCATAAAAATAAGTTGCAACGAAAAACCTCTTAAATTTTAATCAAAATTATTTCTAACAAAATTTTGCTTTTCGAATTCTAAAAAAAAATATTATTCTTTTAAATAATTCAATACTCTATTCCTCATATTTATAGACTTATTTGGGTTCAAATTATATAATAAACAAAATATTAAAATAAAGATTTGATTAAATCAATTAAGACTTGACCAACTTTATATTAAATTATGATTTAATCATCACATAAATTTTTTTATAGCTTTGGTGCTAAAAAATATTAGTAATCTAATGTAATCTATTTACAAATAAATCTTTGTGTTAACTTGTGCGATTTTCAAATTTCCCAATCATGAAAATAAACATAAAAATTATACTAATATACAAAAAGTATTCAAAAGTATATTAGTGATCATGAATATAAAATCTCAATATTAATTTTATAAACAGATTTATTCTAAGCTAATTTGATTTGTTAAAAGTTAAAAAGCATAAATCTTCTTTTAGCCAAATAACTATTTTCAATTTTATTACATAGATCTTTTTAAGTTTCAAATTATTTAAAAAGCAAAATAAAAATTATTTGTAAAAACGTTAAACTAAATTTCTTACTTAATATATCTTTAGAAATTTTTTTCAAATACTTCCTTACAATTTTTAAACAGTTTAAATATATTTTAAGTATTAAAACTTTTAAAGTGCTTCTAAACTTTGTTAGACCTTGAACCGACCATATCTGACTAAGGTCTGTCAACAATAGTTGTTTTCAACCATTTTCTTGTATTCTTCTATTTGAAAACTGAATGATGCCCTTTATATCCCCATTCTGTAAATAAATCTATGCACCACGGTTTTACGTTAAAATTATTAAACTAAAACTGCTGTTTATGAAAGTTCCTAATAAAAGCATTAAAACAGAAAACTGCTTACTTTTGACTTTTAATAGCTAAATATTTTTGACTCTTAAAGAAAAATATTCATTTGGAGATAATATTTATTTTTAAAACGTTTTTGGAAGGCTTATTAATTGAGTTTAACTCAAAGAAACGAGTTAATAGCCAAAAACTAATGTTTGAGAATAAGGTTATGAAAGCCATTTTGTACTACAAATTCCCCGTTATAAAACGCTTCAACTGTAAACTGTAAGTGCAGATATAAAATTTTAAATTGTAGATTACAGTATATTTTTCAGGATTTATTGTGAAATAATTTTTCTTTAGTTAAGTTAATTTTTTATAATTGAATATCCAGTATGAATTTTATTTAAAATAAATAGTTTTAAACTTTTAATTTGATAAAAAGTTTATTTTGTTTGCATATATTTTTTGAAAGCATACAAATGCTTAAATTATTCTTTTTTAGTGAAACTGGTGAATAAATATTTTTTTATAGAATATAATATTTTTACACTGTTTAAAAGAGAAAAGTTTCTTTAATAAAATAGAAAAACTAAAAATAGAAAAACTAAAAATAGAAAACTTATTCTTTAATTTGTCTATTAACTTCAATTATATACAGATTTTAGAGAAAATATTGAAACAATGAATCGTTTAAAACCCAATATTCTCATCACAGGTATATAATTCTACTTTTTTTTTCTAAAACTAATTAACTTGTATGTCGTAGGGACCCCTTGTACTGGGAAAAGTACTTTATGTCAAGCTTTAAAAGAAGAACTTGCAGATGAAATCAAAGTTATCAACATAAGTGAGTTTGCAAAGGAGCATGGTCTCTTAGAAGAATATGATTCAGAATTGGACACTATGGTTTTGGATGAGGATTCTGTGATTGGTGATCTTTTAAATTCTATTTTTAAGTCAATTTTAGTTAATTTTTAACTTCAATTTGTTGATAGATGAACTAGAAGATCAATTAACTAATGGTGGAATTGTTGTTGATTACCATTCTAGTAATTGCTTCCCTGAAAGATGGTTTGATATCATTTTTGTATTGCGCACTGATAATTCTATTCTCCATGAAAGACTAGAGAAAAGGTTATTAATGTTTGCTAATCAAGATATATAAAATAAGTAATTTTAGTTTAATATCTAGTTTTAAACCTCACTAACTTCAGCTAAGTTTTTAACAAATTGAATTTTTTTATAGAAATTATTCTGAGAAGAAAATATCAAACAATATAGAATGTGAAATATTTCAAGTATCTTTAGATGAAGCAAAGGACTCTTATGCTGAAAATATTGTTCATCAGTTAAAGAGTGAAACTGCTGAAGATATGGAAGCTAATATTGAACAGATCAAAACATGGTTCAATCAATATGTTAAGCAACGAAATTGATTATTAGAATAAATTTATATTTGTAAAATATTTTCTTTAGTTAAAATTGTTTACTTTATAGAAATACTAGTATTGAAATTTCAGACTAAACAAGTTTTTGTTTTCAACAAAGATGTTTCAACATCATTAAGTCAGATTTAAAACAAATTATTTAATTTTGAAAGTTAAAAAACCTGGTGGATTTATGTGAGTTAAGGTAAAGTAATAAGTCAGATGTCGGCTGAAGAACAAATTTGATAAACTAATAATATTTATTTCGTCGTTTTTGTTTTGAAATAATCAAAACGTCGGTAAATTGTTTAGAAGACTTCAAGAAGGAGTGGATAGCTTGTAATTAAATCTCATTAAGTGGTTGTTAGTTAAACGGAGATCTTTAAAAGACCTAAAGTAACACTTTGACAGAGCTTTATTGCATTCAAGTCTTCTCACAGTATGACAGCGATCTAAACCAGCTGACGCCGTAAAGCAGGTCCAATCATGACCCAAAGTCCTGGTTCTGTAATCACACTAGACGTGTTCTTCTCAATTCAGCTTCTTAATTTTATAACCGGGGTTCTCATAACACCTTTTCTACCAAATACTTGAACTGAATACGTAACTAGTTAGCTTTAATCTAAACTTTCTGCATCAAAACAAAGTAAAAACTCAAAGAAAAACAATTTACAAATAAACAATGAAACTACAAAAGAACAAAAAGTTTGCCGAAGCGCTTTGGCGGTCTGGTCGATTGCCGAATCTTCGCGTCTTGTGCCCCTGCTTTATAAATCATCGTCTCAACTCCTGGTATTCAAACTATCAACGCTTTTAGATATTTCATTATCAGGTACAGGCTTGTAAGACTCATCTGACTCATAATCTTTCTTCTTTTTTATATGTAAGACTTTCACTTGGAAAGTTGGGTTTTTTTGTTGGTAAGTTTTTTAGGGTTTTTTCTCTACTTATTCTATCTTGTTCTTTAGAACTTGAGTAGGTGGCTAAATCTCTCAACAAAACGTTCGATTTTCTCGTATCCACAAAAAAGGGTAAAGTCGCGCGTACACTAACCTCCAGCAATCTAATTTTCTTCAAATTCTTACTTTTATGTACAAAGTCTTAGGAAAATTAAAATGAAAAATTGCACGAATGAAAGATTATCTGACAAACATCTTAAGAAACTTTTGCTAACTTAATTCTTATTTAGAATAATTGTCAGTAGTCAAAACCACATAAGGGCTGTGAATTAGCTTTCAAGATATTATTTGTTCAAATATTTAGTTGCCAGTGACGTTACTGCACTAAATTTTCTAAAATATTCAGCTCGAAATTAATTCGAAAATTTGACTATTCTGCTTTAAAAAATTCACTGATCTAGATTTTTATTCTTTTATAATAACTCCAATCTTGTTTTAATAATATGTAAATAGAAAAAGCCTTTATTTTAAGCAATAACATAAAAACATCCAATTTATTTTTGAATTATAAATCTATTTTATATATTATCAGCTTTACAATATTGTACCAGTTTTGGTACTTTCCCAACAGAATTTAAAACAAACAATTTTCAAAGTTTTAAATTTTATTTGCCAATTTTCAGGAAATAATTTGTTTTTCAGAATTTTATTTTGCTAAATTTATTTAGTATTAATAATTATCATCATATATTTTCAAAAAGAGAACTATTTACCGGGTTAGATACTTATTTAGTAAATTTAAATCTTGAAAATAACTTTCTAAATATTTCTCTTGTTGAGAAGATGTTATGATAATTGTTAATTTTTAATAATCAAACTATAGAAAAATTGAAAATGAAAATAATAAGAGTTTTTAGATTTTTTTTGTTTACTCTGTGATTTTCAAAACAGGTTTTAATGCTGAATGCTGGTTAATGATTTAACATGTAGTTTACAATTAGTTAGTTGGTTTGAGCTATAAATAAAGTCTTTATAAAAATAGATTGAATTAGAAAATTTCATCAAATCAAAACTAACACTTTAAAAGTTGTATGTTAGTTTTGTAAATTGATTTATACAAAAATTGTTTCTTTTAAACTAAAAAATTAATTTATTATTTGACCAGCTTTTATTTTTTTACTAATTTCTAAATATGTCTTCTTTATAAATCTATCAAAACAAATTTATAAGGTCTATTAAAGCTTTTTTTTAACCTTTAACTCGTAAATATTTGTGATAATATAACTTCTTTTAATACAAAATTTGTATTTATAATTTTTATAAGATTTATAGTTTTTATTTAAAAACTTTTTAGTGAGACTTTGTTTAAATTAAATAGGTTTATCTTATTAATTATGTTTAAACATATGATCATTTTTTTAAAGCATCATACTTGAACCTTATAAAAAAACATATTCTGCTAAGCTATCAATACTTTATTGAATTAGAAGTCTATTGAAGTTTTTATTTCCTTTAAAAAATGGAAGCGCCTGCGGTTTCTAAATTCAGAGAATATCTAAGAATTAAAACTGTACACTTTGAACCGGATTATGGTAAATTTATTTCAAACTTTTTATTCACAAAAACTTAAAGTTGTAAAATAAATATAGTTAAAAGCTAGCAAAAACTAAATGATATAGATTTAATCTTTAAGATTTTTTTTAGTTATTCAATAAATGAAATACATAATTATGAAGAACAACTACCAAAATTAAACATTTTAGCCAAAACTTGGTTGAACACAAAGCATCATTTATTTGAAACTTTTGTCTTTTTAGAAAATGCCATTCTATTTTTGAAGAATTATGCAGAAGAGCTTGATCTAACATACACATGTTTACCAGTGAGTTAGTTGATGAGTAAATATTTGCTGTTGGTTTATTATAAAATATATATTTATATTTTATGCTTAAATTATAGTTATCTAAAATCATTTTGATCAAATTATAATAAAAATAAAATGATTTATAGTTGCTGAAGATAAATTATACTTCTTGAATATCATTTTATAATAACTTTTATAAATGATATAATTATATAAATAAGGAAAACTAATTAAGATAAGGCATTAAGTATATGTTTATTAAGATAAAGTTTAAAATCAATAAGCTGAAACAAACTTAGATACAATTTTGAATAATCTCTACTTAGAATCACATAGATCAATATAGCTACTAAAAGATTCCAACTACTATATAAAATCTACTTTTCAACAGGCAACAGAAGATATGTTAGACATTGTGGTGATGACATGGAAAGGCTCTCAACCTTCTCTACCATCAATTGTACTAAACTCTCACACAGATGTGGTTCCTATTTACCCAGTAATCAAGCTAAATAATTCCGCTGTTGAAATTAATTCATTCTAATTGAACGCTTCATAAGAACATTAGCTTATATACCGGCAACGTATAAGTTCTCCGTAGAGCACAATAACCTAATGTAAATCCAAGTTATTTAGCTTGATCTATAAAAGCAGTTACAAATCCATAACAAACTTTTCTACGAAAGAACCTTACGCTTTGTAGCCGAAAGTGGTTAAGATTCTAATGCAAAGTTGATTTTAAACAAGTTGTTCTGAATTTGAAGGAGTGCTGGAAGTATGATGCTTTCAGCGCTTTTAAAGACGAAAATGGGAACATTTTTGGTAGAGGCACTCAAGACATGAAATGTGTTGGAATTCAGTATCTTGAAGCAATAAGAGAATTAAAGAAAAAGTACAAGCAATTAAAACGAAATATTCATCTGTTGTTTGTACCTGGTAAGCGTTTTTTACTCTTCAAATATCGATCAAAACTACATTTCTGTTAGATGAAGAAATTGGAGGAAAAAAAGGAATGAAAGCATTTATGGAAACGGATTTTTTTAAAGATCTAAATGTTGGTTTTGTTTTAGACGAAGGACTAGCTAATCCGGCTAACAAATATTCAGTATTTTATGGCGAACGTACAGTCTGGTGTAAGTTTTAAACTTTCCAAAATGATTTGGTTAAATATATTTGTGTTAGGGTTAAAGATTTTATGCAGTGGCAACCCTGGGCACGCCTCTCGATTCATAAAGAACAATACTCCTGAAAAACTGGTTTGTCGTCTCATCATTAATCTTTGTAAATATCGAATCTGAAATCTCAGAGAAAAATCCTAAATCAAGTTCTTGATTACCGAGATACTGAAGAAGAAAAGATGGAGTCAGGTTGTCTAACATTAGGTGATGTCACTACTGTCAATCTCACCGAGATCTCTGTGAGTTAATTTGTGATCTTATCAATCATCTCACGTGATTTGATTGGTTGTTACAGGGTGGTGTTGCACAAAATATGGTTCCAGCTGAAATAGAAGCTGTTTTCGATTTCCGAATTTCACCCAACACTTCTTTAGATGTAAGATCAAATAAAGACACATTTGCTTCAAGCACCATATTTTTTTCAGAAATTAGAAGAGAAATTAAAAAAATGGTGTTCAACTGCTGGGGAGGGAGTTACTTACTCATTTTTACAAGTTAATTGCCAGCAACAGCAATAATTTGGTTTTTAAACTAGTTTTTAATAGAAAAATCCATTTGGTAAAGAAACAGTGCATGACGACTCGAGCTGTTGGTGGAAAGCTTTTAAATCAGCATGTGATGACTTGTAAGTAGGATTTCACGTAAAGATTACATTTTTATTTGATTAATTACTATTTTAGTGGGGTTGAGATACAAACAGAAATCTTTCCAGCTGCTACAGATAGTCGTTTTCTTCGACAGGTATGTTCAAGTGGTGAAAGTTAATCTCATTTGCATGCAATTTCAGGCTGGATTTCCTGCAATAGGTTTTAGTCCTATTCGTAACACCCCAATATTGCTTCATGACCATAATGAGTTTCTAAACGAAGCAGTTTTTCTTGAGGGAATTCAGTGTTACTGCAAAGTGATTTTTAATCTTTCCAATGTCTAGTATCTATTAATTACTTTAAAATTTGCTTTTAAGATTATGTAATAAATATAATTAATTAAACATTTTAGTTTATTGTTGAAATCAATAAGCTTTTAACTGATTTTTTGGTACAAACTCTGTTGGTGCTATAAAGTATTTTAAATTCAAAAGTTTAGCAAAGAAATCTGTTTTTGTTTGTGATTTTACTTTACTTCAAGGGTTCATTATTTAGTGAACAAAATATATTTTATATATAACAAAGGCAACTAAACATTTCATTTAAGTTTCTATCAGTTGGTATTCTAAATAAAACCAATTTTGCTACCCTTCAAAATCTACAATCACTTTTTAATCTACTTTTGATAGTTTATAAGTTATTTTGAATAAAATTAAAAGAAAATTTCAAATTTGTAGACGGATATAACATAAGATAAAATAAATGAAAAATAATATAAAAAAGAGATTATCATTGCTAGAGAAATTGAAATTTAAGCACAATTTATTTATTACAATAAACGCAAAAAAGGGTGCCTGAAGGGAGCACCTCTCGCTAACAAACACTCTCTCAAATAATACCTATTAAGTTAGAATTAAATTGAAAACACCTTTGAGAAAAATTTATGGAGTTATAAGGTTTTCAAATAATTATTTATGAATGAGTAATTCAAGATATTACTTTGATTTGCTATTTGCAAATTTTTAAACCATTTTGTAGCCACTAATTCTTTTCTTGTAATCTTTTGGTATATACTTTTGAATTATGCGTCAATTAGAGAAATGTTGACCTGAAAAAAGATTTCCAAAATGTTAAATTTCTATTTCAAGTTTCTATTTTGTCTTAAAAATCATTTTTGCATCAGATTTGGTTAAAAGAATTTTTAAGTTGAGATTTTCCTTCCTAAGTTTATAATCCCATAAATACAAGGGCTTTTATTCGATGGTGATGATTTTAAATGTAATGAGCTAATTCTAATTAAATGTCGAGCTAACGTTAAATATATTACCCACTAAAAAATTCTAGATTTTCTACTAAACTAGTTACGATTACATTTCAACTATTTTGGCTGTAGCGCAAATTTAACCCCGGTTTACTAAGATCTTACTTTTTTATTTCCTAGGAACTATCTATTTAGACTGTGGGCCCCTTAAAACTAAAAACAGCTTTTAATTGAATTATTTACAGACCTTGTGTCAGTGCTTGTCTAACGCCCTTAAAAACTATCAACGCTGGTTTAAACCCAACGTTAATCTGGCAGAATGATAATTATTTGTAGCCTTGCTCTCACCGAGTAAAAACGTAAATTTCTTCTACAAAGGAAATATTTTAGAATAAAATCAGAGAGACAGTATAATTTTTTATAAATCAGTAGAAGTAATTTATAGATTTTGTATAAGTTGGCAATCGACATATATTTGCAAAAACTTGAATAGCAGTTAGTTGTCGTGTCGTTCTGGTACCTCCTACGACGCCATCCAGGCGTAGCCGTATTAATCCGTCTATTCCGCTGTATAACCTTGTTGGCGTGAAGAGTACAAACTCATGCCTACTGCATGGGCAGCAACTGGATCTCCATAACTTCAACCCCGGCTCACAACATGACCATTCTCGGCCGAAGCGGTCAACTACTACTAAACAACCTAGAATTAAAAAGCCATAAAATTATATTTTTAGAAAATTTAATAATTGATTAAATATTGATTAAAATTGTTTGTTTATATTTCTAGGTTACCACGAAAAAGCTTTTTTATTATCATAAATTTCCACCAATCAGGTCGCACCACGCAAGTAGTAAACGTAGGCAGAAATTTATGCCAACAATTAGGTTATGTATCAGAATTCAGTCGATATTTTCCATACTTTGAACCGCCTCAATTTTTCTATATTACTCTTTAGTCAGCGACTCTTTTTTTTAAACCAGATTAAATATGGAAACAATTAAATCATCAAAACCAATTTTCTTATCTCCCAAGTTAGTATCTTTGTCAAGTTTTATTGGTGAAAATAAAGTCCCTAAATATGCAGTTGGGTTATTTGAGCCTAAAGATGGGTCAGCTCCCAGAAAACGAAGACGACTTACTAATTTAACTCCTGAAGAAAAAGTCCAGAGAAGGTTTTATTATTTATTTTCTTTTTATATTAGTATAAATTTGATTTAAGATATTTTTTTAATTATCAGTTATTTTGAAATTTTTTAGTTATTTTTTTGCCTTGAAGCTTTTTATGAAAGTTTTTGTTTTGTTATTTTTATTATGATAAGCTGTAATAATAAATAGAATAATTTATTCAAATATATATTTTTACATATTGTTGTTGTTTAAACCACGTCAAATCAATAAATTTAATTTGTAATTTATATACTTAAATATAAATCTTTCTCAATATCTCTTAGTTTTAATTATATATTTTATTTTGAATTATTAAATAAAATATCGATTATTATCTATAAATTTATAATTAATTGAAAGATTTATTCAAAGTATACCTCTCACCATAAATTGTTTTAAGATCTTTAAACAAAATTGACGAATCATTTTTTTATTGTCATAATTTCAAACATTTTTTAGAAAACTCAAAAACCGTGTGGCTGCCCAATGTGCTCGCGATCGCAAAAAAATGAAATTAGAGTCCCTAGAAGACGAAGTTTCTAATCTTAAGACATTGGTAATTAATTTTATTGAAAGGCTTTCAGCAGTTTTTAATTTCTACTTTAAATAGAGTCGACAGCTGCTGACTCTTAACCAAAAGTTGTACAAGAAAGCTGACTACTACCGTCAAGAAAATATCGAACTTAAAAACCGTCTTGATATTACTTGTGATGGCTTAAATGATCTAGAAGAACCTAGAAATAGTTTAATTGAAATGGAAGCAGCTATGAATGGTTATGTGGCTCCAAACAAAGATAGAATGGTCCCAGATTCAGTTTTATCCCCTGATGAATCATCAGGTAATGAATTCTTATGATGAAACTTTATTAGAAATCTAAATCATTATCCAATCTTCAGATGATAATGAAGTAGTGATTGATGATTCGATCAAGAGTTCATTTTCGATTAACAAAAGTCCATTATTGTGTGTTGCCAATAATGAAGAAGAGAAGAGATTTATTGATTCAGTTGAAGATGTGTCTGTGGAGTGTGCATCCCCAAAACCAGCCGTGTTATGGGCACACGGAGACCTTTCAAAGTTACCTCAGCAGCAGGAAGCTGGAATCTCTCACCAGATCCACTCCAAGGACACTCGAAAACTATCGATAATTCTTCCTCATCTAACAAAATTGACGACATCCTTGGTGACTTGTTCAATCAAACTGAAACCTCTGAAACAAACCATCAAAACTTCTGCAGTTTGTGGCAAGGAAACGGTTTTGGACAAACAGAAGATCAGACCATCGGTAAGATTCTCTAGTTTTTTATAACTCTTCCATTTTTTAGCTCTTTTTTTTATAGAAAGCCTTGGATCTATCCACGAAGTGACCCAACCTTTGTTCAATGAGGATCGTAAGAATGAATTGAATGTTGTAAAGATCGCCCCTGTAGCAACAAAGAGACCTCATCCATCTAATTCTGCCCAACCACATCTTATACCAGTAACAAAAGTTTACCCGCAAACAAGCAAGCCTTCCTTCATCAAAATCAACATCTGTAAACCCAAAAATAATAATAATTTATCTTCCAATATAAAAATAATCAAAAACTCATCTACTAAACTTCGACCTGCTGTAAGTAAACCCACAAAATGCGATCCCTTTTTTGCATCACTATCAGACATATTTATGGATGAAACTCAGAAGAGTACTCAACAAGAGTCTAATGAGAATCTAAACCAATTCTTTACAACACCTCTTCTGCAAAAATCTGATTCATTTCTGTCTCCTACTCCCACTTCTGCTTCTAGCTTTGGATGTTTTTCTGACACTAATCTATCCGAAACAGGATATCCTATGTTGTCCGATGATAACTTTCTTTTTACTGATCTTGAAGACCCAAGTCAAGGTCTCTTTCCACAGTTAACATAATATTTGTGGCTTCTCTACTGCTTTGCTGTTATATTGGGTGAAAAGAAATAAGTTCTTTGGTGCACCGGATCTGTAATTACCATTTTTCGCTATTCTTCTCTTCAATGTTTTCGAACCGTTCATATTTGTTATTTATCTTTTAATTTATACATTGATGATGTTAACTGATAGTGGCAATTTTTGATATAGGCCTCTAATAGTCCATTTCTTGTTCACTGCTTAGGCATCTAAATATAACATTCATTCATTCTTTATTTTTTGATTTTTATTATCAAAAACATTTCAAAAAGTCAGATTACAAGAAGATTATTTAGAACAGTATTTGGCAACTGATAGGTGGGAACATCCGGGTAGGATACAAGAACGATTGTCCTGATCAGTTGAGTAAATATATTTGTATTTAAGCTGTGCGGCACCTATATATGGGGACTACAAACGTTTAAATTTTTCAAGTCTGGAGTCCTGAATAAAAGTATAAATTAAAGAAGCAAAAATCCTTTTTTAAATAAAATGAAAGAAAACTTTTATATTTGCTGTTACCAAAAAATTATTTAATTAAATAATTGTGTTCGTTTTTGGCAAAACAAAAAAATATCTCTTAAATTCAACTTGCTAGACTTGAGGTATAATGAAAGAAAATTTAATTTTTTAATTTACTAATACCACTCGACAAAAAACAAAACCTGTTTTACAAAAAGCTATTGCATTGGTGTCCTGCTTGGTGGCGAAGCGGTTACTACACCTAGCTACAAGGTACATCTAGCCATGAAGTACCGGGTTCGACCCCAGGTGGAGACATATAAAACTCCTGAGAAAAAACTATAAAAAACTCATGAGAATGCGTGTTAGTGAGATGTGCTCTCTTTAGGCACCCTCCTTCGCATTTATATATATAAAATAAAAAAAAAAGCTATTGCATTGGTGAATAAAAGTACCTATTGTCATGATAGCCTTATTGTCATGATTGTCTTGAAAAACACTAATAAAAAAAGTCCGCTTTGTTTGTTTTAAATTCTCTAATTTTTCTGCTAATACGGTAAAATACGAACCCTGATTCATATTTCATAGAAATTTATTAGCTCATGATATTTTGAACTAGACCAACAGCTATTACTAATATTTAGGTCTACATACGTTTTATGAATAAATTATTTACGCTACCTGGCGAAAATAGAATAAGCTAGATAAATATTTTATTTGGTTTTCAGAAGTTGAAAAGATAAAATTTTTTTCAATCGTATGAAATATTACTAAATATAGTATTAAGCCTGGCGTTGTGGAGTTTGCTTGTGATCCATTTTCTAGGATGCTTAAAATGATGAACAGTTCGGAGCTTTGTACACTACTTTGTGTTTAGGTGACCAAACTGAAGTTTTGTCTTCCATTTTTTCTATCTATGGGTAAATAGTGCCGCTGCTTTGGGTTACTTTAAAAGAAACAAAGGCTATAGACATAAAATCTGTTAACCTAGATGGTACTGTCCCAGGTCACAGACTAAGTCACTGTGGATAAAAAAGTGAGGGTAGTTCAGCACACGCTGCTCCCCACTATAATCCAGGCCTATTGCCCATGTCAAGAGGTATCTGATCGAACATACTTTCTATGTCAAAGTTGACCTTGCATACTCTTTTTGTCTTAAGTATTTAAAATGTTCCAGAAATCTTTTTTATAACCGGCTGCCAAAAACAAACTAAAGTTTGTAAACATCACCGAAATGCAAAATTCTAGAAGTAAGATTCTTGTCTTTTAATCAATGCTTGTTTCTTTAAGCCCTGTTTTAAAATTTTGAGTTGTATAATTTTTATAACAAATACTAGTGGTGATTCATAAAAGGACTACGCTGTTTATTATTATAATTATAATTTATTTTCAACATACTTTCATAATCCATTCCTCTATTACGTAAACAACTGAAGGAAAGAGAAAAAAAATTAATTTTAAAGAAACCCTAAAGTCTTTTTCCATTCCATTTCACTGTGTCTTGTTCGTGTATTTCCTCTTCATTTCACTGTGCTTTGCTTTGTTTTTTTAAGGTCATCACTCAGAGCACAAGCCACATGTTCGTTCTCGGCCGAAGCAGACATTTATTATTAAACCATTGCTTAATTTTTTGATAAAAAAGTTTTGCAATAAAAAATTTATTTGTAGTCCTGAAATAAATTATTTTATTACCATGTGACAAAAATGTCATTTCTTAAAGAGCTTTCTATTATATATAATAGTAGTATTTTTGTTATGCATGTTAATGGTATTTTTAGTAATATGTAAAATAACTTATTTTCTAAATCCATTTAAGATTACTCGTCCAATTTTTCCATTATTCCTTATGATTGAGCATTTTTTTAACGTTTCATTTAAAATAAATTAAAAACATATTTTGCATATAATTTGCTTTGAAAAATATGTTTTTTTATTTGGTTATAGTTGCAAGATACCTTATAAAACTAAAATTATTTGTTTTAGCTTTTTTCTTCGATATTTATGTTGCTATAACGACAAATAATATTTAATAATTTTTTTAATTAGTTTTCCTATTCAGAAAAACAATTAATTTTATATTGAGCTGTAAAATAAAAAATTGTGTATTAAAAAGTTTATTAAAATTACAGTGGCATTCACAAATCTACTTTTAAAATAGAATAATTTTATTATTAATGAGTTTTCTTTTTGAAAATGAATTATTGATGAATTAAATTATTGTTAGAAAAAACGAAACTTTGCTTTCCAGAATTTTGGATTATTATTTTTCACCTTTTTTGATAAACTACATTTTCAAACGAACAGAATGCTTTATTTCTACAGAACTCAAAAGTTTATCAGCATTAATAAATCGATAATTAAGAAAATTGGGTTTTAATTTTGTGTATTTTTATTTTTGTATTTTTCATTAAAAATATTAAACATTTTTATTTTGTTATCTAATGATTCACAGTTGTGTTTTTCATTTAGAATTTTTCATAAAATTTTTTTCGAAATATTTCTTTTATGAATTTGCAATAATTTCTAAAAATATTTTTCAAAATCGGTTGGCTGTAATATTTTAACGAATTGCTCTGTATAAAACTAAATAAATATTTCTTAACCTTTAGTTTAATAAGCCTTTAGATTATTTAGTTATCTAAGATATCATATAATTAAAATTTACATTAATAAGCTGATTTCTATCTTTTTAAGCACTATAGAATAAGACTTTTTTAGAATTAACAAAATATAATGGATAGTGAACTCAGATGTAACTTTAGAAAATGCAGAAAAATACTTTCTTCTGGTAAGGCATGGGTAACATCTTGCTCACATATATTTTGTGATGATGATGGAGAAAAGCATCTTGGTAATTTTTATTTGATAAGTATAAAATTAAATTTTTATAAGTTATTTTGTTCTAAAAATAAGATTAAGTTTTACAAACAAATAAAAGATTAATTTTATAATTTCAGTTTATTTAACTAGCTTATAATGTCAGAATATCAAAATATCACACAGACATTTTAGTTTTATATAAAAACATTTAAATGTAAGGTATAAAAGTCTTAAAATCAAATAAAAATAACCTAATTTTTCTGTAACTATGTTTCTGTTATGTAGAATTTTAACTTTTATCTTATTTGTTAGCCTAATTTCATATTGCAAGTATATAAATATAAGTTTGATTGTTTTATTTTTGAGTCTTATATTACAATAGTTTATAAAACTACTTTGTAATATTGAAAATCTTTCTTATGTGTTTGTTATTTATTGATTTTTGTATAATTGTTTATTTAAAGTGATTAATTCTGATAAAATATATTGTATTTTAAAGTTCTGTTTATGTATTTAGTTCCTCAAAAGATATGTCCAGCATGCAATCATGATTTGAAAGATGGAGATTTAAATATTGTTCGTATTAATTTACAACTTTCTGAATCATATAAAACAATGGTATTGATTGGTCAGAAACCTGATGTCATTATGGATATATGTTCTAGGGCATTAAATTTTTGGATTTTTCAGAATAATCAAGAAAACTTATATAAGGTAGTTTAATACTAGTGAAATATATTTAATAATGCCTTTCATATAGAAAACTAATTAAAAACTGCTCTAATAAACTGATTATTAATACATATTTATATTTAAAGGAGTATCAAATAAACAAAACAAATGAAAAGTTAAGCAAACTGGAAACCTACTGCAATAAAATTACATCATCGATGAAAGTTGAAAATCGAGCAACTTCATCTGAGCTTGCTCTAGTTCGAAAAGAACTCGAATCTTCAAAACGAAGATGTGATGAGGTTTTTGATACTTTTTGGTTAACTAATCTAAATAAATAAGAATTTTTACTGTAACCGTCAAACAATTTTTTTGACACTGTTGAAAAAATTTATGTAAGACCTAAAACGATTGTAACAAATAAAACCGATTTATTATACTCATGAAAAAATGTCCTGTATTTTGTTTTAGCTATCTATGATGTTAAAAGAAAAAACCAAGCAACTTCAAAAAACTCAAATCAGTTACACAACACAATCCATGAAAAATCAACTTTCTTCTACAGCTAATAGTCATCACTCTTCTTGTAAAAGACCTTATAAAGGTGCTGATTTTCAATCTACAGCGTTTAAAGAAAACTATGAAGCCTTTCACTTAAACTGTGGTGGGTTATTTCTAATTTAAAGAATACAAACTTTTGTCATAAGCTTCTTAAGCATATAAAAGTTAATAGTACTACTAAAAAGTGATATAATTAGTGTTTTTTAAAACATTATAAAAGTTTTTAAAATGTATTTACATTATAAATATTTTTATATAAAATATAGTTTTATCCCTAATAACTTTTCACAAGTTTTTTAAATTTTAAATCAATAAAATCACTCAACATTTTTTTTCTTAATCGTTTATTAGGTGGAATAGTTGAACAGACTTCCTCACAATCAAATGAATTAGACCCTGCAGCTTTTTTTGCATGTGTATCGAAGCAAAATTCACCTGTAACAGAAAATCCAGTTTTAAAAATAATGCGGTAAAGTTTTCTCATAAAATTTCAGTAAAAGTGAGCGAGTAATACCTCTTGCACGAAACATCTATACTTTCTAACCCTGTCAATCCTTATGCTGTCAGATTTAAGTTGTTTAATTACTCATAATTTTAGTTTCTATACAATTCAGTATTTCATTAAACTGTTATATATCTTATTTTGACATCTTCTGATTACCAAAAATGTATGATATTGAGCTTTATGTTGTCTATTTGAGTATACAAATATGTTTCTAGTATCTTTGAATAAATTTTGAGATATGGATTTATATTCTATCAAAAAAATCTTGATAAAAGTTTGTATTGTAACTAGTCGAATCTGCTTCAGAAAACATCATTTAATGATTATTTGAAAATGTCTTTAAGAAACACTTCTTTTTAGATTATTAACTTATAAAAATATTTCAGTAATTAAATTTATATTTACATACTTTCTATAACAATTTTCTACAGCTTTCTTTTTGATATATAATATCTTATTTAAGTTTGAAAATGAGCCTAGGTTTGGATTTCACTAAACCCTGACATTGTGTTAATAATCATGCAAACTTTACGGGGTATTTTATCGAAATATATTTTCATTAAACAGATGTTTCGAAATATTGATGACAAAAAAAGATGAATTTTTAGTACAATCTCAATATTCATTTGATTAACTTTAAGACATTAAAGAGCAATTTTTAGGAGATCTAGTTAATGAATAAAGTCTTCTTACAACTGTTATTTAAGTTAAATAAATCTATCTGAACTTTTATACAACATCAGAGTTATTTTTAGTATACTCTGTTAGATATTTGAAGAATAATAAATATTTTATTGATTCGTATGACTTCAAAATTCAATATTTAAGATTATGTGTTAAAAGGTGAAATATTTTGAAAATAATTCACACACCAATGAAAACACTTTTTTAAAACTTTCAACAATAAGATTTTTTATAAATGAGCTTTTTTTGAAATATTCAAGGGTGGTGTATCCTCATTTTTGCCCTACAGACTTTTTAGGAGGTAATCTTAAAATCTAATCACAAAATTATTAAATAATGGAGATTTATAAAACTTTAATGAGTTTGCTCACTTAGCATTTTATTTTATCATTAACTTTTTCAAAGAACTCATTAGAAAAACATCAGTTTATTTGATAGGTATAAACATTTATTTGCAAATATGCTTTTTACATTATTGACAAATGCAATAAAAATTTTACAAAAGTTTTCTTCAACATTCTTTTTCTTTTTTGGGGCATCTTATACAATCGTCTTTGGATTTTCTTTTTCTAGGTGCACACTTTTTCCTTTTGGAAACACGATTTGATTTCTTTCTGATTGGTGCACATTTTGGCTTTTTTCTTTTAGGTGCACATTTTGGCTTCTTTCTGATTGGTGCACATTTTGGCTTTCTTCTTTTAGGTGCACATTTTGACTTTCTTCTTTTAGGTGCACATTTTAGCTTCTTTCTGATTGGTGCACATTTTGGCTTTCTTTTTTTAGGTGCACATTTTGGCTTTCTTCTTTTAGGTGCACATTTTGGCTTTCTTCTTTTAGGTGCACATTTTGGCTTTCTTCTTTTAGGTGCATATTTTGGCTTTCTTTTTTTAGGTGCATATTTTGGCTTTCTTCTTTTAGGTGCATATTTTCGTCGTTTCTTAACGGAAATGAATTTATTAGGCCGATTTCTTGGTTTTCTCCATGTGGTTGAATATGGACGCTTCCACTTTTTGTGTGAACTATACTTAATAAGACAACGACCTTTTGTAGTCATCTTGTATTTATTATTTTCTTTTTTGATAACTTTGGCTTTTAGCATTCTTCCAAGGCAGTTGGTTAGTCTTGAAATGATTGTATACTTTTTTACATGAAGGTTGTTTTTTAGAATATGCTTAAGAATTGCTTTTTTGGTTGCTCCAGCTTTAAATTTTAAATAACAAATTGCACGTTTAACCATCACATCATAGGGCGGATGTCTTGCAGTTTTAAGGTTGCCATGTTTAGGATGAACTGCTACATGCTGATATATAGCCATGTGTAATGATTTGCGTATGACTTACAAAGTCATAAACTTATAGACTTTTATAGAGTGTATAAACTCAATTTACAATAACAAAAACATTCTAAACAGATCTCAGATACAATTAAATAATTTATACTTTTTAAACTGACGTTTACGAATTAGCAAGTATTATGACGTCTAAATTTGATTATGCTAATTAGAATTTGGGACAAAATAAAAAATTTATTGTAAAACAATTATTTCTAAGAATTCTATAATGAAACAACTGATTATTAACTATAAGTTAATTATTAAACAGAAAAGTTTCAAACTAATTTTTTTTTGAAGAAATTATAATTTTTGTTGCTGTTTGTAAAGTTTTTTAAACTTTTTTGTAACGGAGAAAAAAGAAGATCAAGTTAATGATTGATATAGTAAATAAATCACAATCATGCAAAATTTTTGAAATTAATTAAATTAGAATACCTGGTAATATTACTATTATTTAGTAAATCACAATCAGAATACAAGATCTTTTTAAATCCATAATCTTTAGGATCATATAGACTACTACCATGTTAGATTACCTCTAAACCTAAAACTGATTGTAAATTAAATTTTCTCGGTTTTCTATTGGTCGAAAAGTTTATACAGATTAAGGTGCCAATGTCCTAACTACATTTGGTAATATTGATTTAAATTATTATCAAGTCTGATCAATTTTAGCGGTTGATAAGATGAATGCTTATATAAGCTGAATATATTGAATTTGACACCAAAACCACAGAATTTTCTTTTATTTAACTTTCTTTAAGTTTCTTTAGCAAGTTAAACGCCTTTTTCTGGTTGATAATTTCGGGCGTTTGCGTCTGGAAAATTTGGCTTTTTTTAGTTTTTGAGTAATCATTTACGCTGCAAGCATTTTTTTAATGCATTTTGGAAGTTTTCTTATTATAATATTTTTTAATTTCAATAATTTTTCAAAATATATCTCAAAATAGCTGCAAAACATGCCGCGGACTTATAGTGAGAATCTATAATAGCACGCTTTACCATCGCATCATAAGGTGGGTGTCTACTAGTAAGGCAACAATTTTATAAACTTGCATCATATAAATTGGACGTTTTAATAAACAAATAAAAAAACAAACGCAGGAATATATGAAGAACAAATCTTATTAGTAACTTACGCTTTTGCTGGTAGCTTTCTAAAAGTTTAATTGATGGAATACAAAATTTATAAATGATATTACAACAGACTGGCTTGCACTGTTGTACAATTTCTTACTATATGTCATCTTACATTAATGTAATCATCATAAAACTTTTATTGAGTTATTTAATGAGATTTAGATGTATACTCCATAACAGATATTATCAAAGCACATTTAATGAACAAACAATTTATGGAAGCGATATTTGTCAAATTGTATATCGAATTTCAAAGCCTAATTCATGTAAATTAGATATAAATTTATCAAAACGTGCTTGCTAGAAAGATTTTATATCAGAGTAATAAAATGTTCTACTCTTTTCTCTGGTGTTCTTTTTAATGTTTTTCGATTCTAATGTTTACATCTGGTTCCCTTTTCAGATATCAAAGTACTGCCAAATATGAATATAATCTATCCATATAACTATTGTCGGTAATGCTATAATTATTAATAAATATCTATTTTATCTGAATCATTTTACGAAACCTAGTATTACTGATTCTTTTAGTTAAATCAATTCTAAAATTTAATTTTTTTTAAATAGTAAAAATACTTTTTATAAAGTAAAATAAATATTTTAGACTGTTTATCATTTTATTACAATAAACGCAAAGGAGAGGGCGCCTAAAAACAGCACCTTTAGCTAACACACATTCTTACAAATGTTGTATATAATAATACCTATTACATGTTGTAACACTAAAAAGATTTGCTTTACATCAATATATCATAATGTAACAAAATAAACTATTTTGAAAAGGATAATAAATAATAGGAAACAGATTGGAATTTTATTTTGCAAAAAGTTGTATTTACTTTTCAGGTTATTTATTAGTTTGTGTTTGTTAATCAAGCACACGGAAATAAAAGTTCTAAACTTATGGTGGTGACCTGTTTGATTGTCAACTATATTAGAGGTTTAAATAAAAAGTTTTTTGTGGTGAAAATAATAACTTGAAGCAGTTCTTAAATTAAAACTGAAGTTGTATTTAGCAGTTTAATATTTTTATCAAATTTTAATATCAAATTAATGATTGAATTTCGATATCTTTTTAAAATGAATATCAAGAGCTAACATTCTTATATAGGCATCTTTTAAAAGTAGACTCTAGCTAATATTATAGAAATATATTAAATATAAAGTAGTAGCAGATAAAAATCATTGTTTACAGAAGCATTTATATCGTTTTAAATACACATAAACTTTCTCTAAGTGAAATGTACTAACTTTTAAAGATTGTATAAAAAACAGTTAAACTGATAAAAATAATTGACCATAATGAGTTTTAAATTTGTGATGATAACGACTCTTGGAAAGATTAAATAAGAATTGCTCTGTTTAAAAACTTCCTCAGTCAACTGTCCAGTCTAGATTTTGATTAAGCTTTCTTAAAACATAAGTTTTTACAAAGTATTACAATCAGCTATTTAATTAAATATAATGTATATTTTATACAGTTAGTGTTTTAGGAATTTAAAATTGTTCAACTATAGAATGTTTAAATTACTTGAGTTGAAATTTGCTGTGATTAATTAAAGTTGAATATCAGATTGATTAAAAATATCTTAATAAATATTATCAAGTAAGTAAACATTACTTTTGTTAAAGATGTAATTATATTTTTGTAAATTTTTAAATCTCAAATAGTATCAGCTCAGTTTCAATTGGGTCTATCAATATTAATCAAGCAGTAAATCAAAAGAAAATCTATTATCTCTAAAAACCCATATGACATAAGTCGATAGAAAATTGTTATAGCAAATCAATGTATCGACTAAAAAATAGGTAATATCCTAACAAAGTCTAAAATCCAAACGTAACACAGTGTGGTATATAAATAAATAAAAATAACTAATTAAAGGATATATCTAAAAGTATTAAAAATTGAAAGATAAGTATAAAGAACTGAAAATTGAATCACTAAACTTAATAAATGTCTATTAAACGCTTTATTCTAATGTATATTTAACTTTTTAATTAGATTTCAGATAAACTAGCAAGCGTTGAGAATGACATCTTCTTCTTAAGACTGTTACCTACATCATCTGAAGATTTAAAATCGCTGATATCAGAGGTTTTAATATCAGCAATATCAGAGGAATGTACATCACTTAGGTTGGAATACTGACAGCTACTTTCAAAGCTTCTTCTAAAATTTCGATAATTTTCATGATTCTTTGAAGGTTTTGAATACTGAGGTGGCGATGGTTTAAGTAAACCTCCAGATTCAGACGCTAAAGAGCGAATTATTGGTGAGTGAGAGGGTTCTGGTACAGGTAAGGGATATATAACAGATGGCGAAGGATTTGCTAATGTAGATATCGAACTATCTAATGAGGCTATTTTCTCATGTTTAATTATATCTAATGAATCTTCTACGGTCAAAGATTGATTTGGAACTTCAGCTAAGTTATTTTTTAGTTTAGTAGGAAATTTATCGAGGTAATCTGCATCATTTTCTTGTTTTTTCAGTTCTTTCTCCTCGACTGAGTCATCAGATTTATGTTGACACCTGTTTTGACTTTGGCTCAGATCATTGTTACTTGTTTCAGCCGACAAAGTCGTCACATTTTTGGAAAATTTGCTAAAATATTCATTTGATTCACTAAGTGAACTTGAAAATAAAGACTCAGCATAATGAATAGAGAGTTGCTTAGAGATCTTATTCGATAAAGATTCACTCTCATCAAATTCATCTGAAGTATTCCTACCAGGGTTATTAAACTCTACAATTGTGGCATTAGGCAAATGAATCTCAATACTTTGACGATTTAAGGTTGACGATTCCATGATTCCATTTTTAGCTGTAGTTGAGTCGCTTTGTATCGCAACAAGATCTTTGACCTGTAAAACTGGAGATTCATGGAAAGTACTTTCACATGAAGAGTCATCTTTGTACATCTCAACATAAGAGATATGTTTATCTGGAAATATATTGAGTGACTCAGGAGAAGATCTTTTCCTTTTCGAAATATTTTGTTTGATAATTTTCTTATTTTTGAAAGATTTCAATTGATTTATATTTTTCTCAATTTGTAGCTTATTCCATTCTGTTCTAAGCTTCAAAGACCTTGTCAGCCCAAATCTAAGAGGTTTAGAAGTGATTTGTGATTTTTTCATTGAATTTTCTTTATCATGACACTGATTCAGTTTAAATACAGAATCCAGAGTTTTAGACGGCTGAACAGATGAAGAAGATTTTTTGAAGTGGATGTTTATTGAGTTATTACATGAGCTTTTTTGTATTGATTTATTAATCATTTTTCTTGTAGGTTCATTCGAACTTTTCGAAGCTTTTGATTGCTTTGATGGATAATTCGGAAAATTTTGTCCGTTTAGTCCAAGACTAAAAACTTCTTTTATTAAGCCTTTTATTATGGGATAATTTTCCAAATGTTTTAAACAGAAGTTATCGTCTGTCTGAGTTGTTTCATTTGTTTGTTCTTCAGATGTTTGCACACTAATAAAATGTTGGTTGGTTCCTGATTGTGGTAAACTTGTTAAATGAAATCTCTTGGATAAAATAGGACTTTTTTTTAACAAAACTTTAGATTTCGAAGCCTCTGATCCACTTGTAACAGATTTGTTAGCAAATATTTCTGCTTTATCGAGCTCAGTTTCTTTTCTGGTGTCTGATTTTGAATTATAAAACAACGGTGGAGGAAGAAGAATGTGTTCAATTGGAGAAAGCTGTTGATCACGTGATTCAACCTTCTTTACAGTTGGCCACCAGGTCAGATTTTCCTTTTTTGTACCAGCTAAATGTGGCAACATTGAATGACCGAAACTAGTCAACTTATAAGCCACTTCAAGCAAACCAACAGCACTTTGAAGAGAGTTTAATAATTGAACTCTTAAACAGCTTCCATGACAAGAGATAGAATGTAAACCATTTGTTTGTATATCATTTAAAATTTGTTTAGCTGAAGAAGAGAGGTCAATAGAGCAAGATCCAATCACAGAAGGCTCAGAAGTAGCTTTATCAAGTACTATAAGATAAATTGGAGTTATTGCTAATTGTTGAAAGAGAATTGTGGGGCTATTTTTAAACAAGCATGATTTGCCTCGAAAGAATTGGAAAATATTGTTTGTAGATTTGTCAAATGGTTTTTCAGCATAAATAACAATAGATGGAAAGTCTAAAAACGAGCAAACCACAAAAGGATTGCTTGAATCAACACATTGATATAATTTGACAACATCAATAGCAATTTCAAAACAAAAAACTGAATCCATAATAAGATATTAAAAAAGCTAAGTTTTTAAAACCACATTTTATATCAACCTGCAAGAAAATATAGAGTTTGTTACATCATTTCAAAGTATTTTATAAACAATAAAATGAACGAATGTACAAAAATAATTGAAAGATTACTTTTCAAATTTTGAATTAAGGCTTCATTAAAACTTTAAATATCTACAGAATATACAATGCCATAAAAAATAAATGATTATCTTTAAAGAAAGAGATAGAACAATAATAAAGTAATTAATGGACAATTTTGATGCAGACAAATATATATAAGTCATAGTTTCTAAAATGATTGTTAATTTAAAACTATTTTTAATTAGAACTGTCATTAAAGCTAAAAATTACATTAAATATTAAAATCATTATCCTTAAAAAGTAAATAATCATTAATATTGCATAAAGCATACAAAAACTAAATATAATTTTGCAAGTTAAACACATTTATGTCATATATAATCAATTATACTATCATCTTTACAGAATATCCAAACAGTTGTATTGAAATTTATGATTTAAGTAAATATTTTATTTAACATTTTATATTATAGAATACTTATTCATATATTATGTTAAGCTCTTTAAATATAATCAATTAAAAAATGACAGTTTATAGCAAAATCATTTATAAAGTTACAGAAATAAAATATAGAATTATGTATATAGGGATAAATTATAAACAAGTTAATCATATAGTTGTATGATCCTGAATAACATATTACTAAAAGCTTTGTGACAAAAGCCACTTTCATATTCTTTATTTATATAGAAATTATAAAATAATGCACTTATTTTCATCACCAACCATTTACATTTATAGTTTTTTTAAATTCATAAGATAATTCTAAGTATTATCAAACTAGTAACAAGATAGAGATGTTGATTTTAATTAAGATTGACAAGAAAGGCAAATAGAAAAGCAAGCTTTATATCATTGCAATCTACAAAACTAAAAGAGTTTCCTCATTTAGCATCTTCATCCATAAGAGATTTATTGAATAGGGGGAACATCAGGACCATTATTTCCACCATCATTTCTTTCATTTTTATTTGCTTGTGGACCTCTTAAACTTGATGGTCTTGTAAAGAACAAAACCACAACAACAGCCATCCACATCATCAAAATCAAATAAGTTGAATCTCCATCATTCTCTGTTCCAGAGTTTTGCTGAGAATCAGGAAAGCATTGAATGTCATTACATCTCTGCTGAGAAGAACGAAGAATCTCTAAAAGTCTTCTCATGGCCCATTTTGCACTATTGACACATTCACAACAGGGATCAAAACTTCTATCCATTTTTATATTCTTATGAGCTAAATTGACATCAATTCAATCTGCTAATACAATAATAAACTGTTCATAAAATTAAAGTCTAAAAAATTTGAATCTGTATTCTGATTGAGTTAAAAATTTAATGTATAGTTTTAATTTTGATATATCTTATGTACTAAAACTATTTAAACTACTCCAACAAATTAAGTAGTAAAAATAATAATTTACTAAATTACAAATAATTTAATTATTAAACTTTTTGTTGTCAGTTAAAAGAACGGTTAAAATTTTTACAACAAATATAATTTAGAGAATCAAAACTTTTTAAACACGTATACCTAAAAAACGTAAACATCCAAATGCGGTTGATTATAGTTATTTATTGTCAGTGTTGCCAAAATGTAAAAATAAGTTTTTATAACGGTATACGTTGTCGTTTGAGTTTGCAAATTTTTAAGCTACAAATAGAAGCTAAAATTCATTCATAGAAAAATATATTGACTTTTTACTAATATTTTATTTTAATAAGTAATAAGATAAATGACTGTGGGTATAAAAAGAGAAATTTTTAAACTGAAATAAAAGCTGGATATATTTAAAATTGCAACATCTACAGAATTTTTAAGACACTTTCAAAATTGATTTTTGGGTATAATGAAAAAAAGTATTAAGAAATGACTATTAAATTCTATTTTTCACAAAAAGAATAAAATCAATTAGCTTATACGTTTAGTCACTTTTGTTTACTTTTATATGGTAGTACTATAATTGATTACCTGCTGTAAAATATATTATATTTTTAGATAAGTTTTATGTTATTATTACCTAACAATTCCAATTATTTCTAAATTTTATTGGATGGCGTAACTTATAATTTTAAAATTTTAATTCCTAGCAATCATTTTTATTTCAGTTTCTAACAATTCTTTTAAAATAAATAATCATTCTAATTAAAATAACTTTTCAATAATTAGGTAGAAGGGTAATAAACTAGTATTGGTTTAAATGATTATAAAATAGTTTTGTGGTAGCTTTCATAATGAAGTCATAAGAAACAAACTGTTAATGCTAATTATAGCTGATTAGGTGAAACAATTAATTAAGAAATAGCTTCAAAAATTTTAATATAAGAAATTTCTATAGTAAGCTGTTATCTATTTTATCAAATTAAAAGAAGTCAGGTTTACAACTTATTATTAACAATACATTTAAAGCTGATACTTCAAGTTTACCAAACAAAATTTAAAAATAATAATAATAAGCTATTACATTAAACGATTTCATTTAAAGTCAAAGGAATTTAAATCTATCGAAAAGGTTAAACATTTGATTTATAATAATTTTAGTAATTTTATAACAAAAGCTTCAGTATTTATTTAATGAATAGACTAAATATATCTATGTATTTATATACGTTTCGTTGACTATCTGCTACACGACATTTCTTTTTTGTGGAGTATCAAACGTTTAATAATGAGGTTTTAAGTTTCTTTGAGAAGTTGCCAACAATAGTTGAGAAGTGTTGATCGTTTAACACCCTTACCCTATAAAACCGTTTTTATTGCTTTTCTTGAGTAATATCTTTGTGAAAACGATAAATAAAACGATTGAAATTGATTCATTCAATTTAAAAGATAATATTTTATAGTATGTTTAAAATCAAACCATGAACATTAAAATTTTACAGAAACAAATTATTTCAGCTGAAAGTATTAAAAACGATAAATAAAAACTGAATGATTTAAGATTTAATATTCATTAGTAAAATACAAGATTGATTATTAAAAAAGTTTATTTGTATTGACAACTTAAATGTTATTTTAGTATTAACATACAATTAGGAATATTCAATTTATAAAACAAAATTATAAAAATCTGATATAAAAATGATGACTTATGAAAGTGTACATAATAAAGATTTGTATTTTTGGCGCCAAGTATTTTTGTTTTTAAACTAATTAACCTCTATTTTCTTGTCCAATCATTTTTATTACTTCAAAAATTTAAGTCGAAATATTTTTAAAAAACTTTTGCCAAGTACCTAATGTTGTCATATAATTTGGAAATTTGTCAACCTTTCCACGAATGATTATTTTTAAATTTTACTTTTAAAATCTAGTGACGTAATAATCTAAATATATTTTTTACTTTTTGATTAAAGTTAATTTTTTTTTATTCTATTAGTTTGTTAAAGTTTAAAATATTTTTCTAATATCCACCAAGTTTTAAACAATTTTATAAACAAATTTTAGAATTTAGTTTTAATAAGATATTTATAGTCTTGCATTTCATTGAAATCTTTTAACGCTTATTAAAGGAGACTGGAAAATAATTCGTATTTTTCATTAGTAAATGCTCATGGTTTGTTAGATAAATTAATGAATAAGTTTATTCTTTATATAAATTTCTATTATTTACTAAAATTGTTGCTAATTGTTAAATTAATAGATAGAAACTCATAAAAGTTTGTTTTTTATTTGCTTTAATCATAATTTAATAAAATTATTTTCTTTAGATTTTTTGCTGCTAGTTTTAATCATTTAAAAACAATTGTATTTTTTTACATTACCGTTAAAAAATTAAATTATTTTAAATTGATTTAACAAACAAATTAGTTTGATGCAAAGCAATTACATTTTTTCTGTCAGGTGAATAGGAAGATACGTATTTGCATGGGATAGATTAAAGTCCATTACAATTGGAATAAAAAAAGGTTTTAATCACTTCAAATTAAACTTAAATTCAAGAAACTTTTTCAAACAATTTTTGCAAAAAAAGTGATCAACAAATAAATAAGTAAAATTAGTGTTTTAACTGATTTCCTAAATGTTTTTAAATTTCTTAAAAGGTAAAGCGTTTCGATATCTCTTAGTTAACAACTCCAACAAAACCATAAGCTTCGATTTAGTAGTAAGCCAATATACTCTTATAAAACGTTGAGAGATTCTAATAAGAAGTAAAATTTGTTTAAGAAAAACATTTATTTAAACAAAATTTAACATAAACAAAAGTTTTACTATGATAAAATAAAGTTTTAATAAACAAGAAAGCAATAAATGAAAAGTAATTTAGAGATTTATCCAACAACTGATTTAATTTTCTTTTTAAAAGGATGTTTAAACTTTGTTTTCATCATTGTTGTCCACTGAGGAATGCTTGGTGTAAACAGTTTTGGATTTATTGTCCTGAAATGCATAATGACAAATTAAAAAAGTTTGCCATGATCAGATCAGCCTTAAATTTGTTATGAATTAATTAAATAACTATTGAAATTTATAAATTTCTATAAATTGTTTTTTTATAATCAAAACAAAATTATTTTAATTGAATCATGTACTTTGTATTGGAAGCTTATCATCAGAGGCCGTTTTATTTTACGCTTTAAGAAAAATCTTATTCCACGGTAGAATATATAAATGAGTATTATTAGAAGAGCTAATCCACCGATGGTTGAAAGTATCATCAACCAGGTAACTGTAAATTTCATTTAATTTTTAACTGAGTCCCACTATCAAAATTCTTAAACTTTTTCGTTTAAATTTAGTAAGATTTATACAGGAAGTTGCCAAGAATGAAAGTTAAGTTGTTTGTACATAAATAAAAACTTACTATCATCACAAAAAGCTCCACTAACAGTTTTTATACATTCACAAACTTCTTCTTCCTCATGAGGAAGGGTTTTACATCTTCCAAAGGGACGATTACAGTCCATATCACGACACCCAGGCACTAAAATGTCTATATCAAGCATTAGTAAGAGTTTAAGACTTTAAAAACCAAAATACTTATCAAATAATAATCTATAATTTAATTTTAAAAGTTTCTTAATTAATGTTTATATACTTTTTCATAAGATAATTTAAATTAAGATTAACTACACTACAATTATACATCAAAATATTATCTATTTGAAAAATTTACAGCAAATAACTTTTTGACTCACTACCCGATCCACCCTCATCTTCATCATTTTCAAGATCTTCAAAAGTATTTTCTTGGTTTTTGAAACAAGTAGATGTAGCAACCAACGTCAATAAAAATATACCAATCACCCGTTTTTTAAACATAATTGAACAGAATTAAAGTTTTATAATAATAAACTTAAATTAACTGCAAAAGCAAAAACATGGATTGATTTTTATTGAATCACAACTAAAATAGTTAGATTTTAAAGTTTTCTGTAGAACTTTTATTTAAAATCTATATGATTTCCACTATAAAAGCGTATGAATGGTCGTTCTCGACGGAAAGCATGCCAAAAAAGAAAAAGGCTTTCCCAATTAACTGCATGAAATCATAACGACGTGAATAAGCTTATATACTCTTAAATACTTTTTCATTCTTCATCCAGTGTTTTTTTTGATCTAGTAAATATTTATCTCAAACTTTTCTTTTTCGTTTAATTACATTTAATTCAAACTAATTTTTAAACTAGAGTTAAAAACATTAATACAATGAAATACATAAAATGATTGAAAATAAATAAGAAGTTGTTTTATTACTAATATTTAAAATGAAAACCTCAGTGTCTAATGCTTCAAAAAGAGTTAGTAAACATAAAATTTAGACTAGTTAACATCGAATAAATATACTTTTATAGATATATAACATAAATATCAACAAATAGTTTTGATTAAAGTTAAAAGCTATATATCGAGTCGAATAGAAAGTTTTTATCAAAAATATACTTTTTTTTTCAATATTAAACTGTGTACTAGCTATTCATAAAATAAGAAAAAATTTCAAATACAAACTATTTAAATGAAGGAAGCTATTATGCCTATATTAAGAAGAAATGAAGTTATAAAATCAAAAATAAATAAAATCAATCATTTTACATTGGTTCAAAATCTGAATAGTTTATCAGATGTTTGTAGGAAATCAAAATGATTGAAAGGAGTATGAAAAGCATAAATACGAAACAAATATTTATCGTGTTATATGTAAATAAGATAATAATAATTTAAGTAGCATTAACATTTATTCATTAAACATTTTTTCTTAATTTTAATAAATGAAAAAATAAATAATAAGATAAAAAAATAGTTTAAGTTTATTTTTGATGATGTGAAAAAACTATATAAGAAGCTGAACAATTGGTGTAAAGTCAAACAACAATTGTCTAAATATTTTTCTACCTTTTTCGTTTATCATTCTTAATAACAATTTATTTATCATGATAATTTTATGATCAGTTAAACTAAAATATGTTTATTTTAGAACCAACTATCTTTTTAAATAAGTATCTTTATCTTACATCATTGATAAAGTGTGATATAGTATAAGCAACTAGAATGTAACTTAAATGAGAAACTTTTAAAGTGGTAAACAAGTACACCGAGCTGCAACCGATAATAGAGCAATTTAAAAGTTATATCCGCAAAAAAGTTTTAAAAACATTTAATTTTTCTTTAAATAAATTTCTCTTACAAATCAGCTGTCATTATATGCTTAGATTTAAATTTGCTTTAAGAGAAATGAACTTTAAAGATTATTTAAACTCAAAAATTTGATGTATAATCTGCATCATAGTTCTTAATCTGTTGTAAAAACTTCATCATACAAAATAAATTGTGTTGTAAGCACTGAAAACTAGATTAAAATATATATTTTCAATTTAGTAAAATCTTTGAATAATGTTTCAGTATATTTTTATCATTATATTTGATTTTTTCTTTAGTTTACATTCTAAACTAAAAATTGTTATAAACTACAAACAAAAACAATATTCAAGTAATTATGATTAACTTAAAAAGACTTTCATTGTCAAATTTTAAGAGATAGCTTTACAATAAAAAATTAATATGGCTTCTTATATGCCAAAATTCCAAATTAATAGATATCTCTTAATAATCCCACAAATTACTTTTGATATATTCTCAAAACATTAAAAAAAATTTTTAATTAATGTTTATTTTTTGCTAGATAAAACTTTTTATATACAACAGTATACAATGATTTATAGTAAAAAATATTGACGCATCAGTTTATTTTCTGCAGTATATATATTTCTTTGTATTCATTTCTTTTAGGAAGTATAAATACTAATATATAAATAAATTTTTGTCATATATTGCTTATTACTAGGGTAGTTTAATTGCTACACGTTTTGTGAGTATTTCAAAAGTACTAAATAAAAAGATTGTGTTGAAGCAAAAGTTTTTCTTATTTTGGTATCAATATTTGAAAAGTTTTTTTTTAAGTTAAAATGCTAAATCCACTTGAATTTCTGCGCTTCATGCAAAACTGACATTTTCTAAGATAGCATTTATCAAATAAAATTTCATATTGGGCTGGTAGATAAAAACGAAAATAATATTATATTTTAAATATATTATCGGATTTAGATATCAAATTATGAATCTTATTGTTTAGTAATAATTGGAATTATGAATAACAACAATTTGTAAAATATCTTTTGCTTATCAAAGAACATTATGTGTAAAGTGTTGGAAAATGTTTTGTAATGGTTGTAGGCATTGTAAATGCTTGGCTAATCTTGTAGGAGATTCTATTGAAGAAGAGATACCATCATGTTGCTGTAAACGTGGTCATAAAAATAATCCTTATAGATATTTTCTTTTAATGTATGAAGAGAAATTTCAAGAAAATCGAAATGATATTCATGAAATAAATAGGAAAAGAATAGAGTTAAAATGTGAAATCAGATCGATGTCGGAAAGTTTTGGTAAATTGAATGTACGGTGGGCAGATAAACAAAAGGACTTATTTGAGGTTAATAGCTCTATAAAAAAAGTGAAGAATTTTAAGAAGAGAGTAATTCTACAATTTAAAATGATGCAGAAACGCCTAAAAGATGATAGTAATGAAAGTAAAGGCGACATACTTATGTCAACAGTTGACGAACAAAATTGAAACTGTAAAACTTAAAAATAAAACGATTGTTGTTTGCTTTAAGCATCTTTATTAATAAATTAAAAATAGATGTATATACACAGCTGTTTAAACAAAACCATATACATATTTAGTGAGCTAAAAGTAGGCGAGTCGTAAGCACCTCAACCACCAACAGATTTAATTGTAAGCTAGGTGTTGTATGTTTGAACACTAAACTGTAGATGATCTTACTGTATACCTAAATGTGTTTTTAAGTTTTATATTGACGCCTTGCTTGTTACAAACTCTTTCTGAATACATATAGTTTAGTTGTTCGTTGTTACCTATCATCGTTATTAGCCGCCCTTTAAAATAGTACAAGGCTCTTTTAAAAAGTTACTATCGTTACAACCACCAATAAATTTGATTGCAAGATAAGCTTTTTTGATTTAGATATTTTTTTTATAAGAGTCAGTTTTCCGAAAAAAAAATTGTAACGAACTTGTTTTCATTTAACTTTCGAGACTAATATGTTTTTAACTAAAAGTATTTAAAATTATGTTTCAAATTTTTTAAATCACACATTCTTCAGTAAGAAAAGCTGATAAAAAGCAAGCTTTAATCTAAAAATCTAATAAAAGACCTGTTGATAAATTTATCAGTGAAAAATATTAATTAAAAATTATTTACAGACCAAGTCAATCAATCGACTTTTTCTAAAAATGCTCTTACTGCGCAGAATAAAACCTAAAGACACAATATTTTCCTAGGACCCATTCGTAATTTGATAGAATTCGCCCCAGTAAATTACATAACCAAATAAATTTAACTAGTTTTTAATAATAGATAAGTTTCAATAGTAAAATTTATTACTATTAACAAGTATCAAATATTACATTGTTATAAAAAACAATTTATTTAGAATAAGTAAACTTATAATTTGGATTATTATGAGTCTGTAAGATCTCGATTCTAAAGCTCTTGTAGACTTTTCAATGCTTTTCTTACAACCTTACCAGTAAAAACTTTTGGGCCAACCATAGACAATACAAGCAAAGCATTTAACATTATAGTAGCATGCATGCTTTTTAAAATGTACTCATTTAGTAAAATATAAAAATAGCAGTCATATAACATTAAAGATTCCTGGTTTAAGCTGTTTAGATTAATCATAACGCAAAATTATGTTCAGCTACTTTACAAAAAGTTAACTGAAATATGATTGTTTATAAGATCTTGTAGTATTAACCAAATATTTGCAAAAAATGAACAACAAAACTTGTATTGGTCGAAAATTATTAATAATAAATTGTAGGCAACTTGAATCGAGTCTCATCAATCAAAGCCAATATCAAAAGCTGAATCGGTAAAGCATCTGGCACATTTGCACGGTTCACCTCCAGAGTCTGGGATAATCCAAAGTCATCCATCAGAACCAAGGCTGTCATCTATAGAGCCTTTTGTCTGCAGTACGCTATTGTAAGCCAGTGAAACTTGGACTTTGTCGAAGGCTAACGAAAATAATCTTAACACCTTTCATTTTCGTTGTCTTCGTCATATATTACGAATCAATTCTCTATAAAACACTTACAAAACTAGTAATGAGTTTAACTAATTTTAAAACAAAAAATTTATTAGTTTTTTAATAGCTCAATAATTTTTAAACAAAATCAACATAAATCGAGGAATTAATTGATTAAAGTCTGGAACTGATTTGCTATTTATGTAAAATAGTCGGTAAACACTACGCTCTAATGATATTAGCCTAAAGCGATATTCAGCTATTCTACTTCCTAATTGCGGCTATTAAATGTTTTAATGTAGAATTAACTTATGTTCAAGTTAGTTGGATTTCTTTCAGTATCTATTTTACTCATAGCTTTATTAATTTCTTCAACAACATTTTCTCAAAGTTTTTCCGGCTACTTGGCAAAATGTATTCCTAATTTCGTGCCAGAGTTTTTTATTTATTATTTTAATGATTATTTTAACAACTACTCGACTCAGAAAAAAGCTCTTGAGCGAGGTTTGTTATTTTGAAAATATTTGAATCATAAATTTTCTTATATATAAATGTCAATCTACTCATTTTATAAGAATTAATTTTATTTTTAATAATTATCTATTTTCTTCAATTAGAAATAAACCAATAAACAACAATTGTGTTATATGTCATAAAAAATTAGCTTTAACCTTCAAAAATAACTTTAATTTGTTTATTTGATAATTTATAATTCAAATATAAATCTTTTACCTAGGAGCAAATGACATCAAAGTCTTTCAACATCTCTTTACAAAAGATGAGTTGTGGCAATATTATAGAGGTACTAGTGATGATAGCAGAGGGGTTTATGTTGCCTTTTTGGGGAAAGTTTATGATGTAAAAGATGGAGCTAAACATTATCAGCCTGGTGGTTCTTATCACTTCTTTGCTGGTTTGTAATTTGGCTAACAAATTCATAATTTGTGGATTTTATACATTTTTAATGATAATTTTAAATTATTCATTTTATGATTATAAAGGATCATTCTTTTTATTTGATTTTAAGTTATATAATTTTGATTTCTTTTAAAGGTAGAGATGCCACTAGAGCTTTTATCACTGGAGACTTTAGTGAAAATGGATTGATTGACAATCTTGATGATGTATCTCTTCATAACTTTGCAGGGATAAATGATTGGAAAAAATTTTATGCAAATAATTATCTGGTTGTTGGTAATGAAATTATTTATTTATTTATTACAATAAATGTGAAGGAGGGTGCCTAAAGAGAGCACCTCTCGCTAACACACATTCTCACAAATTAGATCTATTATTAAGATAAATTTTGTAATTTGTTTTGAATTATTTTTTTAAAATGAAAAAATATATATTTTAGCAATAATTAGAAAATAATTATTTGATTTTATATTTGTTTGTATTTATTTACAAGGATATAATTTATCTGACAGGAAAGGTTGTTGGGTACTTTTATGACTCTTCTGGTAAACCAACTCCTAACATGAAGAATGTTCAAGAATCTATAAAGAGTGCTTTAAAAGCAAAAGAAGAAGAGAGGTCTTTTGATTTAAAGATGCCTGCTTGTAATAGTATGTCTTCACAAGAACATGGTTCGAAAGTTTGGTGTAGCAAAAAAAGGTTTTATAATTTTCATTTGGAAATAATGGCAATAATTTAAGTTTGTAGTTAAAATTTGTTTCTGATATCCTGATTTTCAATTGGCCCCATTTTTCAAATAAAAACATGAAATTAAAAACATTTGAAACTCTAAAAAGTGCACTGCAGTAGAGATTCAACTAAAACTGAAATATTGAATCTAATTCTTGAAATGAATTTGATGAAAATTGAATCAATTTCATATAAGTTCTCCAAACAACTCAATAAAAACTTGTTTGTGTAACGCCAGTGGTTCTAATCAGAATATAACGATTTTATAAAGACCAATTTGAGTTGAGTAAGCACCTTAATATGTAAAAACTCCTCGGTCAGCAGCACCAGTATTACGTATATTGCTTTGTGGTAAAAGATAGCGAAAACTCAACTGCTCATATCAGAACTTATCAGAAGTACTTCGTTTGCTTCTAAAACAACTAAGAAATATTGCTCAATGTAACATCGGTTTATTTCAGCGGAGGAGTAAGTCGTGATTGGGTTGGTGTACCTAGATTGTTCCTTGCCCCAGGAACTTCTACACCTAGATGTGTCTGTGTAAGAACAAACGGAGCCAGCTCGTTTGGATTAGATACAGCAAACGGAGATCTTGATGATCCAAGAATCAAACCATATCCTGGATGTGAACCGCTCAGTGAAATTTGTATAACTTCCACTGGGTCTAATTGATTCAATTTAATCAAATTGATGTTTATTTCAGTTAAATTTGTTGTCTACTGACATCAAGTTGCTAACATGTAAATAATTCAAAATTTATTAGATTTCATCGAAAATGTATAAAATAAAGATGAAAAATTGATTTTTCTAATCTTGTACCCAGCTACATGTTTAAATCTTATTGTAATCTACAATACTTAAAATACTTTTTTTACTTTCTGTTTTGATTGCCTTTAGATGAGTATTTTCTTCATCATTTGCAGCAATATCAGTTTCATCTTCGTCATCTAAGACTCGTAATATAATCTTTAAAATATTGTAAGCTACAAAGCAATCATAAACTTTTTTGTTTATAAATTAATTGTATAGAAATTTGTGGGTTTATTTTATTGTAAATATGAAATGTATATTTTAGTTGAAACTTTTTATTTTTTTACTTTAGTTGTTTTACGACAAAATCTTGAGTCTTCCATGCTTCACGTTTGTCTTTGCCAAATTTTATTTTTATTTAGATGATTATTATTAAATTAAATCACTTTTTTGTGTATTTTTAAATGTTTTAAAGAATCTCAGTAAATAAAAGTTGAATATCTTTTTGTATTCATCCCTACTTTTTACAGAATAATTTAATTTATTTAGAAAATTTATTTTAGGCAGAAGTTTTCATTCATGTCAATTTCAATACAAAAAGAAAAAAGTGGACTATACCTTAATGTCTTTATTTCATAAAATTCATTTTAGTTCAACATAGTAAGAAACATGGTTAGAGTAGGTTGGTAGAAAACACCTGTGACAGTATTTCAATTGAAGTTATACCATTATAACAAGCTTAATTGTCTACTCTACTCATTATAAAGACCTTTAATTCTAAAGATCCATACTTCTTTATCAATCTTTTCAAATTGTACGTCCAATTTTTGAATACAAAGTTAGTGCATGGATGCCATATCAAGTTAGTGATATCAAAAAAATCGAATCTGTCCAAGCAAAATTTACGAGATTGGTATGCAGAAAAATTAAATACGATAGCTATAAACAACGTCTCAGCTTCTTAAATTTAGATACTTTGGAATTTCGAAGGATTAAATACGACTTAATTCTTATTTCTAAAATTATTCATAATTTAATTGACCTTCAGTTTGATGATTTCTTTTCTATTATTCCCTCCCTCAACTTATATCAACTCAGAGGACACACATTGCATCTTAATAAGCCCACATTACCTGGTACGTTATTAAGATCAATTTTTTTTCTCATACCGCACAATTAGTACTTGGAACCAGCTGCCATCATACATTGTCATGTCAAAATCACTCGTGCCGTTTAAACAGAAGTTGAACCGTTATAGTATTGCCAACATTGCCATTTCTAAACTGTGAATTTTGTTCTTTTTTTATATTATCAACATTCTATGTAACTGCTCACTGTTATATGTTTTGAGGACTACTGAAATGTCATGTGTTACATCTTTTTCTTTCTATATATCTGACTTAATAGATGTTATTTATGAGAATGTATGTTTCGAGAGGTGCTCTCTTCAAGCATTTATTGAAATGAATTAATAAATGTAATATTTAAAATTTCATTCTTACCTTAAAGAGCTGTAAGAGCAATTTTTCATATTAAAAGTGAAGCTGTTATAATGATTTCTAAAAGGATCATAATATATTATTAGAAATATTAAGATATGATGCTTAGAAGAATAAATTTAGTTTTAGAATATATTCTTATCAAAAAATCTAACATAATCTACTGCATGACTCTCAACTAAAATTTGCTCTCAACAAGGATCATGTTTCAAATGATACATTCTTATTTTAAACTAATGGCAAATCTATCCATTATAGTCTGCAATATGTACTTTTAGTAAAAGTATTTTTATATATAATATTCCAAGCCATTGTCAAATATGAATTTTAGTTGAATCAAGTTTTATTTGATAATAACATATCAAGAACACCTTAAAAAACTTTTAGATTTAAGTAAGAAAATCTAGTTTTTTAAGTGAGAGAAAAACAAATACTTTGAAGCTCATTGTTATAAGTAAAATTACGGTACAACAATTGTAAGAAATACAAACTTAAAGACTTTTAAGTAGGTATGCAAACAACGAAGTAGTATTTTCAATTGTAATAATTCAACTAAAGTAACTAATACATTTTAAAAGACAAATCATATATTTACTCTAAAAACCTTATTTAGATGATCAAAGTATGAAGGAAGTAGCAGTCAACAAATTCATTTTAAAGCTATAAAAGTACCGTTTATTAAAAGTATGGAAACGCAACGCGTTACGAGAATTTTATCGAACTTTATCCATTTGTTAAACTGTGCTTTTTTACTTTGTTTAAAAAGATTATCTTTGTAAGGATTATAAAAAGATACTTTAATTTGGTTGAGTATCATATTATCAGATTATAAATTTACAATTATGAAAAGTTTTGTAAAAATATCACGATTGGACAAATTAATAAATAGTAACATGAGATAATAAAGAGGTATAAACGCTAAACCAAACATTGATCTTAATAAAAAAGCTAAAATTATTAAATATTCTACAAAAAAGTTTTAGTAATTTTACTTTTAAACTTTCATTTCAGAATTTTACTTTTCAAAGGCATTAATAAAAGTGTGAATGTACTTTGAAAAAAAGATTTAAATCATACCAATAGATCAACTTAAGCCTGTTTCAGATATTAGTTATAAACGTTTTTTGAATATTGATTTAAAAAATTCATTATTCAAAATAATAAACTTTTCAAAGAAAATTTGGTTTTGAAAGCCGAATTTTAAATAGTTTTTCTCTCGAATATTCTCTAAGCAAACATAAATTACGTTTTTACAAAAATAATTCTGATGGTCCATTATATTCAATGTCAGTGTTTGTGCTGAAAACATAATTTTTCAACTAAATAGCATATTTAAATTAAAACTTTGTTTATTGCAGACTTTTTATATGTCGGGTGATTCCCTTAAACACTACTAAATTTTAGAATTATTCAACCGAAGAATATATAAACGTACGTCATTTTGGACGTCATGATTTCTAGAACCTTCTATCAGTAGAAAGGTTATAAACTTCTGTTAAAGGATTTAAAAGTAGATTTTTTTGCCTCTTAGAAACTTCGAATTATTCTAAGTTTTATCTTATAGCCTAAAAAGCTGACTTGTTAAAGTTTCATTTATGTAAAATAAAGTTGAAATTCTTTTAGATTAAAATAATGTTTTTTTTTTGCTGATTTATAGTAAAAATGATTTTAATTTTTAGATCGAATTACGTTAGTTGAAAATTTATTTTTAAGTTTGATAACTGGAAATGAAATTAGTTATTATTTTCAAATTCTTTATTTTATTTTGTCATATTTCCTTTCATTATTATATTTTTGATGATACAAAAGTTTTAAGTAAAAAGCATACCTTAAAATATTGAAATAACTTATTAATAAGTTGATTTACATTTTTTTTTCATGTAATTTCAAGAAGTTTTTGTTAATTATAAATCTGTAAAAATTATTTTTATTTTATCTATAAAATCTTCATAATAATTTTTTGTTCTTTGTCACGTACATCTTATCTATCCAATGTAAATATTGAATTTTATTGATACTGATTGTTTTTAACATTTTACAATTACATAAAAAAGTTATTTTGATTCAAAAAAAAATATTTTTGTAATGATTAAGTAATGTATGAGTTTGTTTTTAATTATTCAATGTTTGTTTTATAACTAAAATATAAAAGTCCTAATTTTCTGAATTTTAGTGCCTCCATATTTATTATTAGCTATTACTACTTATTTGATTAGTATAATTTTTATGATATCAATTTTAGTTTGTATATCAGAATTTTTAGATTATAGTTTAGTTTTTTAATCTATTTCAAGTTTTTTTTAACAGTTTTGAATTTTTAAACTTTATAATGGGAAAAGACTTTTATTCAGTTCTGGGATTAAAAAAATCTGCATCAGAAGATGAGATCAAGAAAGCATATCGAAAGCTAGCTCTGAAATATCATCCTGATAAAAATAAAGCTCCAGAAGCAGCTGAAAAATTTAAACAAGTTGCTGAAGCTTATGAAGTACTAAAAGATCCTGAAAAAAAGAAAGTTTATGATGCGTATGGAGAGGAAGGATTACAAGGGGGCTCATCATCTAGCTTTGGTGGTAGAGGATTTACATTTAACACAAACCCACATGAGACATTTAAGGAGTTTTTTGGTGGACCTAATGTATTTAGTTTTATGATGGATGATATGATGGATCATGATGGGATTCCTGGCATGGGCTTTTCACGCTCTTTTAATTTTTCCAATGGCAACAATTTTCAATCACCAGACGCAATGATGAAGAGGCAGAAAAGAGACAAGCAAGATCCAGCTATAAATCAAGATCTTAAGGTTAAAATTAGCTTATGATTAATTTATGTCTGATATATTTTTAGAATTTCTTTAATATTATTTTATTTTAGTGCACATTAGAAGAGATTAATAGTGGTTGTGTGAAGAAGATGAAAATCACTAGAAAGAGGTTGACGTCTTCTGGGACATTTTCTAATCAAGACAAAATACTAACAATTGAAATTAAGAAAGGGTGGAAGGTATATTAAACCAACTTTTAAATAAAAGTCTCTTAGAGCTTATTTGCATCAGTTTGAATATAGCTTGAAGGTTATTAAATTAAAATTCTATAAAATCTTCAGGAAGCAGCTTTTTTCATCTCATCTTTCTTAGATATCTTGATTAAAATCAAATTTGTATCTGTTGAAGCTTCATGAAATTTGTATTTTCATTTTTAAGTATTTTGTTTTGCGATTTAAGGGAACATCAAAGTTTTAAATTTCATTTTATCATTTCAATTATAATCTTTAGTTAATAGAAACCTAATCTTATATAAGTAGTTTGAAGTTGAAGTTTTCCAAACTAAAGTTATCTTATGTATTGTCTTCAGCTTGTTGCTGGATGAGTTTGGATTACTATCACCCATGTCACTTAGAGTTGTTTAATTATATCTTAACCAAAAACGGGTTCAACAAAATGTTTAAGGACCTTAAATATTGTCGCGTTGAGCTTCAGGTATTCTTATAACTATCCGCTACCTTCTAACCTCTTCAAATTCTTTTTTGGTCTCTTTCCAAATAGATGATTGAAAATATTAATCAATTTTAGATATTATTACAAAAGTATTTTTAAGTAGCTGCAAAAGTTTGATTGTGTTCATCTTGATAAGCTTGATTTCATTTCAGGAAGGAACAAAGATCACATTTGCTCAGGAAGGTGATCAAAACGGTCACAACATCCCCGCCGACATCATCTTCACCATCAAAGACATCCCACATAAGGTCTTCAAAAGAGATGGGAGCAACTTGCTCTTTACTCATCGTATAACTCTCAAAGAGGTAATTTAATCTTCATCTTTATCTTCCTGATCCTCATCTTTAATCATTTTTCAGTCTCTGTTGGGTTTCCGGGCAACAATTCCCACTCTCGACCCCAACCGACAGATCCCGCTCCCTATCACCGAGATAGTTAATCCCAGCACACAAAAACGAATCCAGGGCGAAGGTCTCCCAGTTGCTAAGCAACCACATCGACGCGGTGACCTCATCGTTAACTTTGAAATCGATTTTCCAACTTTCCTCACCGCTCGAAGCAAACAGGGTCTGCAGGAAGCGTTGCCCTGAATCTGTCCAAACTCCCCGACCACAGCCAATTGATAATCTGTAATTTGTGACATCAAAAATCCAGAATCAAGTGGTGGACAGCCACAAAGTTCAAACTCCATTCTCAGATATTTTATTTTGTTTAATTTCTAAATCCCAACATGACGTCATCACTTATATAAGGTTGCTACTGCGGCGCGGTTGCCATGGTAGTGATGAAGATTTCTCTGAAATAAATTTAATTTTCTCTAACAAAAGACTTCCAGTTTATTTCTAACTGAGCTAGTTACTTAAATTCTTATCACATGATGATTAAGATGATAATCTTGTTCTTCATGTAATTTCTGATAAAATTCTGAAATTGTTTATTTGTTTAAGTCGCAAAAATTGATTAAAAAAAACTCTTTTTCGTTTTGATTAAACGATTTTTTTTTATTTTTCACCAAATCTTCAGCAGATAAAAGTTCTGACATTTTTCAATACTTTAAAACCTTTATCTTTTGATTGGTTTTCACGCAGCTAAACACGAGACAAAGATTTTCTTTCAATCTTATACAATGTCCTTGATTCATGATTTTAATTAAAACCACACAAATAATTTGACAAAAATCTGTGCAGGCAACACTAAGGGTCGTATATGAAGATATTTTCATAATTGAAAGTTTTTTTAGCCAATTACTCATACCATAATTTCTCCAAAGCCTCTGTCTGCTGTTAGTTGAAAAGAAACCAAGTTAATTAGTTAATGAAATGCAGCAAAGTTAAATTTCTTTAAAATAAATAACTTTTTTTGATCAAGTAACTGATATGTAGAAAAACTAAATTTTCCTGAAGATTAAATAGATTATAAGTTGTCTAAATCTTTGGTATTCAGAAAATTTTATTTACTTTTGATGAAGTAACCGTTAAAAATAAATGGATAAAGTTTGAATTTGTAAAAAAGATTTTTCTGAGACGTTAGATTTCTAACTGACTATTTTTGCCTTTGGCTGTTAATATTCAGCAGCTAATAAAAAACTTTTTGTCATTCAGTTAAGTGCAATTTTAAACAATCACCAGAGATTTCATCATTGAAAAAGAAATTAGTATAGACGCTTAGAGGTTGTAAAAGTGATTCAATTAGGATTTCATAATAATCAAATGTTTCGACTATTTAAATTTGGTTAAATGAAAAGTAGCTTGAAAGTAATTTCTTAATTAGTTAAAGGCAATATAGATAATGAAATAATAATAAATAAATAATGAAGTATTAATAATAAATTTACACAACATAAAAACTGAAGTCGAAAATAAAAGTAAAAAACATTTTATGACTTTGTTAGTAAATATTTTTCGAAAAATAAAATTGTTAAGCTAATTTTAACAAATGTTATATTTGGCATAAAAGTTGTAGATTTTAAATATGCACTTCATAAAAATACTGAATCCAATAAAATTTTTCCCAAGATTAATTGATTAATGTCTCAGAGTATTTCTGAATTTAAGAGTTTTTAGTGAGATCTTGCCTCTATTTAGCTTGTATTTAATTTAGTAGTGACATTGGTCTTAAAGAGTTTCAGCACATAAAACTATACCATTGATTAACTAAATTAGATTGATTCAAAGAAACAGTTTTAAAGTTATTAAGACGAGGTAATAGAAGAGTATACTAAACAAATATTTAAAGATCTCTATCCACTTTTATAAAATTGTGAGTAAAAAAAATCAGACTTTCAAAAAAACATTGTACTGAATTCAAAATAAAGTGTATATAAAAGAATTAAACTAAATTCAATATAGATGACCAGATTTTTACTTATTTTTCTGATTTTTGTCAGTATAATAATCACTTCAGCAGCTTGATAAAATCAATAAAGAAATTTTAAAACGTTTAATGACTTTAAAAGATTTTCTGGAGCACACCTAGCATACCCGTACCTGACCCTAAGAGGCATTATATCTATTGAAATTGAGACAAAATCAAAAAAATATTTAGATATAAATTCACAAACTTAATAAGAAGAGATATTTAAGGGTTACTTTATGGAGAATAAGCTTTAAGATAAAAGGAAGTACTCTGATAAGGAAGTATTTACCCTAAACTACCTTCGACCGCCAATTCCAAGACTTGTCTTTAAAAACAGCTGAAAGCTTTTTACAGATCTTTAAAACTTATTTTTAACTGAACTGTTCAACTGTTAGTGAAGTTCAAACTGATATTGTAAATCGCACATTTTTTTATTATACTTTTAAAAAAGCACGCTTTATCAGTCTAAAAATACTAGAAACTAATATTTCAGATTTTCCTTTATCATTTATAAGTATCTACCTTGAAGTGCTTGTATGTAAGGTTTTGCCACCATCAACGCCAATTTTTTTTCAACCTATGAATAAATTTTAAGATATTTTCCGTCGCCAAAAGCTTGCCTCAGAGATGATCTAAGCGATCTTTGAGAGATCTTCTTCTTTTCGTCAAATAAGCTCAACTTAATGAAAATTGTTCGACAGAATAATTTAACTCCAAGAAAAGTCAAGGCGAAGAACCACATCAAGGGCTACTTTTGGCCTTTTGTGGACCTTTTGTGAGGAACTTTTGTTTGTGGTTTATTTTGTAAATAGAGGCGCTTACTACAGCTCATGAAAATGTAGAAATCCTGAGGAAGTCTTTAGCGCAATAAAGGGTCAAGGTTATCCGATAACTTTTGTTTTTTCCATTAAAGTTTCTATATGATCTGGGACTTCCTCTGCACCCTATCTATATAAAATTCTCAAATAATATTCTGATTTCGTCAGTTTTTTTATAAATTGAATTACCAAAATTCATTTCCTACTCAAATTTTCCTGTTATAAAATTATTTCTTTTACTTCAAAAATTCTATTTTTCTATTCAAGACGATGTTTATAACTATCATATTTAATATCAAGTTTCCTGCAAACCAATCTCGTAAATGTTGTCTGAATAGATTCGATTTTTTTTGATATCATAAACTTGATATGGCATCCATGCACTAACATTGTATTCAAGAATTGGACGTACGTACAATTTGAAAAGATTGATAAAAAAGTATGGAACCTTAGAATTAAAGGTCTTTATAATAAAAAAGACAAGGTTGTTGATTTTGCAAAGATTTTAAAAGCATGATTTGCCATTTAAAGTCAGATGATAGGATAATGCCAAAGTCTAGGACCGAAGATATTCGTTGAATAATAAATTCATTGATGGAATATTGGTTTAATGAATTTTTTTACCAAATTTAAGACAACCAACAAAATATAAAAAGTTGTTTAGTTTATTTCTTATTTAGTAAGAAAAATTATTTTAGTTCTTAGTGATCAGTTATTCTAAATCATATTTTAAGAAGTTACTTTTCAAAATTAGTTTAAAATTTTCTAAAAACTTAAAAAAATCAGTGGTAAGTAGTAGATGAACTTCATGAACTTCGTGACTTGATTCATCATAATCTCTGTTTTTTTTTGTGTTAATCAACTTACAAAGTTCCTAAAACTTATTTAAGCATTTAGAAAAGTTATCTCTAAACATTAGCAAGTATTTGCTACCAAAATATTGCTGAGAACTTACCATCTGCTAGATTACTGATTAAAAATTCTTTAATTTTCAATCTTCAAGCAAAATGCTTGAAAGTTTAATTCAACAATATTGTATTCTAAAAGATCACATTTGTATCAAACCATGAAAGGACCAAATATTTTAAGAGGCAGAATAAATACTTGAATAATTAGTTTACAACAGTTTATAAATATTCAACACATAAACATATGAAAACAACTTGTTAGAAACTGATGTTTGCATACAAGAACAAGAAAAAATTCACAAGTTTGTCAAGCTGAAACGTATTTGTGATGTTGTTAGCTAATCTTACTAAGCACTAAAGGAAATTGCAACGATATGAGATAGTAAAAGGCATTTGAAACTTTTATTACAACAAAAGAATCATTTTAGTTATAAATAGTTTAGCGTGGAATAAAGAAAATAAGAAATGAAAATAATCCCCCCAAAAAATGGAACAAAACATAAAAATGACTTCAGTTAGTTTGAAATAAATTGTGCAAAACTGAAGAAGGTTTCAATTTGAGGTTCGAACTTTATCGAGTTTTTATCTAAAGCTTGTAGAAAGTTCTCTACTCAGCATCAAGATTTAATTTGTGGAAAGGTTGAAGAATTTAAAGAAGAAATATTCTTCAAAATGAAATTTAATCTTGACCAGTTATCTGTTTGATCCTGGTCAGGGTGGCATGGAGACGGAAGTGAATCCTAGATTCCATAGAATAATGAGCATAAGTTTTTCTATAGTGAAAAAAGTTTGATGAATAAAAGTGAAACTTCTACAAATTTGTTCAATGACAAGGTTGACTACTTTCAATTTAAATAGTCTTTGTGTGGTTTATTATGATCAGTTTATCTATTTGAAATGATTCTATCATCTTTAAGATTCTTTCAGTTATTAAACAATTAACTATTTTACATTTTATTTTTTAAGTTCTGTAAAATTTATGACAAATAACTGAAACAGATATTAGATGAAAAACTAACTTGGCAAATTTAGCCAAGCCTCTGGCTTCTTCAAACCTATTTTGTTGAACTAACATGCTAGCTAGGTCTGCTAAGGCGCTTGGAGCCAGGTAATGATCTTTAATGATCCCTTTGTACCTGTAATATAAAGAAATGAATTTATCTAAAACGTCATCAGCTGAAATTGGTTTACATTAAAAGTGAATTATTGATTTGAAAGGTTTAAGTGAAGTTGAATTATTCATGAAAGTGAACTAAGTGAATAAAAAGTCTTAATCTAAAATGTATGTATCTAATACTAATATTTATTACATAAAACAGTAGACAAGTTTAGAATGAAAGTCAGTTTATATATATAAACATGACAACTATATCTAAAATAGAAAATACTTTATTACAACTTAACTAAGTCTACAAGTTATTTTTGAAAAGCTGTTATATAAAAATATTTGTAATTAATAATTAAAGGAAAATTGAGGTATGGAAAAATAGATTTTACTTTTCTTTGACGTCAGTATAACAGACTTCTGCCATAACCAGCTGGTTGCCACTCTCTAGAAGATTTCCTTTCAGATATTGAAGTAAGCAAAAATCATCATAATAAAAAAAAGAATTTTCTGGTTGATGAAGAGAAAAGTCTGAAAAATAAGTTTAAAAAGAAGAAAAAAGAAGATATAAAAGACCGTGATCAAGATCAGGGGCAAGTAGAGATTTTTTTTCTTCTAAAAGATCGAACTCTTCATCAATCTTGCTTAGATGCAGATTTCGACATTCTTCGTTATTTTTTAACATCGATAATTGGTTCCATAAACTCAGAATTTCCTATAAATAAAATATTTCTGCTAAAAAATAGAGAATTCTGAAAAAACTCATTAAAAAATGTTGAAAAATAAAACAAAGATTTTGTTGGAGTAAAAAACTTCATCCGAAAATAATCGATTAATTTGTAGCTGCATCCGATCTTCGGGTCAATAAAAACTTTTTCAAAAAACTATTTTCAAGCAACTTAATTGATGATATTGATCAACTAACATGTACAGGAGCAACCAGCCTTCTCCCCTGTTCAAGATACTTCCTGGCCTTTCGAACCACAAATTTTTCGACTGGTAAACTTTTTCCAGCAATTCGTTTCTTCAGTTGTGGGACCAAGCTAAAAACTGACCGGTCAGTAATTTGTGGTCGACCTCCCACTGTCAGTATCACCTCATTAGTGCTTCTACTTGGTCATTGTTCTCAGGTCTCATCTCATAAAGGAAGATAGCTTTCAGGTAAGTATACAAACATTTCGACCAATTACTTTCTTCACTGAAAAAATAGAAATATGAAAAGATTTGAAGTTGAAATTTGAACGAACCAAAGAATCGTTGCATAATCTGAAGCTTCTTTCCATCTCATTTGATAGGAGCAACACCACATCAATTCCCAATAACAAAAATGTGAGAATTGTTTCCATTCATTTTGAAGAGAGGATGCTTTATTTAAATGATCCATCGCCTAAAAATTGAAGAACTTAAAAGTAAAAGAGGTGTTTTGAGGTATTACTTTATCGTATCTGCCCTCAAACTCTTGTAACCTTCCAGCAAAAAAATGAAAGTAAACACCACTGGGAAATTTTTGTAACATTTTGTTGATAATTTCTCTTGAAAGTTCAATGTCAGTATCAAAACAACCTACAGAAAATATTTTAGGTCTTTTGTAAGGAATATAAAGCAAAAAACTAACCCACAAAGGGAGATATAAAAAGATGATAAGATAGAATGAATAAAGAGCTTAAAGAGCTCCTCAAATTGAGATTTGTATAGCAGTCTGTTAGTTGCTTCAAACCTTCATCTTTATCACTTTCAAATCCAATCCATTTAAGTAGAGAAATTATTCGAGGTGGTAATAAAGACATTCCCTTTAAAATAAGAAAAATAATTGTTAAAGAAATCTGACATGAGTGTGAAAATTAAATCTATTTTATTAGATTAACTGAAAAATTCTTGAAATTGTGTTTTAAATGGAAAACTTTGCTTAGTGACAACACATCTTTATTATTTCTATTTTCAAATATAAATCACTGAAACAGTTTGCAGAAATCGATTGATTAAATAAAATTATATTCAAAGAAGTCGTAAATATCGATTCTGTCCAGAAAAAGTTTCACATTTCACAAAAACTAAAAATTTGGCTTGATCTAACTCAGATAATTGCAAATTTATATCTCACTATATTAAAACCACCACAACCGAGGTTGACAGCTCCAATAAAATGCTGGATATACTCATTTTGTTTCACGTTTTCATATTCCAGTAAACCTTGGCAATCTTTATAAGCTTTGTAGCCTAATCTTATCTTGAGGCCGCCTTTTATTACATTAACAAAGTTTTCATTCTAATTGGAAATAAATCAATTTTTAATGATGTTCAAATTATTAAAAGTTTAAAACTACTAATATATTCACCTGGATAAAAGTTAAAAAGGCAAAAAAAAGGTTTAACTCGGCAAAAACCACTTCAGCATGCAGTTCATCTAAAAAAAGTATCTGATGTGAGCTTTACAGAAACAGTTTTAATAATTAAAAGTAAATAAAAGAATTTAAATGTGGAGTTTTCAACATGTTTATTTAAAAAGTTACAAATGAATCCCTATTTCTATCACAGCTTTAAGAACTCGATGTTTTTATTGTTAAAAGACTTATTTTTGTAAAACTAATAAAAGAATAACTTAAATAAATAATAAAGTTGGAAAATAGAATTGAATTCCCTAAATAAATAAGAAGAACAAACAAAGCAAAAGTCTTTCCACTAAAATGCTGGCTCAGTTCAATTATATTCTAAAAATTTTAAATTATATTTCAAGAAAAAAAGATTATGTAAGTAAAAAAATTGAAAGCTAAAAAAAAACTAAAAAAAAAAAGTTGTGTAACAATTTCTTAATTTGACCTCCAGAATAAACGTCTGCATCCTTAACTCCAAGCGCTCTTCCGAAGGTCGCGACAATATTTTGTTTTTTACGCAATCTAAAAATTTAAAGTTTTATAAAAACGTAAGCGTTTAAATAGTCACAAGATGACATGACGATGATATTACAAATTAAATTTGTCATGTAGGTGCTGTACAAGCAAAACAGAACATCGATTTTGATTATTAAAATAGATATTCGATTTTGAATTCAAACATAAATATTAACTCAATAAAATATTTTTCAGAATAAATTGTTCAATGAAAAACTTTGAAGTAAATATAAAGACTTGCCCATTACAGAGGTTCACAGCATATCTGATACTATCCAAAGCTCTTTCAATGTCTTCCTGTTGAAGAAGCAAAACTTAAATATTTTTTTTTTTTGTGAAAATTGAAACGAACTAAACAATTTGTAGTTTTCTTGTAAAGTTATTTAAAAAAAGTTTATCACTTACTGATTCAAACGTCATAATTGCTTCTAGAAACAATAGGGTTGACTCACCTAAGGCATGATACATACTTGATTTTGACCTATAAAGTAATTAAACTCAAAAATATATTAATAGTTAATGTCTTGTTATTATAATAAAATAAGGAAATAGCTTTAAACTGATAATTATTTAGTTAAATAACATTATAAGGTTAGAAAACCTTTAAAATATCAGAATCATTTTACGTATAAAAAATATATATATTCTGTAACTTCAAAAAATAATCTAAATAATTATATTTATAAATTCAATTTTCTAAAAATAAATAAAATATAATTTTACTTTGATCTACATAAAGTTTTAGCTTCTTTAAACTGGTTGTTGAAAAATAAGTTAATGGCATTGTTGACATCATTTAATCCTTCTCCTAAAGGAGTTACTTCTTTTAAATGCTGCTCCAAGCTTCCTGTGGCATCTTCGTACTAAAAAGTATTTTCAGCCAATAATAAATCAACAAATTTAGCTGATGAATACCATCCTGAATTATATTAAAGTACTCGTAATAAAAATTAAATTATTTTATATTATTTTGTTTTTCCAAGAATAACTTTTCTTTTTATATGAAAATGTCTGAAATTGAACCAATTATATAGAAAATAAATAAGATTACATCTAATCACATTATGAAACTAATATTGAAAAATAAAAATCCGAAATCCGAAAAGTATATTCATATAAAAAATTCATAATCATTAAAGATACAAATAATTAAAAAGTGATATGTTTTAATTTTAAGGCTTTTTTTAAAACATAAAAATTTCAAATCACTTCATCTGATGACTCCATGGTTTCTGGTAAAGAATTAGTTTGTGTTGACATTTAAACATTCAGGATTATCTGAAAAAAAGATCAAAATTCTGTATAAAAATGTATTTATTGAAAATTGTTGATTAAAATTAAATAATGTAGAAAATAAATATTTTAGAATGAAAATAATTAATTTGTTAAATAATTGTGCACTGAATACTTAAAATATGAACTCTAAAATCGTTTTAAACTTAATTTCTGTCTTTAAGGTAAAAATAATTAAGCTAAAAATGCAAATTTAAGTAAGTAAATCTTTAGTTAGTTTTTCATATCTAAAAATAGTTTCACTAAAAACACAAAAATAGGTTTATTACATTTTTATTCTGAAAACTTTTTTAAAATAATTTTTTTATTACCTTAACACTTTTGGTAGCAAAAAAATTAAACCAAGTTTTTAAGTAAATTCAGTTGGATAGCCTTAATATTAAGTTATTATTAATTCATTAAAAAGATGTTTTATACTAAGTTTAATTAAAATAATAAAAATGATTGCTCAAAATTATATTTTTGAATATAAATAAAAATTAAACATAAAGTTGTTAGGATATTAGTAATAATATTAAAAAAATAAAGTCTTGCAAGACAATTAAAAGAAATAACTTTGTAGTTACTTAATAAAAAGTAAATTAACATCTCAAATTACTAATTCAAATATAATAGTTTTGTAAAAAATTAAAAATAAATAATTATGAACTTTTTAAATTAAAATTATATTTTTACAAATATAGTTTTGAAAGTGAAATACAAATAGTAAGAAATAAAATAATAAAATGTACTCAATCTTGTAAAAAAATGGGACTACAAACCTCTAAAGTAAATTTACACAAAACCTTTGATGGCATTATTGTATTTACTTTTGCCAAAAATAATTAAGCATGAGGCCAAAGTTGACAAATTTGGTTCTTATCAAAAGTGTATACTTTGAAAATTCAGTTTTTAAGTTGAAAAAATTTAAAAATAAAATTATGATTTTATAGTATAACAAAATTAATTCTTTTATCATAGTTGAAAAAGATTCTGCACAATTAATTTATTTTTGAAGAGTTTTTAAAACTAAATTAATAAAAATAGAATATCGATAAGATTTCGATAAACCGTTAATACTACATAGTTATATCTTTTAAACAATTATATAGTTGTAACATTATAAAAAAAAATTGAACACTAAAATTTTAACTTTACTTTTGTAACATGGACTAACTAATTAAATAACAATTGATCAATCAAGCGAAAGAGCAGTCTTCTTGTCCAGCAAAAAATGCTGGATAAGAAAACTTGAAAAAGCTTAAATTTGTTCTGGATGACAACCAACTTTAAAACTTTCCGTCATTTATCAATGTTTGTCTACATGGTAAGAAAGTTTTCAGAAAGTTCTGTGTTACAATGTTATAAAATAACGATGACTTGGCAGCAACAAATTATAAAACATGTTATGTGGATGCAAAAATGTGCAATAAGTAACTTGAAAAGTTTCTAAGGAAAGACTGTAAAAACTGGTGCACGCTTTAACTAAGAATTTGAATTGTATTTCAGATATATATTATAGTTGGTAGTAGCATGCACTGAGCTATCCCTACTCTTTAGATTCGTTGTTCGATTGCACGGCCTGAGACAGTATTGTAGGCTTTTTATCTGGGCTTATTTCTATAGTTTTTGCTTCTCCTACAGCAGCCCGAAAACAGAGGCACTGTATTCATTGGTGAAAAAGATACTTTTCGAGCTAATAAGTGTGGATATTTGCACCTATATGTGCAAAGCACAATAAAATATTAGTTAATCGACCATTTTACTCTATTTCGACATAATATATGTGAATTAATACACAAGTTTATATATAAATCAGATAAAAAAAAGAAAAGAAATCAAAGTAATTCGTAGACTCTTACCATCAAAAAAATGTTTTTATTAAAAGCATATCTGAATTTTTCAAAATAGCTCTTGACTTTCAAGTTTAAACTTTGTTTATTCAAAAGCTTTTCTCGTTTATTTACGTAGAAGTTTTTACGAATAAAAGTGCTAGATGGACCCAATCATTTTTACATTTAATTCCTGTGATTTAGATAGAGTTTGAATAAGTTTTGTAAGTATAACAATTCAAAGTTTTAAAGTTTGTTTTCTAATTAGCAAAAATAACGGCAATAATTGTTTTAACATGAATTTAAGAAAAATGGTAAATAATGTAAAATATAAACTTAATTTATTAACAAATTGAGATGACAAAAATTCTATAAAGCTTATAAACGCATTAGTAAAGCAAAATACGCGAAATATTCCAAAACTAAAAAGTCTATTCTACTAAAAATATGTAAAAGTTATTTCAATAAATGTTCTAATACAAATTAAATAAACATAAATTAAATAATACTTATAGAGTCAACTAAATCGTCAAAAATTTACTAAATACTAAATCTTTTCAATTATGCCAATAAAAACAAATTTGCATAAAAAAAGAAAGTCATTTTAGTAAAAACCAGCTGTCTTGGTATCTACACGACAAAATATTAGCATCATTGGCAATTTAAGCTTGATTTTTTTAATGAAAGTTTTGAAAATATATACAATTTTTTTCAAAGCAATTTTAAATTTACAAAAAATTTAAAATAATTTGCTCATAATATTTTCAATTTCTATTATATTTTGAAAATAATTTTAGTAATTGTATCATAATAGATTGATAAATAGAAATTAATTGTACAGTTGAAATGTTTTCTTTTTCCATTCATTTTGATTTTGATAGAAACAAGATGTTCATTTTTTGTGAAGAAGAAAACTGAATTATTTTCTGATAGTATCATTATCCTTTTTAATAAAGTGTATATTTAAAACAATAATAACATTTTGATATTAAATCAAATAACTATTTTAAAATACTTTTTAATCGAAATATAGTTTTATTCTTTATAGAAAATACAATTTTCTTTTATTTTTGATTTTTGCAATATTCTTATTCAAATCAAAACTAGAATTAGTAGTTTATAAATTTTTCATTAACAAATCAGAAAGCTTTTTGGTGATAATTTGTCACTACAAGCTTTTGATAAAACCGAAAACTTCCAATTTAATTAGTGATACAAAAGTTTTTTTTTTCTAAAGTTTTTTGATTTTGTTTTAATTTAACTTTTCATTTACTTTTAAAGGTCTAAAATAGTTGTTGTCTGAATATGAAAATAGATTGTACTTTAATAAAATTAAAGAGTCAAAGAAAAATATATTTAGATGATGCAAACTTGTTTCATTACAGACATTTAGATAGAAACAAAAATTGGTTTCATAGATTGCAAAAATCTTTTTATTGATTAAATTGTTGATTAAAGCAAAAATACCTGCTTCTAAATTAATACTTGCAACTAATTGATTGGTTATAATATTTTTCTAAGACTGAAAAGTGTATTTAGAAATAAGAATAAAATCATGCTCAAAAGTTTTATATTTTGCGTTAAATTTCACAAAAAGTTACATTTTGAACTTGTAAACATTTTACTGATATAAAGATATTAAAAAACGAATTACTGATTAAATTGTTTTTAAAATATTCTAAAAACGAAAACATGTTTTAGAAGAAATAGTCTTATGAGGTTGTTGTTAGTCTCAAACAAGTTTAAAAATTCGGCTGTTCTTGAAAAGTCAACTAGACAAGATGTGATAACAGTTCTTTACAATGCTGATAACAGTTCTTATGATATGCTGCTTTCATTGGTATATGCTTCATTAGATTCAAAACAACGGGTTTGTAACAAAAGCTTTCAATTAAAAAAGTTATGTGGGTATTCTAAAGTATTAAGTCCTATGTTTTTAAGTATCTTCTTTCTCATATCTCGTTTAACTGGAAAATGTAAAAACTTAATAAAAAAGCTACATCTATTGTTTTCAACTTTTAATTAAAAATCAGTTTATAAAATTATTCTTTCTTATAGGTTTCTTCAATAGCAATTTTAGTCACAAACCAGCAAGGAAGTGTTTATTTAGTAAATACTAGATCATGTTCTGGGTTTCTTACTCCAGCTACTATCTTTAACTCGAAAATTGATCCAGGTGATTTGCTGATTGCTTATATCATCAAATTTCTTTTTAATCTTAAAGTGGTTTCTTTCAAACTTAATTTGAATTAGAAATTTGATTTTTTGTCATTTTGAAGGTAAATTTTTCAAAATACTTTATGAGGTATTTGTGGATACAACTTTAGATGGCCGCCTTGATATAATTGTTCCTCCAGGTAGCAGATATGATCAAATTTCTGAGAAATTGGAGCAGTTTTTAAGTAAATCTCTACTTTATTCGAAAAGGTTTTTCTACTTTTATGCAAAATATTTAAAAATTGACTTTCAGATGTTCAAGTGGTTTTTTCAAATGGATTTTTAGGAAGAGAAATCACAAATGATAAGTTAAAGAACAAGTTTGGATCAGTTGTTGATCTCTACTTTCAACCAGACAAGCTAAAAAATATTTCTGCTTCATATCAAACGCTCGATCTTTTTGAAAAGATCCGAATGGTCGGGAAAGGTCAAGGACGCGATTTTACTTTTTAAGACCTGACAAATATTTACTAAAAAAAACTATTTATTAAAAATGTTTAAAATCTGAAACTTAAAAATCTATCTTTTCATAAAACAGAAACATTCATTGAAAATACTTTTTTTGATTTCAGGAGCTTTTGGAACAGCTGTTCTTTACAGAAAAAAAGATGATAATTCGCTTGTAGTTTTAAAAGAGATTAATATGACTGAATTGAATTCACAAGAACGATTACTGGCGATGAACGAGGTTGAAAACTTCAGATTATGCGAGATCCTAGTTCATAGACTTTATTTAACAGATAAAAATATTATCAATACTTAATCATCCAAACATCATTTGTTACTACGATACATTTGAAGAGAATGGGGTTCTTATGATTGAAATGGAATATGCAGATGATGGTAATCTCTCAGAGTTTCTCTCCAGACAGGTCCATCAACTGTTTTATAATTCAATTTCACTTCTTAACAAAATATTTTATGTTCTGTGAGTTCAGTAAACTCTCATCTACTACTGATCCAAAAAAAATTTAGAGATCAAAGACTCTTTTAAAGTGTTCCTCAACATTTGATTTTCAACTAATATTTAGCAACATCTTTTGCAGGAGTCACAGTTAGATGAGAGATCAATTGTGGTGATGTTAATGCAAATAATTGCTGGTGTCTCTTACATACATGATCAAAATATTATTCATCGTGATCTGAAAACGGCAAATATTTTTAAAACAAAACAGGGATGCTTGAAGATCGGTGACTTCGGAGTCTCGAAGATTATTACAACAAGATTTAGAAAAGCGAATACAATGATAGGTTTGTAGTCGGAATTTTATCGATATTTTTAATATTTGTTTCTTAGGAACTCCTTATTATATTTCACCTGAGATATGCGAAGGTCTGGAGTATGATGAAAAATCAGACATGTGGTCTTTTGGGTGCATCATGTATGAAATGGCGACGAGACAACGAACTTTTCAAGGTAGCAACTTACCAGCTGTTGTAAATAAAATCATGAATGGACAAATTTCGCGAATTACTGGAAACTATTCCGCTGAGTTTCGAAAAGTTGTTAAAGATTTGCTTTCAAAGGAACCAGAGTAAGTTTGTAGAAGAATTTCTAAAGGTGCTGAGGACTCATTAGGATAAAAAAGAGGTCTTTTTTGAACAGACAGAGACCTTCAGCTCATCAGTTGGAAGCAAAACGTCTTCCCGATCTTTTACTAAAATATGGAATCGAAGAACCTACCAAGTTTCGAGTTACAACCGATTCCAGGTTTAATTGTGATCGATTCAAGCCCCACAGCATCATTGGTGATGATTCGAGATCAGTTTTGTTCCTTCATCATTTATCCAAGATGCAAATGTCCCCTGTTCAAGGGTTTCTCCCTAAAACTAGGATTAGACAGGTCATCAAAACTTCATCAATCATTCGATCTATTCAAGACTTGTTCAGATAGCAGTTGGTAAAGGCCACACGGTTGCTATAGGGATGGAAAGAATAGTTTATTCATGGGGCAACAACAGCTATGGTCAACTGGGTCATGGTCATCAACAGTATGTGGACAAACCTCAAGTCGTTGATGCTTTAAATGGAAAATCGATTGTTATGTGAGTTGCTGCCATCTAACGGAAGTAATAAAAATCATTGAAACAAACAGAGCGAGCTGTGGAGATCACTTTTCGGTGTTTGTGTCAGATAACGGAATCGCTCTTTCATGTGGACAAGGTGAAAAAGGATGTTTGGGACATGGTGATCTTGTAAACGTTGTTAGACCTCGACTCGTGGAAGGATTGCTCTCTGTGGATGTTGCTAATGTGTCTTGTGGATCAAATCACGTGGTTGTGTTATGCGCAGAAGGACAAGTAGGTTTCAGAGATCATCTTATGATCTTTTAACTCTTCTTTTTATAGCTCTACTCTTGGGGATGTGGATCTGATGGTCAATTAGGTATTGGAAGCAAAGAGGCTCACTGGAGCCCTCAGCCAATCACAATTCATCAATCTATTCGAGATATTAGATGCTCTTATCAATCAACTATCCTTATCACAGGTTGCTTTCAGCATCCGGGAACTTTTAAATGATAATTTGTTGTAGATATTGGAACTTTGTTGGCTTGTGGTGAAAACACTAACAATAAACTTGGTTTAAATGAAAGAAATGGATTTTTGAAATTGCTTAACCATAACCGGATCAAAAAAGTTTGAATAATTTCATTTCAATCGAATCTGTAAAGTTATAACCTCAAATTATTTAACTGTGAAAAGTATTTAGAAAAACTTTTTAATTTTACATCAAAAGAAAAACTGATCACATGAAGGTCCTAAGATTCAAGATCTTTACTTTCAGATGGAAGTTGATCATCGTAAGACACCAACCTGCATCAAGTCAGTTAAAAATGTCCTTGATGTCCGAATGTCTTTGAATCATACAGTGGTTTTGACGGAGCCAGATCATGTTTATGTTTTAGGAAGGTTCAGATTTTTTCAAATTTTATGAAATAGAGTCTAATGTTAATAATTCTTTTTGGATTCTAAACAATTTTTTATCTTTACGGTTAGAATTACCAATTTGTTCGTTGTAGAAATATATATTTTTATTAGCAAAATCAGTTGATGTAAAAACTTATTCCAGTTAACTTTTCTTTACAAATATTATGTTCAAAGTTGATCAAATTCAAAACAAAATTCAGATTTAAAAAAAAATTGTATTTCGTAAATGAAGTTCACTTTTACATCAACAAAACAAAACTTGTTAAACGACAGCAACGAATTCGGTCAAATGGCTTCTGGTGATAATCAGACGCATCCATCTCCACATTTCATCAAATCATTAAAAGAATATGAGCCTTTGGTAAGATGATGTTGAAATTATAAAAAATAGATTATTAAACAGGCTGAATGACATAAAATTAGATAAATGAGAAAATATATTTGTTAAATTCAAATCTTTTTCAAATCTTTATTCACTAATGATGAAAATGACCAAAAATTAATAAAATTATTTGCACAAGATTAAAAAAAAGCAGTAGATAAAACATCAAATACATAATTCCAACATATCTTCAGTTTTCGAGTAAAGCCATCAAACTTTTGAATATTATTTTTTTAAATTGAAAACTTATAATCAGATAATATCATGTGCGCCTACATACACTGTTGTCGGCACGTCTGGTAGTGACGTATTGTTCTGGGGTACAGTTCCAACTTCAGTGACTAACCTCTCAAATAAAACTAACAACAATCACACAACAACCTCCAGCAATTTCTCACGTGATCAATATTTAAATAAAGATGCTTTAAAATGGAAAACGTCCAATGAAAAGAAGGCAAATTGGTTTGTAGATATGTTGATGGTTTAAAACTGGAAACAGTTTTGTTGGTTTTACAGCAAAGAGAATTATACTGAAGATCGAAGCTCAACAAGTATTCATATTTATAAATTTGTTGTCAAATATTTTTGGGATTATTTTTCAGAAATTACAAATACATGCTTCACACCGACATTAATCTTAAATACTTTGTGAGTTTTTCAATAACTGTAAAAAAGGCTTTAAAAAAATCATTTACAGTAACCCTGATGACGATACGTTTTGTGATCTTGCTGTTTTTCTGGATGCACTCATTCCATTTGGAGATGACATTTACATTTTAGTTGAAACTAACGCCCCACTGCCTAAAAAAGAAGCTGTGACGTCATCGCATCAGTTTGATCTTGTCAATTCTACCTTGTCATCTTTAAATGTTTCTATTATTTCTCGTTAAAACTGATTTATATAATTAAAGAAGACTAGAAATTTGAATTTAATTTGAAATTGTATTTTTGAATTACTTTAATTGTTTAAAAAGTTTTTGTTTTACAGCAAATTGTAGAAAATAAACAAAATAGCGAGAAGATAGTTTCTGAAAGTACACCAAAATGGCTCCGTGAAGAAATGGCCGAAGCAGTAAAACAAGAGAAGGTTAGGATAAAACTAAATTTTTTCAAGTTTTAAATCGAATTTAATTAAATGTTTAAACATTCAACAGTTTTTTTTTGCTTTTTATTAGAGCAAACTATTTAAAGCACATTGGCACAGTCAGGACAAGAGATACCTTTTTCCTATTTTGCTTATTCACTACTTTAAAGCTGTTAAAATTTGTTTATTTTATATGAAATTAATTTTTTTTAATTTTGTTCAGTAATTAAAATTGAAAATCTTTAAATATCAAAAATTAATAACTTTTTTCTCTTTTTATAGAATGATGGTCTTTCTCAAATGCATCAAAAACCGTTTCGAAGAAATAAACTTTATTCGGATAAAGGTCAGAGAGATTCCTATTTCAACATTATTTTCTAGTTTTATAAGATGATTGTCGAAAATATCGCTGCCATTCGCAGTCCTGCGTTGCATAAATAAATAAAGGTATTATTTGCAATACTTGTAATGATAATAACTCGTTATATCGAGCTTTATTCAAATTAATAAGCTGACTAACACAACGATAAACATGTTAACGATATACGTTATCTACAACTCAGTCTATGACCGAATGACAACTGTTTATACAAGAATGACCCTTAACGTATTTACGTCAGCGGCAAAATACTTTACTGTTATACCACATTCTCCCCAACCAAATAATTGGGCCGAACAGTAAAGACCACACGTTGTCTAATTATTGCCACTAACTACAATAGTTTCAGCCGTAGCGCTTTCGAGGTACAACTTTAGATTTTTTGAGATTCCTTGAGAGTTTCTTTAACAATCTGAATCTTTGTTTTTCTTGGGAAGTTTTTTTTTTCAAGTAGATTTCTTGTATTCAAATAAAACTGCATCGTAAGCGCAACTTCATTTGCAAATTTACAGATTTAGTCATCTTCATTTTAAACAATAAAAACAGAATCGGCTTAAAAATCCTGAAAATAAAATGCTTAAAACAAAAGAATTTAGATTTTATAAATTTCATTGAAAGATTTTTTACCAAAATAGTAAATCGCATCACCACTTTTGCCGCTTCCATTTCTCCAAATAGAATCTTTGAAATTCACCAAAAAACTGTTGGATGATTTAAGTTAGAGAAATGAAGCTACGATCATAAAAGAGCTTTTTTGCAAATTTACACATTTGTAGGTTTATTGATTTACGTTTTTGTTAAAATGTAGGAGAAGTTGTCGACAATTCATCTTCAGAAGATCTTATGGAAAGGTAAACAAATATTTTCAATCTGTTGAAAATGTTGTAAACTTCTTGATGAACAGATCAATGAGACATAAAGAACGATTTGAAAACAGAATTTTTGAAATCCGAAAAGATTATGAAAATAAAATTGAACAAATTAAAGAAGAAATAAGAAACGAAAAACAGAAAAATGAAGAAAAAATGAAAGAAGAAATTGATTTATTGAGAGCAGAATTAAGTGAAGCTCTCAGCAAAGTTCAAGTTAGTTTTCAAGAAAATCGATTTTTAGGAAATTCTTGTCTTTGTTGAACATTTTCTGCAGTTGGTTGCCGATCAATCAAACTCTAAGAAGATGAGTCAGATCTGTTCCTTGCAATGATTTATCAATATTTCATCTATTTTATTAAACTTTAATTGAAAATTAACAAATAACCATTTTTGGAAACAGACTAAATTTTGACTTGTAAAAATAAGATTTTGTTGTTGTTGGTTCTTATTCCTGTCTAATTTCTTTTTCAGCTTTCTTTAACTACAACGTTTTTAAGAAGTCACATTTTTTATGATTATAAATCTTAGAAATAACAGATTAACTATGAAAAGTCGATATTAAATGAAAACCAAGTGTCTTTGTTGAAACTTAAAGTTTAATTTTGTTTTGTAGAAAAATTTAACATTTGAATAACTCGTTAAAATATTAAAAAGCGTTTTTTTATTGAAATCACTTATTGATGTTAACAAACTTGTTCATCATTAATTTCTAAATATTTCGTTTTTATGGATAAACTTTAAAAAATGAAATAAAAACTAAAAGTCAAATTTAAAATGAAATTATTGAAATACATCTAAAAATAATTAACAAAAATCAAATTCGATTTCTATCTGCATCGGTTTTGTCAACTGCCTATTTGAATACTGTAAAGGTTCTATTTTAAAAAATACTATTGCTAGAAGACTTATAAAATCGAATAAGTTATTTGATAGTTTTAAAACAAATGTGTAACTTTTTAATTTTATTAGATAAAAGTTTAAAAATATAAACAGATTAAAACTTCAATTAGAGAAAATATCATATTTCCAGCTTTTGAATTTGTCAAAATGAATAATTTTAGTCTTTGATAGTAACAATGAGTTTATTAATTAGCTCTTATAAAAAGATTCAAATTACACCCACCTTTCTATTTTAGAATAAGATTAACAAAATTTGTTACTGTTTAAAGGAATGATTTTGATATGTGCAATTCTAAAATTGATTTTTTTAAAGTATTAAAACGGCAAAATTCAAATTCTGTTGGATAACTTTCTCAAATTAAATTGATAAATTCACAAAAAAGTTACCACATGAAAAACTACCTTTGTAAAAAGGTTAACTAAAAACAAGACCATGTTGTTGAAATTGTCCGGGTGGAAAGAGAGAATTTCGAAAAACTCTCAACACAAACCACAGAAATGCAAAGAAAATATATTAAGAAAAACGAATCAAAATATACATGACAAAAAATACAGCGAGTGAAAAAAGAGCGAGATACAAATACAGCTTTCCATAACCTTGACGACTTAAACGTTTCAATCTTGCAACTGTTGTACCAAGAAAGCCTCCAATTTTCCCCATATCATCATCCTTAAGACAAAATAAAGAAATAATTTGAAAGGTGACTCTTCTTATGTTTTATGGTGTAATATCGTGATTAAATCTTTGTTTTGTCACTTTTGTCGACTTATACAATTTTCTCGGCCAACTACATCGATTCAACTTTTCTAACAACTGAATCTCACTTTTGGTGGTTAAAGACGTTTAGGAGACGCGAACCCGCACACAGTAAAGTACCTACCAATGTATGCCTTTAAAAACAATTTAGAAGAAGAAATGGCCTGCTTCAGCCAGTAAGCCAGTAAAGAAACTATAGAGATCCAGTTGTCGCCCGTGCAACAGGATTCCACTCTTCACTCCAACAAGGTATATAGCGGAACAGAAGGGCTGATGCAGCTGGTGTCGCAGGAGCTGCCAGAACGACACTGAGTACAACGACAAACTGACTACAAGGATCCAACTCCGGCTTTGAATTCAGAGTTTTGCGTCTCCTAGAAATGTTGTCATTTTATCAGACTCACAAGGCCCTTCTACCCGAGTTTTTATATGGGCTTTTCTTGTCGCAAAGATGTGTCCGATCGGGCTCAAACTCGAAACTTCCCGCCTGGTAGGTGGGTAACCGCTACACCATACAGATGGACAAGGGTTAGGGTTATTAGCACCTTTTACCCAAATTTTATAGAAAAGAAGAATTAGTTAAGATACTTTTTCTTATGATCACGACTTATTTTGTTTACAAGTCAAGTTGCTAAATCCAACTCAGCTTCTGTGTTATATGTAGGATTCAAAACAGTTTTGTTGAAGTTTTAACTACTTAAAAACTGCAATTTTAACTTAACAGATAATTCATTATTTGAAAAGTTAATTTACCATATCATTCAGAAGCCGGTTTTGGTCTCGAACTTCATCTCCTATACTAATTGACAACTGCAAGTGAATTAATTAATTAATAGGTATAGAAATGATTGATTGATAAGTTAATTGGTATTCGTCATAATCGTTTAGAAATCTGAATTAGGTTTCAACTTTTTGTTTACAAGAGGAATCATGATTTTACTAAGGTGATTTTTAAATGTCTTTTGACTTTATTATTAGTTAGCTGATATATTTTTAGTTGATAAACTATTTTTATAGTAGCTCTTATGCACCAAAGCAAGCTTTAATGCTTCAAGATATTACAAAAAATTTATAATCAAAATAACATTGTAAAAATAGTAATTAAAAAAAAATTGAGCAATGACAAATATTTTATGATTGGCTTATAAAAATCAAACTTAGAATTATGAAATTAATTTAAATTATGTTTCTAAAATAAAGTATACAAAAAATTATACAAACAAACCAATAAAAGTAAACAAAATATGAAATTTACATTTAAAATAGAATTATAAAATCTAATTTGCTATGAGCTTTTTTGAAGGAAATATTTTAAGTATAAAAAAATTTAAAGATGACTTACAGATCTTAATGAAGAAACTTTGTTCCTTAATTGCTCTTCTAAAATTTCATTATCTTCCTGATAGATAGAACGATCTAGAAATAAGTTAAACAACTTTTTATATAACCTAATAGAAATAAGTTTTTTAATTTTAATTTTTAAATATACTATTCTTAGATCCAGTTATTTAGTTTAAATTACACTTAAATTATAGTTAGAATATAAAAGAACTTTCTAAAATACTAATGAAGTTTTAACTTTTAGTAAACAAAGTTTTAACATTGAACTATTTTCAGAGGTTAACCAATAGTTTTATCTTCAATTTCAAGCTTATTTCAAGATATTACCAAACTTGTGATAAGATATTTAAAACCAAAAATAAACTATTCATAAAAATATTTAAAGATAAATAAAAATTATTGATATGAATAGATAATAAGTGCAACACATGCTTATGATCATTCTAACTATTTTTTTTTAATTTTCATTTTATAAACATCATAATATATAAAAGAAATCATACCAACTCCAGATCTCTTCATATTTAAAGTTTTCCTAATATTAGATTATCAATTATAACAACAGACCAGTAAGTACAAAACTCTACAGGGAAACCACCGAGTCTGTAACTCATAATCAGATGACGTGTAGGTGTATAACATTTTTTGTATAACAAAAAACACGTATAAAATTTGTATATGAATATATTAGTGGTTGAGAAAGGTGCTAAGTCTAGTTAACAAAATAATGCTTTTTGTGTAAAAGATACTTTAAAAATGTTGGTGATTTTTACTACACTGAAATCAAGCTAAGTATATATTGATATTTATATGGGCTACATTGTAATTAGAATATGAAAGTATATTGATATAAAATGGTTGGAAAGGTTTGTCTTAGAAGCACAATTATTTACAAAATGTTTTGTTGTTTTGCGCTGTATGTGATAGGAAAGTCCATACAGCTATTTTAGAAATAAAAAAGACAATTTTTCTTTAGAAAATAAGCTAATATCAACAAGCTAATTCTTAAATTGTGGTTTATATTTGACAGTGACCCAAGCTAGCTTTATTTATCCTTAAATTGTTACAGATAAAAAAACAACCATAAACTTTTTAAACATTTTACCTTTGGTAACTGTCAATGATACATATCTTTTGTTCGTTTAAAAATGTGATTACTTTTAGTTACATTTTTTGAACTATTAAAGTGTAAAAATCCTCTTTTTATATAAAAACCTTACTAAAAAGAATCATAATATCAAATAACTTATTAATTATAACTTATACATTATTAATTATTAAAGTAGTTTTTATTTCGAAACTAATGTTTACTTTCAACTTTTTCTTTCACTAATTGATATAATTTTCATCAGATTTTATTAATGCAATAAAAAAAAGACAAACTGCTTATAAGGCTTCGACTCCGGCTTTAAATTCAGAATTTCCGCATCCTAGAAGTGTTGTCATAAAACAGACTAACAAGGCCCTTCTACCCGGGTTTTATGCGTTAATGTTCTTATTGCAAATTCATAATGAAGTTAGTCAATATGAAAGCCAAACTCTGCTTTAATTTTCAAACTTTATTTAAATTTCCAGAAATGATTAAAATCTAAGAAGACTATTGTTGCAAATGTCAAATTATACTGATAGCTAAACGCTTTAACAGCTTTAATAAACTTTTATCTACCAACTTATCTTATAACTGTCAAATATTGACTTCACAAACTGTTAATAAAAATATTTGAGATAATTTGATTTTATCAAATAATATAAACTCTTCTAATCAATAAAATTCATAACACGCAAAGAAACAGTTGTTTATCACAACTTTAATTCTTAGTAAGTATAAATAACATATATTTTCTCCAATATTTTTGTAGAATACACGCAAAGTACTTCAAACTATTTTGGACTAATTAAGTTAATAATAGTAAGGTCTTAGAATTTTTCCGTTTATTTTACCAAAATATTTAAGATAAGCAAACTGCAGTAAATATAGGAGCATATAGGATCAGTCTTTACAGCTTCCACTATTAAGTTGAAGACTTTTTGTTGATTAGTCAAGATTTCAGAGACAGCTTTTGATTAAATCGTTATTATTTGTAGATGAAATCATTTGTTTAAAAATATAACTTAACAATTTTCTACTTCCATAAACATTTAGTAACTTCATTTTGAAGTTTCTACTTTTTTGTGACATCAACAGAATTTAGTTGATAAAGAATCTCAAATATTAAATCAGTTATTGTATTTAGGCAATGTAATTTGTAATTCCTCTATTTTTTGATAAGATATTTTATAAGTATTATGGAAAAACGTTATTTAATGAAAAAGATTTGAATCTAATCTTGAAAATTATCAACAATTTTTATCTGTTTCAGAAAACCAACAATTGAATTACTTTTAAAATTCATTTTTTATTAAAAAAATCATAATTTAGGGATTAATTTGTAGATGTTTATGATTGAAAATTGATTAGAAATTTACACATGATTAAAAATTCCACAAGCAAACATGATATAGGAATAAACATAAATTATCTTAAAATGAAATTGTCTAAATTAGCAGCAGATCCTAGATTTCACGATACTTCCAACATGATTTAGAAGATTCTAGATCAAGAGCAGAGATTTCTCGGGACACAGTTTTTGAAGAACGCAAATTCTTCTGGGCAACAGTCAAACCAACATTAATACACTGGTCAATTTGCATATCATTTAGAAGACCAGCAACTAAACCAGCAGTAAAACCATCTCCTGCACCAGATACGTTCACTACTGGTTGTTGAAGCCAGTCCCAGTTCGGCATCGATGTGAGTGGAAAATGGAGTTTTTTCTGGAAGAGATTTTAAAGTTGATGAAAACTTTGTTATTTTCACTTACTTGTTTGTTGACAAGCAAAATTCCGTTGCTGCCAAGAGTTACAATCATATTTTCAGTTGAATCTGAAAGCTCCTCGCACATAGAAACAATTCCATGAAAAGATTTGTTATTTTTTGAACTTTTTAACTCATCTAAATGATAAAGAATTTAATTTTATCAAATTTTTGGCGAAATATTTATCTTGCTTTCATCAATTAGCGGGGATAGTGATTTTGTCATCTCTTCGTAAATTGCTTTTAACTCTGCCAGATTTGGAGTTGCAAAAGTAAAAGAACAATCTTGAGTACCAGATTTATAAGCAGATGGTGCTTTCAAGATATCACAAGGTTCAAATAAAACTTTGATTTCATTCCTACAAATTATTGAAACTCTCAAACAAATGCTTGAAAACCGGATTTTAAACCTCCAACACAATTCCATGATGTATTTGATGGTTTCTGCTGGAAGATTTCCATCCATACAAACAACAGCTGCTGATTTGATAGTAGCTTCATGAGATTTAATCAAATCTATATTGATTCTAAAAGATCCAGCTTCAATGATCAGTTGTAATGATGAAGATCTTACATAGAATGGATGTTTTGATCCCCCATACCCAGATAAACCTCCCCATCTCGACTACAAGTAGTGATGTACATCCCTGTTTTATAATCTTTCGACCTCAAAATACCTCCTAAATCCTAATTTCACCAAAAAAACAAATTTTTTTAAACATAAAAGCAAATTAATTGATTAAAACCATGTCTGGAAGTTGATTGAATATAAAGTCTCCCGATACGTCACATCCGACAGCTGAGATGAAAAAGGGGTCTTGCTCCAACCTCCATAAGCCCTCTTAAAATTTACAAATTAAATCAGATATTTGAAGCAGGATTCCACCTGCTATATTTCGACCGACGCCACCAGACGAAAGACTGATTGAAGCTCGATTTGAAGCACCAAATTTGATGATTTCTTCATCATTTGAAACAGTCATCACATCCACGTTACTTCCACCTATAACCACCTGATTTTAAACGGTTGGTTTGATGATGAGGATTGGCTGAGGATCACTCACCGGACGTTTCCATCTCTTCTCATCTTTGTTCATCTTGACAGCGATCAAAGATCCGATCTTAGCATTGTGTTTGATGAGAGAAATATCTATGAAGACTGGATGAAAAAGATTTGATCATCTCAATGACTTCTTACTAGTCTGCAACGAAGCTCCCTTTGTGATGTCATTGACACGACGCAAGACGAAAGGTGTGACGTCATTTCCGGTGATATTTTGCGCGCTAGCTTCGCGAAGACTTTGATCCGTCGCTTCTTGGACCACTTGGGCAGATGTGGACAGATGATCTGGTACTGGGACAGCTAGAAGTACTCCACTACCAACTCCGATGTTCTTATGCGCGCGAATGAATGACGTCACTTGTTCTACGTCATCGAGACGAATAGGAGACTTGAATCCACTAGAAGGAGTGAAGAAGGCGGGAAAGATGTCGGAGCCGAAAGTGGCGACGGACACACCTTCCGTTTCCTGCCATAGTAACCATTTAACGCGATGCTGACCAGTCTGTCAAGTTACCATGTACTCAAGTGTCCTGCCGATGTCCAAGATCGATTTGACTCCAGCACAGACGACTGTGACGTCATTGCGACCCAGTTCGCGAAGGTCACAACTGATGTCCATGGAATGGTGACCACCTTTGTGGACACCTCCGATACCACCGGTCACAAACACTTCTATGCCACATCTGAAGTTTATAATGGTCACAATGAGGTAAATGGGACACATGAGTTGGTTACTGTTTGGCAAGCATCATGGTCGCAGCCACTGTTGTACCACCACTGAGGGTTTTGGAGACCGCCTCGGCTAGATTATGTCTGGATAGTTTGAGGGCATTTTCGCAAGAAGCCATTTTGTGCATCGTGGATTTGTCCATCCCTAAAAGTAGATTTTTGAAGAGATGGAAGAAAATGAGATTGAAAGACCTATATGGATTGTCCCATCCACAACTCCAATAGTAGCTGGGACAGCGCCTTGGAAACGGACAACTTCTTCTACTTCTAAAGCAGTCCTAGCAACACAGGTTTTAGTTTGGGATATTTTTGGATGAAGACCTACTGGATGTTTTCTGGGTAAGGCATTCCATGAGTGATTATTGTACTTTCCAAAGCAACCACAGCAGACTTCTTACTTTTTAAAGCTTCTTCGACTGATGGGAGAATATTTAAATGTTGATTTGTACTTTTCTGGTTAAAACTAAAAGTTCTATGAACATTTCTCCAAACTAATTTACTTCTAAATACTCTCTTAACTTGGTTCATCTTGTTTTTTACTTTATCAAATTTTCATTCTAAAAATTTATAAATAAAAAGTTGATTTATATGTTAAGGTTAATTTGTACAAAAATATGAGAATAAATAAAAGCTTCAGTGTTTTATAATCAATTAAATAAAAACTAAAGAATTGAGCAAAATATAGAAATTAATAAAAATATGAACAAGATATAATGATACCAACTTAATTATATTATTCTTGTCATAATATACTTTACCAGTTACCAAGTTATCACAGAATAAACTTTTAATAGACTTTCACAATGCTTAAAAAACTATTCATAATTGAGTTCATAGTTATGTAATATAAAGATATATTAATAAAAATTTAGGATTTCAAACTATCTCTAGCAATTAATAACCGCATAATCTCATTGGTCCCTTCTAAGATTTGATTCACCCGAATATCTCTCACAAATTGTTGAATTGGATAATCAAGTAGATAACCATAACCACCATACATTTGTAAGGCTTGATTACAAACTTCAAAACAATTATCAGTAGCATGTAACTTAGCCATTGCACAAATAGCAGGTGAAGCAGGGTGCTTCTCATCTAATCTTCTAGCTGCTTCTCTAACAATTAACCTTGATGTTACAATCTTAGTCGCCATCTCAGCCATCTTAAACTGCAAATATTGATGATCATTCAAGCTCTTCCCAAAAGTCTTCCTTACAGACATATGATCCTTGGTGAGCTGGAAGCACTGATGAGCAGCTCCAAGAGATGTAGATGCAATATTTATTCTTCCTCCATTTAAACCCGCCATCGCAATATTAAAGCCAATTCCTTCTGGACCAATCCGGTTACTAATTGGAATTGAACAGTCTTCAAAATTAACGATGCTAGTTGGTTGGTTTTTCCATCCTAGCTTACTTTCATTTTTACCAAAGCTTAACCCAGGTGTTCCTTTTTCGACAAGAACTGATGAAATCCCCTTTGGACCTGGGTCACCAGTTCGAACCATCACTAAATATAAATCAGTTGTACCAGCTCCACTGATAAAAGCTTTTGAACCATTTAGGATGTAATAATCTTTATGTTTTTGAGCAGTTGTAATTAAAGCAGAAGCATCACTTCCACTACCAGGTTCAGTCAAGCAGTAAGAGCCAAGCATCTCCATTGAGATAAGTCGTGGAAGAATATGCTCTTTCTGATCTTTACTACCAAATGTATTAACCATCCAACAAACCATATTATGTATTGTAATGTAAGCTGTTGTACTCACACAACCTGTAGAAAGTGCTTCAAAAACTACAGAAGTTGCCAGTCTATTCAAACCTGTTCCACCATATTCTTCATCACAATAAAGACCACCAAATCCTAACTCTGCACTTTTCTTTATCACATCCACTGGAAATAATTCTTCTTTATCCCATTTCTGCATATGAGGCGCTAACTCATTGGCAGCAAAGTTTAACGCCATGCTTTGGATCTCAACTTCTTCATCATTTAGTCCAATTGAAGGATCTAAACAACCATTTGAGGAAGACCTTAAATTAGTGATTGAAGGCTTAGAAGACATAACTTTCATGAATTGATAGCAAACATTTGGACGCAGTTTTGATAACATGTTCAAAGCCATTTTGAAAAATATTTCAAAAAACTTTATCAACTAGAAAAAAAGAACTTTTTTATTTAAATGTTAAATTTTTCAAAACTAATTTCATATTTTGATTTCGAATTTAAGTATAGAGATTTTTTCAAAATAAGATTTATGAATTTAACATTCAATAACAATTAACTCAATCATCAACAGTAAACTAAAATATTTAAAGACATTTAAGAGTATTTATTCATAATTATGAAACCAAATGCTAGAGGTAAATTACAAAAAAAAAATTCCATAAAACAAATTTGATTAGTTTTAAAAGCTATTTTCAAAAGTATAACTTTGTTCCTGACTCCATCACTGTATAAAAATTTCTTATTTCTTTAAAGAAAAAGTTAAAAAATTATGATTACAGTAACTTTGTTGAAAAGTGATATTTTATTTATTCGTTTTGTATTCTTCACTTAAATAACAAATGTTTAAATATTATTAAGTTCAAATATGGTATGAAATTTGTCACTCAATTAGTTTAACTTTAAAGTTTTTTTAGCTAAAAATTTTAAAAAAATTACACTGTATAAAAAATTAAATTAAATAATTATTATTTAAATTCAATTTATTTTTAAAACTTTTAGAAATTAAATATGAAATACAGATAGTTAAAAATCTATAAGAGCATTCAAACTTATCATTGAAACAGATATAGAATACCATAAGAAAACAAACATAAATATTGTAATATCAAACCCAGCAAACTAGTTGATAATTAATATGACAAACAGACTATCATAAATCTTTTTGTATTTCAAAGAATAACTTTAAAATTTGGTTTAAGATTACAAAAATAATTATAAAAAAATTAATTAATTTGATTTGTAAGAATATTTTGAAATTGCACGATAATTTGAAATCGCAGAATCTATTTAAATAATAAACTTCAAGTTTCAAATGAGATGTAACATTCACTCCCCCAATTAAAAACCAATTACAACTTTACAAATTTTGACGTAATATGGTTATATAGATTTAATTTACAATTAAAATTTATATAAAAACTTTTTTATATACAGAGAAGTATATTCTATTTTTGAATTAAATAATTTATTCAATTAAAATGTTAGTTTAAAAAAAATCTCTATTATCTTTTGTAAAATATTTCAAAAGTTTAATTTAAAAGCGGTTAAAGATTTGGTTAAAAAATGGTAGAAATACTAAAGTGAGACGCTGAAAAGATCTACATTTGCAGTTCTAACCAAACTATATGTTATTAATGACAATTTCATTATGATAATTATATGACCTTTATCTTAAAAAGACTTTGTATAGTACATTTCTAAATATGAATATGTAATTTAGGCAACATAAAGTTTTCTTAAAATTTAGATCTAGAAAATTTCATAAGAACCCTAAAAGTAAACTTATGGGTTTCCTGATTTGTAAATTTTCTAGTAATTGCTAATTTTTTAGTTTAATTATATTATTTTATAATAAAATATCTGAAAATGTTAGAAAAATTGAATTTATCCAAACTTTATAAGAACTTGTAATCTGTATAAAATATATATATATAACCATCGGTTATAGAATTAGAAAATAGAAACCATAAATTATAAAAACTTTTTTCTGTTAAAAGATTGCTTAAAAGCTTTTTTAGATATATACTCATGTCTAGCTAACAGTTTGTAAACTCAAGCATTTTAGCAGTGAATTAGTTTTACTGAGGTTTTGGAATATATTCAAATTCTTGAAACTATATTGGATTGGGTTATAATTAAAAAATTATATTAAAATTAATATATAAAAAATTACAACTTTGCATTCTCTCAGTTATTATCTTCACGAAATCATTAAGCTTTGTGGCTCGAATTGGAACTTAGTTATAACTTAATACTTTTTGAATTAAATCTAAAAATCGATCATCCATGTTCAATTATGAAAATTTTTACATGATAATATTAAGTAAAATTGATATTAAGATAAAAAAGTATTCAGTAGTCTTCTATTTTTCAACCGGTATTTTTTCTTCGCAAATCTAAAATGCACCTAACATTTTGCTTCTTATCAGTTTTTATTAGAAAAATTATATAACAACAAGTAGTGGTTAGCGTTTTAATTGAAAGATAAAGTTAACAATTTGATTTATAAAATTATTATGATAAGAATGTTAAAATTGTTTCAAAAATTCATACCGTCAGTCATTTAATCAATTAATTTTGCGTGGTTACGACTGATAAGTTAAGAAGCTTAAAAACAATTTTTTTTAATTAAAAATATTTCAAACTTTAATTTTTACGGCATATTTTATTTAATTTAAAGTTTGAAAAATACTTAAAACATTAATTAAATATAAAAAAACAAAATGGTCATATTACCACCTTGTTCGTCAGTTTTCAATGTGATAATAAAAATGTAATCGAAAAAAATAATTACTTTCAGCATTAAATGCAGAATTATTATTTGTTTATGAGAAATTATAAATTGTTTAAATTATGAAGAAAATGAATAATCTTATTATTAAATGAATAATAATAAACTTTTAATTTGATTTTTAGATTTTTGTTATTTTTATTATTTAATTGTAATCTAGACTCCTTTTATTAGTATTTTAATGTGATTTCTTATAATTGTTGTTTTGAGGTTTTATTTTCCTTTTTTAGGTTACTAATGTCTGCTAAGCTTCTTTTATTTCTATTCATAGTTTATTTAGGTTTTTCTCATTATTTCTTTCATTAATGTAAAATACTTTACCTTATTATTTGAAATATAATTAGATTCTTTCTGTATTTTTGATACTAAAAAATAGATAGTCATTCTAAATAAATAAATAGACTTTTTTTATGGTTTTATAATCTTCTTCTTAACTCCATCATAAAGATGAAATCAACAGAAATTCTTTCATTTATTTTAAATTAAAGTGAAAATATTTTAGTAATTTTCTTCTCAAGTTATTTTGTTTCTATTTTATTTTCTTATAATTCTTATTTATGCTAAAATACTTATTACTTATCTCTCTTCTTATTTACCTTATTATTAATTACTAATCGATTTTGTTAAACTGTATTTTTTGAAACTTTTGTTTAACTTCTTTTTAGTCAAATTGTTTTTTATTTGCTTTAAAAGCTGAATGCAACCACCAGTTGAATAAATAAATAAATACTTTGAATAAATGACTTTAAATAACTTTTTTTTTATTTATATATTTGTTTTGTTTATAATTCTCATAATAAATCTTCATATTTATCTGACTTTTAATTTGTAGACATTAAACTTAGAAATCATGAGTGAATGGCAGGCTATTATTGGAAGAGATAATGTCACATCTTATGGCTCGTGTATTCGCACCTACAAGCCTCCCTCTGTTTATAAAAAGCATTATTTGGTTGAAGGAGACACTTTACAAGGCATAGCATTAAAATATGGAAATACAATGGACGAGTTAAAAAGAATTAATAAATTATATGGCAATGATTCAATATTTTTAAGAGAATATCTGTTGGTTGCTGCCTCTGAAGAAGCTATTCAATCTTTGAAATTAAATAAAAATGAGATCAAGAAATCACCAAAACAACAAGTTCCAGTCGATGCAAATTCCTTCTTAGAACATTTAGATAAGCAAATTGAGAGTACCAAAACTGCCATGAACAATTTCCAAAAAAATCTTCGTTGTGATTCTATTCAACCAAAATCTTCTCGTACAATTGTTCATAAATTAACTGATCCTTCAGAATCAAAAAATGAGTATTTTTCAAATAATGAGACTAACTCTTTATTTAAGCTTTAAAATTTGCATGTAATTGAATATGCTAACATCTATAAAGTGATTTTGATAATTCATCAACTACCTATATAATTATCATTTCCTGTATGACTTTAATTTGTCAATATTTTTTGCACATTTTATTATTCCTTTTTATATAATTTCTGTGTTGCTTTTTGTATAAGACTAGACTAACTGTTGGAAAAATGAGGTTTTTTCAGTCTTTAAGTTGTGTAATATATTTTGCAAATGTTTTAACATTCAATTTATGTCTTTAACTATGTTAATAAGATTTTTATTAAAACATTGCTTCAATAACATAGAAACTTCTATAACTAGAATTAATTCTTATTTATTAGTTAATTATTTTAAATACTGTTATTTGATAATGTTACTATTATATTATTATTCATTATATAATTATTTTTAGTTTAAAAAACTTACAAAATTTTGTGAACAAATTAAGAATTTTCTCACTGAAACTGTTTTTTGAATCAAATTTATGAAATTTATCTTAATAACTAATTCATAACTTTTTTTTGAATGTTTGTAACATTAAAGAGAAATAGCCAATCACAAGTTTTGCTTCCAAGTCATATCTTTGTTGAAAATGTTTGCGGTTTTTGTAACTTTTTTCTAATTTACTTCATTAGCTTGTTTGCTGTTACCTATATCATAAATGTTTGTTGTAAACTGGTTGTAATGTTTGCTTTTTATTCAAAAATTCAGCAATATATTATGTAATTATGTCACTTACTGTAAGACAAGCTCTTTCTTCTACTCTATTAACTTCATTAAGACGTAAGTATTATTATTTTTCATTCATGTATTTCTAAATGTGATTAAAATAAAAGTATAAATGTCTCAAAGTGTTTGTCAAATGACATTTGAAAAAATTCTTTTGTTCAATTCTCTTTTCTCATTCAACTTTACATAATAGCTGCTGCTGGAAATTTTCTTCAAAAACGTTCCCGATACTATTGGAGAAAGAGACCCCAAAATCCAAAGCGTGCTCTTCTGATGCAGATCACTGTTCCTAAGCTACCAAGACAAGATGTAAATCGTGGAATGATTCAACCAAAACCAGTTGAAGATCATGATCAGGTAGTTTCTAATTGCTCTCAACTTAAACATCTGAATCTTCTTCTTTAGCTCTTCGGTCAAGACATTATTTTAAAAGAAGAGGTAGATGAGATATTAAAGAATAATTCAATCATTTTGTGCTGTTTATACACGCAACCTGCTTATGATGATCAATATTTCTACACTAGATTTGATCTTCAGCAGAACAACATGAATATGACAGTTAGTTTTCATCAAATATTAAAGACAACATTTTTTACTTTATTTTTTTACTATAATCTGTTTAATGAATTTAATGAGTTGTTTTAATAGTTGAAGATATAATAATGAGCTTTTTTATGTTTTTAAAACAAACTATTTAATTGTAATGATTTTGAAGTACTACAAATCATCTTCATTATAAAACAAGTTTATTAAACGGTTGTTTTGATAACAGAGAATGCCTCATCATGTGATGAGGTCATCTCTTGAAGGAACCAAATACCATAATCTTCAAACTTTATGTCAAACACAAACAGCTTTAGTATTCGGTGAACCCAACTTGAAAAAGATGTTTGATATAATGAAGCAAAATAAATATCTTGTTATTCTAGGTAAAACTTGTTTAATAAACCACGCAGCAGTTATTCATACTTATTTACTTGAAGTTTAATCAAATAAACAACAATATTTTGATGACTACACTTTTTAAAACTCAATTTTTAGGTGGTTTATATTTCGAGCAATTTCTTACTCTTGATCAACTTAAGAAGATCTCTCAACTTCCTGAAATTGACCAATTACGTGGTGAATTAGTTGGAAATATTTCATCTGTAATCTCATCTACATCTCATCTTCTGCAAAGACCTTTAAATAATATTTTGTATTCAACCCAACAACGGGAGAAGATGTTGCAATGAATCCTCAGACTCTTTTATAGAGTTCCAAACGAAGAGTTCTATTCGAAATTTTTCAGAATAATATTTTTAAATCATGAAAATTTCCCTTTTAATATTTCAACTTTTATTTTAAAACTCCAAATTTCATTTGTTTACTTTGAGTTTAGCTGAAGTAATAAAGTTGAATAAATATTAATAGATTGAAATATAGGTTTGAATACAGTTCGCCTCCGTAGTGCAGTGACTCGAACCCCGGGCTCGAACCCAGGCGGACACATATTTGACAAAGTTCATAAGAACCCGGAATTGAAGAACCCTGTTTGTTAAATGGTAACAATTTTAGGAGACGCAAAACTCTGAATTTAGAACTAGAGTTGGAGCCTCGTAGGAAGTACTTATTTTACCGCTTCTTCAGTATGATTTAACACTACTTTAATTCTGAAATTAAAAACTCCTAATTTGCTACTTTATGTATTGTATTGAAATACATGGAGGGAAAAATGTTTCAAGAAAACTAATAAATTATTTATTTATAAATAAAGAGTTATTCTTACAAGTTTTTGCTTTTATATGTGACTTAGATAATTTAAGTTATATTATTGAGATCTATAGATAATATCATTTTCTACTTTTATCTTCAGGTTTTTAAGATCGAAAAACATTTCTAACTCAGCAATCTCATAGATCAGAAAAACTTTAATAGAATGAAAATACATTTGTACCAGATGATAAAGTTTAGTTTAAACTTTGATAATATAAATTTGACCTAGTCACAAATGTTTCGTCAAAAAATCCACAAAATTGATATTTCCTGATAAATATGCAAGTCCGTACTAAAAACATTCTTTATAAGATTTAAGAATACTGTTACTAGTATTGCTTGCTTCTGCCGAAAACGACCATGGTGGAAGCCAGGACAGAAGTTTTGGTAATCCAGTTGTTTGCTATATCTTCCTAGTTTTGATGGACTTTTCCTGGTCGCATATATATGCCGTTCGAGGCTTGAACTAAATGTCCGCGTGCTAGGCGTGAAAACTTACAAAACTGAAACGTTTAACTCCTCGAAGAGGTTCAACGATTTTCGACCGAAAAGTCAACATCTTGAATTTATAAATCGATCCATCACTGATCAACTTCCTTAAATCAAAAACAACTGAAAGTACACATAGCATCTTGAAGTTATCATTTTTAAGCAACAACAGCATTTGATATTTTTATCACATTTAATTGCGGCATAAAATTCGTCAAACGAGATACAGTTCAACACCAAGGCAAGTCACAAATAAACACCAAGAAGGAAATTATCTGGCAAAGTTTTATCGAGTCGGAACTTGACCAAAGCGTGGCTTCAACGCTGACTTAAGATACAGGATAAGTGAAAGGTTTCCTGGTATTAAATAAGATCACACCGACCCACTTTAGAAGACTGCTACCGGCAGGTTGCCACGGAGTTACTGTGGACGTACTCAGTAAAAAAAGTATACAATCCTGCAACACGGGTTACTCCATATAAACAAACAAGCTGAACTAACAGCTGATGATTAAAAGTTATTACGATGCTAACCGCGCGCGACTTTGCCATCTTTCAGCAGTTAAATCACAGATGCAGGAAGAGAAGAAATAAAAGCGACGAATCGCAAACAATTAAAATGAAAATTCACTATAATCGTTTAGTCCTTGCAGAAAACTTTTTCACGATGAAAAAACCGGGAGATATTTTAGACCCCAGCAAAAGACAGGCAAAAGTTTCTTTATAATCTAGGCTACGCTGATGTTTGATGACAAATATCAAAGCAAGTAGCGGATAACAAGCTACTAAAAGCTCTAAGATAGTAGTATTTCCTTCTCCACACTTCATACATATGTTAATGTTCCCTCCTGGCTAATATTTATTGAACTACAGTTTCAAAAAGATACAGAGCTACGGGTTAGTAAAGCAGAATAAGGCTTAATGGCTCATTAAAGGCGTCAAGCTAACCTGCAGTGAAAACATTCACAAATTAGTAAAGTTGAATACTCAGCACAAAGCAGAACTTAAGGTGAAACGGTAAAAAGCAATAGACTAGTTTCTTACTTCATTCTAAACCTTATATGGAGTCGATGATAACGTAGTTCTTCTGATAACAGGTCGACGACAGAAAGAAACCTAATATTCAGCACTGAACACAGAGTATATATAATAACTTGAAAACTTTAAAATAATCGTTTTATCTGCTTTAGAAATTTTAGAAAAATGCAAAACGTTTATTTTGTAATCAGAAAAAAAAGAAAGTATACAAAAATCTAAGATTTTAGTATAATCAAAATGAATACCTTTTTATTAACTGTCAGATATTTTCTTAAACAACTCATAATTTTTTATTAAACGATTATTGTAGTATTTGGAAACACTTAATCATATCATATTCTAATAAGATTTGAAATATTGCTAAACTTATAAAGCAAATCTCAAAGACTATTCAGTAATTGGTTTAAAAAATAATTTTTCAACTGACTACAGTTTTTAAGAAAATACTTTTTGACAACGTTCCAATGCAGTTTAAATAAACACTAAAAATTTCTAGAATAATTAAATTTTTAAATTTGTTGCAGGAATTAAAACATTTATAAAATGATTATACTATGTTGCTTTGTTTTTCCTCATAATCTTTACAAAAGTATTTCAAGAATTCCAACAAATTACTATTTTTTAAATTGAATAAAAAATTGATTAAAAGTAGAAGTTAAGTTACATAAATAATTTTACATAAACCCCTAAGAATTAAACCATGTAAAGTCGATTATGCAGCTTAATTGTAGGTATAAATATAACTTCAATTCACTTTCTTGAAACTGTATCATGCTCTGCATTTCTATTTAAGGAAATTAGGACTGCTAGTTGAGATTAACTTGTTTGTTTGTATCATTGAGTGAATATAAAAGTCTAAAAAAAGAGTTTTGTGATTTTAAGTTTGGCAGAAAAAGTTTACAATATATTTAGTTTTTGTTTGAGCTTGAATATTTGAATGTTGATTTAGATGAAGTTTTTTAAGTATAATTATAACTTGTTATTTTTCAGAGTTAGTTTTCTGTCTTTTTTATAGATTGAGGTGGGAAAATGGCCGATAGTGCCAGAGCATTTATGGTTGCATCTTACCAGTAATTATTTATAAAATCATTTGCTATGTTTAAGTTTTTGGAAATTAGTTTTGTTTACGTTTTGTTGTTGATACAAACTAAATGTTTTTTGCAGAAGACGAAAGGCTGTTAAAAATGAGGAACAGAAAAAAAAAGATGAAATGAAACCAGAGTCTTCACAGGCTCCTAAAAAAGAGATTTCTTCTAAAAATCAGGAAAAAAAGAATGAAAAATCTGAAAGTTTGTCCAAAGATGAAAAATAGGAGTCATCTTTTTGGTCTTTTTGTAATAAACAATTTGTAAAAATTTTTACTTTATGATATTCCGAATGCTTGTCTAAAATATTTTAATAAACTTTTTTTCAAAATACTCTGATTAATTTTTTAGCAAAACCTGAAGGTTTGCATTTAAGCTTTTGAAAAAGAAATAGTATTTTTATATTATTCTAATAAAAAATTGTAATTTCGACTTTTAATGAAGAAATCTTGAATGTAAATGATGCAAGATTAATTTATGCAAATATTTAATAATAATATTAATTAATCAATATTTTCTTATCAGTTTTTAGCTAAATATTTTGTTCAAATTAATTTATATTTTTCAAATACTTGTTGCTCTAAACAAATTTTGAACTTAATTAATGAAAAATAATAAAATAGAATTTAATCAACGAATAATCTGTAGAGTTTTCAATTGTTTTAATTGTCAGAGGTTATTCATTTATTCTACGCATTTAAAAATAATAAACATAATTAAATAGGAACCCAGAAAACGCGTTTAAATTTATTAGCAGAAAAGTTTAAAAAATCTGATTACAAAAAGATTCAAAATAAATCAAGAAAATAACAGTTTAATACAAAATTTCTTAATAGAATCAATTCTTGCTTTCGAAAATTAATTTTTAAATTAAGCTGGAAACTCAATAATAAAATTGATCATTTTGAAAACAATATAATTGAAGTTAAACAACTACAAAATCACTTTTGATATATCTGTTTTTTTTTTAGAAATTATTTGAAGCTTATCACCAAGCTGATATAAGATTGAATTTTTGAAACATTTGAAAGCTGGTAAACTTTCATAAAGATAGTTGTAATACTGATCAAGTGTTTTAGAGTAACCACCGAGGTATGAATGAGCTATTAAACTATAAAAGGTCGATTGATGAATTAATATAGAAGAGCTCATTTTGCTACTAATATTTGGTTCTAGTTTAGAGTTTTGTGGGTTTCTTACAAAAGTTAAAGACAATGAAAAAGAATCTTGCAGCTGAAAAAGTCTTGAGAATTCTGTGTTGAAATTTGTTTAAGCAGTTCAACATAGAAAACTTTTAAAGAATTTCTTTAAAATACAGTAACCAAAATGACCACTTCTAATTTAGTGATAAAGCATTCTTGATTGGTTTGCTCAAGTAACATTCTTATTAAAAAGGAAAACTTAGAATCTTTTGTAGATAGAAATATTTTTTTTGTTGAATCATTTACGACGTTAAATAAGATCTTTGTAATTGAAAAGACAGAGTCACAAAAACTTTGTTTAAGATAGGGAGAGTGTATCAGCACACCGAGAGCTTATGTCCTTCAGAAAAATCAGATTTATTTACAAAATTATTACTTTAGACAATTATTTATAAACAATTGTAACAATATTTTTTACAGAAATGTTCTAACTGACTTTAAAGTTAATGCATAAGAAATAAAGTCGAAAAGTTTTAAATTCTTGTTGCCTGTTTAACATAAATTTAGATAAAAACTTCATTATGTTTTTTATACTGTTAGTAAACATATTTTCTATTATAAGAATTTTACTTTTAGTTAATTAAATTTGTTTATATAAAAGATATATTTAAATTAAGATGTGCTTTTATTCTATATTTCTATCTTAATTATATTATTTGTGAGAATGTGTGTTAGTGAGTGGTGCTATCTTTATCTTTAATCCTTCTTCGCGTTTTTTGTAATAAATAAAATATAAAATGCGTTTATCTTTTCAAACTTTTTTATTATTTTGTTGGTTTTTTGTAAATCTATAATATCATAACTTATGAACAGTAAATTTATTACAAACTTAATATTAATGAAAACAATTGTTTACTTTTATAAATATCATCAACAATATGTTTGAAACCTGAAAGATGCTAAATAATTAGTTTTATATTTGCACAACTATTTATTGGAAATATATTTTATAACAATGTTTTATTTGCTTACCATTATGATTAAAAACACTTTTTTAATATAAAAGTATTAGTTGTTTTTAACTTGCATTTAATAAATCAGAAAACTAAATAAAACTTGAATGAATTTGACAATTATTGCATAAATGATTTCATTTAGAAGGTTATTTTGTTAACAAAATGAATAAAGAAATGTTTAAAGAAACTGTTAGAAAAGTTATTATTTTTACAGATATTTTTTCAGTTGTATTTATAGTTTCTATTGAAAATAAATGAATAAAAACTTAGCAACTTTTTAATGATTTGATAAAATCAGTTTGTAGATAATAAAAATAAAGTTTTTCTAAGCTATTCTTCTAAAGCAGTAGCTTTCAACCTGCCAGTTGCTTTTCCTCTTTGACTATTTTGTTCTAAATGTAGTTGAAAAATATTCGTTTCTTTAAAAATATATTTAAGGAAGTACTTTATCATATCATTGAATTTTTCACAAAAACTTTTAAAGCTTTAATCACTGCTCTATAAGTTTTAGAATTACTTTTTATTATTACTAGAAAGGTATTAAAGAGATCTATAAAAAGCAACATTTAAAAGTTTAACTTTGAACTATAAAACTGTTTATAAAATCCAAATAAACAACTTATATGTGTATATAAAAGAATTATTTTTTAAACTAAAGTTTAAACAGTTTTTAAAACAATGAAGAATAAGGAGGTAGAAATTGTTTATTGAAAGATATTTTATTACAAACTTCAAAATATTGATGATTCTGTTTGTATTTTATATTCATTTTCTTTTAAAATTATTTTATTAAAACTTTCTTTTCAAATCCAGAGTTTTTTGAAGAGAAATTTGGATATTTTAAATATGAACCATCAACATTTTTACATCTTTTTGGTTTTGTGTAGCTTCACTACACTTGGTCAGATTTGCTTTTTATAGTTTCAATTTTAATAAAATTTCATAAATTTATCAAATTTTAACAAGAAGCAAGTTAGAAATTTTATAGAAATAATGAACTAATTTGGATTATTTACTTTTAGGAAGCTCGTTGAAGTGTTATCAGTGCCCAATCGTCAAATCACCCTGTCCACTGTTGAAAAATGTCCGTTTCTTTCTGGTTGCAAATATGAATATGGTTTGTAAATTATCAAAATTAAAAATAAGATTGTCATTTTGATTAAAGAAAAACATTTCAAATTTTTTTTATTTGTAAAGTATTTGTTTTAACATCATTAAATAAAATATTCTAGTTGTGAGTGATTTTGAAGTTAATATTTTCGAAATATTTTAGTGGAAAGCACTGGAATGGCTTACAGAGGTTGTCAAAGTTATGCAAATTCCTTCTGTGCAAAAGGTGATTACTTAAAAACTTATTTTCAAAGAGAAATTTTCGAATTCTTTTACACAATAATTTCGATATAAAATATTATTAAGTTATAATCATGTAATAATTGTATATAATCTCAATAATCTAATTTATTACTATTTATATAAACTAATTATTAAAGAAATTTTGTTTTACTAATATTTTGACTAATTTTTCATCAGATTTTATTTAATGTAAAACTGCTTTGTTCACAGATCTTTGTAACACTTCTTCAACTATGAAAGTCAACTACATCACAGGTCTGGCTGCTGCTCTAGCATATTTTCTATTAAAAAGATTCTAAGGACTTTTAATTCTACCACATCATCAGTTTCAGCCATCTTTGAGTCGACTACAAAATAAACTGATTCTCAATTTAACCAAATTTGTGAATACCTAGATATGTTCAGTTGTATTTTAATTAATATTTAGTGATTTTCTACATTTTATTTTTGAAATATACCAGCGCTGTTACACTTAATAATATATTTTTAAAGTTAATCGTAGTAATGATTTGAAGAAAAGCTTTTTAACAGTTTATAAAAACTTTATTAAAAAATTACTTTCCAAACAACAAAATAAGTTTTATTTTCACTTTTACTAAATCCAATAATGTAAAACATCAGGAAAATTTTATAAATTTAAAGCTGGATGTCAAATATCTAACTTTTAATAAGAATTCAATTAAAAATAAGCTAAAAAACTTAACTATTCAAAGTTAAATTAAAAAATTTAATGAAGAATATGTTTATTTTCTACAAATATTATAAAAATATCATTACATCATTAATCCGAGTATAGTAATATGATGAAATGTTTTAGTCATATTATTATAAATCTTTTTGTTTTTTTACCTTAAAGTAACGAAACTTATCTTCAAAAGTAAATTTGGCAAATTTATCTTATTAATTGTTTTTATCAAAACTTTATATTTAATTTATACTCAAGAGTTTCAAACCTTTTGTAAGAATCCAGTTTAATACTTGCTTTGCAGCATATTTGACGAGCGATTTTCTAAGTCAAATTGACAATTTAAACCAAATATCTTTTATAAGATTTATTCTTATCTATACAGTAAGTTGCTTTGTTTTTCCTCATAATCTTTACAAAAGTATTTCAAAATATCAAGAATTCCAACAAATTACTATTTTTTAAATTGAATAAAAAATTGATTAAAAGTAGAAGTTAAGTTACATAAATAATTTTACATAAACCCCTAAGAATTAAACCATGTAAAGTCGATTATGCAGCTTAATTGTAGGTATAAATATAACTTCAATTCACTTTCTTGAAACTGTATCATGCTCTGCATTTCTATTTAAGGAAATTAGGACTGCTAGTTGAGATTAACTTGTTTGTTTGTATCATTGAGTGAATATAAAAGTCTAAAAAAAGTTTTGTGATTTTAAGTTTGGCAGAAAAAGTTTACAATATATTTAGTTTTTGTTTGAGCTTGAATATTTGAATGTTGATTTAGATGAAGTTTTTTAAGTATAATTATAACTTGTTATTTTTCAGAGTTAGTTTTCTGTCTTTTTTATAGATTGAGGTGGGAAAATGGCTGATAGTGCCAGAGCATTTATGGCTGCATCTTACCAGTAATTATTTATAAAATCATTTGCTATGTTTAAGTTTTTGGAAATTAGTTTTGTTTACGTTTTGTTGTTGATACAAACTAAATGTTTTTTGCAGAAGACGAAAGGCTGTTAAAAATGAGGAACAGAAAAAAAAAGATGAAATGAAACCAGAGTCTTCACAGGCTCCTAAAAAAGAGATTTCTTCTAAAAATCAGGAAAAAAAGAATGAAAAATCTGAAAGTTTGTCCAAAGATGAAAAATAGGAGTCATCTTTTTGGTCTTTTTGTAATAAACAATTTGTAAAAATTTTTACTTTATGATATTCCGAATGCTTTCTAAAATATTTTAATAAACTTTTTTTCAAAATACTCTGATTAATTTTTTAGCAAAACCTGAAGGTTTGCATTTAAGCTTTTGAAAAAGAAATAGTATTTTTATATAATTCTAATAAAAAATTGTAATTTCGACTTTTAATGAGGAAATCTTGAATGTAAATGATGCAAGATTAATTTATGCAAATATTTTATTAAATGTAAAATTTTAAATTAAGTTTTTTTTTACAACAACAAAGATAATTTAGATTTTATTAGTTTTAAATGCTTTATGCTTTGACTTGAGTCTAACATCTAAAACTCAATTACCAGATCTATTTAATAAAGCATTCATAAATAAGCATTTACAGGAAACATTTGTTGCAAGTTATTTTTGAAATTGTTAAATTAGACCAAGAAAATCCATTTTAAGATAACTTTTTCTACTATAATTAAATAAAGATTTTTTATTTTTATAATTTTTCCAAAAATATACTAAAAAAGAGCTTTGGATGAAATTTGTTTTGATGAGTTTATGAAGTAACTTTCAGTGAATGTTTCTTCATAATAAATAAGAGCATCAAATTCGTAATTAACAAAATTTGTTTTCTCATCAATTGAAATTTAAAGTATTCAAGTGATAAAACTGTAAAAGTACTAAACCAGTCGCAAGAAAGAATTTTCTGACTTTACGTGAATATGAGAATTAAATAATAAATCGTTTTTCCCATATTTTTGTAGTTTGATTTTTTTCTATAACAAACTACTTTATTTTTACTTTTAATAAATCGAATTTATAGTGCATTAACTATTGCAATAGCGCCAAACATGATGTAGACCACTTTGGAACATTACAATAAATTTTTCCAAAATAAATTATTTTTTCTATAGTTATCAAACCGCTTAGAATTAAGTAGTTTATATTTACAGTTCTGCAATTTTTTAAAAATCATTTCTAAAGCGTATTTAGTAACAAAGACCCCTAGCAAGCCGTGGTTCCATCTTTTTTTTTAATATGTCTTATTAATAATTCGCATTTACTTCATTTTCTTTGATGTCACATGTTCTATATTAAAATTTGAAAATACAACACTAGAAATATTTAACTGATCCTTAAATAACATTTTTTGAAACTGTTTGATGAATAGCGACTTATAAATGTTTTTATGATATTTTAAAACTAAAATATCGAAATTTCGCCGTTTTCCTGAGGGTACAGAAAATACATTCCCAAACTTTGGACAACTAGTGCCATGTGGTTTAGTCAGGGGAAGGAAACTGAGACAAAAAACCTACAAGTTGTTGACTTTGATGCCACTGCCCCAGGTCACTGGATGCGTCTATCCAAACATTGGGCTTAAAGAGTGAGGGATTTCAGCGCACGCTTCACTACTATCAAAGCGCATAAACAAGTAGCAATTCAAAGCTTATTTTTTTTCTTCTCCTGCTTGAGTTAAAAATATAAACCTTTGTTCTTAATCTATTTTCGATAGTTTAATTTAACCGTTTTATCATTTATAAAAATATATAAAGAAACAACTGAATTATATTCCTTGTTTGAAAGATTAAAATAATTGTTTGTAATTAATTTTGTCAACCAACAACTTCGTTATTAGTCCTTTTGCACCTAACTAAGTTTTGCTTTTTAATTTTTTTTGCAGCTTTTTGTCTTTCTTTGTTTTTAATATCATCTTTCAAAGCACATCCAGCATGGCCGTTCCCGGCTGAAATAGGCATTACTATATATAAATACTCCTGACAATTATTACATTTCATTATATTTTTTATAAAGCTGTTCCTTTGCTAAAAGTTATTTTTTAAACCCAAAAAGTTATTTGGAAAATAAGTAATATTTTAAACATATTTTCCATCAATCTTTTGAAAATAATATTATCTCGTCAGAAATTCCTTGGTTGTTTCTGGCTCGAAATAAAATAGTTTTAATGATAAGTTTGTTTTTTCAAATATTTTTTATGACTAATTTTAATGAACAGTAAATTAATCATGATTTTATTTTTATGAAGTTTTTTAAACATAAGAATTAGTTACTTTTTTTAAATCTATTTATTTTGTTTATATAAAACAGTGTTTAACTCATCCGTGTTTTGTTTTATATTTAAATTAAAGAGAAAGTTTCAATAAAAATGAAATATCAGCAATTTAGATATTTTAAACATTAGTAATATTTTACTTAAAAATCTTTATTATAATAAATAGATAACATTTTTGATATTTTAAAACTTTAATCACAGAAATAATATTTATTTCGTTTTTAGTATTAACTTTACTTCTAAAAATATTGTTTTATTTTTCAAATATTATAAAATACAAATATAGTAATAATATAAACAATTTTTTTATTTTTATAAAACATGCAAATTTTAATGAATAATTTTGTTCTGTTTGTTTACTTATTATATATCTTATTAATAAAATTTTAATGTAAATATATAACTAATAATTTTTGTGCTGAATATCTTTTAGGTATTAATATATTTTGTAATTTTTATTATGTATTGGTTTAATATAATAACTTTGAATGGAATCTAATAAACCTGCTGAAAATAAGATTTACTCAAAAATTGGAATTATTTTTGGAAAGAAACGAAGAAAATCATCAGATACAAATTTGGGTTAATCATTCTCTATATATTTTGTGATATTGCTTTTTTATAAAAATATTTTAATTTAATCCTTTTAACCTAATTAGGAGCTGCAGATAATAATTTGTAATTGTAGAAATATATTTCTTTTTATTCACAATAATAACTCTTATTTTACTGAATACTACTCTGGCATAAGACATCTCCTCAATTAGACAAGTGTATTTGATTTTGTTTTATATGTGAGATGTATATATTTGTCACTTGCAGCTATAAATATTAAAGTATTGAGTTATTTTAAGTTAAAATATTTAATAAAAATTTATTTTTATTTCATTTATTTTATCAACAATATATCCCAACATGAATTTTATTATTAATAATTAGAAATTGATTCAGACATTGCAGTTTCTACAGAAAAGGCTTTATTCAAGAACTTGAGAGCCTCAAAATGTGATTTAACTTCAACAAAAGTTATTATAGGAGCGAAAAGATCTGGTAAAAATTCATTTTTTTGCATTAAAAATTGATTTAATTTTTATCTTTTAGCTGTTTCTTCTGGAAGTACTTATGTAAAAAGAAGAAGAATTTTTCATTTAAGCCCAATTAACAAAGGTATTTGAAACAATTTAATTTATTTCTGATGCTTAAAAGTTAGAAATATTTCCTTAGAAATATTATTTTATGTTAGAAGAAAGTTTTTTCAATTTGTTTCTTTTGCCATTAAGTTCTTGAAATATTAAATTGAAAATTGTGATTGAATTTTTGTCTTGTGAACTATTTTGATGAGTCATAAAAAGTAGATTTTATTATTTAATTGAAAACTAGGTTTTGTATGTTTAGTGAATAAATAATGAATAAACTTTTGTTATGTTTTGCCATCTCTTCCTGTTGAAGTCAGATTGAACAACTTTAATGGATTTTATTTTAAGTTTTATTTAAATAACACAAAAAGTAATTTTACTTTTTACAGAATTGATTCCTAAACAAGTTTGTCCAATTGCATCTTCGACTAGAAAGCAACGAATTGAAAGTAAGCAACAACTGAAATAATTTTGAACATTTCATTCACTTTTAGACTTTTAGATTACAAAAAAGATTTAGAAAAATTGATGTCTATCTTCACTATAGAAGGTAAATGAAGTCATTTGGTAAAATTTGTTCTAAAAGTTTTTCTACAGAAACAGACGTTGAAAGACCAGGAAATAAAATGTTATCGAAGCTAGTACAAAATATCCAACAAAATTTTGATTTTCGAGACAGCAACAGATATTTACTTCAACAAATCATAAATTCTATTTCAGCTTGCCAAATACACATCAATTCCATCAACAAATTTGCCGAACAATTTTTAAAGTTTAAAAAACCTTTTGAAGCTTCCATATTTTACCTGATTGCTTTAGATTTATCAGATTCTATGTTTCTAAAACAGCAGCAGCAACAAAATACTGCTTACTACTTACATACATACAAGTGTTTTTGTTATTCTCTACTTCTTGCCATTACTTCTACTAAAATGGATACACTTAAAAGACATCAAATTGTCAAAACCATTTATACAGAATTAAATAAGTTTTTATTGAAGCTACCTGAACTTGCTGAGCAGTTACGTTACGATTACACCTATCTATCATCATATATCACATTCATCTTGCTTTTTGATATTGGTTTCATTTCCGCCTCCTATTCTTTGCTTCGTAAAACTGTATCTCAGTATAATCTTTCTCCCGAGAAGCATTTAAAGAAGAATATCTTTGTGAGTTTGTTTCTTTATCACAAAGGGTCTTGTGAAGTTGCATTTAAAAGATATAAAAAAGCTTTGAGATCATTTCAGTTGGCTCTTTCAATTATGAAAAGTTCGACTTCAAACTTCCCGTGGGGATTTATCTCAAATAAGAAAAGTTTTATCAATGAATTCCAAAGAAAAATCAAGATGACACAGATGCAAGAGATGAGATCATGACACAGATGCAAGAGATCAAGTCATGAGACTAAATCCTCTAGTATTTATATTCGGTGTAATTGAAACTGATTCTACGTTAGCTGTTTGTATTTGACTGAAACCTCTTGTATTTTTACATGATTTTTATATCAGGATACCTTTTACGTATTAATTAATCAAGTCTTATGAGAGAACTGCTGGCAGTTTTACAAATGTATTTGAAGCCATAAAATTTTGAGACTTCACAACAACAAAGTTTTCTTCTTTATATATTTATTCGAAGCATATCACAACAACAAAACAATAATTTTTACATCTTAGAAAGATTAATTGATGCTTTCAGTTGTATCTAAATAAAGTTTTATTGATGTTTCATCTTAATTTAGATTACCTGAAAATAAGCTAACATCTTTGCCTTCAAAAACCTTTTCTCTTCCAGGTAATACACCTAAAAAATAAATCAATAAAACAAAAAATAAGCTTATCTAAAACTGACCGATCTCTAAATTGATTTGTTGGCTTTTACTGAGAGATGTGAGAAAACTATAAAATGTGATTTTGTTTGTTTTCATCAACTCTTTTTCAAACAGATTTATTGATGGCGATGAAAAGTTGACTTTCATTTTTGAGTAGAGCATTGTTAGGGCTTCTAGAAAGACTTTAGAATCTAAATCTTAAAAAAAAATAAATCAATAATTCAGAATAAATTTAAATTAAATACAAATTATAGTAAGATCCAAAAAGATCTTGATGAAAACTAAAACAGTTTCTAAAAAGTTGTTGCTCAAAATAAATTATTAAAGCAATTTGCAAACTACAATTTAAAGAAGAAATAATTCTAAGTTTACCTTCTTGTTGATAAGTAGTAAGGCTTGTATCAGACTTGTCAGCTGATGATAATCCTACTTTACCATCAACTTGTAATTTATCAAAAACCTCTTTAGTATACTTAACAAATTCTATGAAAAAAATTGTCCAAGTTTTAATTCAATTTTGAAAAATAATTCTTTAAATCAAGCTTTAAGTTAGTCAACTTTAGGGAAAAATTTCAATATATTTAAAGTAAAGTAGCAGCTTTGGGCGCTGTAGGACTAATATCAGAGTTCTATGACAAGCACAAAGGTCTTTATTTTAACCACAAAGCTTTTTCTTATGTAAGCTTCTTTTGGTTAGTACTACAGATTAAAAAATGTCAAATAGATTTGTAATGAATGGGCTCTATATAAAGTCTACATACTTGGTATCAAAACTAGTTTTTATGATATTTTGGCAATACCTTCATAAATCACTTGTATTTGAAGAGCATACAAAAAGTCAACAAATGACATGAAACAGTCGGAAGCATCTTCCATTAGAACAATTTTAAAAGTATCTTGAACAACTTCAAGCGGAAAATCAAAACAAATTAAAGTTATCAAGGAATGATATTCTTGTACACTCAGCAGTTCAGCTGAAATTAAACTTGTTTAAAAATATGAAGAAGAATAGAAATCTTTTACATCCTTCAGTTGAAACGTTACGAAAACAGCTCCAAATCATTTTGATGAGATGTTTTCGGTTATATTGAGTTGCTTGGAGATAATTATATTCTCGAAATAAAATATGAGCTCCATTATGAACACTATAAAAACTAAAAAAAAGTTTTATAGATGAAATCAACTTTAAATTTAACTAACTAGTCAGAAAGAAATTTAGCTGGATTTGATTTGCCAGTTTCATTTTTGTTTTCTAACAGTTGGCAAATTGCATCCTCCAAATAAAACTTTATTTGATGTTTATCTAAAAACATGAATTTTTTGAAACAGAAATTTTGCAACAATTACACTAAAATAGAAAAACATATTTCTAATTTAAGCAAACAAACAAAAAAGACAGATAAAAGAGCCAACTTTTAACAACAACAAAAATTTATTTAGATTTCTTAAACTCTTTAAACTAAAAGCAATTAGAAGAAGAAATCTAAAAATTAAAATATAAAAATGAATTTTGAAATGAAATAGTAAGTAAACATATCAATTAGTAATTTAATGTTAAAATTAGAATATTAATTAAAAGTAGTTATTTTATAATTTCATTTGAAATATATTTTTAACTCACTTATATAAAAATTAGTTTTTTTGATCATTTTTGATGATTGTTGCATTTCAAAAATAAAAACTAAATATAAAAAATTGTTTTAAAACTGATATTTTTAATTGATATTTTCACATGTAAATTATTTATTTGAAAACTTAAAATTTAGAATTTATAAAACTGATCATTTTTTTTACGATTTTAAATTACCGTAAATAAATGTGCTAAAAATAAATTTATTTATTATAATTAATTTCGGAAGTTAAACTAGCGTCCTAAGCTACTAGTGTTTCTAAACATTATTTGATAAATAAAATAACTTCTTTAAATATATTTTTATTTTTTACTTTGTTTAAATTCGATAAGTTTTAAAATTTTTTAAACATTTTTTATTAATAATTTTGACAATAATAATTTTCAATTTATAATTTCTCAACTGTTTCAGCAAAAAAGTTTTTAATAATAATAATAACAAAAGTTTAACTACAAGATATTTTCATTTAAAGCCCTGCATTAATTTTGAATTAAATTTTGATAATAGATATTCTAATAACAAAATATAAAATTTTAGTAAATCGTATCTAATACTTTAATTTCGACTATTATTTTATGAAAAAGTCTAATCATAAAGTAAATAAGAACATAATAATGTGTACAGTTTTTATTATAAGTACCCCAGCTAATAAACAATTTTCAGTTTAAACATATCAGCAAGTTTGACTTTGAGTAATATATTATTGATGATGCAAAATATATCATAAAAAAATTTTATCTAATTTTCTTTAAACCTTTTTAAGAAACAACGAATTTAGACTTTATTTGGAATTAAAAACTTATGTTTTGCATTCTGTGAATGAATGGGCGAAGTGGACTTATATCTATCAAAACCACGTCGACATATGTGTATAAGAGCTTTGATTAATAATTGTTGAACTTCCTAAATTATATTAATTTCATTTCATTAGAATTGTTATTATAAAATATATTATTACCAATATTTTGAAATATTTAAAGTTTTTAAAGGCTATAATGAATAATCATTTAATTACTTAATTTATGTTTAAAGTCTTATATTTTATTTGATAAACTAAAGATATAAATAATTTATAAAAAAAAAAACTTTAATAAGGTTACAAAAGTTATTTTTTTACTTTTATTTATATCTACTTTAACATCTTATTTATCAAAATATGTAATTATTATTTATTTAATTCTATAAATATTTAAAATTATATAAAAAAACTTTTCCAAATATTTCAGTTAAACATTTTTCAAATTATTTTTTTCAGAAAAAGTTTAATTCAATTTAATGAGTTGTTTATAACCAACCTTCAAGATTTCTTGAAACTTCTCAAAGGGACTTTTATCATTTTTTTCAACTCAAAATGTCAGACTTTTTGAGTATCGTTGGACTTTCAATCGCAATGTTTGTTGGTTGTGTCTTGTTTGGGTGGATTCCCATGGCATTTTCTTTATCGCAGGTATAAAAAGTTCATTAACATCTGCAACCATGATAATAAAAGGACTCAACAACTGAATTAAATATTAATTGAGTTCGTCTTGAACTGTAAAAACTCCAATAAAACCTAGCATTTGTTAGAATAGAGAGAAAAATATATAAACAAATAATTAGTTGATAAATTTTATGAGAAAACCTTTTATGAACAGAGAACTGTTCAATTATTGACAATTTTTGGTGCTGGGTTGTTAGTTGGAACAGCTTTAGTTGTGATTATACCAGAGGGAGTTGAGACAATGTATCATCATCATCCACATCAACCTCCTCCTCCTCTTGTTGATCTAAATAAAAAAGGTTTAGATTGATAAATGAGCTTAAAATATTTATATTCTGAAATAATATATAAGTTAGATATTGATATTAAAAGTTGAAACAGTTTGTAATTTACAAATATTTTATTAATTTTGTATTTCATGAATATTTGATATTAGCTTTCTATATTCAGGTGATAATATTTAATAATTACTTTTATATTATAGCTGTTGTAGAATCTGAAAATACTGATGTTGAAAAATCAACGAATCTTAAAATTAAAGGTGTTTTTGCCGATGTTTTTTTGATGTCAATTTTTAACAACTTAATCGTTTTCAACTATTTGATTTTTAAATTAAGAAATCAATCAACCTTATCAACCAATCAAAAGTTTTAAATTATAAGAAAATTTTTTAAATGTTTTAGTAATCCATAAATTTTGATCAATTCAACAACTTTTTAGATTTTTTTGTTTAAACAACAACTTTGTAAACTTTGGACTTTCATCACCTCTGATTTATTTACTTTTTTGTTGTTTACTAAAAAGATCCAGAAGTTGAAGAAGCACACCATCAAAAATCTCCTCATCATGTCGTTGGCATCTCTCTTCTTCTAGGTTTTGTCTTTATGTTGATTGTTGATCAGATTGGAGGTTCTACACACCACGTTCACTCACCAGAAATTCGTCTAGGTCTTTTCATCATCTACAAGTTTCGATTATTCTAACTGATCTATTACAGATGAATTGAATCAAAGTAAAGTGGGAATTGCGCGTTGCCAGAGTAGCGACTCAAAGTCGAAAACACAAACCGCAACGATCGGTTTAGTCGTACACGCTGCCGCCGATGGCGTGGCTTTAGGTGCTGCCGCAAGCACAGACAGACAAGATCTCCAATTGATTGTTTTTCTTGCCATTATGTTACACAAAGTAAACTTTTTTTTCCATTTTCTTCAATTTTGTGACAATATTTTCAGGCACCAGCCGCATTTGGACTATCCTCGTATCTTATACATGAAGGTTTAGAACCGAGAAAAGCTAAAAAACACATTTTGGCGTTTGCACTAGCAGCACCACTCCTAGCCATCATTACTTACTTGTTTTTAAATCAGGTTAAAGACATTTAATTTCTTCACAAATTGCTTTCAACGAAGTTGTGATCGACAGAATGATCGACAATTCCTTGAAGACGCAAATGCAACAGGGATCGCGATGTTATTCTCAGCTGGAACCTTCTTATATGTCGCTACAGTTCATATTTTACCGGAAATTACTCACTCAAGTGAGAAAGCCGGAAGCGGAAAGCTGAATATTTTTGAACTTGTGGTTTTAATCACGGGGTCTTTGTTTCCTCTTGTCCTGAACCTTGGCCACAGCCATGGCTGAGCAAGTTTTCGACGAAATAAATTATTTATTTTATTGTCAGTTGGTTTTGATCTATAAAAAACCAACATAGTCAAAATTTTCCGATTATTTCTTTAATTTTAGATAATTTTTTTGAATATTTTTCTAATAAAGCTCTTAACAAACTAATAAATCAAAAATTTGTTACTTTTGAAGCTTTCAAAACTTCAAGTCTTTTTAATGATTCAACAAATTTGATAATTTTTTTTATCAAATATCTTTCTGAAGATTAACAAAAAGATCTTTACCACTTCTTCTTCCTTCTTTTACGGTTTGCAATTTATTTGTAAAAAATTTTTATTCAATATTTTTTTGCGCTTAAAATAAATAAAAAACAAAAAATTGAATTTTTTTCTTTTGAAAATCTTTTTAGCTGAAATTTTGAAATGTAAAAAAAAAAGTTTTACGTTTTTTTAAAAACAAATCAAATTTGATAAATATTTGTAGAAGGTCTTCCATCTTCTATTTCTTCTCAATTTTTTAATTCTTTTTTACCCGGAGAAAAATTAAAAACAAATAAAAAAAATTTAAATGTACCTTTAGGGACAAATCTTCAGAAAACAAAATAGTGTTTTAGAAAAGTCTGAAGCTCGAAGGTTTTTGTTCTATTTATCTAACTAATAACAACTTTGTGAAATTATTTTATATTTCTACTTGAAGATCAATAAGAAGCTAAACTTGTTGTCCAGCAAAACTAAGTCAAAAGAGACAAATTTTAGGATGTTAATGAGATTGGGTGAAGCAACTATATTATAGATTTATCAATTTATTATTAATTGGTTTAAACCAAATGGAAATTACATTCTCTTTGTGTTTTAATGATGCCTTCTAGGAAAATAATCGAAATTAAATCCACAGAAGCTCTTACAGCTCTTTGTTATAATAATCCACCAGCAGCAGAAATGGTTTTTAAATGGTAACTTCATGATCTAATCTTCATCTTCTGATCTTCATCTTTTAATCCTTATCTTCTGATCTTCATCTTTTAATCCTTATCTTCTGATCTTCATCTCTTGATCTTTATCTTCTGGTCTTTATCTTCTGATCTTCGTCTTCTGATCTTTGTATTCTGATCTTCATCTTATGATATTTGTATTCTGATCTTCATCTTCTGATCAACAATTCTCAACAACATATCTTTTGTTTATTCTATTTTTTTGCATTAACTAATTAATTACCGTAATAAAGTTAATTAATTAACTAACTAATTAACAATTAGTTTTATTTTTCAGGTTTTAGTCTCAGGCATACTTAAATTTAGCAGTTTATGGATTAAAACAAATATCTAAGCAATTTGCTTTACAAATATTTTTCTATTAACTTTTTCTATTATGTGGGATTGCAACATCCGTTTTAGATATACCAGTAATTTCAAACTGTATTAATAATAAAATGTTCTTAATGAAGAATTTTCACTTTTTAGAGATCTGTTTTATTTTATTTGTTTTTATAAAATGCATCAAAAACCAGGAATCTGAAATCAATAGAAACTTTCTGACGAATGAGGTAAGTTGTTTTACTTATAAAAGTCTAAAATTAATTTTAAATAAATTTAGTTATTCTCTGTCATGTCTTTAAAAAATAATTCTAGTTATAATATTTCAGGATTTTTTTCTTCTTTCCTTTAACTTTTTTCATTTTCTTTAAACTGGAAATTTTTTAAATTTATTTTTAAAAAAGTTGTCATTAGAATAAATTTTTGGAGCTTACAACTAATTTTACTACAAACTTTTTGATTAGTTTGTATACACAAGTTTTTAGTAAACTAATTTGTAATAAAACTTTCAAAGAATGTTTTAAAACCCAAAAAGTTATGTGAGAATTTCTTTTAGTCAGACTTAAACTGTTGTATTGATGTTTGTAAAGAACTAATTAATTTCCTGTGCAATTTTTAATTCATCTAAAATTAAGCTTAAAGAAAAGTCTTTAAAAAAATAAAACATGTTAAATTAATAAGATAAATCAGTCATAAATCAGTTTGATTATCAAGTATACTACCGTGTTTTAGTAAAAATAAATTAATTTATTTCAGTAAATGCAAAGAAGGGTGTTTGAAGAGAGCACCTCCCGTTAACATACATTCGCAAAAATAATGTCTAAAAAGTTTATCAATTAATCTATTTATTGATTTAAAAAATTATATGATTAAAGACTTGATTATCAAATGTTGATGAAATAATCATTTATTTCTTTCAACTTTTTTCTACATTTTAGTCAAACTGGCTAAACTGGACTGAATGTGAAGAACTTTACGATTTTTCAGTGACTGATGAGGAAGAAATTTGTTGGCAAAAAAGGTTTCATAAATGTACTTCACAGACGAATATATCAATAAATATCTCATGTGGCGTTAATTATAAAGGCAAATATATACAAGAATTGTTTGGTTGTTTCAGCTGCCCAAGTGGGATCTGGGTAAATATTTACTTGAGTTTATTCATTTTACTCATAGATGCATATAAAAAATCAAACAATATGACAACAGAGAAAAACAAGTTTAAAAAATTAGGTTAAAAAAACACAATTATTAATAAAAAATTAAAAAAAAGGAGAATATATTTAGTTTCACAAAAATATATACAAAGAAGAAATATAAAATCTATCTTTTTATCTTTTATTTATTTATTATAAATTACATGTAATTTGTCTATAGTGATACTAAAACTTTTCAATTATCTCTTCGCTCGTAATATTTGGTTTTTGTTTGCTATAAGAGCTGCAGAAGCTCTAACTCGCAGCCACGTGTTGCATAATTAACACATGGGTGACTATAGTGACTTTTACACACTTTTAGAGTTTTTAATAATTTTGTCGCGTTTCATTTTATGTTTGATTGAAAAAGATAGGAGATTAGTCCTGATAGACACTTACCTTATTCAAATAGAATAAATTTAAAGGTCTTGGCTACGTTCATATAAACATTAATAACTCTTCAAGCAAAACTTTGGCCATATCACTTAGGCGACTAAAGCATTTTTTATACGCTTTCAAAGCTACCGAATAACTTTGTCGCGTTTCATTTTACGTTTGATTGAAAAAAATAGGAGATTACTCCTAATGGACACTTACCTTATTCAAATAGAATAAATTTAGACGTCTTTATTATGTTTAAAAACAAATTGATATTCTGTAATTAAAATTTTTGTCGTAACACTTGCTACGCTTAAATAAATGGATAAAAAATTAATTTAGACAGAGAGTAAATGGCCTAGTTGTGAATCAAAAGGGTGTAAAACTTATGAAAAAACAAGAATGGTGTACTGTAAAGCAACTGATTATTGCCAAATGAAAGAAACTATGATGTGTTCTCCTTATGAAACATGTAACGGCTCTTACAGTGATTGGGAAGTGATACAAAACTGTACAACTTGTTCAAATGGAGACACAAAGGTTTAGAAAATGCCTTTCTTAAAAAGTAATTGAATAAAAATAATTGGTTTAGATTAAAAGAAAACATTGTCTCTATGGCGGGACTTTAAATAAAATCTGTAAGATTAACGCTTCAGAAGATAAAAACTCAATTGTTGAATCAACTAAATGTAAACCAAGTGATTGTTCAAGAAGTACATCCTTGTTGACTGCTAAAGGTAACTGAAATTCAAACTAAGAGATATTGTGCTGCTCCTTAATCAGGTTTATTTTTATCTTAAGCCTGGAGTAATTGGACGGAATGTTTTTGTCTAGAAGGCAAGTTAGTTCATCAAAGAAAGTGTTTGACAAACTGTAATAATCAAAAGTTGGAAATTGAAAGTTGTTCAGATGAATGCACTTTTGACTCAAACAACAATTGCCGAGTTCCTTGTCGTGATGCTGTTCATCAAGACTGCCATCACGTGTTTAGTTGTACACTTATCACAATCTTGTTGATAGCTTTTATCAGTTTTCTCGAATCTTTTATTTTTTGCTTTTTTTGTTTTTGTCGACGTAAAAAGAAGCGATCAGTGCGGAAAGACGCTCATGAAATTCAGCATTCGCCAACTGATGAGGAATTTTTACACAGTAACGTGGTTCTTAGCTAATAAACTTTCGTTTAAACAACTGGCTAATTAAAAGCTCTTTATATCAAAGTTAAATTTTGAGCATTTCATTAAACATTTTTATGAACCAACAATTAAAAAGTTTCGTATTTGAGCTCTGCTGAAACTTTGCAACTTTTTGTTCAAATTTATTTTTCTATCGGCTGAGCTTCCTTTCTACCTACGCATTCGCTTTGAATTTAGTGAAATGCAGCGTACGCTGAGCTAACCCCACTCTTTAGTGACCTGAGACAGGGATACCGGTCAAAAAATTCAAGGTTTCCTGTCTCGATTTATTTCTTTACTTCTAAAACAATAACAATCGCAGTTGCAGATCATAATAATAAATTAGCAGCTAATCAATAAACTATCTCTACTACTCTCTTACTTTTCATTATCTTTCAGCTCATATTGGTTTTGTTTGCTACAAGAGCTGTATAATTTATCATCTGCAGCCATGAAAGTAAAATAACAAAATAAAATCTAGATAGAAAAGATTTGAACAAGATTTGAACAAGATTTTAATAATTGAAATATTTTTTAAATTATTAAGTGTTTTATAGTTGAAATATAAAAACTTAAAATATTTCTGCTTTTTTTTGGACATCCCCTTTTCCGAGATTATCGTATGCCAGGTTCTAGGTTTCAGACATTTTTTGGTCTAAATTTTATTCATGTTTTAAGCTTTATAAATGTAAAGTTATATTTATATTTTTATATATTTAGTTTTATAATATTAAATATTATTTATATTTGTTAAATTTTTTAGTTTTAAGTTCAAAGTAATAGTTTTCAATTTGAATACAGAAATTATTTTATTCATGTTCTTCAATTCTTAACTTTGTAAGGATAATCATTTTATAGATTCTAGATTTAAGTAACTTTTTATTTTTCACAAAAAGTTTTATCTAATTTTTACTTTAAATTTTCAGTTAACTTTTGGAAATTTAAAACAGAAAATAAATTATAATAATCTAGAATAGAAATAATGAAACTCTGATTTATTTTATATCTTAAAAAATATTTTACAACTTTGGTAGGTTTTTTTATTCTATAATAAAATTTTATTTAATTGAAAAAATAAGTTTTATAAACTTTATATTAAATTTTCTTATAACAACTAACTTTCACAATTGAAATATAATTTTTGTATTAATAATCTATCAACTAAATATTTTAAAATAATTTTAGTTTTTTTGATATATTTTTGTAGCATTTTATAGAAAAATTGATGCTTATAAGTAGTTCTGTAGGTGATAAATGAGAAGATTTTATTTTTCTTATACTTTATAACTTTTTGTAGTTGGTCTGTATATGCAAAATTTATAAATATTAAAATATAAGATTTATATACAAAAAATGTTTTTAGGCAAAATATCTTTTGATATTTGAGTTTATATAATTATATTTATTTTAGTAATTTATATTAAATAAATTTAAATAATTAATTGATAATCTTCAATTTATGTTTAATAATAATTTTAATAATTTTTACATTAAAAAAGAGAAATCTAAAACAAACATTAATCATAAAACTTCTTCCAGTTTCTATTCTCTTTAAGCTGATAAACATGCTTGGTTTAGATTTTCTTCAAAACCATTTTCTTCAACGTAAGTTTATGAATACTTACAAATGTTACTCGAGCAGTTTTGGTGCATTGAGTGACACAAAAAGTGAAGATGTAAAGAAAGGTGGAAAAATTTTAATGCCACCTTCAGCATTAGACCAACTAACTCGTCTTCATATTACTTATCCTATGATGTTTAAACTTACAAATGTAAAAATGAATAATTATCAAACTCATTGTGGGGTATTAGAGTTTGTAGCTGATGAAGGAGTTGTCTACCTACCTTATTGGATGATGCAAAACCTATTATTAAATGAGGGTGACAAGCTACATGTTGAAAACTGTACCTTACCAATTGCTACATATGCAAAGTTTCAACCACAATCGTCCCTCTTTCTTGAGATTAGTAATCCTAAAGCTGTTCTTGAAAATGCTCTTCGTAATTTTTCATGTCTTACAAAAGGTGATATAGTTGCAATTCACTATAATAACACTCAATATGATCTTTGTGTGAAAGAATTGAAGCCTGCAGATGCTGTTAGCATCGTTGAGTGTGACTTAAACCTTGATTTTGAAACACCAATCGGGTATGAATACCCAAAAAACGTCCCTCAAGTTAAAGAAGCTGAAGAAATGGCGATGGGAAGTTATGAAAATAGACAGCAAATGGAAGAGTATATGAAAAATCAAATGAGCTTTTCAGCGTTTAGTGGAATTGGTTATCGATTAGATGGAAAAAAAAAGTATTTGAAAGGAGAATCAGGTGACGTTGACTTGAAATGTGTACCAAGGGGTGTCCCGAACCTAAATTGGAAGTTTGGAAAATTGGCTTTTATCCGAAATAGTCCACCGCCTGGTAAAGTTGAGGAAAATGAGGAACCATTATTTGAGGCTTTTAAAGGAGAAGGGAAGGTTTTGAGAAAAAGAAGAAATTGAACAATTTATTTGTTGTAAACAAAAAGTTTGTTTCTTATTATTGTCATTTTTTCTTTCAGTATTGATTTATACTAAAAAAAAAGTTCTGTATGTTTCATCCTTTCAACAATATTTTCAACAATTCATTCGAATTTAAACATCTATTAGTTTTTCTTTCTAGACTTGTAAAATAACTTTTATTAAATATGACTGTTAAAGACAAAGGTGATGAGTTAGTGGTTTCGAAGGTTGGCGGTTCAAATTTTGTCAAATATAAACCCTTAATCAGTTTAGATCAAAGGTTTGTTCTGATAAAAAAGTTATTTGCTTTCTTAAACTTCTGAGTCAATAAGATTTTAATCTGATGTAGGTTTGTCATCTGTCCTTGCCTATCAAACATCAAAATATTTTCTGTTGAAACTGGACAATGTTATCAACTCCTAAAAGGTCATTCAAAAGAAGTTACATCAGTTGCCCATCATCCAATAATTAAGATTCAGGTTTATTTTCACTTTACAACAAACTTTGTAATTTAAACTTTCATTTCCAGATACTTTCATGTTCTTTGGACAAGACAGTGAAACGTTGGGATTATGAAGACGGGGTTTTACTGTTTACTTATAAGCTCGAAACTCCTTTGTACCACATTGGTACAAGCAAAGTTTTCGAAAAGAGCGTTTTTCTGCTGACTTTTATTAACAATGGAGGTTGTTTAAATGAAATTTGAAATGCAAAAAAAAACATCTTAAATATTTCAGCTGATTGTCAAATGAAAAGCTTTGAACTTGAAGTTGGTAGTTCTGAAGAAGAAGTGATAGATTTAAAAGCTGTTTCTCCTAAACTGCGAATAAAACGACCCTTGGTTTCATTTGGAGAACGTTTCTTTGTGATAGCGAGCTCTCATTACTTCTATTTTATTGAAATTGGAAAAGAGAAATATAAGTAATACATCTAAACCAAAAAATAACCTAAAATAATTTGGTTTTGATCAGATATAGGATGCCGAAAGAGCTAACAAAAATTACAAGTGTGTCTTGTCATCCAACACAAGATCGCTGCCTCGTTGGTCATTTATCTGGTAAAATAACCGACTGGTAAGTTGTAACTATCAAAATAACCAACCCTAACCATCCTACAACAGGTTTGCTCTAACAAATTCAACTGTTGCTTCACATAATCCCATCCACTGGCATTCTCGCCAAGTTCTAGCGCTCGAATGGTCGTCACTGGGCAGCAGTTTCTTCTCTGGTGGACATGAAGGTGTTTTGGTCCACTGGAATGACGGAAAACCGTTTTTTATTCCACGAATCGATGAAATTCGTCATATAACAGTCGCATCTGATAACACCATTCGCGCAGTAGCTCATGCAGATAATTGTGAGATATCTAGAACTTTTATTCATCTTTTTTTTTCATCATTTTCATCACAGCTATTAAGATAATTACCAGCTACAACACAATCAAGCAAGTGATTGAGGGTTTTACTGCGACTTCGACAGGTTTATTTCGTTTATTTGAAGCTTTTATCTAATAATTTTGAACATCTAGATCTACCCTGCGGTATCAAATGTGATCCAGTCTCAAATTTGTTTGCCACTAACGGCAAGCGTGGTCATCTCTTGTTCTATGACCCTCGAAACGACCTCCAGCTACTCAATGTAAGTTTGATGTTTAACAAATTGAATTTGTGTTTGATGGAGTTGTTTCAGCTGGATATTGTGAATAAAAACTTTGCAAGTTCAACAGATGCAAGGAAACTTCATTCCACAATTCAAATAACCCAGCTCGCTTTTGTCAAAACACAACAGAGCAGTAAGTTTATTTCCGCTAGACGTCGCTGTTGCTATCATTTCAAGATTTTGATGATATTATTTAAACTTCAAATATTTTTCCGTAGAAGTTTTCATGGCAACCATCGAATTTAATCCAATTAAAAAAAGGAATCAGAAACTGAAGTTTTGGTTTTTTGAAGAAACTTCTAAACAGTAAGAATCCAAAATTGGAATCTCATCTCAGAATCACTTAAAAATCTTCTTTTGAAGATGGAATCTTGACACTTTGATATCTTCTCCTCACAACAACCAAGACATACTCTCAATCTGCTTTCATCCATTTGAAGATTTATGTATAACTGCATCTGAAGACGGGCTAGCAAAAGTCTGGACAAACTCCGAAGGTATCTTTCATCATCTCTAAAATCTTCTGAATCTTTTGATTGTCAGGATGGTCTTGTATTGGGGCGATCTCTCACAAAAAGTACCCCTGTGCTGCCGTCCATTTTTCACAAGATGGTTCCCTTGTTGGGTTAGCTTTTAAAGAAGAAGTTTGTTTGAGAGACTCAGCAACATTTGATCATCAAACTTCAAGAATTCTTTTTCACTCTTCATCAGTTTTGTGAGTTGCTTGAATTTCAATCGATTTTCGGTAAAAATTTCTTTTGTAGAGATTTGAAGTTTGGACGGAGTAAATGTGACCGGTACCTGGTCACTTGTACCACATCTTCCTACCACTGTTGGGATGTCATCACTGGACATATGATGTGGAGCATGGAGCTGATATCACCGCCGAAGCTACTCTTGTGTGATGATATCTCAGATAATATGGCGATTTTTGATCAAAAGAATAGAAGTAAGTTTTTCAAATTGTTTTTTATTAAACGTCAATAAATAAAAATCAGAAAAATAAAAAAGTATAAAAAAAACAGAAACAGATTTTCAACTAACACTTGCTTCATGATTCCTCGCTAAATAATTCATTTCTAATTCACCTTTCTTCTTCTTCTTCTTCTGTCTCTTGTAAAAAGCGAGCAACAAGCAACAAGTGAATGTTTCAGTTATAGCCGTGATGATGGCAGCTATTATCGCTGTCATTACACATTTATTTTTAGGACATAACATTTGGTTGATGTTGTCGTCATCATTTCTTTGTTTTCTACTTTCATTTGGTTTAGTTTCTGTTGTTTCTGCGTTTGTTTTTCCGCTTGTCTGTCCGCGTGTCTGTTCAGTTGTTTGTTCACTTGCTACTGCCTCTTCATCATTTGCTCTTTCAGTGGTTGTTAATCTTGATGTCCTGGTCGATCCACAGCTTCCTTCGCACTCTGCTTTCTCCATCACTTTCTTCTTACAATTAGAAAGACATCTGCGTGTCTTTAGAGGCTTCAACATCCCATCTTCACATCTACAATCTTCCCAAACATCCCATACAGCTTCAACTTTTTCAAACAGTTTTCTTTCAACAAATTTTAGACATTGAATTTCTTTCCACTTACCTTTACAATCATTTGGTTTGCAAATTACTGATTTTGTCAGCTTCAAATGTTCAGAAATATCATTTTCTCCACACAGGCTACTTACTTGTCCATCATAAACACATTTCCTTTGAAAAATCTGTAAAAAACGCCTTCAAAAATCAACCCACAGAGTCCTTCACAAACTTGAGAGTCGTCTCCATGACAACTTGAGCAGTTTTTAATCATCGTCCAATCCTCATATGTCCCATTACAGGTTTTATACTGGACGCAAAACCCAGTTTCTTCCAAATAACAGCTCCGGTAATCCTTACAAACAAACGAACGCATCTTGGAAGTTGACTTGCAGTCTTTTGATTCACATAAAGACCATCCTCTCTCTTCAACCTTCAACAACAACTTCAGGACCATCTTGAAACGGTTGATCATTAACTCACCCAACCACCACTAGGGCATGAGTGGCAGCCAATCACAACTTGTTGATAAATTGAGTTGTATTGCCAGCCACATGACTCGTTTAAAGGTTTACTGCTGTTGCTACACTTGTTCATTCTTTTTCTGTAGCATTTATCATGATCGACACATTCTTGCCATGGCAACCACTGCGCCTGTAGCGAAAAACAAACTGAAAAAAAAAACAAATAAAAATTGATCACAAAACCTCGTCAGTCATAAATTCCTTAAAGTCTTTTGTCATTACGACTTCAACAAGAAAAACCAGAAAGCAAACCCATCTATCTCCTCTCAACTTCATACTGCTCTATCTCTGAAATAAATCAAATTATTAATTAATAAGTTGGCTTTGTACCGGAAGTGAAGTGCAGTTAACGTCACAATTCTTATGATGCCATCATTACTACGAGAAACTTACAAATATTTACAATTTTCAGTGAAAATATTCAAACCTGATAATTGTGCTTCTTTATTTGAACAACAAATGGACTTCAGCGTCGCTTCTGCTTCTTTTTATCCTGAAGTCAACAAAGAAGTCGATTGGATGAAGAGATCTCAACTCTATATCGTTTCTGATGACATGGTGAGGCAGTCACGTGATCAACCTCTTGTTAAGATCTGATCATCTACAGATTGTTCATAAAATTTGTACTCGACATCAAGCACAATGCTTCAATGAGAGTAAATCAGTTGTAAAAATCGCAATGAGTGTTGATGAGTTGAAGACTCCTATATCTCTTCTTCTAAACCCTCCTAAATCTATTGATGAAGATTTTACTCTCAGTAAAATCCCACGCCGTCGAACTGTTGAAGTTTGTTTCAGTCTGAATCTGAAATTTTTTCAATTAAAGATCTGATCTTCCCAGGAAACCGTCCGAGCGATCCTAGAATGTCCCTCACATGTTCTTCCTCCTGTAAAGACTTTAGCTGATAAATTTATCACCTCGTTATTGATGGATCAAGTCTCCGAACTAAACGATGGAGAAAGGTGAGTGATCCTCCTCCAACTCGCTTTCTTAATCTCTTCATTGTAGTGAGCTAGAAGAAGAAGAGGAAGACATGATTGTGGATGCTGTTCCTCCAGATGAAGAAGTTGTGTTTGAGATTGGAAAAAATATGCGAAAATTGAAAGAGTCGAGCTTTGAGTTTATGAAATCTTTTTATTCAAAATGAAAATTGTTTGTTTCATTTTTAGGCAATTCAGTTTTAATCTTGTCAAAAAATTCTTTTATGATGTTTGATGTTAAAATAAAGAACTGAAAACCAGTTTGTTACTTTTGTAAAACTCGTGATGCTGAGTCAGCTTGTTGTTGGGGTTTTTATTGTGCAAGTACAAACAGTCTGTTACTTTTACAAAAGTGTTTAGATCTGAAATTAATCTTCACAATTTTTACTTTCTATCAAATGTTATTTTTATCTAATCTTGTTTATGAATGAAATTAGTCAACAACAATTTACGATCAACTAAATTTGTTGTTTTTTTACTAATGCACTGACTTTATTACAAAAATTACGACACATTCAAATCTCATTGTAAATTTGCCACAAATTTCTTTATTCAATGACTTGCTGTAATCTTATTTAATGATGACACAATATATTTATTTTATATTTTTTCTGCTTAAACTTTTTTCTGTTTTAAAGGTCTGTTTGAAGCCTCATCAGATTTTTGAATCAAATTTTCTCTTAAAAAAGTTAATTGTCCAAATCTCCAACTCAAGTTTGGAACTCCTTTCTGCGAGAAATTTCCTTCTTTTTCAATTTCACTTTTTCTTTTTATACTAGGCCTTCTACCGTCTAATCTAACACCTTGTCCACTAAACGCTGAAAAAGCTCCATTTTCTTTCAGGTATTGTTCAAGCTCCTTTTTTCGTCGAGTGTTTGAAGTTTGAGGTTGCTGGTTACAATAATTAGTTATACCAGCCGGGTTTTCAAACTCAAAACTAAGATCGCATTCAATAATCACAACAGCATCAGCCGGTTTTAATTCTTTAATAATCAACTCATAACATTTTTCATTATAATGAATTGTAACTGAATCACCTTTAGTTAAACAAGCAAATGTGCGAAAAGCACTTTCTAAAACTGTCTTTGGGTCACTTATATCTAAAAACTCGGCGCTTTGTGGTTGAAATTTGACATATTCACCAGTTGGTAACTTACAGTATTCCAATTTTATCTCATCACCTTCATTTAATAGCAAGTTCTGCATCATCCAGTACGGGGTAATAATCTGACCTTCATCAGAAGTAAATTCTAATACACCACAATGAGTAGAACGGTTTCTACTTGAGTTTGTTAGTTTAAATACCATTGGATACTCAACTTTCAAACTTGTTAATTTCTCCAACGCTGATGACGGCATCAAAATTTTACCCCCCTTACCCAAATCTGCTTGCTTATCTGCAGACAAAGCTCCAAAGCTTTGTGAAAAGCATCTATAAAAGTTAGAAAATTCGCTTGCACTTTCATCAAAAATTTGGAAACCAAATGTTGACATTTTTAGCAGTTTATTAGTCTAAAAAATTATTTTTTTATTTAAAATTGATAAAATTTCACTGAAATTAGTTTTTAGTTGTAAGATATTTAACAAGTAATGTAATTAAATAATAACTTATCGAAAGTTTTTTGATTATTAAAAACATTTTTAGTTAAAAGATCTTAAAATTTTATTCAGTTTAAAACAAAGTTTCAGATCGTGAAATGACTTTTTTTAATTTTTGAAAATGACTCACTTTGAAAGCGACAATTTTTTTGAAATCATTTCAAGTAAAATTAATTTGTTTTGAAATAAACACTAAAATTTGAAGATTTAAAAAATTAGGAACCAAACAATAAAAGTAAACAATTGTATTTGGTTATTTAAAAATACGAAAACATACAAAATGGCTTTTTGCTTTAAAGTATTATGCAACTCTTTATAAATAAGAAATTAAATAATAATTTCAACTTTTTGGCTAGAAAGTATTTAAACTGTTTAGAGCTTAAACTTGATAAAATAGTTAATCGTTTTGCATTATGTTAATCTTTCTTAAATACTTAAAAATTATTTTCATTGAAAGAACGGTTATAATGTATATGTGAGAAAATGATGTTTGAATACATGAAAAATTTAATTTATAAATAACTAGAAAGATAAAGCATACTTGTAACAGAACGAAAAGATCGGGTATCACCATAATTGTGGCTCTAGTTAACCTAATACCTTTTTATAAATGTTTTTTAATATTTATAATTATTCTACATTATTAGAGTTAAAACAAAATATCATTTATATAAGCAAAATCTTTTACGTAAAACTATATTTAAGAGCTCTTAGTAAAATTTATAAAAAACAGTTTGGAAACACGGCAAACAATTTTTTCTAAATAGTTACGAGAAAACATGTTGAAGCTTGTTATTATTACAGTTTCAGCAGATATCTAAAAATTTACTTTTATTATTATTAAAAAGTTTATATCTTTTAATTACAAAAATTATTTTTACTATTTTAAACTCTAATGGGAGAAGGAAATAGACGAGCAATGGCTGATGAAGATGATGCTGGGCCGGGAGCAGCTTACCGGTTATTTGAAACTATGTCAGATTTAATTGATAAACTTAAATTATTAAATTTTGAGGAGAGTTTTATCAAAGCCAAACAAATAAGACCAATCTCAAGACATTATTTTGCTCTTTCTACAAATACAGGAGAACAATTTTCCTCATTTACTGCTTTATGTGCTTGGTTAATTAATCTAGCTGGCCGTAGTTTTGATGAACCACAAGAATATGATGACCCAAATGCCACTATTTCAAATATTTTAGATGAAGTCCGACGGTTTGGTATCAACACAGATTTTCCTCCATCTAAATTAAAAACAGGCAGTGGTGAATATGTTTGTATGATTTTAAATAAATTAGCAGATAATGCTTTAGAAAATACTCAGTTTTCATGGAGTAAACCAAATTATTTGGAAGAAGATAATAAAGATGATGAAGAGACTATTTACCAAGAAGATGAAGCTGAGTTGAAACTAGATAAGATAGAAGATGAATTTGCAACAGCTATTGACTCAGATGATGAGGCTGATGCATTTCTTGATTTAGCTGCGACGGCACCTCCAGTTGATTTAGAAACTGCTAAAAAAAGTGAAATTATGTCTTCAAAGACGAGTTATGATGAGTGGAAACTGGAGGTTGAACGAGTGACTCCATCTCTAAAAGTAACAGTTAGAACTGATAATAAAGATTGGAGAACTCATGTTGAACAGATGCAACAACATAAGCATAGAATTGAAACATCATTTGTTGAGGCAAGAAGTCAACTCGATAAGATACAAAATGATATCCAAAAGACCCTTGAAAAGATCGGCAGTCGTGAAAAATATATCAACAACCAATTAGAGAGTTTAGTTCAAGAGTATAGAGGTGTACAAGAACGACTGTCACAAGCAAAAGAAAAGTATAAGCAAGGAAGTACTGGTGTTTCTGATAGATCTAGAACTTTAGCTGACTTAACTGAAGAGTTGGAAAAAGTCAAGATGGAAATGGAAGAAAAAGGAAGTAGCATGACTGATGGAGCACCTCTTGTAAAGATTAAACAAACTTTAAATCGTCTTAAAGTTGAATCAACTCAAATAGATGTTCGAATTGGTGTAATTGAGCATGTCTTAAGACAAGCTCATTTTAGAGATAAAACATTAGACTTGGCTCAGAATCTAACCAATCTTGAAGTTGATAAGAGTGATAATATAGGGATATATTAAACCTCTTTTGTTGCTTTCATATTTAGTTATATGTCTGTGGTTTTTGATTTATAGAAATCTATTCAGCAAATCAATTTGATTTTGTATGTATTATATTTTATAACAAGTTTAATTTATGCTTATAAATATATTTGTGTTCTTATACACAAAAAGTAGTTTTTGTTCTTTGATTAAACTGTGAATCTGTTTGTAGTTGTAAATATGGTGACTGATGGTGTTAAAAAGAAGGTTCTAGTCACTGGTGGGGCTGGCTTTATAGGAAGTCATACTATAGTTGAATTATTAGAAGCTGGTTATTTTGTAATTGCTTTGGACAACCTTTCAAATGCTGCTTCTGGCAAAGTACAAGATGGGAAGATATATTTGCCACCTTCTCTAAAGAGAGTTCAATCTATTGTAGTAAGATTTTATCATTTTTAAAACTTTTTTTTATATATACTTCTAAACTTCAATAATTTTTTATTTATAGGCAGATCAGTTTAAACAAAATTTGATATTTGTTCATGGAAGTTTTAATGACAAAAAACTTTTAGAAAATATTTTTCAAAACCATTTAATCTTTGGTGTCATTCATTTTGGAGGGTTTAAAGCAGTTGGTGAATCTAAGGAATTCCCAGTCACTTATTATCATAATAATTTAATTGGTCAGCTTTTCCATGTTTAAGATATTTTAAGTGATATCATTTTGTTTATAATAATGAATATTTATAGAATATATGATTCTATTTATTATATATAAATGTAAATCACTATTATGGGCAACTTGTTTATAAAACTTTTGGATATTAAATCTAAGTTAATGATTGATAATATTTTGTCTCTTTTGTTTTTCATAATTTATTTATTTAGACTTTTGTAAATAAAAAATGTTTTTATGTAGAAATTGTACTTTGACATAAATCCATGTTTCAATAAATTCAACGAAATATTTTATAAAAGATAAAATTGAATCAGAAATAAAAAAAATATATGAAATAATATATATAATATAAAATATAAAGTTGTTAGCTTCTTATAAATATTCACCGAATGCTAATAAACTTTTTATAATCAATTATAAAATACTTATAAATTTTATTTAGTTTTTGATTTTATTTCAGGAACAATTTCATTGATAAAAACGATGGAGAAATATCATGTAAAAAAGTTGATATTTAGCAGTTCTGCTACTGTTTACACAGAAGTTCCTCCTGACCAGTTGCCGTATACAGAAGATAGTGAAATGGGAAAATGCACTTGTGCATATGCAAGGTCTCATTTTTAATCCCCAAAAATACTTTTTTGATGAATCTTTTTTTATTTGAGTAGCAGCAAGTATTTCCTGGAATGTTTTTTCCAAGATATTGCAAAAGTCAAAAAAGATTGGAAAATAATCGCTTTGAGATATTTTAATCCTGTTGGAGCTCATCACACAGGGATGATTGGTGAAGATCCCAAAGGGATTCCTTTTAACTTAATGCCTTATCTTGCTCAAGTAACCAATCACAAGCAAGTAAATTGAATGATTATTAATATTCAAATTAGGTGGCAGTTGGGAGACGAAAATGTCTGAATGTCTTCGGAACTGATTACCCAACTCCGGATGGGACTGGAGTTCGTGATTATTGTCATGTCGTTGATATCTCTAAAGGTCATTTAGCATCACTAAAAGTAAGATTAGTTTCTATAAAACTCATCTTTCGGTTATATAAATCTAATTTAATCAATTAAAAACTATCTGTATCAACAACTTGACCATTTCATCGACTGTTTCTTTAAATTTTTATTGTTAATGAGCCTCAGCTCAGGTCAGACCATGCTGGGTGTGCCCCAGAAAAAAATTATAAAAGCAATATGTTGATACCGTTGTTAAGTGATTTCATACTGTGCTATAAAGCATAAAAGCTCTTGTGTTTAGCTGCACCCCAAAAATCAATATTTAACTTCAAACAGTAAATTGAGTGTTTTGAAACTTAAAGAAGTTTACAAATAAATGATGAAGATCATTGGTTGATGCAGGCCTTTGAGTTTGTTGAAGGGTTTCGTGCTTATAATTTGGGAACTGGGAAAGGAACATCTGTCATGGAGATGGTTCAAATCTTTGAGAAGGTCAATGGAGTTAAGATTCCTCTTCAGATGATGAAACGACGTCCTGGAGACATCCCTTCGATGTATTGTGATCCAAGAAGAGCTGAAGAAGAGTTGAAATGGAAAGCAGAGAAGTCAGTAGAATGTATGTGTGCAGATTTGTGGAATTTTCAGAAAAATAATCCAAGAGGTTATGAAGAGAACTAAGATTATGTCTCTTTTGAAACTTGCCATCAACTAATCAGCTATTTGTAGATCGCTTTTCACCTAATCATACTTCAAGAAGCTCCTGCATCACTTCAATCTAATTTTCATGCAATTAAATCGATCTCTACAAATTCTTCAATAATTTTTTCACTTTTATGTTTTTTACTGTTTCTAAATCTTGTGACAATTTCTATTTAATTTCTTTTTATGTTCTCATCGTGAATTCTTCAATTTCAAACATGATAAGTCGACAAAAAAATTCTTCAAATCTCTCTTTTAATTAGGAATTGTTTGAATAAAATTTTAAATCCAAGTTTTTCTTGAATATTATTGAAAGAAATTTATCCAAACCAAAAGACAAAAGATATAGGGACCACAAAATCGAATTTTTTTCTACTTTACTCCGGGCATTTTAGAATGACAAAAATTCGTAAAACTTTCCGTAAACTTAAAAAAATTCAAAAATTTATAGAAGTAAACAAGAGAGGGAAATTTGAAAAACTTTTTATAACATCTATTAGTAACCAAATCAGCAGATTGAAGGTTTCGTCACTAAAGTTGAAAATTAATTACAAATGAAAAGCCAAAATGAAATATAAAAAATATTTATCAGAAGCGTTTCAAGATTATAAATGAATATTTCTTTAGATGGCAAAAAAGACAATAAAAGACCACTTTTAAAGACAAAAATTTTAATATTGTACCTAACTACCCTAATATTATTAACAAGTTTGTCAGCTTCTATGACTCATAAAATTATTGTAAAGTCCATCAGAAGTAATCTCCTATTTTTTTCATTCAAACATAAAATTAAACGCGACAAAGTTATTTGGTAGCTTTGAAAGCGTATAAAAAACTCTTTGGTCGACCAAGTGATATGGCCAAAGTTTTGCTTGAAGAGTTATTAATGTTTATATGAACGTAGCTAAGACCTTTAAATTTATTCTATTTGAATAAGGTAAGTGTCTATCAGGAGTAATCTCCTATTTTTCTCATTCAAACATAAAATTAAACGCGACAAAGTTATTTGGTAGCTTTGAAAGCGTATAAAAAATGCTCTAGTCGACCAAGTGCTATGACCAAAGTTTTGCTTGAAGAGTTATTAATGTTTATATGAACGTAGCTAAGACCTTTAAATTTATTCTATTTGAATAAGGTAAGTGTCTATCAGGAGTAATCTCCTATTTTTTTCAATCAAACTTAAATTTAAACGCGACAAAGTTATTTGGTAGCTTTGAAAGCGTATAAAAAATGCTTTGGTCGACCAAGTGATATGGCCAAAGTTTTGCTTGAAGAATTATTAATGTTTATATCAACGTAGCTAAGCCCTTTAAATTTATTCTATTTGAATAAAGTAAGTGTCTATCAGGAGTAATCTCCTAATTTTTTCAATCAAACTTAAAATAAAACGCGACAAAGTTATTTGGTAGCTTTGAAAGCGTATAAAAAATGCTTTGGTCGACCAAGTGATATGGCCAAAGTTTTGCTTGAAGAGTTATTAATGTTTATATCAACGTAGCTAAGCCCTTTAAATTTATTCTATTTGAATAAAGTAAGTGTCTATCAGGAGTAATCTCCTAATTTTTTCAATCAAACATAAAATAAAACGCGACAAAGTTATTTGGTAGCTTTGAAAGCGTATAAAAAATGCTTTGGTCGACCAAGTGATATGGCCAAAGTTTTGCTTGAAGAGTTATTAATGTTTATATGAACGTAGCTAAGACCTTTAAATTTATTCTATTTGAATAAGGTAAGTGTCTATCAGGAGTAATCTCCTAATTTTTTCAATCAAACATAAAATAAAACGCGACAAAGTTATTTGGTAGCTTTGAAAGCGTAAAAAAAATGCTTTAGTCGACCAAGTGATATGGCCAAAGTTTTGCTTGAAGAGTTATTAATGTTTATATGAACGTAGCTAAGCCCTTTAAATTTATTCTACTTGAATAAAGTAAGTGTCTATCAGGAGTAATCTCCTAATTTTTTCAATCAAACATAAAATAAAACGCGACAAAGTTATTTGGTAGCTTTGAAAGCGTATAAAAAATGCTTTGGTCGACCAAGTGATATGGCCAAAGTTTTGCTTGAAGAGTTATTAATGTTTATATGAACGTAGCTAAGACCTTTAAATTTATTCTATTTGAATAAGGTAAGTGTCTATCAGGAGTAATCTCCTATTTTTCTCATTCAAACATAAAATTAAACGCGACAAAGTTATTTGGTAGCTTTGAAAGCGTATAAAAAATGCTTTAGTCGACCAAGTGATATGGCCAAAGTTTTGCTTGAAGAATTATTAATGTTTATATCAACGTAGCTAAGCCCTTTAAATTTATTCTATTTGAATAAAGTAAGTGTCTATCAGGAGTAATCTCCTAATTTTTTCAATCAAACATAAAATAAAACGCGACAAAGTTATTTGGTAGCTTTGAAAGCGTATAAAAAATGCTTTAGTCGACCAAGTGATAT